>OX366536.1:7532500-8782500 GCA_947256265.1 Acronicta leporina
TTTTAATATCTTCAATTTACAGACACAGCTTTTTTACAATTTTATAATAGTAGAGATAATTATGTTTTATTTCTCATTAGTCTAGTCCTAAGCGCGAATGCTACTCTAGAGGTCCTGGGTTCGATTTCCAGGTAGAGCAAACTATTATATGGTTTTGCTATGACATTCTTAGCAGCATTTCGGAGTTTCGATTTATGCCCGGTTAATGACAATAGGTTCGCCCCAATTATAGGATAGGGGGCAAATGAGCAGACGCATCACCTGATGGTAAGCGATTACTGCCGGCGATGAACACCCGCAACACCAAAAGAGTCGCAAGTGCGTTGCCCGCCTTCTAAAACGGTCTGGGCCTCCAGTATCCTCACTCACTTGGCGAAACACAACGTAAGTGTTTTTTCACGCCGGTTTCCTGTAAGGCCGTGGTATCGCCGGCCCATGCCGAAGCAAGCTCTCCAAGGTAAATATACAGAACCCCGAACAACGCACAAAGTTCGTACTTGTTACAGCAATTACATGTTCGTGGAAAGTCTCTATGAGTATTAGCGTCATCTTACTCACTGTAACCCTATTGCGGTGACTTTAACTTTATTCATTCATTCATTTATTTATTTCAGACATAGTCCATTTTGTTAGTAACAATGTGAATTATAAACTATGGTAATTGTAAATTAAAAATAAATTAAAAGATAATAAATACAATTATTAATAACTAGTCTCTGCCCGCGGCTTCGCTCACGTGAAGCTATATCAGGAGTAAAAATGAAAAACCAACATTGATGACCTCTTTTTTGTATGGGACTCTATACATCAGGGAGGTCAAGCTGTATCTCAAGATTCATTTAATTAATTGAGATAAGAAGTTCGGCAGTTTTTAAGTTGGAGCATATACTTTCTAACAGTGATAATAAAATTAAAATCTATTCAGTAGTTTTTGCTCCAACCTGTAACAAACAGACAAACAGACAAGAATTTTAAAAATCACATTTTCGGATTCGGAGACGTTTATATATCATACCCACGTGTTTTTTTTTTAATATCTTCAATGTACAGACGCAGCTTTTTTACAATTTTGATTGTCAAATAAATTATTATTAAAATATTCAAATAAACAAAGATACTTTAGTCTACATTTGAGAATTACAAATTCAAACAAAAAAATCTAGGTCTACTGAGTTTCTGAGTTGAGGTCTACCTTTTGTCAGGTTTATTATAATTAATGAAGGTTTCAAAAGAGATCGTTCAGTTCCTAAATTGCTGAATACTCTTAAGTTTTTTAGTATTTTTTAGAAAAATTGTTGCTTCACTAGGATTTTCTCCTGTATCGTGGGTGCGTTTACAAACACAAATTATCACATACACCAACGCCCAGACCTGGAACAACTACTTAGGTCTTACAATATAAGTTCCATGCGCTGATCGAACCCACAACCCGCAACAGGTAAAACAATGTAAAAACCAACATTGATGAACTCTTCTCTTTATGTACCTATGTATACATCAGAGAGGTCAGGCTGTATCTCAGGATCCGATTAATTAATTGTAATAAGAAGGTCTCCAGTTTTTAAGTTGAAGCATATACTTTTTATCAGTGGTAAAAAAAATAAAATCTAGTTAGTAGTTTTTGCTCCAACCCGTAAGAAACATAGCTTTTTTACAATTTTATAATAGTAGAGAGAGAAGAAGAGAAGATTTGTAAAATTTGCCATGTGACTATTTCAATTTGCCGTGCTAACGGTATCTTTCAGTCTACTGAACGAGAAAGCGAGCTCACCGCTCTATTCTCGACTGTTTGGTTAAAATTGCGGCGCTCCGGGACTAGTTGCTTCCCCATTCAGTCAGATTGAGGCTCCTAAACTACATATATTGGTGAACACTTTCACTGATTGACATTTAATTGTCGATGAAAGTTACGTCTTACAAGACGCATGACTAAGTTTTTTATAAAGTTATTTTAGTGAAGGTAATATTCTTCTGCGGGCAAGATTCGTCTGAGTGCGTTCTCTGGTTAGAAACACCAGACGCTAAGACCACAAAGCCACCGCGAGTACCGCCCGCCAGGTCGAAAATTTGCCTTCACATTTTGAATTTACGTCTTTGAGGTGATGTCACGGTGCGACCTGACCTTAGATCTATGACAAATTCAATCGACAATTACGTTTAGTCATCAATAAAATATTAAACAAATCAATGTTTGAAGAAAAATATATTACTCACGTTAGTTTTTAATAATATTCCTTTCCGCATTGATTGATTTCCTTAATACACTAGCGATCCAACTAATTGCCAAAAGAAAATTCATAAAAATGGTATGGTGTTCAAAACTGACAAATTTCTTCAATCGATTTTCAATGTAATCTTCAAGCAATAATAAGGCCCACTTGCACCAACTTCTTAAATATATTTAAATCATATTTAAACACAATTTTTTATAGAAATTTTGTTTAAATTCAATTTAAACATATTTAAAAATTTGGTGCAAGTGGGCCTTAGTGTTTATTATACATTAAGGAAATTTTACTGTTAGCGGTAGGTAAGCTTACAATTGAAAAAAAACAGTCAAATCTAAAGAGTCGTTTTGAAGTGAAGATCTGTCATAAACATACATACCAATACAATCACGCCTGTATTCCCCGAAGGGTTAGGCAGAGGCGTACTAATGTACACCCACAGTTCGCCGGTATGTTTAGGTCCCATGTAATAGGGGGCGAGCCTATTGCCATTAACCGGGCACAAATTTCCAACTCCAAGCTGCTGCTGGGAATTTCATAGAAAAACCCAATAACACTATGCTCGACCTGAGAATCGAACCCAGGACCTGTAGCGTAGCAGTCGCACTTGAGACCACTAGACTAACGAGGCAGATCTGTCATAAATGTGGCAAATATTGTAGATTTTTTTTAAAGTTAATGATTAAGAATATAGTAGCCAGTGTACTGGATATTCCTGGAAGGGATAGGCAGAGGTGTAATGCGGGTAGGTATAGGTACATTAGACACCGAAAGTTCACCGTTATGCTTAAAGTTCTATTAGGGGGCGAGCTTATTACCATTAAACGTATTATTTTATAGAAAACCCAATCACATTGCTCACCCTGGCAATCGAATTCAAGACCTCTAGTTTAGCCGTCGTGCTTAAGAACGCTAGACTAGGTAATATAACCCAGGTAGTCAGATGACAATATTCCATACACATAAAAAATACACTAAAACAGTTTTTATTCCATCATACCTTTACTCTGAGATCAACATGTTCTGAATATTATGTACAGGGCGATCATGTATTTACATAAGCGACCAATACTTTATGCGACGGCTTTATAACCGGACATCCAATATTTATATTTAATAATTTCTGTTAATTTTTACATGCGACGCCATTTTCACGAGGCTCACGGACTGACGTTGGAAACCGAGGGAGCGTCAGCATAAACATTGTAACGGTTTTGCTGCAAGATTTTGATTTTCGAACACGGTTTGAGTCTACAAGCTCTACCCCTAATTCCAAACTCCAGCTGTATTTTAACATTCTACATTGTTACTTGGCCCTTGCCTAATTCTTGTTGTTCCAAATTACTACTAAAATTTATAAGGAAAGGAATTTCCAAATTTCTTATTCTTCGAAAGCTGAATGTATTGATGAAACAGTTTTTATCCTTATACAGAAACAAATCATTACCATCGGAATTTTAGTAACATCTAAAACAGCTTGTGTAAAGTACTAGCTTCCGCCCGCGACTTCGTCCGCTTGGAATTGTTACTTAGTCTTAGCGTGATGATATATATAGCCTTCCTGAATAAATGGGCCATCTAACACTGAAAGAATTTTTCAAATCGGACCAGTAGTTCCTGAGATTAGCGCGTTCAAGAAAACAAACAAGCAAACTCTTCAGCTTTATATATTAAGTATAGAAGTATAGATATAGATTTCATACAAAATAACAGACTCAAAACTACCCTCACTACCTTACACATTCTGAAAGGACAATCCCTAAAAAGTATTGAAAAAAAAAGGAAACTTTTGACGTATGCCTTTTTTGCAAATTCTACTGCAGCCTGCAACGCGTGCTTTTAATAATGACGTATAGTTTTGCGAACGCACCCTTTAATCTGTTGGATTACTCGGTGATGCGAGCCAGAATATCCTGTGACATCGTTAATAGCTTCATCACCTACTATAGTATACTAGTCTAGTAGTCCTAAGCGCGACTGTTATGCTCGAGGCACTAGGTTCCATTTCCAAGTCAAGTAAAATAGGGGTTTTCTATGAAATTCTCAGTAGCAGATCGGAGTTTGAATTCATCAGTACACCTCTGCTTAACCGTTGTGTTGGTATGTTCAAAGTCTTTCAAAGGAAATTCATTATCCGAACTATTCAACGTTATATTGATTCTCATCAAAACCAATTGGAACCTGGGACATTACAATCTGGATCATTATTCAATGACTGATAATGCCTTCAGGCATGATGCACTAGGGAAAACTCGAAAATGTAGTGGTCAAAAATACGATTAGCATTTTGATAAGGTGATATCAATTTTTTACTCTATACAGTATAATATAAGGTTGAGGTTTGAATATTGTTGCAATGATAAATGAAAAGCTGTGGGTTCCGGTGTTTTTGGGGTAAGCATTGATTGTAGACAATGACTTAGAAGATGAGAATAATGATTTGAATGGATTTTAACATAAAGATGGCTTCAGTTTACATAAAGTTGTTTTAGAAATTTGTTTGGTCAGATTAGACAAAGATTTAGAAGAAAATTAGTCGAAAATTGCAATTAATTTTCTTAGTAGGCATCAAAAGCATTAGAAGATACTTTATGGTTTTAAGTCCATCACTTAGTGTTAGGACTTCAAATGTTCTAAGCTTAACAGCCTCCCGCTAAAAGGTAGGAATATTTCCAGAACCTTCCACCCTTCATGCCGGGCCTGTAAGTAATACAGCATGAATATAATACTACGTGACACCACTTATGTACTTGCATCAACCATACATACTTTATGTACCTATATACTTTTCAAGAACGACGCAATGACGACGCATACAACGATACAGGACCAATAGCATAAGTATATAACTATTGATCCATTTTCCATAAAGCTCTTTATGAATATAATGTTCAGTAAATAGTTTATTCTAATATACAAATGACAAACAAATATAATACACACATTGATGGTGCGCTTAGAATATCCCAGATAGCAAACGCACACATATAAATATGGAGAGTTTTATAATAAACACGTAAAATCATTATTTGATGATTTCGAGGTACACGAGTCATCGGGGTGAGGTGGGTGGTAGGTGGACACTCATTCCACTGACCGAGGGGTCCCCGATGCAGCAGCAATGCAACCTACCCATCAGTGTGACCGGCGAGGCTGGTGACGCCGCGTGTATACCACCTACGCAGCGCGAGAAAACCAACCGCGCAAAAAATAACAAAATTCCTACCAAAAAACTCTAATAATACTAGAAAACTAAAATCAAACGGCCTAAAATTCAAAATAATCGAAATAAAAAAACCAAAATTTGGTTGTAAAAATTCGAAATTTTGCGCGCATGCGTCTTATGCACCGCTGCCGCCCGCCGTCACATTCAGAATAGTTTTATGCAATAGACGCTATTTAATTTTCTCCACAATACACAATAATCATAAAATAGTATTTAAGTGCATTTGTAATCAATAGTATTCAGCAACACTTGAACTCTATAAACTTTCAAACAACCGGTTTCATTTTTACTGTAAAACTAGTGTTAAGGCAACTGAAGGCAGTTTAACTCGGATTTGTCGTACCAGGGCTACATAACATCAACGACCATCCGGGAGAAGCAGCTATCGAAAATAAAAAAGAAGAAGAAGAAAACACCACATGGGAAGTCCGCGCAGAAGACCATGGCACTATAGAAGCGGACTAAAATAAGTTAAATGCGCAAAAAACTGAAAAAAGCCAAGATTTCATAGCAAAGGGGAATCTAGCAAAACAAATAACAACCAGCGCCATTTGACGATAAAGAAACACGTTTTTTCGCAATAGAACAAGTTTTAAGTTTATATCAACCGTTATTACAAGGAATCAATAGAAAAGAGAATTTAAATCTTACGTTTTTTGAGTACATTTAAACAACACTGGTTAATTTTGGAACTTTTAATATTGATTTAAATTGATTTTTATATGCAAACTCTCTATATATATCTAGTGAAAAGTAATTAAGTGAAAAACTCTGGACCTACACATTAAGGCTAAGTGATATTTGAAATATTTGGCAAATAAGTTTTGGAAGAAGCTTTCGACCAATTTCATCTACCGCTCCAGATTGTATGGTGGATGAAAACGAATCAAACAAAACCAAAAAAAAATATTGTGCCTTAAATTGGCCTTAAATTATAATTAAAAAGGTAAGATAAAATTACTCCAAAAAAAGTTACAAAACATCTAAATTTTACCGAGTTTACCTACCTGTTGAAACGACTTCTAGATTTGTTTAAATAGTACAAAATTAAAAATAAAATTAACGTTAAGACTTAGTTAAATATTTGCGTTATTTCTATACCTATAACGTTTTATATGAGTATGTATAATTAATGGGCTTAAACAAGGGCTAGACATACAATAAACAGACAATACTAAAGAAGACATAGAAGAAGAAAGAGACAGGAAAGAAGAAGATCATATACAAGACTATACAGAAGAATTACAGGACTTTACACATAAACCACGAAAGAGACTCATTTCGACACATAGGAGACATCATCACACAGGTAAGAATTAAAAATAATATCCTCGTAAATAATCTATCTCTACTTTTGAAATTTCATCCATCTTTGTCTTAAATGCAATGCATTTGATTCTACAGGACAGAACGCTTAAAATTCTAAAGGAAAAGATACTACTTTTTATTGTATCTCTATGATGTTCCAAAATTTCTTTCAGGGCGTTGGCTACGTTAATTTATGTAATGTACAAAATGTTCGTCCACCATTTAAATAAAATTGACATCTATTATCTCGCTCGCACTTACGGAGACCGCATCGACTGTTTCATCTTTTTCAGGATCATTCTCTGTTTCACCTATGTTAACGTCTGCATTACCTTTAACTCTATCAACTCCTTCAGTTCCTTTATCTTGATCTTTATTTTCTTCTTTCAAATGATTCTTTAGTTTTAATTTATAAGGTCATTAATTTATTAAAATGTCTGTACAAAAAATATAAAAAAATAAAAAAGTTCTCGTCTCAAAAATAAAGAACATATGACTTACTCCTGTCAGTGTGTTAGGATCGAATGCCAAGAACGGTGTAGAAACAATCGCCCTAACTTTCGTTTTCGCCAAGTCAAGTTCAGGTTTTGGCGTTGATTCCGGCGTGCGTGCCTTTTGCGCATGTCCAAGTCATCACAGTCATTGCCCAGCCAAATTATTGATCTCCGCCATGTTGGAAAACTGCGCGCGGGAGAGGGGGGCCGTCATTTACTAACGTGATAGTTTTCACAACGCTCAATTATGTAGGGTGGTGGGTTGTGGGGGGGTTTCGAAAAAATGTATACATCAATATGGCGTATTTTGTATTAAATTCTATCGGTCACGCCCCTCGGCTCGCGGAATTTATGGCTGGGGCTTTATTGGCGATGCGATAGTTCAATTCATTATAGTCTCCTTTTGACAAAGTGCATTGAGGTACCTATCTGTTTTATATTATCGAATGGAATGACGTAATTGATATAGCGGTAGCTTCTTTGACATCACCTTGAGTCATCATAAAACTGATTTAGGCAAATTCAACCCACAAGCCTAAACATTAAGTACTATAACACTACATACCATAACATCACGCCTGTATTCTCCGAAAGATTAAACAGAAGTATACTAATGTACACGAATATTTAGATTAGATCCTATGTAATAAAGGATGAGCCTATTGCCAAAAAGTCCGAGCTGCAATTGAGAATTTCTTTTAAGCACTCAATAAGACTTGTGATTTGAACCTAGCCCACCTCGTGCGTAGTAGTGTCACTTACAACCGCCAAACTAATGAGGCAGTTACATTACATTTTCATTAAGTGTCAATGTCATCTATAGGAAACATAAATAACATCGAAATGGATGAACCTCTTGCATCACGCAACCCGATCGAATCCCATGTCAATATCTCTCCTCTTTTGGATTTATTTATTTCTATGTGAAAGATGTTTCTTATTATCTTTACAATCTTGTACTGAGACCAATATGCTACTCCAGAGCACCAGATCAAACACTTTCCCATGCGGTAAATGAATGCCCACTAATGTCGGCAAATTAATTTGGCTATAGGGATTTGATCAACACAGGATGAATGCCATACGGAATGATGAGTACAATCTTGTGTTTAAATATTTAACACTGATTACTAATCACTCTATACTTACATAATTATATACCTACTCTCTATATTAGATACTCTACCTATATAAGTATATACGATATGGAATTCGCGAAAAAAATCTCTTCAAATTTTTGTATACTGGATCCCCATTCCCAATAGTACCCTAAAAGCCCTAAGCTCATAGGTAACAGAGATATTATAGGTAGCGACTAGATAAGCAATTATCTAAGTGCCGCTCCCTTTTTCAACGGATGAATCATTAATAAAACTTGCATAGATAAACAGATGTATGAGCAAACTATCATTGTTATCAGATTTTAGACCTTATGGATAAGGTAATCGAGGTTTTTTTATTTAAAAACTTTACCTACCTAGCTTAGACGATAATTTTGTCGTGTATAGTGGGGAAGCTATTGAAACCGAACAACTGAAATCTAATGATGGCTATGCACGGATACCACTAGTGCTGTTGGCATCTATAAGCTGTAGTATTGCTTATCAGATACTGGGTCTGCTTATATCTTCTTACAAACAACAAAAAGACAACCTGAGCTTTAATAATGCTGCTAACAACAATCAAATTAAAAATCTGAGCTCTAAGCTTGAAGCGTAAGCGGTATATGACACAAGGCCAAGAAAACGCCGCAAAGAGGATTTCTACTTAAGAAAAACTTTACAAATACCCTCTTACAACAAGAAACTCTTCGCTAATCGCCTCCATAATAGCTATATAAACAAAAAAATAAAATATTAACTACTAATATTTTTTTGTACGCGCGTTACTTGAATCATTATGGCGTCCTTAATGTGATTTTATATTAAATGGATATATGCGAGGCATGCCGGGGGAAAAAGTTTGATTACTGTTTTATTGACAAATAGTTTAAAGTGGATGGTTTTTGTTTTGGTACTCAGTGTACGTGGTTATGTAATAATAACTAAGCTGATCAACTGATTCGCAAAGTTTAGCAGTGATTAATCAAGATCAAAGACGTAGGTGTCGTCAGGTCAGGAGATGGGAAGATGACTTGAAACAAACGGCGGGACCATTCTGGTTGAGAGTAGCAAGAGACAGGATCTATTGGATTTTCAGATTTTGAGATTTTGGACCTTCCTATCACAGTCATGGTAAATGTAGCGAATACCAAGGTCGTGACTATGGAGCAAGGGAAGGCGAATGCCGTTTTTGATCGGCACAAGTCCGATATACCCTGCTGCCTCCACAGGTCCATGGAGGAGGAGGGAGGTCCATGAGGATATTCCGCACTCCCGAAGAAAGATTAAGCTACCGAAACAATTTAGTTGAAGGTTTAAGGAAATTCTCTAAAGAATCATATCGGATAACACCATCGGATTTACCTAGTCATATCATACACTATAAGGAAATACACATTGAAGAAAAAAAATGTAACAGTCCCAACATTACCCCGCCGTGTAAATAGTCTGACACGACAATCGCATCTTAGACAAATGCGTGCAAAACACTGCGACACGACACGACTGTCGTAATGTAATAAGACGCATTTTTCTTTGACAAAAACGTGCGCGGGCGACTGTAATGGTGTTAGAAAATTGATGCGAGTTCAATGGTTGTGGATGGGTAAGATGCTCTACTTGAGTGAAACGATACTGAAGTTTTAGCCAAACAGGTTTTAATATGGGACAGGCAAGAAAAAATAAGAAAGATTTTTTGATTATCTAGTAGATATTATTTATTGTATCGGTAGTGCAATGGGTGGGTTACGAACCGGCAACTACATGATCGCAAGTCCGACGCCCTAGCCATTAGGCTTTCGCCGCTTTACTGTGCCTAATGTGATGTGTGATAGTTCCCGGTTAGTGGCAATAGGCTCTACCTCAAAATTGTGGGTGTATTAGTTCATCTCAGCCTAACCCTTCGAGGAATATAGGTGTTATTTAGCAATACGGTGTTGTCAACCGAACCGAACTTAGCAGCATTTCAACAACCACATAAGTAGAGCTACTTTCACGTTCATCTGCTGTACAGTAGTGACATGAAGTTTTTACAAGGTACACATTCTTCATAGACAAGTTGGAATTCCAACAAAACTTGCCGTGAACTGCCTCTCACAATATTGACTTAGGTTTGCAATTGTTTGAAGTAACGTTTAGGTTTTCAAGCAAATTTAGAAGCTCGACTAGCTTCAGTAGTAAAATAATGCATCCTCTTCTTCCAAGCCTTTTCTCAAATATGTTAGGGTCAGCTTCCAGTATACCCAGATGCGGCTGAATATCAGTATTTTACACGAAGCGACTGCCATCAGACCTCCGCAGACCGCAACCCAATTCCTGGGCTACACCGATATTTGGAGGATAGCCTGGTTGTCAGGCTTTTTTGGGCTTCTGACTACTAGGTACTAACAATTGTTATAGATGTTCGTGTGACAACTGGGACCGACGACTTTATTATGCTCTCTGGAGCACAGGATTTTCAAGTTGAGCAAAGTATAAAATTGAGTTTCTCTATGGAATTCTCAGTAGCAACTTGGAATTTGACTTTGTGCTCTGTTTATGGTAATAGACTGGCCCCTATCACATACCGGCGAATTGTGGGTGTACATTATTAAGTACACCTCTGCCTAACCCTTCGAGGAATAATAGGCGTGATGTTGTGTTATATGTTTAAGCGTTATATTACAAAGTACATTATTAATGCCCACAATCTATACAAATATTATAAAAAGGAGAGATTTATATGTATGTAACGGATAAATTCAAAAAGTACTGGACCGATTTCAAAAATTCTTTCACCATTTGAATAATAGATCAATAAATATTCTGCCACATTTTACACAGCACCATCTAGTCCCAAACTAAGCAGAGCCTGTACTATGGGTACTAGACAATTGATATAATACTTGTATACTTTTTTTTGTAAATACATGCTTATGATACATAAGAAACACCCAGTTGAACACAAACACTTATATAGATCACATAAATATTTGTGTCCTGTGGGAATCAAACCCGAATGCTACATTATACCAGATTAACATAGGCTATAGAATGTTTTGAAAAAGTTAGGGATTTCTCCACCCGTGCGAAGCCGGGGCGGCCCGCTAGTTTTTTTATAAAGAAGCGTCTCTGCTTAACCCCTCAGGGACTACAGGCGTAATATTATGTTACAAAAGTAAGTGAAAGGCCTTCAAGTTAACTGAACGATGACTCAGTTCTGTGGGCGATTGCTTAAGTTTAACTTAACTATGTGGTTAAAGAGATCTATTGATTTGTTTCGAATAGAGACGCTAGATGGCGTTAGCTGTCGTGTAGTAGGACGTAGACCACAAAAACATTTCCATATTGGAAAAATATTCTAAATACAATAAAAACTGTATAGTTTCTAATAAAGATTTATCTATTTTTTTTATTAGGTTTTTATTAAAGCAAATATTGTTTCAACATTGGGTAGGAAACTAAATATTTCCTACCCAACCCAACCCTTTTTAACCAACAATAAAAAAAAAGAATTAATGGTCTTGTTTCTCAACTCTCGAAGTAGCTCCTTGTATTCGAGAAGGGTTAGGCAGAGCTGTACCTACAAAATGTATTGTTGTACACTTAAAATTCATCAGTTTTAAGGTCCCACGTAACTAATGACCGGACACGAACAAAAACTATGAGGTGCTAATGAGAATTGCATAGAAAACCCCAATAAAAACTCGCCTAACTTGATAATGGAACTCAGTACCTCACGCTACAACCCCGCTTATAACCACTGCACCAGTTAAAGTTTTTTAACATAGGTTTTTTAGCAATATATTGCAATAAAATTACTTTTTACGGATTTTTACGGATCGCGATATATTGACGTTATTTAATTCCCGTCGCTTTGAATCCTTTACAGCATCCCGAATTACTATCACGGATTTTATTGCGTAATCATACGCGATAAAATCCGTAAAAATAAGTTTTATTTCAATGTCTAATATTTGCGTAAGTGTTAGAAAATAAGTAGGTAATCGTTATAGGTCGTATGTATTGTGAAATTAGGAAATTGTTTTACATGAGACCTCAAGTCTCAAATTATGTTATAAAATACTATAAGTTTCCAGTGTGTTTGAGTCCATCCAAAGGTTTTCTGTAAGCGATCACTTTTAGCGATAAGACCCCCCTTTGCACCATATTCTATGATTGATAACTTATACTTGACATTAGTTTGTGGTGTACAATAAAGAATATTCTTTCTATCTATAAACTTAGCGGTTAGATCGCTAGCCCGTGCAGAGTTCGAATCTAGGGCCATCAATAAAAATCTGACCAATCGAATCAAACTGGTGATGATGACCCCTAAAGTTCTGTTTGGTGGTATTTTTAGTATTAACAAATATACTAGTACAAAACATATCAAGACAATATCTACTTTGTAAAAGGCACATATATGGTTTTATATGAAAAACGATCCACCTTTGCCGAAAGTAGATTTTTAATGACAAAAATCATTCAAAATTAGAATTCAATAATCTATTTGTGAAATTAGTTTTTTTTTTAAATCATCATACGTAATCGGCTATCCCTAACTTCAAAATTTTAGGTAGACTTTGCATTCAATGTTACAAATTACCTATCAAGCTTTTGTTCATTAATTAATTACGGGATGCTACTGAAAATTTTAAAGTACCTACCTAACAGAAAACCTAAAAACATTATTCCCGATCTAGAAATTGATAAAAGTTGTCAATATTAGATCAAAAGAGGTTACATCACTCACAACCACCAAACTTCTTTTTGGCACAAACTTTTTTATTGATTCCAAATCTAAATTTAAAAAATATCGAAACATTCATCGTCCGCTCCGCTTCCAATAATTGCAGCACAATAAATAGTTTCTAAGCACGAAGATTTCTAACATTTTGCCGTGTCCTAGAAACGTATATACGCCCACAGACACCAAACATTTCTTTCTATAACTAACACTACTATACCTATCTAAAATTCATAGCGAAATAAGTATAAGAGCCTAGCTTCTAAAAAACTTATTGACCGTAAACTATATCTGGGCAAAACTTGACAAAGAACGTTTACCTCTACCATTCTAAATTTAAGAATATTTTTTGAATAGAAAGTGCGGGTTCTTAAGTCGTTTTGGAGTAGGTTGGAAACACGGCAGTGCAGGCCAATGCACGATGCATACAACTAAGTAGTGATGTGGAGGTTCCAATAACGGTTATTAGTTATGAACGTTAGCTGTTATTTTCGTTTAAATCGTTTTTCGTTGCGTAAGTTTTGCGTGTGTTTGAAGCATTTAAAAATTAATGGTAAGTTTCATTTAGAAAAACTTTTTCTTAATAAGCAAAATTAATAGAATACAATCAAATTAAAACTAAGTTATTAGTGAAGTGACAAAAATAAACTAGAATAACGAATTTAATATTTAAAGCAGGACATTCTTTGTTATATGCTGTAAAAAAACAGAAAAGTTGCCATATTGCTAATTTTTGATAACTGTTATTTAGAAAACTAAAAGCAACCATAATAAGTTATCTACGGCTTAATAAGCTTTAATACCGCAACATTTTCTCGCAAATCAAAGTGAAATAACGATTAAGTTAAAAATAGCAGTTATTCGTATAGCCGTCTCATGCGCAAGCGTCGGTGCCTGTAAGCGCTCGATATAGGCTAAAACATATTATTATATGCAAGAAGTTCTTGTACTACGCGAAAATAGGGTTGGCTGCATAATACAATGTTGTTAACTCGCTATAAATATCTATTTGAACGATTCGTTACTCATTCTATGATTTGTGGATTAGATTTTTGATATTGTGTTATTTTTATTCAAATTGTAAGTATCGGTTTTATTGGTAAGTGTTGCTTTACAGTACTCGGAAAATGTGTTAAAGCTTGAATTTGAAAGTTCTCATTTCATTAACATGTGAAATGCAAGCAGTTCTAAATGCGGAAATTGAGTTTTATGTTCATGTTTTTTATGACCAGAAAATGTGTCTGATATTATAATTTCCTGCAGTATCTGGAATAATATTATGTAGGTAATAGACACAAATAATTGACTGTTTCACTTCGACGTTATATGGAGAGAAACCTCAATTTAAAACCAACAAGAGCAGCGCAGAACTCATAAATATAAGTACTGTTACTTAAAGAATACGGAAACATAAAGGCATTAAACTAGGTTCTAACATCCTAGCACAGCCCTATGCCCCGCAGGCAAATATGAACGAATGTAAGTTGACTTAGAATAAGTATGTTCTGCAATCGAGAGTCAGCCAGTGTTAGATCATAATGTGTTGAAACAGCACACGCGCGCGACACTCCACCAAGAATACAATGAAAACTCAACGATAGTTTATGAAAAATTCTAAATAATAACGCCATTTTAGACCTACAGATGTATTCGCGCCATTTCGGTTTTTCTTTTGCAAGCGCCGAGCCGCTGCGGCCGCGTTTGAATTTCGAAAATGTGACTGTCAAACTGCTATTTTAGGAACTGTGATTTTTTAAATTGACAATGTGAAATGACTTGGAGTTTAATTTTAAATTTTTTTTTATTTAAAATTTTTAATATCTACGCTCGCTGTTCCGTGAAATTGGCGAAAAAAGTAATATTGCGTAAATGGGAAATAAAAATGTGTGCGTCACTACGATAAAGATTTTGGCGCGCATTATTGAATGAAGTTTTCTGTTAAAATCGGGAAAAGAACTCGTAAGAAAATATTTTTCGTTTATTTATGTGTGTGAAGATTTGGACTCTTTGTGTTGTGTTGAAACGGATGCTGAGGTTAGTTGACTTCGATTTTATTATTTAAGTTTAAATTATGTTTTAGACTGTTTTAAAAATTGCGATAGGTGAGAGTCGTTTTCAAAATAAGAATAACTATTTCTAACAAAAATATAAGTATTATTAATTTCATTAAATGGTATGAAAATAAGGTTTTAATGATAATTTCATCGATATAATTTTACTACCCTTTAATACAATCACCATATTATTATTATAGATATTAATGATCAATAATAAAAAAACATGAAATTGTTTTATATAATTTTATCGACCTTTTTAGTTTAAATATTTTTAAATAGATATTTATCTGATATTTATTGTTACTTTTTCACCGAAACAATAACGCTTATCACTTTTCGTTTTGCAATTAAATATACGAGTATCGTAGATAGCGATAATTAATGTTGGCTTTAAAGAATACGCTCACTGAAACAATAATAAGTATTTTGCAATTTTCATTATCAAAATTAAAAATTGATTAAAAAACGTACTTAATCGAAAAAAAAACAATAAAACTACCGTAGGTAATTAATTATAAAAAAAAACTACAAAACAGTAAATTAAAAACGATACTGCAAAATAATCCTCAGATTTTTATCATTTACTACTTTTCTAGTCTCGCTCGTACCTATATATATGAAGCTACCAATAAGGAACAATAAAATTTAGTTAAATTTAGAACATTTTTTTTAAATAGGTAATCATAAAATTTTTGTTTTTAATAGATAATTTAAATGAAATAAAACAATATTAAATGGAATTATTATCCAGAAACCGACCGGCCAGTTTATCAAAAGCCTCTAACTTATATTATTAAGAATAAGAAATTGTTTTTTTACTGAACAATTAGACAAGTAACTAATATAATTTACTTAATATAATTATCACTCGTATGTATTATAGTGATTATAATTTCTATAGAGAAATCATGCAATTCAGAAAACCCTGGATTGACCAAAAATAAAAATAGGCAAAAATAATTATCGGCTAATAGCGGCTAAGAGACTATTAGCAACACCGTTCTACGAGAAGGTTTTTGCATTCTCTCTTACAAGAAGAGTGATTCTGGTATCCCCACAAAGGCACACGTCACACGGAAGGCGGAGCGGGGGCGGATCGAAGGCGGGCCTTTTTGTGGCATTCCACTTTCTATCATACACCACGAATAGATCTCTTTTCATTATTAAAAGAAGATAACAAACAAGGATATTAGCCATCTGGTGGTAAGCGGTATCCGAAGCCAGCAACATCGTCAGGTCACACGCGCATTGTCATTTTAAAACCTCCGTTGTTAAACCTCAATTACCCAGAAATTTTACTGGGCAAATTTCAAACCAGCATACAATGATTTGCACAGTCTCGCTCGCTCAGTTAGTCACACAGTATTGCTTAACGGTAGAATATTTGGCAATTCTGTACTAGCACAGAACTCAGCAGCGGTTCTACAGCCTCAAAAGAGTCCCATCTTAAGACTATCACAAAAAGCAGAAAAATAATTTCTAGAGCGGCTACATGCCATGATATATTATATTATACCATAACCATTTAGATCTCATGGACTCGAATTTTTCTTCCCGCTGACATATAATAGACCTCTGGGTCCTATAGGTCCTCGTTGACCCTCGGTGGGTCGAAAATACCACTTTGGGTAACACTGTTCTAGAGCATATTTCGTTAAACATTTCTCTCACATGACAGACAAACTGTGGGTAGAGCCACCATAACTTGGATGCTAAACGGAGTGAAGCGATAGCGTGGTCGGCCCAGACGTGGTGGCACTATGAGCTCTCATGCAGAACGTGGGAGAGCTTTGCTTCGGCACGAATGGGCGGCTCGACCAAAGTGATATCGCGGCTGCACCGGAAACATTGTGTTTCGCCGAGTAAGTGAGGATACTGGAGGCCCAAACCCTTTCAAAAGGCGGGCAATGCACTTGGGGCTCCTTAGGTGTTGCGGGTGTCCATGGGCGGCGGTAATCGCTTACCATCAGGTGATCCGTCTGCTTGTTTACCCCCCTATCCCATAAAAAAATACTTTCATGATAAAGATTGGGCCGCTAAAGCAGTTTGGAAGGAAGGGGTGCGATACGAAATATTTTCTAGACCCGTAACTTAAGCTTAGGACCTCTCACTCAGCATCTGCGACTATTAGACTGAGACCCAGAGGCTTTGGTGGGTGTATGAGAGTGATGAGGAATGAATAGTGAAGGAGAATACTTAAAGTAATTGAAAGAGTAACATAATAACCTTTTACTCCATCTACAATAAAATTATCATCGATCTTTTATCATCCCTCCGTTGGACACTGGTATGAAATTTTTTGTTAATATTGACTACCTGTGAGCGATAAATGATAATTGATATAAAACTATTTTTACGGATTTTATCGCGTTGTATTAAATTTTATTATTTCCCGACGTTTCGGATCCTTTACAGCATCCATGGTCACGGGTAGACTGAGGTGTTGGACGTCTTAATGTTAAAATTACTAACAGCTACCTTACATTTTTGTTAATTATTAGTGATCCGATTCACGCAGAACGAGCTCACCGTATCCTTTGGTCTTGCAGTTTGGAAATAATAAAATTTAATACAACGCGATAAAATCCGTAAAAATAGTTTTATTTCAATGTCTAATATTCGCGTAAGTGTCAGAAACCAGAATGATAATTGATATTTATTTCTGTAAATAGATCTTTTACATGTAAATGTTTTACATTTTTTTAACTAGATGGCGCCGGCATTTCCTAACTGACGACCTCTGAGAAGAAACACCGAAACAAACTCAGAGAATCATGGTCTCTTTTAAAGTCCAGACATAGTAGTATTAAGTGTTACAATGCAGGGTGTCTTTAAAAAACAGATTTTTCTGGTGTTACTAACTGAACATCAAAGTATTGTTTAATACGCCGCAGTTAAACGGAGCAGTAAGAAATAATTACAAAGAAATAGACATTAAATTGAACTTTGTTTGCTTTGCTTGAGTCTATAAATTTTATCACCTCAATTCAATGGGTGAATCGAATAAAACTGACGATACGGAAGTGGGACAATGGTACCTCGTTAACTTCACTGCTTACAACCTTACCATACCAGCGTGATGTATGTTTGAAACGACGGCTTGTCCGTCCATGTGTATTGAAGCATTTATTTTATAGTTTACTGGCCCTTGTCAAAGATTAAATACTTTTTAGTTTTATTTCCGTATAAAACTATAAAGGGACCTTATTACTGTCCTATGGTAGGGGCCGTCCTTTAAAAGCATCCTACAACAAAATTTCAGGAATTTCATAGATATTATTGTGTTTTCAAACTATAATGTACTGGTTTCTGACACAGGAGAACATAAGACATGAAATAAAATTACTTACAGATTTTATCGCGTTATATTGATGTTATTTGATTCTCGACGTTTCATGACCATAGATGCTGTAAAGCAGTGATACCTAAAGTATCGATATTGACTCCCAGGGGTCGACAAAGACATACAAGGGTCCATAATGGATAGGTATCGTATAATACATTTGCAAAAAAAATAGGTTTACCCAAAACTGAAAAATATAGCAAGTGGTTTTTACGTGTTCTCCAAGGCACGGAAGGGTCTTGTTGTGTTAAGAATGGTCACCCATCCACACACTGACCGCGGCGAGCGCAGCTTGACCTTGCAGATCAGTTGATCAGCTTAGTTATTAATCCTCAAAAGGTATGGTAAAAGCTAGTGATAATCAAAAATGGACGGAAATAAGTACGTTAAGTTTTTAATTAACCCAATAGCATATTCGAGGTCAAAAAAGGTTAATTTGCTTAAAATACACTTTCATTTCTTTTTTTTCAAAATGATATGTGCTTTGTTGCTTAATTCAGTTCAATTATAAGCATGCATGTATTCCCCGAAAGGTTAAGCACGCAGAAGCTAGTGTTCGCGGGCAAAAGCTAGTGTATAAACGACTAACTGCCAGCGACTTCGTCAGCGTGGAATATATGTATACTTGGTCTTAGCGTGATGATATATTATAGCCTATAGCCTTCCTCAATAAATGGGCTATCTAAAACTGAAAAATTTCCTCAAATCGAACCAGTAGTTCCTGAGATTACTGCATTCAAGCAAACAAACAAACTCTTCAGCTTTATATATATTATTACTAGCGACCCGCCCGCGGTTTCACGCGCGCTGCCCCGGTCCTAAGAGTCATAGCGTGATGTTAAATAGCTTAAAACCTTCCTCTTAAATCACTCTATCTATAAAAAAAACCGCATCAAAATCCGTTGCGTAGTTTAAAAGATCTAAGCATACATAGGGACAGACAGCGGGAAACGACTTTATTTTATAATAAGTAGTGATTAGTAAGTATAGATTAGTATAGATATAGATTGTAAAAGCTTATTTGAAATAAAAACATTTGAACTTGAACTTGAAAAACCCAGCCAAGTTCCATCATTGGGGTATTCCTATTGTCTCACAGCATTACGTCTCTCAAACAATTGGCATGTGGCATTTATACATTATTTGTTCTAACTTTCTTAACTATATTCTTGTAAGCTTGTCCATTATATAGCGATGTCAAAGGTCTGCGAAACCATTAGGTTGCGTAGGCGCAAGAAATGTTCAGCTTAGATTTTACGGCTGTGCCTTTTTGATTTAGGTGTAAGCTGTTCTAGTTTAGTAAAATGTGGCACTTTCTACTTTATTTTAGTATTTTCTAGGCTCATGAAATCAAACGTATTCGAGAACTTTACTGTATAAATTCCTTGAATTACTGTAATACCTTTTTTGAATAATGTTGGGGTCAGAGCTTCTAGTGTAAACAGATATGGCTGAATATCAGTACTTTATATCAAGTTTTGAAGGTACGTTTGGCGTAATGACTGAGCGTTTGGATTCTATGTTACGTGTTGTAAGTTCGATCTCCACACGGAACAAATATTTGTATATACTACAGATAATTTTTTGCTGGATGTTTTTGTAGTAAGAATTTGTGTTTGTAATCGCACCCATGAAAAGAGAAAATTTTAGTGTGGGGCATCGTATTTTTTTAAACTAAAACAGTTCTAAGTAGTCATGACAACTAAAAACTATTTTTAGAAAAAAAACCTTTACGTATTTTAGTTTATGAACATGAAGTTGTTTTAACGTAAATGTATATAAAAACTCAAACTTAAATGTAAAACATATAATCTTGTGTAATCATACTTAAAAACGCTATTTTCCTCATGACAATGTTTTTCACAATAAAATAAAATACAAATAAATGGAAAAATTCTAACGCAATGAAAATTGCATGCGCACTCACACATGCGCGCACACTCACACATGCGCATGAGTCATTACGTAACGCCATTTTAAAGGCAATAAGTTGTTTTGAGTACGTTGTATGCATACGTGGTGCAGTTGGCTGCTGTTTCCATTGTCATACGCCACGTTAGTAGAAGCTAGTTGTCGCTTGTCACTTTTATGTAAATTCGGATCTACACGATTTGCATTTGGATTTGCTAACACTGCATTGAAATGTCATCCTTTTTAATAGACAATGGGGTAACTGGTGATGTGAAAAATTTCATAATGACCTATAATAGTAATTAAGAAGGTTTTACCCAAGTAGAGTTTCCACGGTATCTCAGCTCACCTGGAAAGCCAGAGTTCAGACCCATCGTCATTAGCCACATTTTGGAAATATCATTGATATCGTATAGGGCCACTGTCTATTGGTCACTTACATATGGCCTAATACCTTTTAAACTGAGACGGTCTCTTCAAAATCCACCAAACAAACAGCACGTTAGTTATTTTAGTGAAGGAAAAATTCGACTCGAGACGAGAATCTCTCGCGGTGGCTTAGTGGTCATAGCGTTTGGTGTATCAAACCAGAAGACGCAGGTTCGAATCCTGCCTGCGAGTCGAATTTTTCCTTCACTATAATAACTTTATAATCTTAGCATGAAAAATGCGAAAAAATCACAAAAAGATAAACAGCACGTTATCTTTGTTGTTCCGTCGTTTCTACACTAGGTATAGAACTATGAAGCTTTTTTGACGTGTAAAATAAAATATCTTGCTTCTACAATGGACACACACAAATACGTATCAAGCAGCTCAATTTATATACAAATTTACATACATTTCAATAACGCCGTCTCTGTAGTCGGAAAAATGTTGTACTTAATGTTACCAGGAATCGAATAGAGATTTCTTGATAAAAATAGCCGGCTCTTTAATCACCAAGCCAACGGTGCAACTTCTCTTAAGTAGAGTAAGTTTATAAGGCCAGGTGAGTGGGCCTATGTTTTATCTTAAAATGTACAGCTGTTTTATAATATAAAGCCGATATTAATTTTAATACGATATGTACTGGTTCTGATATTAAACGAAGCTTTTTAATTACATCAGTCAATATTGCCTCTGCGCATGTCCATGCAAATAATAGCTTATTGAGTAATATTTTAATGAGTGGCATTCACCTTTTCATCTATACTGCTATTTTATATTATAATAGCTTCTGCCCGCGGCTTCGCTCGCATGAAGCTCAAAAACCAACAGTGATGATCTCTTCCTTGTATGGGTCTCTCTATACATTTGAGAGGACAAGCTGTATGTCAGGTTCCATTTAATTATATGAGATAAACCAGTTTTTAATTTGGAGCACATACTTTCTAACAGTGCTAAACAAAATTAAAATCTATTATGTAGTTTTTGCGCCAACCCGTAACAAACAGACAAACAGACATGAATTTTAAAAATCACATTTATGGGTTCGGAGACGTTTAAATACCCTAACCCACTTGTTTTTTTTAATATCTTCTATGTACAGACACAGCTTTTTTACAATTTTATATTAGTAGAGATTATGTTTTTTATTTTATTTTCAATCGTTGTGTCAGTCAATGGTTTAATAGCCAATAGTCTCGAACAACACTTAGGGAGGCTCTCATTGGGTGGCTGAATCAAGGGCTTGATGCAGAAAGCAGTTCTCCTGGACACGGCCCGCATTATCAAAAGGTTTCTCTCTGGGGCTTGACTACTGGTAGCAAAAAAAGAGATTGTAGCAGACCGGTTTCGGGAACAGGGTCTACTGCTCCCGAAACCATAATCTTTTTATATTTTTAAATGTTATTTTTTATATAAAAATATTAAAAGTGTATTTAATATTAGAATTATAGGATATGTGGGAGAAACCCACCCAGTGGTTAAGTAATACACTGATCAATCAATGTAGAAAATTCCAGACTCGTATCTCAGTAATCTCGTAAAATCGATGATCCCGGTTGTTATGCGAAACCAAAACTGGGACAACCAGTACTTCTATAGAATATCGGTATTACCTAGAAAGTAGGTATTTCTGTTAAGAAGATTTTTTTAATTATTGTTTTTTTCTCAGTCATATTAATTAATGATGCATAACTTGGCTGCTTTCTCTACCGCGCACCATTTTTAGCATGCAAATAGGCCACACAGAGTGAATCTAAAACCATGAGTACTATTGAAATTGCTAATTTTAATAGACTTCATACTGGTTTGGCTAGACATGCGATAATCTAGAACATTCCAGGTTTCCTACATTTTTCCGTGCCAATCTGATAATAAGAAATAATTAGATTGCCTGTAAGTATTGTAACTAGATACAAAACTTTGAATAACTTTTATAAACATATTTTCTTGGGTATCAAGCAAAGAGATTTTAAAGTGGGTATTGAGAAAATCATACCATCACGCCTGTTTTCCCGAAAAGTTAGGCAGAGGTGTACGAATATACACCCACAGTTTGCCCTATTTTTAGGTCCCATGTAATAGGGGCGAGACAAATCCAAACTGCTGAGTCCGAGCTACTGAGTGTTTCATAGAAAAATGCTTTCACAGAAAATTCCAAGGTTCCACATTAGCTGTACGTGCTAATGTGTCATCTGCCTAACCCTTTGGGGAATACAAGCACCATTATATTATTATTTATTTGATTATAACAAATTTCATTCACGGCCATCCATTTCAATATTGGAGTATGTTAACCCATACGTCGGAGCAGGGCTGGACCGTGAGTTTAGCGCCCTGGGCTAATAGGTACTACTTACACTACCGACGTGAACCCACTCGTAACACAAGCAATCTAGCTTAGCACGAGGGGTTAACAAGAATACTAGTAATGTGCGACCCGCATTGCTAGTAAGCTTTAAAAAAAAAGTTATGTAAAATAGAGGTCACATTTCTGAAATCGTGTTATATATTTTTTTAATCCTTGTAAACCTGCCGTCCTACATAAAAGATAAAGATTCTCGGAACTACAACTGGATATTATCAATGTTATTCCAAGCTAGTCGAACAAGGAACATGGAAATCGTGTAAATCGTCGCCCATACAGATGTTTTACGCTTTAACCAGATTTTCTTGGAGTATATCCAACATCCTAGGATTATTTACGTCCACTAAAAGCTATGCGATATAGCGAGATAGATTTACCGGGGTATCGAGGAAAAAATATTTTCAATTCGTAGTGCAACTCGGAAGTTTTGTGAAGACTGTTCTTATTTGACGGAAATAAGATCAAATTTTGTGACTTTTGAGAAAACCGTGGTTTACAACATATACACAGACAGGACTCTCTACTCTTATAAAATCGTAAAAGAAACTGCTTGTTACGTGTTGGTGCAAAAAATAGGTACTGAATAGTTTTCAATTTTGTTATCGCTGTTAGAAAGTAGGTATGTGCTTCAACTTAAAATCTGGTGGACTTTTGAACTCAATTAATTAAACGGATTCAGAGACACAGCTTGACCTCTCTGACGTATACAGACCAATACAAAAAAGAGATCGAATCTTCAGTGCTGGTTTTGACTAAATTATTGGGGATGGGATCTATTTCTAATATAGATCACGTGAGCAAAGCCGCGGGCAAAATGTAGTATGTATATAAAAGTATAGATTTAAGTATTTAAGTATTCCTATGAACTCTTATGACAAGTGCTAGTGATAACACTAACGCTTAGGGAAAATAGGAGAGTAGGAATGTAGTAGGTAGTTCAATTAAGCCCTTAAATCTTCTTATCTTCAACTCATCATTCTCTTAGCAACCCAATTTCTTATACTTAAGCATAGATATTCGTATGACCATCAGGACCGAAGGCTTTACATGCTCTCTGGTGCAATTGTATATCTATAAATTGCGAAAGAGACTGTACATTATTATTTTACCGTCGTGATAATTTATAAATTAAGTACTAAAATAACTTTTATCTCTTTTATCCCTCTTCAATAAATCATAGCTTTATAAACGCAGTGTAAAACCAGCCTGACTTTTTAACTATTCAAAATCTATCGGTCGGACATTCAAGCAGCACAGTTAGAGTTACTTGATACGTATCGATGGAGCTCGTAATACAGTTAGAAAAATGTGTTGCGCCTGCGCAACTATGTTGACCGATGAGGTTTATACTCAACATATTTTTTCTCGAGACTTTCAACACAGTAGTTTGATCTTAATGACCGCAAGAGCAGTTACTGAAAGCATTTTGCGCATCGATTTGAATTCTATTCTATTCGACTTATTTTCTAATAATTTGTGACTTAAAACATAATAATGATACCATGGAGAATACAAACATATACTTACGCTTTTTTCCGCTAAGGGTAGGTAGAAACTATAGAATGCCACTCACTGCGATTCTTACAATATTTTTCTGCTTCGTCCACATTCATGCATTTTTTTATATCACTACGGTAGCAAACAAGCATACGGCCCGCCTGATGGTAAGCGATCACTGCAGCTTATGAATGTTTGCATCACCAGGGGTATCACTCGCGCTTTGTGGACCCTGTAAATATCTTTTCACACACTATTTCAGAGGGTAGGGTAAAAATTAAGTAGAAAAAGTTGGGCTGGCAGTATAGGACACAATAATCACCGGTTCCCCCCACTGCCAACAAAACGCTTCCTCGTGGACCTCTGGCGACCTTGCTCACCGTTAGGAACACAACATAGCATGGAGCTTATTTGGCTACGATTTTCCGCAAGGTGGAGTACTTCCCTAGTCGGGCAGCTCGAATTGTGAGTGGAATTATTCAATTCCATTATACCCTTCCTCTTTAAAAGGCATACCTCTCGAATCTACTTACATACCAACTCGCTGGTTGCGAATAAAAGGGACCTGAACTTTTCGAAGGACTATAATTATTGAGGAAAAAGAAGAACCTCTTATTCATAAGAATGTAAAGCGTCTTTGATACTTCTTAAAGCTATGTTTTGTCTTCTTTACCCTCTCATAGAATATGTTATGTTCGACACGTGAGTTTCAAAACTAGACAAAAAATTATAGCTATGGAAGGTTTATAAGTTGTTTGTTTTATGGTTAATCGCGTGTGGGGACTAGTTTAAATAATATTCTTCACTGTCTCTCAGATAGGCATCTCGTAAGAGGCGAGAAAATATCTGACCTGCTCGGTGGTAGGACCTCTGGGTCTGACTGGCTGGCGACCACCCTAACATCAGAGTCTGCCACCTTCGTGTGTGTTTCGACTTTTCCGCGTAAGAGAGTAACAGTCTCTAGAAGTCTGCAGTCCGTGTGACGCATCAGCAACTTCTGGTATTCCAGGTGTCCATGGGCAACGATGACTATGATACTTACCACCAGTAAAACTTTAAATAATACTACAGATAATAGTACATTTTCTTTCTCGCAAGAAAATAACTATTCAATGATTTATTTTAGACGGATGGCCAGCACCATTTAGACAAATGAGATCATAATACTAAAATTGGAAAATCGTTTGCCAAGTTCGTTGAGAGGAGTATTTATTTTTAAATATTAAAAATTTTATAGGCAAGAGTTATGGCTGTTGGACTGCCACTCCTCTGACTTTCCGAAATCACGTGCGTATAGGTGAAGTATAGCATCGTGAGGAAACCTGCATGCCTGTGAGATTTTCTCAACGGCGTGTGAAGTCTGCCAATCCTCAGTAAGCTAGCGTGGTGAACTATAACCTAACCGCTCTCATATTGGGAGGAAACCCGTGCCCAGCAGTGGTAGATACAGTATGTGATTTGATGATGAATATCTATTTTTTATAATATTCCAGCTGCCAAAACCTTTTTCTGGACTTATGATCAAAGTTCGAGCTTTGAGCTGGAACTTTCCTGCGGCAAGAATGATTTAAACAATTCAGTTGCCATAACAGTTCGTTTTAGTACTAATTTTCTAAGTCCATCCGTTTTATAAGAGCTAAAACATTAGCTTAGAACAATGGCGTGTTATGACAATATGTTGAAACAGGACGATTAGTGGAAAAACGATACAATAGTGTAGAGTATCGAGTTTGTAAATATGGGTTTGATGTGGTATTAATCATGGTTTTTTTATGGTTAATTACTGTGGTATGTGGTTAACTGACTAAGGATGCGTAGTTATTAGATCTAGCAGTGTCTTTTTTAATGGAATATGGATGCAAACGAGCAGACGAATCACCTGATGGTAAGCGATTATCACCGCCCATGGACAACCGCAACACCAGAGGACACAAGTGCGTTGTCCGCCTTTTAAAAGAGTTTGGCCCTCCGGTAACCTAGCGAAACACAACGTAAGCGTTGTTTCACGTCGGTTTTCTGTGAGGCCGTGGTATCAATCCCATTGCAATTGGCGGCAAGGCTCTCCCACGGTAATTCCTCCTCACGGAGTCCTGAGATGTGACCCGCGATAGTCTCGTTTTTTCCAATGTCATGGATTCGAGGATCATGCGAGGAGGTACATTCAATTATATACGAATTCTCCTATCATAACTCTTAGGGCCACTTGCACCAACTTCTTAAATAAATTTAAATTGCATTTAAACACAATTTTTCATAGAAATTTCGTGTTTAAATACAATTTAAACACCTTTACGAAGTTGGTGAAAGTGAGTAATACCTAAAGTAAACTGCTTCTTTAGTGTAGAGGTTAAATTTGCTTAATTATATTTTTCAGTAGGTATTAGTAAATATTCAATTAAACATTATGTAACTTTTGAATACAAAACAGTAACTTACAGGGCTTTTAACGAACAATTAAAATATACCTGACCTATGATTTCTAGGCCAATCCTAGTTCGATTTCAATCTGTCATGCGCACAAGATGCACTCAATAAAATCACAAACAAATCAGCAATTATCCTAAACGCTTGTATGTTTTCTTTGCGTAAATGTTTTAGCAAACACACGCACACATAAGCGATTTGTTTTGTGTGCGCACGCGTTCGAGATACGCACACATACGGCGGGATGCATCGCATAAACCAATGTTTGGCTACCGTGCCAAAAAACACAAAGGAGCTTACACGGTATACAAGGATTTGATACTTTTGCTTAAAACTTTTTAAAATTAAAATTATTTTTCTATTCCAAAAATTTTAATGTATGTACAATTTTGGCTCCTATTTTAAATTAAAATGTTTGCTGTAGTCTTCTCCGTAATTATAGTAGAATATAAAAAATAAATTAAATGAGCTGAGTCAATTACTACCTGCTCAATTCTTGAATATCTAGCATAGAACAGCCTTAATAATTTAAACTTATAGATATCAAATAGTTATAAAAATAAAATAAAATGTAGATGAGTAATTAAATAAAAGTAAGCTTGACATGAACAACAGCTCTAGCAAAATATAACTTACGACAGAAAACAAAGGTTTTAAAGACTGAGAATAAAAAAGACTTAGTTAATTGAAAAAACTATTTATACTTAGTACACGTCGACAAGTTCATAATTGTAAATTAATTTTTATAGAACTTCTATGCATATAACTCGTCATAAACCTGATACGACAACTTTGTCATTTTAAAATTCTCCATATTATTAGCCTACACATTAGATTTATAATGTAATATATATAAATATGGTCTTATATTGATATGAACAGGTGTGTATATCTGACGGAGATTCTAAGAAATCTTGTTTATTAATAGAAAACAGTAAACCAGTTTATGTGTCCTCTTTAATATTAAAAATTAACACTACGCAGCTATTTTACATAGTTGCCACTGGTTTGCAGCGCTTTAGAGGTAAGAGGAAGTGGGTGATAAAGAGTGTCGTAGTTCGGGATAGGCAGATATTCTTAATTGACCATTACTCCTAGGAATCGCTCTTCAGCAGAACACTAGATTCGCAAGAAGCCCATATAAAAGCTTTTTCCGGAGAATGGCCAATGATAAAACAATTACTTTTATTTAATACTAGCTTCTGTCCGTGACTTCGTCCGCGTAGCGTGATGATATATAGCCTGTAGCCTTCCTCAGTAAATGGGCTATCTAACACTGAAATAATTTTTCAAATCAGACCAGTAGTCCCTGAGATTAGCGCGTTCAAGCAAACAAACAAACAAACTCTTCAGCTTTATATATTAGTACTAGCTTCCGCCCGCGACTTCGTCCGCGTGGAATAGTTACTTAGTCTTAGTGGGATGATAGCCTATAACCTTCTTATATAAATGGACTATCTAACACCGAAAGATTTTTTCTAATCGGACCAATAGTTCCTGAGATTATCGCGTTCAAGCAAACTTGGCAGGTGGCACTTGACAGGTGGTAAGAAGATGATGATCCCCTTCAGCGGCTTGTAGTATGTTTTGATTGAAGCTCACTTCAAGATATAGACAATATTGTTAGTTGATAATTGAGTATTGAGTATCCGAGCAGAACTTTAGTAAAATATGTCACGGGAACAGGAATAATAAAAGAACGCTAAATGAGGATATGTCTTTTAGAGCGTTTGTTGGGTCCGAGCGGAACCAAGCTCGGTCCGCACGGATACAAAACAAAAGCTCTAAAGGCTGATGAATAACGTATTTATTTGGATAAGGATTAACATCATGTTTATAAAAACACCTACGCAAATAATGCATTTGGAATTTTAGAACAAAGTTAGCATAAAAAAGGTTATAGTGAGCCAACCTTAAAAGATAGACACATGCTGTCGCGGACTTTTTTTTTAGAACTTTTAAAGAGGAACAATTCTGTCATATATGATTTTTGCGAAACTTTAACCGTTTACGCAGCGCACGCATCGGAAGCTCTCAAAAGGAAAATAAAACGAATTTTAGAACAAAGTTAGCATAAAAACGGTTATAGTGAGCCAACCTTAAAAGATAGACATATGCTGTCGCGGACTTTTTTTTAGAACTTTTAAAGAGGAACAATTCTGTCATATATGATTTTTGCGAAACTTTAATCGTTTACGCAGCGCATGCATCGGAAGCTCTCAAAAGGAAAAACCCCGATTTTGAAACATTCTTCATTGATGCTCCGCTCCTATTGGTCTTAGCGTGATGATATATAGCCTATAGCCTTCCTCGATAAATGAGCTATCTAACACTGAAAGAATTTTTCAAATCGACCCAGTAGTTCCTGAGATTAGCGCGTTCAAGCAAACAAACAAACAAACAAACAAACAAACAAACAAACAAACTCTTCAGCTTTATATATTAGTATAGATTGATATAGATAATTAAATCATAGAGAACAGCCGAAATATATTATTTAATGAACAATGTAGGCTTCTTAATTAAAAACAATAAAAACTAATTCTACTGTCAATTAAACTTCTAAAAACATTAAATAGTAAATAAAACACATTTTATATTATGTATCAATAATTACTAGTTTTCTCACTAGTGAATAATTCAAATATTAAATTACAAAATATTAGTAGTATAATAAAGTATGTACCTAATAGGAAAATACAATTTTATTCCATTGTCAAACTCAGTTATTCAATGACCTAGAAAGTATCAAAACTATTCGCTCCAACGGTAGAAGGGATAAAAACTTGCTAACACAAAAATAGAACGTCGAAAAATGAACATTAACGTATATTTTGAAATCTGTGCGGCGCAGGCGCGATCCAATAGCAGTCGACATGCACGTGTGTGTGTGCGTTTGATACGATTTTTAATGTGTGCTTCTAACGTATTTGAAGTTTTTTTACAAGTGTGTGTCTAATGCATGTACGCTTTTAAGGTTTTTTTATTAGTGTGCGTCTATGTAGGTATCACGTTTTATATAGTTAGTTACAATGTTTGGTATATAATATGATTTATTTTCGGCTTTACATCTTTGAATTTGAAGGCCAATTTTAATTAAATCCATAAGTTTTGCGTTGTATCTATTTTAAATTAATGTAGGTTTTCCAGTATTATTTATGTATTAACTATGTATGCCATAGTTATATTTATTAGATTTTTTTTATTTTGTATTTGATTTCTTTTTGACATTATTTTATAATATTTACCTTTTATTCTAAGCTATAAAAATAATAAGTACATAATAAAAATATACATAAAACAAAAATGTTTATTGAAGTAGGTACGATAAATAATAAATAAAATAATTATTACGATATTATAAGAAATAATAATTATTGTCATACATACCTGCCTACCTATAAAAATTATAAATAAATAATTTTTTTTTTTTATTTATATTTATTTATTCTCTCTTCACAAAGGTAGTTCTTATAATAATTATGCTATATATAAGTAATAACAATGCCAATCCACAGCTAACTTTGTGAGAGACTGGTGCCTGAAGTAGGTTTGTACAACAGCCTGTATTACAGGTCACCAGGGCCCCCTCGCGGCTAGTGCATGCATAGGCATTCGTTCGAAACATCATATAATATACCCGGTAAGGAGAATGTGGAAGCTTAAACTAAGGCAAAAATACTAGCAAACTAAAAGGTATGTTAATTGATGAGGTACAAGAACGCCATCAATTGGAACAAATGTGTGCTTGTGTATGTGTTGTGTTTGAATGAGTGCGCATGTGTGTGAAATTGAGTATGTTGAGTTAAACGAGTTTAGTGACTTTTGTGAATTTTTGCGACCGACTGAGACGCATAAGAAATATCAACTGAGTGGTTTCAAGAGATTTTCGGTAGATTGGTAGTCCAAAGATTTGAGGTATCTTGTAACAGTAGATTTGCACTTAGATTTTATTAGAGGGTAGATTTGAAGTTTATTGTTTAGTTTATTATAGAGGTACGGGCCGAGAAAACAGAAGAAATTGTGCGAGAGAGCGGAGTGCAAGGAGAGAGTTTGGCAAACATTGCCTTTACGACGCTTGTCTTTTAGCAAACCCGGGTCATACTGTAACATTGAGTGTTGTTTTAGAACGGTCTGTAAGATGAAACTTTGCCTGACAGTAAGCAAATCCCAATTTTTATACAACTCTACAGTAGGAAAACGGAAGGGGAGACAAGCACCTACCTTAAGTATAGCACGCTGTGAGCGCTCTACCTCAATGAGGTGGGTTTTAGCGGCTCCACCCCACGAGGTTATACAATAGTCAATCAACGACTGGGCTATCTTATCTTATCTTATCTTGTGTAGGGCCGAGGCAGCAAGGCCTCAGTGCACTTCGACCCAATGGGATCTTTTGTGCTTCCCCTAGATAATCTATTCCTCATCCCCTCCCAGTTCTACAAACAGCTCTTCCATGAGCTTTATAATGAGGCCTGGGGGTATGAGTCTGTAGTCCTCCGGGCTTGGATAACCCTGACCCAAAAGGCACATTCGCTTTCCAGCCATTGCATCGCATGTACACAGAAGGTGTTCCATGCTCTCAATTTCCCTTTTGCAGGCCCTGCAGGCTGATGTATCCGTCAGACCCATCTTTTGTAGGAGAGCGTTAGTCCCGAAGTGTCCGGTCAGCGCCCCCATCAAAAGACGGGCCTGCCGCCTGCTTGAGTTCCAAATGGCATTTTGCCATTTCGATGAGGAACCTATGAATTTCTTGGAGTGAGCAAGTCCCGTGAGGCTCAACCACTCATCCATGTGCCTCGTCCTTGCGTACTCCCGAAATGCCGTTTTGACTGTGCTTGGAGCCAGTCCTACAAATGGTTCCGGTCCAATTAGTGAGGTTCCAGAACCTTCCCTAGCCAGCTCGTCAGCATGCTCGTTGCCCACAATACCCCTATGACCAGGGACCCAAACAAGCCTGACCTTGTTTCGCTTTCCCAGCTCATTAAGAGTTCGGGCAGCGTCCATGGTCAGCCTTGAATCGATCCTGTAGGAGGTCAGGGCCATGAGTGCCGCTTGGCTGTCACTAAGAATGTAGATGGACCTACCTGTGGTACCGCTACTTTCCATCTGTTGTGCACAGGCAAGAATAGCATATGTTTCCGCTTGGAAAACTGTAGCTAATTTGCCCATGCTTTGACTGACCTTATGGTCCCTTGCATATATGCCCGCCCCTGTACCCGACTCGGTTTTCGAACCGTCAGTGTACCATATCAGACTGCCCACCTCTGGTGGATCTAGTCCCTTCATCCATTCTTCCCTTGACGGTAGATGAACCTTGTAAGACCTCTTGAACCAAAACATGGGCTGCATTTTGTCGCAGTGCATGTTCGTTAGTTCGTCAAGGCCTTCCTGTATTTTAAGCTTTGTGTGTCTAGTTCTAGGCTTAGAACTATCCCACAGGCCATTTATTGCCAGTCTGTGTAGTGCAAGACGGGCCTCAGTCTCTATGACAATATGTAGCGGTGCAAGGTTGAGTACCTTTTCCATCGCCGCTGTTGGTGTGGTTTTGAACGCCCCTGTGATAGCTAGGCATGCCGTTCGCTGTAGTTTAGCGAGGGCTTCCCTGCATATCCCTAGTTGCGTCCTAGGCCACCAAACAATGCTGCCATATGTGATTATTGGTCTAACCATCATGGTGTACAGCCACTGCACAACCTTTGGTCTAAGTCCCCAGGTTTTGCCATACGCTGAGCGACACATACCCAAGACTCTTAGAGCCTTGGCTATGGTATTGTCCAGATGTGTTCGCCACGTCAGTTCTTTATCCAGGGTTACCCCTAAATATTTTACCTCTGAGGCCCAGTTTAGTTGTTTGCCATAAAGCCGAAGTTGGCCAAGGCCTGATAGCAGTCTCTTCCTAGTAAATGGAATGACAACTGCCTTGCTTGGATTGATAGAGAGGTGATTCTCTTCGCACCACCTCTCTACTTTACAGAGAGCCCTTTGGATCAGATTTGAAACCGTGTTCGGGAATTTGCCATTGACAAGTATGACTATGTCATCGGCATATCCCACGGTTAGCAAAGGGCCCTCATTGAGATTGCTTAGTAGTGAGTCTACTACTAAGCACCACAGTAACGGTGACAACACTCCCCCTTGTGGACAGCCTTTGGTCGTCCTAACGTGGAGTGTGTCCCCTCTAAGAGTGGAATGAATGATCCTACTCCTTAGCATGCAAGTCACCCATCTGATGATGGTTTGGTTGATGCCATGTTTTTCTGCAGCTCGCTGTATCGATTCAAAGGTTGTGCGGTCGAAGGCTCCCTCGATATCAAGAAAGGCTCCGACACAAACCTCCCGCGATTCCAGTGCCGCCTCTGCGCGGCTTACGACGTAATGTAATGCCGCCTCTGTTGACTTCCCTGCCTGATAGGCGAACTGAAGCCCATGGAGAGGGTATCTCTTTAGAGGCCCCTCTCTAATATACCTATCAAGCATTTTCTCAAGTGTTTTGAGTAAAAACGATGAGAGGCTGATAGGCCTGAAAGCTTTGGCATCCTCATAATCTCCCTTGCCAGGCTTAGGTATGTAGGTTACTTTGACTTTCCTCCACCGCGCAGGTATGTATCCAAACGCTACGCACGCCTTATACAGCCTGCATAAGTGCGGTATCAGAGTCTCAGCCCCCTCCTGTAATAAAATAGGGTAGATCCCATCCGGTCCAGGGGCCTTGAATGGTTGGAAACCCATCACTGCCCACCTGAGCCTATGTTCATCTACCACCTTTTTAGCAGTATCCCAGTCAGCCCTGGTGGTGCGAATAGATAGCTCCTCCAGGGTCACTGAGTCCTCCTTATCATCATCCAGTTTTACTGATCCCGGGAAATGAGTTTTGAACATTACATTCAAGACCTCCTCCCCAGTCTCAGCCAGTTTACCATTCCCATCTTTAATAGATGCTAGTGGAATGGCCTTAGTTGTAGAAATTGCTTTACTAAGCCTCATGCCTTCAGAAACACTCTCGATCGCCTGACAGTGTCCCCTCCAGCTCCTACGCTTGGCTCTTCGTACAGCCGAGTTAAACTTTGTGAGGCTAGCACTGTAGCCCGAAAAGTCGTTAATGGCCTTGGCGGCATTAAAAGCCTGTCGTGTATCTCGACGAAGTTGTACTATCTCCGGAGTCCACCACGGCTCCTTCTTACCAAGAGCCTTCTTTTCAGGACAGTTATCTGTCCACGCTGCATGTAGGCCCTTAGTAACTCTGTCAGCTTCAAATTCAATATCTAATACGGAATTGAGCTTACCTATAGGTTTCCCTAGATTCACCTCCAGGTCTCTGCGAAAGGCATCCCAGTCGGTATGTCTAGGGTTCCTCCTTCGTACAGTCACATAAACATTATGGGTCCTATACCTAAAATATATGTACCTATGATCGGATCCAGAGATCTCATTCGGTACATGCCAATTTTCAATGTGAGCGCCTGCCCTGCTAGTGGCTAGCGTGACATCAATAACTTCAGCCCTTCTCCTGTTTACAAAAGTAGGTCTGCTGCCTTTATTGAGAATCTGAAGGTTTGCGCTTACCACGTAATCCAAAAGATCCTCCCCTCGTCTGTTCACATCTGTGCTGCCCCAGACTACATGATGTGCATTTGCATCACAGCCAATTACCAGTTCAGTGTTCCCTTGGCTGCCATATTCGACCAGTTTTTTGATGAGCGGTGATACTGGCTCCTTGTTTTCATAGGGAAGGTATGCTGAGGAGAGCAAGATCTTGTGTGCCCTCTTCCCTGTCCCTAGGTGGATCCAGGTTGTTGTTAGATCCCTAGAACATAAATCACGTACGATGGAAGCATCTATACCATTTCTGACATAGATGCAGGCTCGCACGTCGTTAGCGGAATGTTGATAAATTATACCCCCTGTCCCGCCGAAACCCTTAATCTCGCCCTTATAAACATAAGGTTCTTGAATGAGGGCAATATCAAATTTATTCATTTTCAACTGCCTTGCCAGAAGGGCAGAGGCAGCCTTGGAATGTTGCAGGTTGATTTGTACGCACCTTAGTCCCTCCATCTTGTCATCTGTAGATGGGTGTTAAGTGGTTCCTATATTAGGCCCCTCCAGCCCCCGCCGGTGAGTTAAGACCGAGTCCGTCCAGTTCTCCGAGTAGGTCATCCGTCTTCACCGATACTGGTGACGCCGGATTCCCCACCGAAGCACCCGAACTACCCTGTCCTCCCCCACCGGTGGTTGCTGCGTGCAATAAATCCTTTTGCGTTTGCCCTGAGGTTCCTGCCCCGTTCGCGGATGCATCACTTTGGCAGAGTTTCGGCCCTCCAGTTCCCATATGGGCCCCAGAAATTAAGCCTCCTCTCCCGCCTCGATGAGCACCACGACCTGAGACGGTCCCTCTGGCATCCCTAATTGACTCAGAGAGTCCTTTTGTAGCACCGTTAGACGGCGTCCACATTGAGCTGGCCTCGCCAGCCATCGGTTGCGATCCCTTGACCCCCCCAGAATACACGGGTCTGCCCGAGACATGCCCGGGGCCGGATTCTCCAACGCATGCATTGGTACCGGCCTGGGGTAGTTCCTCTTTAAGTCTCGCTTCCATTGTTGTACTTGGGTGTCCACTACTTGCCACATCGGCGCTACCCACCCACCCAACAGTGATCGCGCCAGAAGGCCTCCGAACCCATCTATTGGGTTACATACAAGGATAGGATGAGACGGGAGTTGGGAGAGTCGGGATAGGATTAGATAGGAAGCAGGTGATAGGATTGCGTGACTAGGCAAGGGTGCTATATGGAATACAAAGGCGCCCGGTGTTTTTTGTTATGTCTAATTCTTAAGGAATTAGACCAAGAACAGGGCGGCAACCTCGAGAAGGCTAGACCACCGGACTTGCCTTGGGGATCTACACGACTGTAGCGCTCTCCCCCAAGACCTCACCCCCTTACCACTTCAGAAGGAGGCGGTAAGGTAGGCCTGCACCTATACTACCACGCAAAGCAAAGCAAAGCATGTCATTGTGCAAAAGCAAAAGCATAGCGGCAGACCCGCCCCAACGACTGGGCTAAGGAGTAGTAGACCATTTTAATCGTTTGCCTGTCCGCAGTGAATCTCAAGGTTTTGAATATATAAATTAGTTTACGAAGCCGAGTCACTAAGACCTTTAAGTGTGGTTTGAAGGTGAGAGATTGGTCGATGATAATACCGAGATATTTCAGATTGTCAGTCCTTTGTAGAGTAGTACAGGTGCATGAGGGCTTTGAGTGATCACAAACATGGGCTGTGATGGAAAGCGAAGCTGGGGGTAGGAGGTTCGTTCTGTAGGCAAACGTGAGATATTTGGTCTTTGAGACATTTAATGTCAGCACATTGCTTTGCAGCCATGCGCTGACTATATTTAACCCTTTCTGAGCCAATTCGAAGACCTCTCCCCAAGTATCACTGCTAAACAAAAGGGCAGTATCGTCGGCAAATGTTATCACCCTCCCCTTATGGAGTTGGATTTGGCACAAGTTGTTAATGTATACCAGGAACAGCGTTGGACCAAGTATACTGCCTTGTGGTACACCGAACATTACAGGGATCTCATCACTTAATCTATGATCTATCTTAACTCTTTGTCTAAATAATGAAACTAAAATAAATTTATTTATTAAAATACAATAATATGGTGTAAACAATAATAAATAAAGGAATTATTATGATATTATATTGATAATAATTATGGTCATACTTACCTATTTTATGAATTATTTAATTAAATAGTGTTCCTATGTTCTATAGTTTACTTTTTAAAGCCATTAAATTATTTTGATGACTTTTTTATGTTTTTAATATACACAACATAAACGATAGTGAATTAGTAACATAATTTCGAGTTTATATGGATGGATTATTTATTAATGCCTACTTTGATTGGATCCTTGCTTAAAGATTCGAGGGTTCATTAAACGACGAATTATGTGTATTTACAGTTGTAATACAGAAAAACATTTTTTAAATAAATCTTGTCAAAGAATAAACACGAAATAATAAAAATCCCATTACATATAAAAAACTGCCTCATTAGCCTAGTGGAGTAGTGGTCCTGAGCGCGACTGCTACGCTACGGTCCTGGGTTCGCAGCTCGGAGGTTAAAATTTGTACCGCTGTTTTTGACATTTCGATGATCCTGGAATTGATTGCTTTAACTCAATACCGCTTCTTCGTTCGCTTATAAATTATCACAATCAAAATTAAACTATCTTACGTAGGGATAATGTAGCTATCTATCAATGAAAGAATTGTCAAATTTAATTCATTAGATCCGGAAAGTACCCTAAGCAAACATATACCTGGGTTACACCTACAAACTCACAATTTTACTCATTTAAAATAGTTTTCGTGGTCGAAGTATAGATGATGATGAATGAAGTTTGCAAGTTAGCATGATAAAGGCATACTCTTATGACAACCCACGCCGAGCCAGCGTGGCGGATTCATAACTTTGTGATGAATTAAGTCTGCAAGTATGTTTATAAGTCTGCAAGTAAGTTAAAAAGTCTGCAAGTAAATTTATAAATCTACAAGTAAGTTTATTAATCTACAAGTAAGTTTATAAGTCTGCAAGTAAGTTAACAAGTTGCAAGTAAATTTATAAATCTACAAGTAAGTTTATAAGTATGCAACTAAATTTAAAAGTTTGCAAGTAAGTTTACAAGTCTGCAAGTAAATTTATAAATCTACAAGTAAGCTTATAAGTCTGCAAATAAGTTTATAAGTCTGCAAGTAAGTTTATAAGTCTGCAAGTAAGTTTATAGACTAGACTTAGTGGTTATAAGCATGACTACTTGTAGTTTTAATTCCCAGATCATTTCCAGGTCGAGTGAAGTGATATTAAGTTAAAAGTCTTAGTTACCGCTTGGAGTTATGATTTGGCAATAACTCATAACACCTAATTACGTAGCGACAATTAATGAGAGTACCTACATTAGTACATCTCTGCTAAATCTTTCGATAAAAGCGTGATTGTGAATGTCACGAAAAATAAATATTTTTTTCTTCTTTTTTTCAAGATCAAACCAAGACAGTGCCAGTAAGTCAAGTGCAGTAAGTGCATACAAAAATACCGACAAAATTTCAAGGCTGCAGTCCGTTAAAAATAACGTTGCGGTGCGTTCCCGATGCGCCTGCGACTCATATCTGCACGCATTTTATCTTCACGACGATTATATGCGGGATTAATTACGAATTACTACGTACATACCATCACGCCTGTATTCCCCGAAGGGTTAGGCAGAGGCGTACTAATGTACCCACACCCACAGTTCGCCAGTATGTTCAGGTCCCATGTAATAGGGGACGAGCCTATTGCTATTAACCGGGCACAAATTCCTAACTCCGAGCTGCTACTGGGAATCTCATAGAAAAATCCAATAACACTTTGCTCGACCTGGGAATCGAATGCAGGACCTCTAGCGTAGCAGTCGCTCTCAGGACCACTTGGCTAATGAGGCAGTTATTAATTAGTTAGTTATTAATTACTACGTAATGAGTAGTATATCTAGAGACTAGGAGTGTCTATAGAGTTTCATGCTGGTTCTTCTGCATAAGATCTACTAGGGGTTGGTGGTGTGAACCACGCACCTAGTTTTTGACAATTCAAAAGTAAACCTGTAATATTGATTAATAAAATATTTGACTTTGACTTTAAAATGATGATGATTATTAAAAGTATTCATTTACTTTAACTTAAAATGTCTTGAGTCTATTGCCGTATAAATGCTCCTTGCGCAATTCTCCAGACAAAACAAGATAATAATGAGCAAGAGATTTTTTGACACTTTTTTTCTTTTTTTGCTTCTCATCCGAAATTAGAGACAGGTCTAGTGTCAACGTAGGTACTATTTATGACAGAAGATCCAGTAAAAAGCTCCAAAATCCATTCGATCACGCCTGTATTCCCCGAAGGGTTAGACAGAGGCGACTGTACACCCAAAGTGCGCCGGTATGTATAGGTCCCATGTAATAGGGGGTAAGCCTATTGCCATTAAGCATCATAAACAGCACAAATTCCAAACTCGAACCCAGGACCGACAGCGTAACATTTTTATGAATCCGTAAAAATAGTCAAGTAGTCAGTTCTTGAATACTTAATAGTTTCTGTAATACCTACCGTTGTCTGATCATATATTTTTTTTAAATAACTTGTCCACAAGATATTTAAAAAATGAGTTGGTAATTATATAAACAATAATAATAAGTTAATTTAGCTAAAGGTTCCTTTATAAGTATGAGACAACTGAATCAAAATTTAAATTTACCTAATAGGTAATTATTTTGCCCATACCTACAACATAATTATTATTATAACCACAAACCATGCTCCACCTCATTGGAGTGCCGCCCACGAAAAAATTAAACGGACGAATGATCAGGCATAGACAACTTATAAATATTTATACATAGAATGAATGCTCAATCATACTCATTCAGATACAAGACTGGCCAAACCACGCCTAGGAATAAATAAAATTCAAAAATAGAACGCAAGCTTCCTGCGAATTCGTTCTAAAATTAAATATTGAAAAATGGCGGGCAGCAAGCGCACGGTACGAATTTTGTGCATAAAATTGCATCCCGCATTAACCGATCTAAACATTAAAAATAGAATCCTCCAGTTGGGAGTAGTACACACGAGAGAATTACGTTTACATGGCAACATTGGAACTTGCGTGTTCTTAATACTAAACTGCCTCGTTAGCTTAGTCGTCCAGAGCGCGACTGCTGCGCTAGAGGTCTTGGTTTCGATTTCCAGGTCGAGCAGTGTATTTTGTTTTTTTTTTTTATGAAATTCTCATAGCAGCTCGAGGTTTGGATTTGTGCCCAGTTAATGGCAATAGGCTCGCAATATTACATGGTGGTAATTCTTACCGATACAGATACAAACTATCAGATAAAATTACCATGGTATGCACTTATGTTGTTAAAGCCTATTCCACCATGTCTAAGTAGCCGCTATTCAACGGATAAATATAATAATAATTTATATGAAATTTAACTAATGACGAGTAATTTATAGAAAACTAATTTTGGAGTTGGTGGAATAGGCCCTTAATCTTAAGTTAAATGCATGCCACAGTGAAACAGTTCCTGCTTCATTCTACTAAGTACTACTGCAGTTCTTGCACCCACAGCCTTAAAACACAAAAATGATAAGACTAGTCAGTCGTAACACCACGTAACGTGTGCAACTACCTTAACAAACACCAGATTGCCTTCTTTCAGCCAGTTAAAATAAACATTCTCGATATTTCGCAGCTCTTTAGAACGTTGGATATACATCACTGCTCTAGTTGTGTGAGCATTTTAATGCATGTATACATAGGCAGTAATGTATCTGTTTTAACGTTTGATCTTCACTCGCAGTTGTTGGAGGTTGAGGGGTATGTACCTACTTGTTTTATGTGAGGTAACATTTATTTTCTACCGTCGACCGCTTCTGGGTTCGATTAGAAATAGTCTGTGGAATAAAATATCTGTTCTTTTTGTCGTAAAAGACATTTTTTGGTAAAGAAGTTCTTTATTTTATTATAAAAATAAAAACCTTTTAATATCAGACCCGACCTATATATTGAAATAATATATTATCACGTGGGAGAGCCATGCTTCGAATGAGCCGGCTCGACCGTAGTGATACCACGGCCTCACAGAAAACCGGCGTGAAACAACGCTTGCGTTGTGTTTCGCCGAGTGAGTTGAGGTTACCGGAGGCCCAAACCCTTTTAAAGGCGGGCAGCGCACTTGCGACTCCTCTGGTGTTGCGGGTGTCCATGGGCGGCGGTTATCACTTACCATCAGGTGATCCGTTTGCTCGTTTGCCCCCCTATCCCATAAAAAAAAAAATATTAAAAATATAAAATTAAAAATATTTTATTTGTCATTTTTAATATTTCGATAACTTTTAAATTGTTTTTTAATTTGTGGAATGGTGGCTATCACTGATTTTTTTGTTTGTAGATATAGGTACTGTAGAGACTGCTCCAAGAAGGCGATAATATTATGGGTTGACTGGCTGGTAACAGATTAAAGAATAAACATCCATTTAAAAATCTTGTAGATTAGATACCTAGATGTAGATCTTGTAGATCTCTTTTTTTAAATGCTTACTAGCAATGTGGATCGCACATCATTAGTATTCTTGTTAACCCCTCGTGCTAAGCTAAAATGCTTGTGTTACGAGTGGGTTTACGTCGGTAGTGCAATGAGTGGGTTTCGAACCGGCAACCACATGATTGCAAGTCCGGCGACCAAGCCATTAGGCTACCGCCGCTTTCTTAAAAAAGTGAAATGCAGAAAATTTTATGACTCATCTCTTGATTTTCTTGTAATACAGAAATAGTATCAATTTCATGTGCATTTTCCTTAAAAAATGCCCCGTAGTTGTGCTCTAGTACGTAGGAATATTGTAAAATCTACCTTTATACACGACATCTGCCCACCCTCGCGACGAAACCGTGAGAGATACATCAGTAGCAAATATTTAAAATCGTACATACCTAACAGTACTTACTGTGGCTCCCGTCTGCTGGTCACGACGCGGGATGCGTAGGCGCAGCTTGCGAGATTCTGTAGCTTCACGCCTTTTCTATAGGCGGATGATTGGGTAATAGAAAATATTTTATAGGTTAAATGAAATCTCAAAGGTTAGAAAAAAAATCGTGAAATTTTTTAATAGTAAATCTATCTATACTTACTAATATATAAAGCTGAAGAGTTTGTTTGTTTGTTTACTTGAACGCGCTAATCTCAGGAACTACTGGTCCGATTTGAAAAATTCTTTCACTGTTAGATAGCCCATTTATTGAGGAAGGCTATAGGCTATAATATCATCACGCTACGCGGACGAAGTCGCGGGCAGAAGCTAGTATTTTATAGGAGAATGAAAACTCAAGAAAAAAAAGAATCGTGAAAAAATATTTTCTTACCAAGTGATACCACACCACGGCGTCACAGTAAACCGACGTGAAACAACACCTACGTTGTGTTTCGTCCAGTGAATGAGGATACCAGAAGCCCAAACTCTTTTAAAAAGCAAACAACGCAGTTGCGGCTCCTCTGGTGTTGCGGGTGTCCATGGGCAGCGGTAATCGCTTACCATCAGGCGATCTGTCTGCTCGTTTGCCCTCTTTCCCAGGTCAAGCAAGTTTTTTTTTTTTTTAGTTTTTTAGTTTAATTTGGTTTTTCTATGAAATAGTACCTAAATCACACGTCTGACGAACCCTTCGGGGAATACAGGCGTTATGGTATGTTTATTTTTCGAAGTCAAGGGTTCAAAAAGAATCTATACTATCTATACTAATATTATAAAGCTGAAGAGTTTGTTTGTTTGATTGAACGCGCTAATCTCAGGAACTACTGGTCCGATTTGAAAAATTCTTTCAGTGTTAGATAGCCCATTTATTGAGGAAGGCTATAAGCTATATATCATCACGCTATGTGGACGTAGTCGCGGGCAGAAGCCAGTCCTTGATAATTTCAACGCCATTTCTAGATGTTTAAATTTTATTTTGAAACTAATAGTTATCTCCGACGGTCGAGTCACGATTATGCGTAGGCGCACGCTATAGGTGCGATTTTATTACTGATCGATTGCAATTTGTAGCTGATTGATTAATTTGATTTATAGGTATGGGAGGTATTTATCTTACTTATCGCTGCTGATAATAAGTTTTTAATATAAATACCCAAGAAAAAATATTTAATCTCTACTATCATAAAATTTTAAAAAAGCTGTGTCTGTAGGATTGAAGATATTTAAAAAAAAAACACGTGGATTATGGTATATCAACGTCTCCGAATCCGAAAATGTGTTTTTTTAAATTCTTGTCTGTTTGTTACGGTTTGGAGCAAAAACTACTGAATAGATTTTAATTTTATTATCACTGATAAAAAGTATATGCTCCAACTTAAAAACTGGTGAACTTCTTATCTCAATTAATTAAACGAATCAGAGGCCCATACAAAGAAGAGATCGTCAATGTTGGTTGTTCCATTTTTACTCCTGATATAGCTTCATGTGAGCGAAGCCGCGGGCAGAAGCTAGTACTAAATAAAACTAATGCTGTATAGGTGGTTAAGATTGCGATCACAGCCGGATTAATCCGAAGCACAATAAGTGCCACCTAAATCACGTTCGGCATAAATTAGATGGTAGAAAAGTTGATGAAACGCCACTATGTGGTGGCATTGTGCCAATTTTCCTTAGGTCAGCTCGCATAACAATAGGACTTAATTATGCAAAAAAGAAAAGATCTCTGAAAGAAGAAAATCTCTCAATCTCAAAAATAATGTTTTTTTTATGGGTTAGGGCGGCAAACGAGTTGACGGATCCGCGAACACGCAATACAAGAGGAGTCGCAAGTGCGTTGGTGGCCTTTTAAAAGAGTTTCAGCCTCTGGTATCCTCATTCACTCGGCGAAACACAACGGTAGCGTTGTTTCATGCGTCGGTTTTCTATGGGGCCGCAGTATCAATCCGGTCAAGCCGGCCTATACGTGTCGAAGCATGGCTCTCCTGTGGTTAAAATCAATTAGGTATATTGAATTGCAAACCTTGCCTACATATTTGGTAGAATCTCCTTTAAATTTAGCTGTAATTAATTTAAAAAGTTGTAAAGGTGTATTAAAAATTCCTTCTTAATGCGCACAGCTGGGCAGTGGAACTCCCTCCCTGCGTCTATATTTCCGAGTGCATATAACCCGAATTTATTCAAATGTAGAGAGCATAGGCATCTTCTGGGTGCGCTCGCTCCACCGTCGGCTTCATCATTGCCTCGGCAAGTTTGACGTCAAGAGCAAACCCATTATTAGTAAAAAAATATATATATATGTACTAGATTTGAAAAATATTAGGTAAGTACCCAAAAATACCTAGACCAATCTACATAAACACAAACGTATAACAGCGCTAACTTAAAAACAAGATGGCGTCTAACGCCTAATAATGCCATTGTCTCGAACCGGTAGAATTTTGGTTGCAAAACATGCGCGCGCGCAGTTCTGAGTCACTGGCGGCGGGGGTGGGGGGGATAGACTAGCATAACTTGTAGGCTGTACTTGCCTAGAATGTTTTTAGACCACGTTGCGTCGGTGTAGGAGTACTTACACACATCAAAAAACGTTTGCGATCACTAGCATAAGCTGATATAATTTTTTAAATTGAATTTTATCAAGAAAAAATCTTTGTTTTGTGGTTTCTTTAAGTAACACCGTTCCTATTTAAAGAAAACACACAACAAAGAATTTTTCTCTTTTTTTGAAGTGTGTGGTACCTACCTACCTACTAAAATCTTTGTTACGTCATTATTGAAGTTTAGTAGTATTTAGAACTGTGTAATTAAGTAGTGTACTTAAGTAGGTCCCAAGTGCGACTGCTACGCTAAAGGTACTGGCTTCGATTCCCAGGTCGAGCAGTGTTATTTGGTTTTTCTATAAAACTCTCAGTAGCAGCTCCGAGTTTTGAATTTGTGCCCGGTTAATAGGCTCGCCCCCTTATTACATGGGACCTAAACATATCAGCGAACTGTGGATGTACCCTAGCACACCTCTGCCTAACCCTTCAGGGAATACAAGCGTAATGGTAAGTTATGTTGTGTTTATTAATAAGACATAAAATAATAAAAAATGGTACATTATTAACCTCAGTCAAATTAAAAGGAATAACATCTTCAAGCCTTTATCCCCCGAGAGGTTACAGAGGTGTTCTAATTTACACCCACAGTAGTCCAGTCTGTTTAGGTACCATGTAATAACACAACTCTTCCATTTAATTAAGCACAAATTGAAACCCAATAACACTTTACTCGACCTGGGAATCGAACTCGTCCTGAGTTCGTACAACAGTCACGAAGGTTTAGACAGAGGTGTATTTATATACACCAGTCACCACATTTCCTAAAGTACACCTCTGCCTACCCCTTCAGGGAATATAAGCGTAATTTAATGCCGTGCCTTTGATGGTATTAGGTACTTATTTTATTATTATCTTTATTACTTAACACAACATACTATAAGTATTGAAATGAAACTACTTTTTACGGATTTTATCACGGTATATTGATATATTTTATTTATTTCCCGACGTTTCAGATCCTTTACAGCATCCATGGTCACGGGTAGACTGAGGTGTTGGACGTCTTAATATTAAAATTACTAACAGCTACCTTAATTTTTTTTAATTATTAGCTATAAATCCGTAAAAACTACTTTCATTTCAATGTCTTATATTCGCGTAAGTGTCAGAAATCAATATCAATTATTTTTTAACGGGAACATAAACAAAGTCGCATTCAAAATCTAGTCTTTACTAAGCTAGCAGCTGGCTATACCAATGTCAATAGGACCAGTCAATCAGTATAACATTATATTATTATATTTGTTGATATCGCAACATTCCAATGCATGTTTGTTATTCCGTAGCCATGGCAACCGAGTTTGTTATTTATCTCGTTAGAATATCATTATCGGTTTAGGCGGGAAAATGAAAAGTGCACGTTGTCGATTTAATATTATTTTTCAAAACTTGAATTTCTCCGAAGTTTAATGTGTAATTATGGTGGATAATTAACCATTAAGTGAACGTGTGAGAGTGTAGGCAAATGATATAAAATTGAAAATCGTGACTTTTTGGGTTCACTCCTAAACTCCATCGAAGCTTCAATAAAGTTTCTACCGTTTTATTGGGGCAACTGAACAACATAATAATATATTATACTTGACACTGGCAAATAAACAAAAAGTGTGGCGCCATAATAAAAAAAAAAACAAATCGTTACGCTTAATTCCCGACAGATTAAGCAAAGATGTATACTTTGCCTCATTAGTCAAGTGGTTCTGAGCTCGACTGCTACGCTAAAGGTCCTGGGTTCGATTCCCAGGACGAGCAGTGTTATTGGGTTTTTCTATGAAATTCCCAGAAGCAGCTCGGAGTTTGGAATTTGTGCCTGGTTAATGGCAATAGGCTCGCCCCCTATTACATGCGACCTAAACATACCGGTGAATTGTGGGTGTACATTAGTACGCCATTGCCAACCCCTTCAGGGAATATATGCGTGATGGTATTCTATGTATCTCACCTGACGCTAATGATGATAAATCATTAAATCAATCAATCATCAAATAATCGCGTAATAAACATACAAAATAAAATACAGTCGAATTGAGAACCTCCTTCTTTTTGAAGTCGGTAAAAAATCCCAAAATTTCTTGTGAAATTTATAACAAAACATACCATCACGCCTATATTCCCCGAAGGGTAAAGCAGAAGCGTACTAATGTATACCTAGTGCACCCACAGTTCGCCGGTATGTTTAGATCCCATGTACCTAATTGGGGGGCGATCCTATTGCCATTAACTGGGCACTATTTCCAAACTCCGAGCTGCTACTGGGAATTTAATAGAAAAACCAAATAACACTTTGCTCGACCTACGACTCGAACCCAAGACCTCTTAGTTAGCAGTCACGCTCAGGATCACTAGGCTAATGAGGCAATGTTGTGAAATTTATGACTTTTAAATGAAAAACTTAATTAAAAGTGTGTACAATGTAGGTACTACAATCTAATAAGCGAGTTTTATGTCTATCTAAGTATTGAAGTCATGTGATATGTTTTAAAAACTGGTTGAGCAAGCCCAACCAGACCGGGTCTACACAATGTTATTATGTATACTTCTTTTGAAGTTACACACACCGCTTACCTTTATTACGTAAGCGTTTGAACACTAGCCTTATACTGCGTGAACGCCTGGATTCAGGCTTAGTTATCATGCGTAGGTTCCGCCGAAATGTAGAATGCGCTTCCCTAGTGGGTCTTCCCCGATAGATATAATCTGGATGTCTTTAAATTACGAGTGAATTCTTAGCAAGCGCGCTCCATCTTAAACAGGCGGTCAGGCGTAAGGATTAAAAAAAAAACGGGTTGCACTCCGGGAGTGCCGCCAGAAGTGAAAACATGAACGTTAACGTTGTTTATTTTTGATATTTTGGAATGGTTAGGGAATAATTTCACACGAATTGCTTTAATTATCAGTATAAAAGTCTCTCTGTGTGTAGTTTCCTCATTTCTGAGGGTCGTGATCTCCATACATGATTTACTCCTGCACAAGGATCTTCCATTTGCTGCGATCTTTGGCGACGTGAATGGCGTCGTGGATTCCGGTGTTAAGTGTAGTGCGGATTTGGTCTGTCCACCGCATGGGGCTACGCCCTCTAGGCCTCCGTCCTACGATTTTCCCGGTTATTGTTAGCTTCCAAGGTTGTCAGGATTTCGCCTTGCAATGTAGCCAAAATATTCTAGGGTACGGCCCAGGCATACGGTACACGGTACAGTATAAAAGAAGAGTTCTATCATTTATGTAGTAAAATACAATATTCATTCATTGCGCTATCGCACACAATCATGACAATTTATATTACATAAAAAATTTAACACTTCAGAACTATTACAACCGTCTTACGAATTTTCGATCAGGTCACGTGTCCTGACGCGAGTTGAACATTTCAAAAAGTGCACAACGTCGCCAAAGAAGTTTTCACTTCAAAAATAGTTAAATGATTTTTTACTGAAACATAACATAACATACCATCACGCCTGTATTCCCCGAAGGGTTAGGCAGAGGCGTACTAATGTACACCCACAGTTCGCCGGTATGTTTAGGTCCCATGTAATAGGGGGCGAGCCTATTGCCATTAACCGGGCACAAATTCCAAACTCCGAGCTGCTACTGGGAATTTCATAGAAAAACCCAATAACACTTTGCTCGACCTGGGAATCGAACCCAAGACCTCTAGCTTAGCAGTCGCGCTCCGGACCACTTGGCTAATGAGGCAGTTAGTTTTACTGAAACATTAGCCAAATTAATGTCATTTCAAAACCGATTGAAATTTGAATTTGTTGGTCTAGTCTTAAACTATGAACAGACGAACATTTTCAATTAATTAGTTTAACAGACACACACTTTAGATAACTTTCTTCTTTATGGTATGAAGTCTATTGCCAATATGGCGACCGATTTAGAAGTCATTTTTATTGAGCTATAACAATTACCATCAATCTATCTCAGGCGTGGTACCGGCAGACTGCATTGTAAACTTGTTCTGTGTTATATGGCACCAGGAGTTACATGACCGGTTATATACACGCGTGACTGCTTTAAAGTAAAAGGTTTGATTCCCAGGTTGAGCAGTGTTATTTCTTTTTATGTAGTAGCTCAAAGTGTAAGTTGGAATAGTTTCACCTCCTATTTACATGGGACATAAATATATCGGCAATTGGGGTGTATATAAGAACACTGCCTAGCCCTTCGGGAAATATTATGCAAGCATAATGATAACTTCGAGTAATAATACCCAATTAAATAGTTTCTAATTTTTTTATAAACTGCCTCATTAGCCAAGTGGTCCTGAGCGCGACTGCTACACTAGAGGTCCTGGGTTCGATTCCCAGGTCGAGCAAAGTGTTATTGGGTTTTTCTATGAAATTCCCAGTAGCAGCTCGGAGTTATGAATTTGTGCCCGGTTAATGGCAATAGGCTCGCCCCCTATTACCTACATGGGACCTAAACATACCGGCGAACAGTGGGTGTACATAAGGACGCCTCTGCCTAACCCTTCGGGGAATACAGGCGTGATTGTATGTATGGGTATGTATGTATGTAATATTTTTTAAAGTTTGATTCTGTTTTATAATGTATTTATGCCGTCGAATTTTTATTTCTTTATGATGTCAAATATAATACTATTATTGTTATTAGTCAAATTTTCATCGTGGGAGAGCCATGCTTCGGCACGAATGGGCCGGCTCGACCGGAGTGATACCACCGGCCTCACAGAAAACCGGCGTGAAACAACGCTAAAGTTGTGTTTCTGCGAGAGCGAGGATACCGGAGGCCCACCATCTTTTAAAAGGCGGGCAACGCACTTGAAACTCCTCTGGTGTTGCGGGTGTTCATGGACGGCGGTAATAGCTTTCCATCCACCACCAGGTGATCCATTTGCTCGTTTGCCCCGCTATCCCATAAAAAATATACTAAAATATATTTAGTGTCTAAGTCCGGCAACAACTGTAACTTGACTAAGTATTAACCTGTTCCATCCTCATCATCTTGATAGCTGGCAGTCCACAACTGTGCGTTTCTCTAGAAACTTTCTGCCTCGCACAACAAAACTGTGGAATAAACTGTCGCCTGCAGTATTTCCGGACCAATACAATCTTCAAACTTTCAAAAACGGCGGAAGCCGTTATAAGCGGCGGTAGCCGAATGGCTAGGGCGTCGGACTTGCGATCTTGTGGTTGCCGGTTCGAAACCAACCCATTGCACTACCGACGTGAACCCACTCGTAACACAAGCAATTTAGCTTAGGACGAGGGGTTAACGAAAATAATAATTAAAAAAAAAACAGAGCGTTCTATCTTTCCAAAGGCAGGCAACGCACTTACGATTCCTATGGTGTTGCTGGTGCATGGACGGCGGTTATCGCTTACCATCAGGCGGTCCGTCTGCTCGTTAGCCCCTAATCTATAAAAAAACCTGTGGGATTTTTTATGGATTAGGGATTCTTTTATTAGGAATTCTTTACAATAAGGACTATTCATTAATTAATAGAGTAGAAAACTAATCATCTGAATAATATAATAACGTTCTCTACCTTAACGAGTCCACGATAAACATGCCAAGAAAAAGATCAATTAAAAACCCCGCTTCAAGCTTTTAAATCAATTGGCCGACAGTTTCATTAGAATACAAATTAACAAAGCAATCTTTACGGTTTAAGATTTAAAGTCCATTTTTGAACACCACAGCGGAGTTATCAGGAAGATATTATGGAGAACAGCTTTAATACTATTTATATGTCTAGGATGAAAAATTGACATAGCTAGAGGGGTTATTAATGAGATATTTGTTTGATTCGAAGTCTGTAACTGAGTCTAGATTGAGAAAACGGGATCATTATGGTCAACAACTAACGTTATAAACGTGAAAGTTTGTGAGGATTATGCATGTTTCTTACTCTTTCACGCCAGAACAGCTGAACGGATCTGGATAAATTTTGGCACTGAGATAGGTTATAGTCTGGAATAAGAAATATGCTACTTTTTATCCGATTCTGAAGTCCACGCACATGAAGTCGCGGGCAGTAGCTAGTGTTTAATAAGGGTGTATTTTAGAATTTTGCTAAAGCGACACGTGATATTTTATATCTCACTCTAATATACCACTTTCTTTTCATTTTAAACTAGGTACTGTTCGTGATAAATACTTAAGTAGGTCTGCACCAGAGACACATAGTATTTCGCCATTCATAGAAATACTATGGGCCGAAAATTTTCAAAATGTGCCATCGTTCGGCACAAATATTAATTTGTGTAAATATTCTAAATCGTAGCTACCTGTCCTACGATCAACTTTACGGCAATGAAGCAAAATTTTATTATAATCTATGTACGATTGTTTGTTTTCCCAAATAAAAAAAAAATAAAAAAATAAAATAAAATGAGTATGGTACAGTTCAAATTTCAAGTAGGAAGAGCTCTGGTATTTTTAGGGTTTATTGAACTCTCCGTCATCAATAATAATTCAAAATAAGTAGGTAGGTACCTTATCTGGGATTTAAAATGCATCACAATAAATAATAATAACTATGACTGAAGATTATAAAAAAAAAAACAGATTCACGCACGGCAAATGTTCCTCAAAAAAGGAACACGCAAACTCAAAACAGGAAGAAATTTTCCCGCTGCGCTCGCGCACCTAGCGGCAATGTTCGGAACTAAACCGGAGCGCGAACGACCGCCAACTCTTTCCGCGCGCTTTCTTTTATCTCCCCTCTCTTTCCGGCCCGAGCGCACGCCTACCTTTTTTGGTGTAAGAAAGGGATAGAAACAAAAAAATGGCCGAACGCACATGTGCGCGGGAGATTGTTTTCGTCTTATTTTTCGCAGGTCGTTCGCCTCGGATATATTCGCGTCGCTTTTGCGATTTTTTTGTCTTGCTCCGTCTTTTTTTTCTCCTTTTCCCGCTGTGTGTGTTCGTTGGGCTAGGTCGCGTGGGCAGTTGATTTATTTTTCTTAGTCTACCTATCTTAATCTGTTTTCTAATACCGTACAGTTTATGGGGCCCTTTTTGAATCTAATGTTAGGTCTGTGGGCAATTTATTTTTTATGTTGTGAGAACTTAGACTATTTATTAGACGTTATAAACACTCGCTAGCTATTTCTTAGAATGGGGGACGTTTTAAAAAATGCATCTTCTTAAGACGCGCCAGCTGTAATCATAAAAGTATATGAGGAATTCTGTGATGAATAATCAAATTAAAATAATTTAATTTACCATATTCTTGAGATAATTGGAGGGGCTCGTGGTTAGGTAATAACAAAGCTGATCAACTGTTCTGCAAGTTTAAGCTGCGCTCACCGCGGTCAGTGTCTGGATGGGTAACCATTCTTAACGTGAAACAACGCTTCCGTTGTGTTTCGCCGAGTGAGTGAGGTTACCGGAGGCCCAAACCCTTTTAAAAGGCGGGCAACGCACTTGTGATTGCTCTGGTATCGCGGGTGTCCATCGGCAGTTATCGCTTACCATCAGGTAATCCGTCTGCTCGTTTGCTTTTCATCCCATAAAAAAATAGGTTCGAAAAATTACATAGGACTTATAAATACTGGTGAACTGGTGGGTGCTGTCACATCTATACACCTCTGCCAACCCCTTCAGGGAATACAAGCATGATGTTACTCGTATTCTATGTATCTCACCTGACACTAATTGCCATTATAATTTCCTAAGTTTATTATCTAAAAACTGAAGCTTCGAAGATAATTTTACCACAAGGAAGGACCCTAGAAAGCGCTTTAATTAAGCTAGTCAATTAATAAAGGAATTTTCTAATCAAAGTGTGCAGTAAAAAGATTTATCTTTAGTGCGCTTGCGCAACACACTTCGCCGTTAGCGACCTCTAGTGTAGGGGTAATTGGAATATCGATATCGATAAATTTATCTCTGCTAAGATTTCGTCTAATTGGATTGCTGTTTTCTGATTCGCTATTGCGTGCTTTTTTCTAATTAGTTCTAGGAAGTTCTTGTGGTGTGCTTCTCAAAGTTCTCAGTGTTCCCCTGAAATGAAAAATATATTACGATTAGGATTAATCTTTTATTTTAATAATTATGCAGCTTCGTATTCTTCTTTTAATTTATTGAATTGTTTTCTTATTAGTGTTTAAATTACACTATTTTTGAAATAATGGCATAGCAAAAATTATAACATATTCCAACAGGACCAAGAAAATGAAAATAAAATAAGTAAATATATTTTTAAATACCTACACAACCTCAGTGTTTTCCCAAATAATTATAATAAAAAATACCTAACTCATAAAGTGTAACTACAAAATTAACTCACACACACGATAAAACCTGGAGTAGGTAAGGCTGTTCTATTAAGTATTTCTCTAGCATCTCAATCTTGTTAAATAAACTTTAAATTACGATGATAAATTTCATTTTTACTATCGATAAAAATAAATAACATGTTTATACAGCCCTTGTAAAATCTTACCAATACTCCGAGCCGGTATACTTTTTTATACATTGTAGTGAAGCGTAATAGAAAAGACCTTTTGTATTTCATACTAACGAGATTATTAAAAATTGCCTCATTAGTCTAGTGGTCTTGAGTGCAACTGCTACGCTGGATATCCTGGGTTCGATTCACAAGCCAAGCAAAGTGTAATTGGGTTTTTCTATGAAATTCCAAAACCCAAAGTACCAGCTACTATTTTCTATTGACGTTGCCCCGCACTGGGTTCATGTAGGTACCTATCGTGGGTGCTTTTAGAAACACAAAGTACACAAATACCGAGACCTGGAACAACTATCTGTAGATTATACATATATTTGCTTCGTGTGGGGATCGAACCCACAATACGTGGCGCAGAAGCCGATCACTAAGCCGCTACGCCAAATGTGTCATCGTTTTTTTTAATTAAAATAAATGGAACAGGAAAGGATTCTTCTACCAACTGCTACTGAGAATTTTGAAAAAGCCAACACTGGTCGACCTGGGAATCGAACCCAGTACCAGTCGCGCTTAGGACCAATAAACTTATGAGGCAGTTTATAGTTGTATAAAAAAAACACTTTTAATTACCTCATTCCCGTGGAGAAAGGATTAAACTGGATTCCTTCAATATTCGCTTTTATTCAGTTACTATTACAGTATACTATTGATAAATAGGTCCTCCTCCACATTTCATTATTAATACAACAAGTTGCTGAGTTCAATTTTGATCTACATTTAGGATCATCACACACTCCCTGAAAAAAGATAAAGAAATATTCAAGTCTGTAAATACAATTTAATTTTTATAACACTTCGTGAACTTACTTCACTTACTCTCCTATGCCTGTAGACAAGGCATGAACACTAATCGAATAAAATAGAATACAATCCTGTCCCAATGTTATACAAATGACAAGCTTTCGACAAATTGAGCGCGCACAAATATCATCTCCATACATTTTATTTCTATTCGAACTTCAAGAGGCCTAGACAAGATGCAATCTATCGCTCGAATCGATCAACGAACTGCAACAAAATGTATGGAGATGACATTTGTGCACGGTGGATTTGTCGAAAGCTTATGTCATTTGCATATATTTTTTCACGTGGGAGAGCCATGCTTTGGCACGAATGGGCCGGCTCGACCGGAGTGATACCACCGGCGACCACAGCAAACCGGCGTGAAACAACGCTTGCGTTGTGTTTCTCCACTCGGCGAAACACAACGAGTGAGGTTACCGGAGGCCCAAACCCTTTTAAAAAGCGGGCAACGCACTTGTGACTACTCTGTTGTTGCGGGTGTCCATGCACGGCGGTTATCGCTTACCATCAGCTGAACCGCCTGCTAGTTTGCTCCCCTATCCCGTAATTTTTTTTTTTATTTGTTTGTCTATTCGAACTTCAGATCGCCACTTTGTCTACAGGCCCTGCGATACCTATGGCAAAACAATAATATTGTCATAGACTGGTAGCGCTGGGCTTTATTTTTATTTTTGTAGTTCGGAAAATCCTCATGGATCGTCCGCCACTTGGGGGGTGGCGGCGGGGTATGTCGGACTCGTACCGACTAAAAACCGTACTTGCCTTCTCTTGCCCTATAGCCATGGTCATGGGATCCGTGACATGCACAACGACATCAGAAGGTCATCTACAGGCCGTGTTACAGGCTTAAGTCAAAACAAAAGATAATTATGACAAGTGACGTCATACGTCATAAACTGTCAGCCCCCTAGTAGCGCTCAACAACTGCGCCTGCACTCATTAATGACATACTTACACATTTTTTTTTCTCTATTAAAAACTACATGCAAAATTCCTAATAGTATCTAGATGTTATGGAGAAGACCCGACAAGAACCTCCATAAATAAGACGAAAAATTAAATCGGAAATTTTATTCATTTTTTGACCACAACATCAATCACGACCACAAAGCGATACTGGTCTGATAGATTTACTATGGGTATTATTCTGGTTATAAAAAAGCAGTACTTACTCACCTTTTTTGTTGACTTTTTTATGAGAGGAAACATTCAAAAGGCTGTCTAAAACCATCCTAGTAAGTAGCCACCATTAGTAAACGGATCTGGTATTTGGTTATCTGCCATCTAGTGTTCAATAATGATAAATATATAGATTAATTATTGTTCATAGTATAATAAGATGTGTCTGAAGTACGTAAGCAAATCCAAACTCTGAGCTGGTACTGAGAATTTTATAGAAAACCTAATAATACTTTGCTTGACCTGGAAATCAAATCTCGGACCTCTAGCAGTCTCGATATACTAGACTAATGAGGTCGACTTGTTTTATGCGATAGGGGAGCACACGAGCAGACATGCCCATGGACACCCACAACACCAGAGGAATCACAAGTGCTCTGCCCGCCTTTGAAAAGGCTTTGGGCCTCCGGTATCCTCACTCACTCGGTAAAACATAACGCAAGCATTGTTTCACGCCGGTTTTCTGTGAGGCCGTGGTATCACTCCGGTCGAGTCGGCCTATTCGTGTCAAAGCATGGCTCTCCCACGTGAATTTACAATAGAAAACCCTTGGCCCCACACTAGGATTTGCTCCTGTATCGTGAGTGCTTTTACCAACACAAAAGGCCACATCAAACACCCAGACCCGGGATAACTATCTGTTGGTCATACAAATATTTGTTCCGTGCGAGTATCGAACCCACAACCCGTGGCGCAGAAGCCTATCCCTCAGCCACGCCAAACGTGTAATCATTCATTTTCATTGACCATTTTCCCTCAATTCATCGCCAATAACACCCGTATTACAGTAAAACTGAGTCAAAGTAAGTCTCAGGTTAATTTCATACAAAATTGAGAACAAAATACTTACTTTTACATACTTCAACAAACTGCATGACGTGCGTGTCCCATCGGGTTGCGAATAGAAGTGTCTTTATCTTTCCCCGCACAAAGAACTCTATGATTGCAACATACTGCAACTTATACTTAGTCGAGATAACGCGTTTATTTATAAGATGCGCTGTATTCATAGTGTGGCGACTAGTTTCAAGTATACCTACGCCTTTCACGTGTTCCTTGCGCAAGTATATTGTTTGAGATATTGAGATCTACGTGGGATTCTACTTTTTGCTTGCATTTGACTCAATGTAGCTTGATGGAAAATATAAACAGCTTGCAATTCAAGTAAACTTCAAGTAACTGCCTCATATGCATGGTGTTTCTGAGTACGACTAGAGGTCTTGGGTTTGATTTACAGGTCGACCAAAGTGTTATTAGAATTTTCTATATGAACGTCTCAGTAGCAGCTCGATACTAGATCGGTGGAACATTTTGCATAGGCCACATAAAAACCGGACTGGACAGTTTAAAGCTGTATATGTTCCTGTATCTAGCCTACATAACATAACATACCATCACACCTGTATTCCCCGAAGGGTTAGGCAGAGGCGTACTAATGTACACCCACAGTTCGCCGGTATGTTAAGGTCCCATGTAATAGGGGGCGAGCCTATTGCCATTAACCGGGCACAAATTCCTAACTCCGAGCTGCTACTGGGAATTTCATAGAAAAACCCAATAACACTTTGCTTGACCTGGGAATCGAACCCAAGACCTCTAGCGTAGCAGTCGCGGTCAGGACCACTTGGTTATTGAGGCAGTTGTTTAGTAATGTAGTAATTTAGATAAGTAGTTAGCCTACATAGTATTCAAATTTACATCCTTTCCATATTAATTATTAAATGTTTTAGAATAAAAATTAAAAATGACATTATTTTGGAATATGTGTTAATTAGCATTTACAACATGTCAAAGAATGTCGGATCAAAACTTATAATAATTAAAATAAAGTCAGATATAATTGTTCTAGCCATATCTTTTGTCTTTACTCAAAATGTCTGCCAGGGTCTATAAGTCAATCGACAGCTCAAGTATAAAACGTGACAAAAGTACCTACTACTATGTATTTTAGGGAGATAACTTGACTATGAATACAACACTAGAGCTTTTTTTCCAGCCAACGGGGCGGGGTTATCGCGGAAAAGTTGTGGATTTTTCAAAATTTTATCTACTGCACGTTGAGATAACGTGCACACTAGTGCATATAGTGATGTGCATGTGCAACCTGAATCGTGATCGACTTAAAGCGGGGAGAATCGATCGACTAAGTGGAAATGATTTTGGACATGTAATTTAGTGCGAATTTAATTGTTGGGATTGTCTTGCAGTGAAATCTGATAGCATAGTTGCAACTTTTCACTATTATAATTAGGAAATTAAAAAAAATCTGAATGTGGAGTATCAATGAACTGATAAAATATAATTGATTGGTGTTGTATTAGGAAATCCTTATAAAATTACAAAAAGGCCGGACTATCGATAACATTGATCACTAGTTAAAAAATAAAGTGTAAGTAATTGAACGAAACTACAGATAACTATCGAGACAATTAGGGAATTCTTATTTTATCGACTCCTAATTAATGACAGAGAAGATCCAAGCTTACACGAAGTCAAAGTTCTTTATTGCATCATGTTTTATACATTTAACATTTTTTTTAACAAAAAATACCTACACATAAAAATAACGCAACTATTGGTCGACTTAAACGCTAATTTCAAGATACCGTTAAGTCTCTTCATTATGCTCTTTATTGTGAATAACTTTAACTACGCGGCCAACCCTGAAATCACGCAAAATAAATCAGCTGTTTCATACATATAAGACACATATATTAAATATGATTGTATGGCGATTTAAGGGTTCACGGTTCACGTGGGAGAGCCATGCTTCGGCACGAATGGGCCGGCTCGACCGGAGTGATACCACGGCCTCACAGAAAACCGGCGTGAAACAACGCTTGCGTTGTGTTTCGCCGAGTGAGTTGAGGTTACCGGAGGCCCAAACCCTTTTAAAGGCGGGCAGCGCACTTGCGACTCCTCTGGTGTTGCGGGTGTCCATGGGCGGCGGTTATCACTTAGATACCATCAGGTGATCCGTTTGCTCGTTTGCCCCCCTATCCCATAAAAAAAAGGGTTGTGAAAGATAAAGTTATAAAAATAGATAAATGGAAAAAAAATATAAAAACACCTCCTCTGTGTCGTTATCAGTTTTAAAAGTATCCAGAAAGCTGTATCTCCATTGCATGGCAATTCTGATTATCTAACCTACGTATAGGCCAGTTTTTACAATTAAGTTTCTCCATATAAGGGTCAAGACTATTCTCAACATTTTTATTATCATTACAGTTATTGTTTTTTAATTTTATTGTAATATAATGTCAAATAAGAGTATACGGGACGTTTGACGATGAGCGGCAACCGCAGCATTAAGACACCAGCAACACCAGTAGTTTCACTTGCGCGTTGTCATCTTGAGATCTCAGTTGTTATGTCTTAGATTATAACTACCTGCACCGTAATTCCATTGGCTATTGTCTTTCAAACCATATATTAGAAATACTAGTCATTTTAATATTAGGTATATCTACAATAGAATTGAAAAAATTGGCCTACATTAAAATTCGGCTCAGGCTTTCCAAGATCAATCGTGGTAACGTAAATATGCATTATGTTGAAATAGCAGCTGATCCAGCGGCTGCTATTGGAAATAAGGTGACGGTAGACCATATATAACATTTGACAGTATAGTGACACTTCTAAACTGCCATTTAGATAAGCATCTCAAAAGAGATGAGAAATATCTGACCTTTCCCGTGGTAGGATCTCTTAGGATCAGACTGGCTGGAGTCCACCCTTTTTCGTCGGAATCTGTCGCAAACCACCTTGGTGTATGTTTAGACTTTAGCTAGTTCCCCCTCTATTTTTAACATTTTACCAGACGATATAGATATTAAACTGCCTCATTAGCCAAGTGGTCCTGAGCGCGACTACGCTAGAGGTCCTGGGTTCGATTCCCAGGTCGAGCAGTGTTATTGGGTTTTTCTATGAAATTCCCAGTAGCAGCTCGGAGTTTGGAATTTGTGCCCGGTTAATGGTAATAGGCTCGCCCCCTATTACATGAGACCTAAACATACCGGCAAACTGTGTAGAGGTGTACTAAGGTACACCTTAGTACACCTCTGCCGAACCCTTCGGGGAATACAGGCGTGATGGTATGTATATAGATAGATATTATTTTATATTGAAGATACTATTTTTTGTATTTCTGTTTACGATTGATATAATTTTGCTGCTTACCTATATGATTTTTGACCTGAGCCTTATGAAATAAAACGACTAATCGTTTTATGACATATAGCTCAGGTATTTATGAAAAAAAAGTTCTAACTAGTAAAAACTTTCATTATATTTGATTTTATATTGAATGACCTGATTATGCTTTAGTGAAATCTTGACTAAATCTTAAAGTAATAGAGTCACATCACTACCCAATAAAGTAGACCAAGGAACACCAAACTCGGACTAAAATGTCATAAAGCAAAAATATTTGCAGCTTAAATTTGATTCTAGTCGTCTTGAATATTAAGTATAAAATTAAATGTAAGTTAAAAGGTTTTATGTCATGTAAACATGGGGTTAATAGTGCACTTTTTTGTTAGAAAAAAGATAATAATGCTGCGTGTTTTAAATGGAAATTTTATAAGTCGACACAGTGCGGGGCGGTTGTTTTTTCGTAGTAAAGAGGTAAAAATTTTCCACTGTTACCTAATAGCTATTTTTTATTTGAGCTATTTTTATTTTTAAAATATCGAAGTGTTCTTTTCCGTTTTTGTTTTTAAGTGCTAAGGAAGATAAGGGTTGATTATTCAATGATACGTGGAGTTTTAGTTCGTCGGCGGACAAAATAGTGTTATTCTTTTTTCATTCGCGATTTAAGAAAATAGAAAAAAAATACTAAAATTTAAAAATAATTATTACCTACTGAATTTTGTTTTTACTTATTAGAATTCTTTAGTTTAGCGATGTTCCGAGTAAGATTTTTTTTTAAAGTGGAGATTGGTACTCGCGTGAGTATTTTTTAATAAGTATTAGTTTTGTGCAATATACAATTATACCTAAACTGTTTTATAAAGATGATAAAAGATTACCTATATTATTATTCTAATAAGAATATTATTATTTCATCTATTCCCCGACAGATGACGCTTTCGTTAATTATTGTCTGGGTAATTAGTTTTTCTAACAAGACATTAAGGTCATCAGAGACTTTTGCTGCACGATAGAATTATGTAATTTAAAATAAAATTTGACACGCATGATAGATGTTTTAGTTATAAATATTATCACTCCAAACAAATTAACGGTATCTACCTAATTGGAATAGGTAATATAGATATACGATATAAATATAGCGATTTGTAAAAAAAAAATATCATAAAGTTCGAGAAGCTTCTTTTCTTCAAATAAAATACTAAGATCAGGGGCTATCCCTATCTTTGACAAAATTAAATATTGAAAAGGTTTTTTTTTAAAATCAATGCTCAATGCTAGGCATAGGAAAAAACCCTTGACTGTAAGATACTCTAGTAAAAAATATGCTGTTTGAAGACGGAAACTATATTAGGCACTCGATAAAAAATAAATATCAAAAAAACTACTGTAAAAAAAGCTTGGCATGTAACACGGTATATTACTTTTAAAAAATATACAGAGTTGAACGCATACAAATTATACTTCTAATACAATTTGACAGCTTCACGGCCTATAAAATTCATAATAGGCAGAAAAAAACCCACCCCACGGTACAAAAACGTCCCAAATAGAAAAAAGGCGGCACGCTCACCACCAATTAACATGTTTTTTTCTGAACGTCGTTTAAACAAATTTCTACAACTTTTTATTGGTCCAACGATCAGAGGGGCGTTTTTTCACCGTTTTTTATTTACGGCCCGGGATTAACACGTGGGTTTTTTTTACGGGCCACCGTTTAGTAAGCTGTGGGATTTGACACGCGATGTTTAGACAGGGTAGGTTTTTTATGCCATTTTTTTTCGTTTTTTTTTTGTTTCGTTTTAATGTACTTAGATTGATACTTTTGTAATTGTTTAACGGTTTATTTGAGGGTGTTGTTTTTTATGTATCCTGCCTTTTCACTTATTTGTTTAAGTTTTTTGGGTTGATTTCTATTTGATAGAGCTGGAACGTGTTTATGCAAATATTAAAAAACTGAAGTCGAATGCATATTACAATACGATTTTTATCATACTCAATAGATCACTGCCTCAATAGCCTAGTGGTCCTGACTGCGACTGCTACGCTAGAGGTTCTGGGTTCGATTCCCAGGTCGAGCAAAGTGTTATTGGGTTTTTCTATTAAATTCCCAGTAGCAGCTCGGAGTTAGGAATTTGTGCCCGGTTAATGGCAATAGGCTCGCCCCCTATTACATGGGACCTAAACATACCGGCGAACTGTGGGTGTACATTAGTACGCCTCTGCCTAACCCTTCGGGGAATACAGGCGTGATGGTATGTTATGTTATTTTTATCATCCGCTTACAAGTATCGATTGTTTCTAATAGTGATTCGATTATTTATCGAAATTCATTATTTACTCAATCGATTTTTCTAAAGGTTTCTAAGTATTTTTTTACTCTGCAAACTGCTCAAAAAATACTTTAATTTATAATGGTGATTACTTTGTCTCATCTCTAATTGTTTTTTTATTTATTTAATTTCAAACTAGCCAACCCACAGTATTACTGCCTGCCTAGCATCTTAACATACCATCACGCCTGTATTTCCCGAATGGTTCAGCAGAGCAATACTAATGTCATACTTACACCCACAGTTCATCGGTATGTTTAGGTCCCATCTAACAAGGGCAAGCCTACATACAAATCTTTCATATCTATAATATTAGTATAGATTTGTGATAGCATGAGTTAATTAGACTAGGTAATTAGCGTCTGTCGTGTTTAAAGTACATTTTAGAGCGTAAAATAACAATATTGTAACTAGCCTGTCACCTAAGATATCTATGTAGGTAACCCATTTCTTCACTTAAATGAACACGTGCATAAGTTATATTAGATAAAATGGTGTAGTAAGTAATGATTTTTGTGGAAAGAAAAGTACGAAGTGCATAATAATTATAAAGCTTGAAGCTATAAAAAAAATATGTTCAAAGTCAAGGTTAAATAATCAACCCATTATTCAGTCCCATTATTGGGGAGTCCTCCTTTCTGAGTGAGATTGGGCTATAGTCCACCACGCTGGCCTAATGTGGGTCAGCAGACTTCACAAGCCGTCGAGAAAATCTCTCAGACATGCAGGTTTCCTCACGATGTTTTCCTTCACCGTCCTTACGCACATAACTTCGAAAAGTCAGAGGCCCTGTATTCGAATTCGAGACCTTTGACTTGACAGTCCAAAGGTCATATCACTAGGCTATCACTGCTTTTAATTAAAAGTCAAGCATATAGAACAGGGATTTATAAAAGAAAGGCGTGATGGTATGTTATGTTATGTTATTTATAAAAGAAATAGACTGCTGGTAGGTACTATAGTTCTATTCTATTTATATTTCGGGGACGCCGGCAGGCACCAGGCGGGCGATCAGTCCTCATGTTGGGATTATTTCGCCCAGTTCCCCATTTTGGTGGGGTACTATAGTTATTACTAAGTAATAAATAACTGATATATATTTAATAATTTAACCTTTATTGACAACTATTGTAGGTATAATAATTATTAATGAATGTCAAATTGAGTTTATTATTCGGGAAATATCTAAATTCTTTTAACCAAATCTTACTTACCCAATAGAAAGTAATACCTTACTTACCTGTCTAATGGAAGCACTCTAATGAAATATTCAATAAAAAAATACGACCTCAATATTTTGTTGGAAAACTACGCGTTTCATTTCACAATTTATTGATCACACAAACAGACACACAAAGCTTTGTCCGTACGCCATACCTGTCACGGAATACTCGCATCAATAATGTTTTTCTGGCTGGATAGTGTAGAGACAGACTATTTTATACAACGTGTTAAGAATAATCCTGCTCAACATGTGAAGGTATTGTTGGGCGAACACTTTCGAAAACGTATTCGTATCGAATCGAGAATAATTTGTATGAGGAGCTTAATGAACATAGATGAAGCGAAAGTGGTGTGCCAGGATCGTAGCAAGTGTAGTCACTGCCTACCTCAATTGTAGACAGGCGTGAAAATATGTATGTATGTATGAGATTTGTAGAAGAAAAATACTCATTCGTTTACGATATGAATTCGATAGTTCTTCGTGCTAGGGCTAATGGTTTGATTTATACATCGTTTCCACTGATACTGATCTACTGATTTCAATGTTTTTCTAATGATTTTATAGTTGTCAATACCCATTCAGACTGTGATGAATGAATGAAGTGAATGTTTTCTTAGTGCGTCCACTGATGACGCGTTTTCGCACGGCCGCGCGAATACCTATTACCTAAGCAACAATGCTTTTTTTTTAAACTGCCTCATTAGCCTAGTGGTCCTGACCGTGACTGCTACACTAGAGGTCCTGGGTTCGATTCCCAGGTCGAGCAAAGTGTTATTGGGTTTTTCTATGAAATTCCCCGTAGCAGCTCGGAGTTAGGAATTTGTGCCCGGTTAATGGCAATAGGCTCGCCCCCTATTACATGGGACCTAAACATACCTGCGAACTGTGGGTGTAAATTAGTACGCCTCTGCCTAACCCTTCGGGGAATACAGACGTGATGGTATGTTATATTTTATTTGGCATTTACACGTTTTCGGCTAAAGAAAAAATGTTTAATATTATTTTTTTATTTTTTATTTTAGAATATTTATATACCGTGAGCCATTTCCATAATCACCGATCTTAACCCTTAACGGGTTCTTCCAAAAATGATTAAAAATAGGTCGCGGTGCGTGAGCGGGCGATCGTTACGACCCCCGCGACTTTTTATACTAACCCTTCCGATGCTAGTTCTGTTCTATATTTAAAACTAGTATTAACGAAAATTTAAAAACATTTTTTTTATAATAACAACAACATTTAATAAAAACGGTACAGGTAATAAAATTAAAAAAAAACTACTGTTAATAAAATAAAATACTTAGATATAAGTTTTTTTTTTAAATTATAGGCTTATTGACTCGTAATATAATTATGATTTTTACTATTATATATCTACCTACATAAAAAAGATCGGCACGAGTGTTAAACTTATTTTTTTCGAATATCATATGAATTGCAAGAGCTGAAAGTAAATTCATAGTAATAAGGACTGGCAATATTGAAATACCTACAAGAATATATGACTAATTACTATAAACTCTTGCATTAGAAATTTTATTATAATCACTATTTTGATGGTGTTCATACTAGGTCAGCATGGTAGATAAACAATTATTGCTTCTTCGTATTCTTAAAAAGGGCTAGTACCTACTCAGCAGTAAGACATCAATGCACTGAATTTCTATAAGCAATATTACCATTAAGATACTATAAGTTATTTAATTTAAAACATGCGATTTTTATTACCCCTTACATGACGGGCCTTATCGAACTTTATCCTAATTCAAAATACGAATTCAAACTAAAATATCTGGAGATTGATACCTGGTAACAAACATTGAAAGAACTAGCACAATAACATTAATCTTTGGCCGGGTTAAAAAAACCTAACAAATGTCATTGAAAAATGTCATAACCCTTCACAAACCAGTTGAAATACAACACTAGATGATTCTTTCATCAATCCGTTACACTTAACACTGCAAAAAAACCATATAGGACCCATTTGACCCTTTAATTTATGCAAATCAACATTTCGATTCAATACGTGTATAAGGGTACTAATAATGTCGCCATTTTTTTGTTTCTATTTTCAAAAAACAAAAAGGAACCGGTTGTTTTTGGTTGATGGGGTTCCTTCTTTGTTGTCTATGGGAACGGCATAGACAAGATTGCGAGATAAAAGAGTTTCTAAGACTAGTTCGTGAGAAAATGATGTGTTTGCTGATAGAATAATTATTTAAATTAAGCATGGATAAGTGTTGTGTCTTTTGAAGGGTAGGTAGGGCTGTAAGCGGAAGGAAGGCTCACTGAATCTAGAATAATTTCTTGCAAACTATTGCCCCTGGTTTCACTCGCACGCTTCATGGAAGAAATCGTAACTAGCGTGATAGTCCCTAAGTTTTTACAAATGCGGGAACCGTACCAACTGACATTCAATATCATTTTTTGGATTCAATATAAATCAAATATTCAATACTGTATCCATTAACGATCCAGTTGTCAAAAGGGTACAATTTTAAAAGGTATTTCAATTAATAATTGATTGACAGGACATGGACGGTAATGGTAATAGATTGATTAATTTTGTAGTGTATTAGTGTAGCGTGATAGTGGAACAAAGATAGCCTAGTGATATGACCATTAGGCTGCCAAGTCAAAGGTCTAATATAACATAAAATTTTCAAATCCAAGGCACGCCTCTGAGTTCGGAATCACGTGTGCGTAATAATAAAATTAATTACCTATATCTCGATTATACTGAGAAGAAAAACATCGTGAACAAACCAGCCTTTTGTTACATTACTTAACCCCTCATTCTGAGAAGAGACTGTCCGGGATTTGGACAGTATAAGGGTTATTGTTGTTAATGATGATGATTCTACGTAGTAGACGTGAGTTCGGAACTCTGATTCTCTTGTTGAGTTTTATTGCAGGCGTGTCGTGACCTTCAAGAGTCTAAACTCCTAATTTTTGAACATCACCGCAAAGTTGCTAGTTTATCTGTATTTTAACGGATACATTTCGGAGTGTGCATCAGAATCAAACATAGAACTGCCTCATTAGCCAAGTGGTCCTGAGCGCGACTGCTGCACTAGAGGTCTTGGGTTCGATTCCCAAGTCGAGCAAAGTGTTATTGGGTTTTTCTATGAAATTCCCACTAGCAGCTCCGGGTTAGGAATTTGTGCCCGGTTAATGGCAATAGGCTCGCCCCCTATTACATGGGACCTAAACATACCAGCGAACTGATTAGTACACCTCTGCCTAACCCTTCGGGGAATACAGACGGGATGGTATGTTATCATATAAGTATATTATTGCATTATATAGCAGTGTGCGATACGGCTGCCGGAAATTATGCAAGTTAATATAAAAGTTTAACAATGGCGTGAGCAGCTGTCGTGGTCCTTCTACAGTGGACACACTATTATTAGGGAGCCAATTAATTATTTTGATCCATTTTTTTAAATAAATAGCACTACTGTTGACCATGAATCTTGCGAAAAATACTTAAAATAGATTTATAAGTATAGTGTTAGAAATAATTAGTTTCTTCAGCAGTTAAGTAGACACAGTGTATTAAAGGTCAATCAATTTATTTGTTCCATTTTCATTTAATAAGTAGCACACAAGTAATCATCATCTCTAGATTATTAATGTTGTTAATGTTAAAATAATCATTAGAAAACTTAAACTGGGATATCTAAAGGGTTTGTAGGTTTAGAAATATTTTTTTTAATAAAAATCATAATTTTTACAAAACTGTATTTGTTCTGTTTGGAAATCGAAGCCTACCTCACAGACAAAAGTACGTCAAACTTAAATAAGTCATATATGTAATAAGTAGAAAGAATAAGGATTTACATATCCCATATTGATTATAAACCCCTACGTTGTGTTTGTATAGTTAAAAATTTTATGGTGCACTAATTACCTACGTTCTTTGAAAGGAAATATTATTTCATGATAAGATTACATAAGATAAAATTTTGTTCCTATTAATAATTTGTTTATGCGTCGACTGTTAAGTTTAAAATTGTATCGTATTACATAAAATAAATAATAAGGTATGTTGAGCATAATATGTAATTTAAATAAAAATGCAATTTGATATATACATATATCGCATCATTAGATACTGTGATTTTTTCACGATTATCACAAAGAGTTTGAAACAGTATCACCGTTTTAGTTTCAAATTGACGTCGTAAAATTGCATAAACATTTAAAACTTTCAACTTTTTTAAATATTACTTTAGTGGCATTACAAAAAATACACTAATTTATGGTTAAAAATTATAGTTTATTATCGTACTAAAAAATAAAAAAATATGTATAATTTACATTTATAAAGATTAGCAGTTTTGCAGGGAAAAAATAACTCAGCATGTCTATTTTGCTTGATTACCTACCTGACTTTCGTAAAACATCTATAATGTTTTTACAAGACAAATAAGTATATTACCACAACCGCCCCCCACAACACTGCAAATATAAATTTAAACTAAATAGCCTCTTAAAAATACCACTTACTTAAGCTAAATAAGCTAAATTATTTTACAAGCTACTCAAAGATAAAGATAATGTACGTTTTAACCTGTCAGTGGCACTCGTATAAATCTGGCCGTCTCGTATCACTGATAGATCAGCTACACCTTTCTATTTTATTGGTTTGAATGTTTTGTTAATTAGCTACGTTTTATTCACTTTATTTTGTGGCGGCATTTGTTTGGCGGCGGGTTAATAGTGTATACATTTCGTATTTTATTTATAGAAGCGGTGTTCACTATTTTACAAGTAAACATTTGATGTTAATAAATGGCTGTAGAATTATGTTTCTGAATAATACGGGCCCTGATTTTAGAGTAATTAATGTCAACAGCATTATCGTGTAACTATTATTTCCTTAAGTACAGCATGTATACTTATTTTAGTCAATCAGTGTGCTGACTTATCTAATATAATAATAAAATGGGATACGTGCAAGGGGATAATGGTGATTTAATTTTTTTTATCAATTCATTTTTAATTTAATTAATTCTATTTTTTATATAAGTATACCTACATGATTGCTGATTTAAATCAAATGAAATGTCACAATGTTATCTTCTGTAACTTTTATTGAAATATTGAAAAAACTTGGAAATATTGAAATTGGAAATATTGAAAAAACTTATCTTTCCTCAATAATAAATTATTGTATAATTTATTATTGTAATATTATAATATTAATAAAAAATTCAGCACATTATTTCAATGTCTTTCAATAAAACTAAATTGTATTTAGTCTGTATAATCTTTGTTACCATTGTAGAGAGGTCCCTAAAACGTAGGGTCAACCGTGCGGCCATTCGATTCATTGTTTAATTCGATATTATTATTAGGATCGACTGTCTGTCTGTTCGTCCGTTACGAAGATCGTAAACATTATCTAGTTATATAGATATCAGGACATCTATACTATACTATATTTACTTGTATACATAATTATTATGGTAGAATATGATTTAGTAGGAATGACGATATTTATTAGGTATGCAAGATTTCGGAGTATCCAAAAAGCAGACCAATTTCTTTGATAGTGTTTCGCAATTTATTTTAAATAGGTACCTACTATGTATTTATTTTATCGTGAGTGGTATTAACACCATTTCAGTTGACCCAGACAAAAATCATCTATCCGAAGGCATAGGTAGTTATTGTTCCGTGCGAGAATTGAACCCGTGACTCCTGCAGCGATCAAAATATGACTACTATGCCTAACGATCCATTAAAAATTATCCACACATATAATATACACACATGCTTACAAGTACATTATGTAAGTGAACATAACATAACATACCAGCATGCCTGCTCCGCGAAGGGTAAGGCAGAGGTATCTACCTATTAATGTATACCCACAGTTTGTGCTCAGGGGGTCAGTTTAATACCAATTTGAACCATTAACTGGGCAAAAATCCCAACTCCAAGCTACTACTGATTTCATAGAAAAACCCAATAACACTGCTTGACCTAGGAATCGAACCCGGGACCTCTAGCGTAACAGTCGTATTCAGGACCACTAGGCTATTAAGGCAGTTAACATATTGAATGCATCACTTTTGGACTTGCAATCCAAAACATACCACCAGAGTAGACGTGACGTTTTCACGTGGGAGAGCCATGCTTCGGCACGAATGGGCCGGCTCGACCGGAGTGATACCACGGCCTCACAGAAAACCGGCGTGAAACACGGTGTGTTTCGCCGAGTGAATGGGGTTACCGGGGGCCCAATCCCTTTTGAAAGGTGGGCAACGCACTTGTGACTCCTCTGGTGTTGCGGGTATCCATGGGCGGCGGTTATCGCTTACCATCAGGTGATCCGTCTACTCCTTTACCCACCTATCCCATAAAAAAAACTCACAAGAAGAGAGAACAGTTCATTCGTTTTTCGGAAAACTCCAAAGGAAAAACTATCTTGTAGTGTAAGTAGCGACATCTATTGCCGTATAAATTACGACTTGTATTTTTCATTAAAATAAATACAATTTTAAACAAACTGGCTCGATATTAAATTATCTATTATTTATAATTAAGAACAGTTAATTTAATTATACGAATTTGAAATGAAATTATGCATTTAGAAAGTAATAAAGCTTATCTGTCTCTTATTCTTGGCAGTTGTTGGAGTATAATGTTACCATGAAGTGTTTACATACGATATAAAAATTATATTTTAAATTTAGAATAATTTATAGAATGGCAGTTATTGATATGGAGTGCAAGCTTACTGATTTAAACTTAGTTTAGGAACATGTTTCGCCATCTATTGGTCATTATTTCAACCCTTCTCCGTAAACCCCTTCAACTGAAGCTTAAATATTAATTCCTACTAAAAAAATGCCTTATTTCATGGTCGATAATTTAAAGTAAATTCATAGTACTGTTAATATATATAACATACTATTATAGCTATTACTGTCAATGGCTAGATAATGGAAACAAAACATAGGTAAAATTACTCAATAAAGATTACACTAGGCTACTAAGTAAGTATTTTTATTTTCCGGCCTTGATTTAGACCTGGAAACCCAGGACCCCAAGCTCAGCAGTATAACTTGTACTAGACATTAAATAATGTGATAGGAATTATTAACCCTTTAGGAAAATCGACTTCAAGTATTTCGTAGTGAACCTTCAAAGCTCGTGATCAGATTCAAACTAAATTATACGGGGTCAAATAGGAAGTATAATCAATCAGATTAAAAAAGAAACATCAAAATCGACTCCCGATTTATTAAGATATCGCGTAATATACACGCACAAATAACTCACTCGAATTGGGAAGATCCATTTTTGAAGTTGAAAAACACGTATCTGGGGGCACGGCAGTGTCACTGCCAAGTCTAGCAAAACTCATCGTTTCCTCGAAGCAACTCGCGTCACATATCTCTTCTCTACTATTATAAAATTGTAAAAAGCTGTGTCTGTACATTGAAGATATTAAAAAAAACAAGTGGGTTAGGTATATAAACGTCTCCGAACCCAAAAATGTGATTTTTAAAATTCTTGTATGTTTGTTACGGGTTGGCGCAAAAACTACTAAATAGATTTTAATTTTGTTATCACTGCTAGAAAGTATGTGCTCCAAATTAAAATCTGGTATACTTCTTATCTCAAATAACTAAACAGAACCTTAGATACAGCTTGACCTCTCTAATGTATAGAGACCCATACAAATAAGAGATCATCACTGTTGGTTTTTGAGCTTCAAGTAGCTTCGAGCTTCAATCGGGCATAGGCTAGTTTTTCTTATATAAACAATTGACATATAAATACTTTTAACGGATTTTATAACGTTGTATTGATGTTATTTAATTCAATAATATTCGTAAATAGTTGTTTTACTTTAATTAATGTGTAATATTTTCGTAAGTGTCAGAAATCAGTATGTAATACCGTCAAGTTTTGCCAAGCCCTACCTTGAAAAAACGTAATTTTTCTAACTCATTTCAAATACCTACCGTGCTCACACACCGTGGAGGTGAAGTCACTCCCATGGAGGCCCCTCCCGCGCATTATATTATCATTACCAACGGCAATTGTCTTAGGTACTCTTGCTAATGATTTGTTGATAAGTTCGTGTGGGGAGTGGGGATTGTGGATCAAAATGATGATTATTTGCAGAAAACGTTTATTGAAACAGTATTTTTTTAACAATTAAGTAACCAGACCTATTATTGCCTTAGTGTACATTTGAATTAAAAGCTGTATTTTGCAATTGATCTTTTTAACAATAAATAAAAATTAAATAAATATAAAATCATCACTATTTAGGACTTTGTCATTTATCAAATCGTTAAATTTTAAATAAATTTATTAAATATCAACCTAATTCTTAATAAAAGACATTATTGTCACCAATTTTACATTATTAGGCTAATTCAATATTAATTTTATCTGTCTTGGTATCTATCTAGAACTTTTATATATTTAAAAAGTATGTTTCCAGATGGCTAACTTACAAAAACACATACCATTCAAAGTTGATATTATAGGTAACATATTCTGGGGACGCTTAGATCTAATTAGTATAAAAATATATTTAGATAAAAGTATAAACTTGGTTTTATTTGTATTACACTAATTGGCAAATAGAATTCGTTTTTCTCTGTTAACAAAATGTAACATCTGCAGTGTTAGAATTAAAATTAATTGCTTAGAATCGCCAAACATTATCAAGTATGTAGTATACTATAAGAAATAATCCTAATTTTATTTTTAAATATATACCCAGCTACATTTACAGTATCCCAATACACATTTAATAATAATTTATAAAATTGAATATAGTTTTCAACTCTTAAATATTTATCGTAGATGGCGGTATTGCAGTTAAAATCTTAGACAAATAAATTCACTATAGACTCAAAACATTATTCATAATACAAATAAATGACTTGATAATCGTTATAACTACTTATGTGAAGAAATACTTTAATGTTTTTAAAAGAAAATTAAGAGAATAAGATTAAGTATCAGACAAAGAAAATTTTCGCAGTGAGCTACGCCATCTACCGTGGGGTAGCGGTAAGAGTTTTTCGCGAAGGAAAAGCTCCTGAGGGTTGCGAACACAGCGCCCTTCCAAGATTATTAAACTCGGTTTATACTTACTAAACATAACATAGAAATGTGATAAAAAGTTTCCGAAAGTTTTCATCCTTCAACAAAAGTAGCATTCTACCTGAAACAAGAAAACAAAACATTACCTACTCACACAGATTTTGCTAACTATAAAAAATATAAACTTTCATTCGAACAAAAGAAGAAGTACGTAAAGAAGGCGGAAAAACAAACTTCCGCAAGGTTAGGTAAAATAGGAAAAAGTAAAAACTCACAAAAATACCGTTGGCTAACCCCATAAGCTAAGCCCCGCCTGAATATAGAAAAAAAACACAATAGTAAAAGAGGCGTCGCGAAAAGAAATGCTTAAAAACTCTATGCGAAACAGCGATATACCAACCCCCTAAGTGCGAGCGAGACAGACGTCATTAAGAAAAAATCACAAAGAAACCCATTCTTTTTCATTTCCTCCCTCACTAATAGCGGCTTAGAAAAAAATGGGGAGCTCTACTTGTCCCGTTCTAACATGGAAGGGTGGGATAGGCTCGGAGTCGGGCGAGCGAGAGGGGCGACCACCCTGCGGCGTCCTTAGCGCCCTTTTTAATAGTTCTTATTTCGGCCGTAGTCCGAGTGGTCCGTCATGTGTTTTTGGGGAAATTGTGTCCGAGTGTGTCCGAGGCGAGGCGCGCGGGGGCGAGGCGGCGCGGTCACACGGCGGCCGCTCGCCGCCGGCCGCGTCGTCTTTTCCTTGACCGGACGCATTTTTCCGCGGAAAAAACGCGGGGCGCGTGCGCCCGGCGTCGGTGGGGATGTTCTTGGCTACGTCTAAGGCGGCGGGGGCGGCGCCGCGTCTTGCTAGTTGGACCGGCGTCTTCGCCTGGCGCGCGCGTCCGCCCCACCCCGCAAGAAAGCGTCGCGACGCTCAAGTTTTCCACCAAGAAGTTAGTCGTCGTCCGCCCGCGTCTCAAGAAGGTCTCGTTTCCGCTTTCCACGGGACTTGCGCTTTTCCGGGGATGACTCGGCCGCGAAAAATTAAATAAATTCGAACCGCGTTAACTTTTTGCAAAAATAATTTTCGGACGGGTCGCGCTAAAAAGATTGTTGTATTGCAGATCCGAAGACATCGTCGGAGTACGAAAAGAGTGTGAATAAAAGAACCGCGAGCGATCGCATGTCCTCGTTGTGACGATACGTCCGAAACTGGAATTAATGTTGAAATACTTCAATGAGAACATATCCCTAGCGCTGCAGGAGAGGTACAGGGACCTCCATGAATATCGGAAGACGGAAGCGGTAGAGGAGGGCTCACCGAGGGAGGCTAAAGTACCGAAAATAGCTGAGGAAGGCGAGCAGGTCGGCGGCGAGGGCGCGTTTGAGCCAAGCGCCGCGCCGCCGTTCCCCAGACTCCTGGACCCTCCCAAAGAGGAAGACAACTTCGTGGCGAGCTGGCTCCAGAACTCCTTCAAGATGACAGCCGCCGAAAGCAATAATGAGGCTTCCGCGGGAGGCAGCGCGCTGGACCTCCGCGCTGCTCCCTTATCTCTCCACATACCAACTCTGCAGCAAGCGGCAGAGGCGCAGAGGCAGTTCAAAATGCAGGACTTCTGGAACAGAAGCCGGCCAGGTTCTCCCAGCCAGGACCAGCTGGGGGAGGGCCACAGTCAGCCAGGGCCGGCTCCTCCGACGCCCCAGCCGCCAGCAACACCAGACCACAAGATTATGACTGAAAAGCTGGTGAATGAAATTCAGGTGAGTTTTTCTCTATAAATTTTTTTAGTAACTTTATCTAGGTCATGTTTCAGATTTTAAATATTGCACTTAAACATTTAAATTAAAAAAACGATATTTCAGTAATCTAATTGTTGAGCAAAATCATGTAGTAGTATTTAGATGATATTATGATTGGGAGTTATTTTAAATTTAATTGTTAAGAATGCTAGAACTCTGAAAGATTTTCATGAATCTTTTCGATACCGACGGCAAAACAGGCGCGTAAACTTACCTGAAGAATGAAACGAGTCAAATATTTTAACTTATACTCCTAATACTGAACTGATATTCAAAATATTTCACATCACATTCAAACAATTCCAAAGTTACAATAGGTGTTCGATTAAATACAGAAATACTTCAAATTCACGTCTATCTTGTTCAAAGATTGTTGATCAACTGACCTCAGATTACTCCGAGGTGAAACTCGTTCCAAATTTGAATGATCCCTTCCTTATAAAATCAAAAAAAAAGATACAAGCCAAGGCAACATATTGTAAAGCTTTTGTTAACGCAAGAAAGGGTTAAGGTCCTTGCGTCAAACTTATTATTAAATCGTTTTTGTGTCCTTATGTCGCATCCGGTTTTACAAAGGATATGTAAATTACAATAATCTGTGATAATTCTATTATTTCTGTATTACCTGTGATCAACTTGTCGGCAATGTCGATTACTTTTTTCTTTCTCAACAAATGTTTGTTTTGGACATATGGCTTATGATTTTATATTTGACGTTCCGGTATTGTGGTATTTTTTTGTGACAATAACGTATATTTTGAATTTAGAACTAAGCTAATATATATATAAGCTAATATTCAATATCATTTTTATTGTATGTTAGTCTAATTTGTAAAGCAGATTCAACATACATACATACATATTTTCACGCCTGTCTCCCATTGGGGTAGGCAGAGACTATAGATTTCCACTTGCTACGATCCTGGCATACCACTTTCGCTTCATCTATGTTCATTAACCTCCTCATGCATGAACGTCGGTTTAGGGTTCTCTTAACCTGTCCTTTTTTAAGAACGGCCGCAACTTGGTTGTCGTACGTTCGTCGAGGTCGGCCCCTTCCAACTCTTCCATCCATACTCATCATGTATACTCGTTTCGTCAATCTCCGTTCATCCATCCTCTGTAGCATGCAGATTCAAGGGGAGAATTTTAGCGGGAGACATTTAGGCGATCTTATTTTCTTTGTCTCTCTTTTGGTTCGCATTTCCGTATCATGCATGTAAATGTTTAAAATTAATTAGGTCAATTCTTTGTTCTTTCACGAACCAAAAACACTCTAAATCTACAATCTTTCTGGTGTTTTGTTAAGTTTTTATCAAAGACAAAACTAATCCTTTTTTAATTCAGTCTCCATAATTCGTTGTCATTCCGTGTAGCAAAGTCACAATTTCTATTTCAAATATGGAAAAATACGTCCCGGCCGCTAAAAACAAAAATGAAAATAGTAATAACTTTCTTAATTTAAAATTCGAAAACAACAGACGAAAGAATATTACATTTTAAATTAGTTTCAGATACGTTTCACCTTGCGATTCCCACGGCACACCGGATTAGGGACGCGATCATTTTATTTTTTAATTTTTTTCCTACCGCTTTTGTTTCACTGAAGGGGTGTTGACAGTTATTTGTTGCGAATCTTTTTTTTTGTTTTCAAAAATTTCTGTTTGAATAACGAAACCGGTTTTACAAGATTCGTGTTCCGCATTCATCGGTTTTTTACGTAAATCGAGATTTAACGGTTCGTCGCGTTGCGCTTTTGTGGTTTAGTTTTTTTAGAAGAATAGTTAATTAAAATTTGATTTATTAAAAATTTATTGTAGAGTCAAGGGTTTGTTATCACAATAATAAATTTATTGTGTTTTTTCCTGTCCAAATGTTTCGTAGTAGGCATTTTTGTGTTTACTCTAAAATAATTATGCGTAGCCTGATAAATTGAACTGATGTTAACATTGTTTTTTTATAGATTCTAAAATATATGTTTTAATAATATAGTTTTAGTTAGCTGAAACGTTTAAGCTTTATTGTGTTCGGGATTATTTCCATCCTCATCCTTGTGACCAATCTTTTACTTAACTATCGAAAAAACATTATCACTGAAACTATTTAAGCATGTTACAAATTAAGAAAGGCTACAAACAAACCTATAAATTGTCTCTTTTTTTACGCCGAGAAAGTATCATAAACATAAAAACATTTTCACTTTTTTTTAATTTTAGTTAAACTAAAACTACAAAACATTTACCTGCCACTATCTCTTTTTCACGCCGCTTCGTTTGGGATGACAGCAGCAACAACAGTCACCTTCAGCCGATTCCACAATGAGCGAGAGATCGCTCGTACCATTTGCGCTGGTAAATTTACTATCAACACTCAATAATATCGATGTAAATACTTTTTTAACTCTAAATGTCGTGTCTGTCTTTTTTTTCGATATTTTAACATAAATTTATTTTTGTTGCGTTTTTTTCGCGCCTTAACTCCTATGTTGCGCTTCTAAAGACGTTGTCCACTGTGATTTAATAAGATCAAATTTGAAAACCTCTAAGTAATAGGTATAACATAACACTTAGAGACTGTAAGCCCTTCTATTTTTTTAAATTTGGAACATGAAGGCGTTTTAATAATTACTCTAGATATACATACATTGACAGATTAACCAAAAAAATTGATAAAAGAAAGATTAATATTATGAAATGAAATGCTACAGATTAGTGAAGTTTATCTAAGATAGCAAAATATTTCTTATTAGGAATCTTATAACTTCGGAATATTTAATAATTAATTTATTGATCACGTCAAACAATAATTCAGTGGACATTGAGCTTTAATTATTTAACGGTTATGTAGCGTTTTTAATATTTTTTTTGTTTTTAACAATTGGTTAACAGCATGTGCACGAAGTGTTGTGTAGATTTGGTTACAACCCTAACATGGGTAAGTATATTTTTTGTTGTTTTAACTAATTTTAGCTATGGGATTGTCTAACTTTCGAATTGCTTGTTTTAAAAAACATTGCTATCTTGCTTCTTAGGGAGTAATTTCTTTTGCTTTAATATTTTTTTTTAATTCTAATCATTTAAAGCATTGCATTAGATTAAAAAATCCAAACTAATTAATCAGTCACCAAAATTACTAACAGGAATAATCAAATTCTGGATGTATAACTGGGATCATATAAAATCATTTTATGTTTTAGTACCTACATCAATCAAATTTCTATTTTCATATAAAATTATTTAAATAACATATTTTATTTGTGCAAGCAGCCTCAACAGCAGTCACCAACTGGAGAAACACCGATGGGCGATCGCAACGCGATGTTACCCTTCGCTCTGGTAAATGTCCTGAATATCCTCAATATTGATGTAACTATTGATTTTCTTTCTTTCCATCTTCTGTAGATTCTCTCTTATATAAAATTCTAACATTATTTCATTAATTTTACTTTTAAAAGTGCTTACCTATACAATAATTTCAAAACGAGAATATTAATTTAATGATCACCTAATAATAGAAACGATTCTTATTTTATTAAGCGTACCTTTACTTATTCAATTTGGTACGTTTTGTTATAAAATATAAGTTAACTGAATGAGTGCCGTTTTCCCGAGTGAGTTTTATTAATTCTTTTTCTTTTTTCCTTATTACTTCGTCGCTTATTATTTATTTTATTTTAACTCTATTTTCATTTCATTTAACCGATGGCGCTCACTGTTTTCTAGAACTAATAAATACATACTTGAACTTACCAATCTTTTTTATAATCTTTATCGAAACGAATCTATAGTTGTATTATGCTTACAAATTTTTTTTTTAAACTAATTAGCAATTTGGGTAACACATTACTAGTATTCTTGTTAACCCCTCGTGCTAAGCTAAATGGTAGTGCAATGGGTGGGGTTCGAACCGGCAACCACATGATCGCAAGTCCGACGCCCTAGCCATTAGGCTACCGCCGCTTCTATTATATAATTAATTAATATATATCATTTAATTATTATATATAATTCAAATCAATACTTATTGCAGTATCTGGAATCTTTTGTAAATAAATGAAATATTTCTAGTAAAAATATACCGTCATGAAAGATATCATATACTCAATGATAGCGAATCTAAATAGTATCATAATTTATGAATTTTCCAACAGCAACAAGCGCGGTCTGGGCAGAGCATCAGCGAGCGAACCCTCGAGGAATGCTGGTCTACACTTCAGCGAGTGAGTTGGCATCTGTTTCAATGTGTATTGTTATCTTCCAAGAGTAGGGGATGCGTGGCAGTGACTGTGTATGTGGTCGATTTCAAATGTGTGTTCGTTAATCAAAAATTTTTATGAATTCTGAATTTAAATTAATTTTGTGTTTTTTTTTTCATTGCGAATATTTTTTTTATATAAAATAATTGAAACCTAATCTTTTTTGCTTCATTATTCATCATTTTGAGGTCTTCATACACAGTCGCCAAAATCGCGTCCCCAAATAAACTGGGTATTGGTTACTATACCAATAACTATTTTTTTTTATATAAGGTGAGTTTTAATTTTTATAAAATTCCCGCTAGCGTAAGACTCCCTTCATAAATACAGCTTTATCTAGTACTAAAGTGTTTTATCGCGGATCTAAGCAGTGGGTCGCGTAAGGCGCTGTTTTTTTAAATAACAGGAACTATAAAGTATCTAGGCTCAATCTAAGTGTTGCATATTCATTACCAAGGAAACGTTTCACATAGAATCGGTCAAGATAAAAAATCTTGCGATAAAACGCCGAGGGCGTGTTAACAATTTATTTAATCGAGATTCGAGCGCCATTTTGTTTTTGTTTTTTAATTCTGTTACCATCTGCGTACAAGGTGGCGTATGATAAGTCAGGAAGTACTTGTTACGGGATGTGTTATGCATCTGCATTTTATTGTTGCAATTTTAAAGGTATTGAGATATCGAATTAAATAATGGGTTACGTAGGTAGATACTTAACTACTTAATTTTTTGCCTTTTTTGTATTCATTTGTGTCCGTTTTTATTTACCTACATAAGTAAAGGTGAATTGAAATACTTAATGCAAAATTAGTAGCCTAATAATATACGTAAAAAAAATATTAAAAGGTATTTTTTCTAACATCGCTCTTGAACAAGTAAAAATAGAAGTTAGTAGGTTTTTATATAAAAACGTTACAGAAAGCAACTAATTTATTGCAAAAACTACTCGTAATTTAGTAAAAATAAAAATAAAGCTTTTTTATGTAAAACTGACAGAAACGGGGCAACGTGCATTTAAAAAGTACAGTCAAGTAAATAATGCAAAAAAACACAGGTGCTCGAAAAAAATAAAGAGGCCGCCGCGTCGGACGAAACGGAAAAGTGTACTCGGGCAAAATAAAAACTGCACTCTTTGTGCGCGGTCGGGTAGTCGGGTACTTGATCTTTTGTGGGCGGCATCAACGAAAACCGTAGAGTCGGTGTATAAGAGATTTTAGTATAAAAGAAAACGAAAATTAAAAACATAAAAAATGCATTAAATAAATAAATATAAAGCGAAGTCAATACTTGATAAGATACGCCTAAGACAAATGTAAGTTTAGCAACACACAAGTCCTTCATACTTGAAACTCGAATTCGTATGCGGAAGGAGGTTGTAGGGCAATATCGCTACTTGTAATCCTCATGAAAGTACATGTTCAACTGTGAACAATAATAATTAATGGGCGTATGTGCCTAGGTATATAGATTTCAATAGTATTCGGTCCTTCGAATCAATGACTACATTTGTGTTATTCGATACTGAGCTCCATTCTTCAGTAGATTCTAACTGGCTAAAGATAAACATGTTATTTTTGTTATCGCATGTGAAGGGTGGTTCACACAAATATTCGCCACTCCACCATAAAATACAACCAAAAATAAAACGCAACAAGCAACTCCACAGCTTTCAGCGCACAAAATAAAAGTACGATACACATTGTCGAAAAAAATCCTTCAACATTTGCATGTCGATTCGCAATGAATTTATCGTTATTGCCTCTAGATTTATTATAGTGCCTCTTTCCGAAAAAATCCACCGAAAATGACTGAACGAATTTGAAATTCAAATCGCAATTGTTTTTCGTTCGAAATTGAGACGATTTTGACGTTCGCCGTCTTACCGCGACATGTGTTTAAGACTTTTTTGTTTTTCTTCGGGACTGTACTTTTGCTGGTACTCTTTTCGTATAAATCAATTCGGTTAAGTTATCTTAGTTTTTGCTTCGCGGCCCCTTTAAGTATAAACATTGTTTTAAAAATGTTTTAATGATGTATGTTGAGTGTTCGAGTTTTTATTTAGAACTTTGCTTTATTTTTCGAGTTTGAACCTTCAGTTGGCTTATTTATTTGACACCGGAAAAGAATGAGTGTATTTAACAATACATTTGGGACTTTTGAGGCTTTTTTTAATATAGGTCGACTTATATTGACAATGATTTAGGACGATTTTTTTATACTGTTACCAATCTATTTATTTCACAAAAATCAAGCAGGTTTTCGCAGACTCGAGAAAAGAAAGTATCTAATAGATGTAGTTATGATATATGATACTTTACGTAATTCCATCACATCAATTATAATATTTTATTAAAATAAATTATAGTTAATTAGTGCCAAATACTGGTACGAAAAATGAACCTCATTGCAGTATTAGAAAAGTTATTCGATGAGTACTTGACTTTTTAATATTTTCTATTTTATTTACTACAATTCCAAGCATTTTGCTTACAATCTTCGAATTCGAAAAGAAAATATTTTATATTATTCCAAAGCATTAAAACTTTTAAATAAAGAAAAATAACTCAAACGTTTTGAAATCACAGAAGCAAAGATAATGAAATTGTTTTTTTAAAACGGTTCTAACTGTAACATCTTGTAACAAGGGGGAGTAGGGAGCGGTAATTATGAAAAGTGTTCTAAGGGGGGAGGAAAAATTGTACGGCGGGAGACCGTTTAAAAAAAGAAGTGTAATGACCGGCCAGCTTTTAAAGTTAATAGGTTTGGAAGGATCCTCTTGATAGTCTCTAAGACTTTTAAAAGTAAATCGATAAAATCTTATTAGTAGTAGAGGTTGAATAGGCACCGATGTTGTAAAATCAGTGATGCTGGCTGTTATATTTAAAAATAGAACGTTGTATTTAAAATTAGAATGCTTTATACGGGACGTTCGCTTCCTTTGTGTAGGAGTCAGTGAGGGGTTTTATTTTTTTCTAAATTGTTATATGGCCTTTTTACACATTAACCTCCAAAATAAATTACGGCAAGCTTTGATACAAATTGTGTTTAACCTCTAATACTTTACTGAAATCGTTTAAATCTACTTTAAAGTTTTTATGGTTTACTAAAAACTAAAACGTAACGTCGGTTTTTTTGCATGCTATTTCGTTACGTAACCCTATTATTATTATTTAAATAATTGAATAACTTACTTAAATATAACAAGTGTACAAAATATAGTCCACATTATGAAAGTTACTGAATAATTTAGTTGAGTTATTGATTTTTCTACGAAACCTGTCTACAATATGGCTTGAGTGTAGATTTTACGCCGTCATATTAAAATTGCTCGAACTACCGGTCTAGAAATAGTCTAGCGGCAAACTGAAGCTTGCTAGAAAGACATGCGTGAATCTAGTGAGTAATAGGAAGACAGAAAATTTACAACTTTGTCTATGCGTAAACAGGATACGACAGCTTAAATACAAATTTATTTGCAAAATGATGTTTTTTTAATGATATCTTTACTAATTTTACATACCATCACGCCTGTATTCCCCGAAGGGTTAGGCAGAGGCGTATTAATGTATACGCACAGTTCGTCAGTATGTTTGGGTCCCATGTAATAGGGGCAAGCCTATTGCCATTAACTACTCCGAGCTACTACTGAGAATTGCATAGAAAATCCAATAACTCTTTGCTCATCCTGGGAATTGATCCTCGGACCTCTCGCGGAGCAATCGCGCTCAAGACTACTAAGCTAGTGAAGTAGTTTAATAATTTTAACTGCCTTATTAATAATAATTATTAAGCGCAACTATTTTATTAATAGCTATAAGCATTTCTATTACATTGAACCCTTATCATACTTGGGAACACTGGGAGAACTTACATTAGTAAGTACTATTTCTGCCTAACCCTTCGGCGAATACAGTCGCGATGTTATGTTACTTTTACAATTTGACTATTAGTTTTCCTGTTTGGAATATAAGTAAAAATATTTTTTTAAAATATTTTACTGAAGGAGAAAAAGTTTACTTGATTTTTTTTTATTTTAATTTGTATCTTCCCTTCTGATAATATTAATTGAATTTTAATTAGATTTGTATTTAACGGAGTAATGTATATTTTGTATCCGGTACATATTAACAATTACATACCAATAATAACCTGAAAAATATTTTGATAACCTACAATTATAAATTCATAACTAACTGTTACCAAATTGTGTCACACAATAATTCTCAATACTGCTTACCCCATTAAGGAAAACGTGACGCAACAAACAATAATGTTTAAGCCGCCGTCAAGTGCCCCTATCGCCCCGCCCTGTTTGGTAATTTTTAGCACTTTTCTCCTATCTCTCATAATTTCCTTTAACCCATTTTTGCCGTATTCATAGTACATTTTTTCGATAATATTGTTTTTAATAAATATAATTTATCGAACGAGTTTTATTAGAAGTATCGCAGTAATGCAGGACTTTACCTATCTGAATGTTTCTATGTTTTAACAGTAGATATTAACCTAACTAATGATTAATTAACACGACAAAAAAATAAAGCATTGAATTTAATCAAGATATTAAGCTGGCCATTTTCTGTTGTATTAGAAACAAGCTGTGATTCCAGGCTTCATTCGCAAAATAAACGTTTTTCCTACTTAGAATAACGAAAAATAATGCAGTGTTTTTGTTAATGATTTCTCGTTAATATGTTTACGTAGTATTAGATAGTACCTAATTCTACTAATCTGCCAAGAACTGGGCATTATATATAAACTAACATAAAAACGAAGATTAGGTTATCAACTTATAATATACTCCTTTTAATCATCATTAAAATCTGACTATCACATATAAAGTGGCGTATCATCACTAATCTTCTAGAATTCGTTTTATTGCACAATATGTTAAAAAACCCTGTCCGATCCGATATTATGATCTAATTCTATTTCTTTAATCCTTTTAGAAAATATATTACATTATTACATAGAACATTTTACAAGGTGAAGAAAATGGTAAGTAAATGATCACTGGGTGTCAATTTCAAAATTACTAATGAGGATTTACGATGATGTTTTTACATTCAAAATATTTGCTAGAGATTGGGGAAATTACGGTAATTTGGGTATGATAATCGTATATTTTGGATTTCATTAATAATGTTTACTTTGATGAATTTTTGAGGTTGCTTATTTTATTTGATTGTGATTGGGATCGGATAGAGATTTTATAACGCCGCCGTACCTTTATGCCCTAATTTTTAGTGTCATAATAGCATCTGCAACTGTTAAATATTATTGACATTAATATTAATAACAATTGCCTACTAAGTTTATAAGCAACAGATCTGCAGACATTCCCATTAATTCTCTAAATTGAGTCACCTATACACATGTCATGGTTATCTCACAAAATGACAGTGCGACAAATAAGGCTTTATTCGATATAGCTGTTGGTTTCTTCGATATGTACTCAATTAACTTGGTTTTATAACTTTTAAACTGCCTTATTCCATCATAAATCGGCTTTACTAAACTTCTATTACAGGTTTTTTGTATTCACACATTGAAGATAAATGCTAATTGTTTATGAGGAAATTGTTACGTGTTTGTTCGTGTAAGGAAATTGTATTAAAATAACATTAGGTACTGATGTAATTCCCAAAATTATAGCTTTAATAATTTGAAGTAATAGTCCAAAAGATAAATCAATTTAAAAATAAGGTATGACTGCTATAAAACTATAATAGGTAAACGGAGGGGTAACTCAAAAATCATTTGTGCTAATTATAAATAAATAAATAAATAATAATTTATTGACTCAAGAACAATTTTGTAGTACCTACACTATAAAAATGGTTTCACATAATAAGAAGTTCTATCTACAATCATGTGGGATAATTTCCCATAACTTACAAACGATAGGATAAAATTAAACACTTAATTATTAAAACATTGTAATAATGCCATCAAAAAAAAAAGTATATAACCGTTTTAATAAAATAAAAAAAAATACCATAAAAATAAATATAAAAATATTATCGTAAGAATAAAAAACTAGGTAACGCCTATGAATACGCCCCGGGCGTCCCACGAACATTTTTCTTTCACCGTCTTCCATAATCTTTTTTTCCTTCGCCCGTAACTCATGAGAGTTTTTTGGTTTAAAACTTGAAAATTTATTTCGCAATTAGCGGCAGGACACTCTTAACTCGAGACATTATTAGAAAAGTTTCTTAGTGGTCGTAAAAACATCGTTTTTTGTGGCGAAACGACACCTGCCTGTTTTTCGGCGATGAATATTATATTTTTTTATCATTTTTTAATACATTCCATAATGAAGTTGATGCCTAAATTGTTAAAAATGTTTGCTTTCAACAAGCTTTTTATTTTTATGCTGTAAAGTGTTTTCATTCTAAATAGTTTCAACTTTAAAAATTATTAACTTATCTTTTTCAATTACTTACTTATTTGAAATATTCTTTATCATAAATAATTTGTATAAAAAATTACGCCACATTTTGTATGGATAAAAATCTTGCAAGTATGTAAAATATTTATTTTTAAATATGGATACCGGTGAAGCGCACGAATAACACTTCATTAACATGAAGTGAAACGGTGCGACATGACAACGGTTAAATTTTCACAAGCACACACAAATTGGCGGGAAAACACCGCCCTCTGGGGCCGTCGGAATAAGAGAAAAACTCGGCAAAAATTAGATTTCTTCAGTACGAATCGGTGACGGTACCGTTTTGATACTTGCTAAGAAAAAATGGAAAGTTTTTTGGTTATAAGCATAATAAAAAAATTCTATAATGTTTTTTTTTATAAACACACACATGATTTATTTTGTATTGTACATGTAGGTAAGTATTTACTTACATTTTTGTGATGAAAAACAGAAGTAATTAATTATATTGAATTTCAATAAGATTTATGAAAGTAGTCATTTTATTTGTAAATTTTAATTGCAAATTCCTAACATTTTAAAGTAACAAATAACAATCAAAGTAGGTAACTTTGGTTTAATTTCACACTCACTTTACTCGTTACTACTTCAGTTTATATGTATATAATAAAATTATTATCTAAGTATATTATTCCTTATAAAAAGCAACCAAGATATGTATTAAACCAGTTCATACTTATGAACTAATAAAACTATGTAGTTCTGTATATTACAGCGCGTTTAAAATTAAAATAAAATAGCATTACTCGATACTTCTAAATAAGGAACTTTGTTTGGCACCATAATAAATTCATCATTACGTATATTACCAAGCATGATTTCTGTAATAGTATAATTTCCATGTTGATTTAGTGATGGAATATCAATAGAATTATGTAGGTATAAATCTATATTTTCCACTTCTTTTTACAGTTAGTAGATATAGTCTTGTATAGTCAGTTATCAAATAGCTTTCTTTAAATACATAATTAGGTACCCTTCATGAATTGGTTGCAAGAAAAAACTGTAGGATAACTAGAGACCTCTAACCAGTAGGTATAATTAATCTTTTACTTTGTGTGAACCTTATAATTCAAACAAAATACATTTATGAGTATACTCTGTCATTCCAAGGGAAAAACTACATATGAAACACACGGGTAGTTTATAAAACATGGTATTTATTTTTTGTGTAATTAAATTAAACTATTAATTTTACTATTATTTTTTAATTAAAACTTAAAATGTGTATTTTTTTCTTTTATTTTTAGCTTCTGAATACATTGATATCAAATTTGTAATTATTTTACTCAGTTTTACTCATAATAGGTAAACATCAAAAGTATCAAAATCGCTCAGTCCAACTATATCAGAGCTAATGGTTTGTGCGCTACAGTAAAAAAGGAGTCGTCGCTGGAAGATAAAAATTAGCTGAAATTAAAAGATACTAACGAACACCATTCTCTGTTCTCGACTCAAATGGTCCTTAGCTTATTCGCTTTGCCCCTGATGTTTTTTTGTTTGCTTCCGTCTTTAAGATGGTAAAATAGGGGTAGGGAAGAGATGGTACATAGTTTGAAAGCTTGTAATTTTTTTTTCTTAAAAAGATACAATTAGAGTGGGTCGCACATTACTAGTATTCCTGTGAATCCCTCGTGATAAGCTAAATGCTTGTGTTACGAGTTGTTTCACGTCGGTAGTGCAATGGGTGAGTTTCGAACCGGCAACCACATGATCGCAAGTCCGACGCCCTAGCCATTAGGCTAGCGCCGCCTAATTGGATTTTTATTGTACACTAGCTGACTCAAAAGCGTTGGTATGGTATAGCGGGCTATTTTCCGCAACTCCACGACAAAGCGCGTATTTTGCGTGCGGGTGGGAAGAATTATCTACTCGAGCCACCCTAACTCCTCAAGAAAGGCCAGCAAGCGGTTCATGTTGCTGACGATCTCTCGGAGAGTACTCGGTTTACCGAGGTACTTTGCCCTGTATGCGGCGACCCCTGGACAAAGAAGGAGCACGTGGGCCGCTGTTTCGTCTCTCGTCACTCAAAAGCGTTGTCCCGACAACGCTTTTGAGCCGAAAATGTCCCATGAAAATATCCCCGTGTGGGAACAGGTTAGGATACACCTCCTGACTGCCTTGCAGGTAGATAAGTATTTCGTAAGAAGCGAGAAAATATCTGACTTGCTCAGTGGTAGGACCTCTTGGAGTCTGACTGGCTGGCGAGTCTTCTAACTTCGTAGTCTATCGTACAGTACCTTTATGTGTGTTTCGACTTTCGTGTAAGAGCCAGTTCCCCCATTAAAAATAAAACGGCTTTAAAAACCGGTCGTTATAAATTCTCAATATCTTCAGTTACTAATTAACAAAACCTAAATCAACAATATATTTAAGGTTATAATGCCGCGGCAATTGTCGACCGCTTTCGTAATAAGTGTGGAGGTACCGACAGCAAAATTGACAATAATCGGCGGGTAGTCTGCAAGTGATCATTACTGAGCCCCTTATTTGTGACATTCATCGCTTGGATGGGTTCTGAGTAACCTAGGTACCTAGGGGACACTTTTTTAGAGTTCCGCTGTCATAAGTACAAAACGTTTACACGTTATACTTATCAAAACGATAGGGCGGGCCTGAATACACGTGTGTTTAATTTATGTGCATTCTAGGTTTAAGTAAATAAGTTATAGATATGTTGTTAATGCTCTTTTGCAACATCATATACCCTAACAGGGTCATCATTCGAAAATACTCTGTCAATTTGTTCTGTTTTCATGACTAAACAGCTGAACACATTTCGATAATGTTTGGCATGTAAATAGATTAAATACTGAAGAAGATTTTTGTGCAATTTTAAATATATTTATTTTATACGTACCATCACGCCTCTATTCTCCATATGGTTACTTAAAGCTGTACTGTTGTATTGTAAATCCCTACAGTTACATTTTGCGCCCTATTGTCTTTAACCGGGCACAAATCCAAACTCCGAGCTATTACCAAGAAATTAATGAAGAAAATGAAGAATTTTACTCGACCTGGAAATGGAACTGAGGACCTACGTAGCAGTCGTGGTTACGATCACTAGACTAATGAATGAAGCAGTTAACAAGTGACAGTTAATAATAAATTTATGCGGAACCCTTTATAAGTTTCGCGAACTCCTTTTGGCGATTTTGTTTAATAACTCATAGCAAAGGATTGAGGATGTGTGAAACTCGTTATTACCTTATTTTACGCTATTTTGTTACTAATTACTAGTAACATAACATTGACAATATTTGTCATAAAATAAAATTGTTATGGTTTGGAATGAATGAAAGACGATTAACGGAAGAAATTTATAAAGCGAATGACTGCTATGCTAGAGGTCCTGGGTTCGATTCCCAGGTCAAGCAAAGTTTTATTGGGTTTTTCTATGAAATTCCCAGTAGCAGCTCGGAATTTGTGCCCGGTGTGGAGGTTTGGATTTTGTGCCCGGTTAATGGCAATAGGCTCGCCCCCTATTACATGGGACCTAAACTTACCGGCGAACTGTGGGTGTATATCAGTACGCCTCTGCCTAACCCTTCGGGAATACAGGCGTGATGGTATGTTATGCAAGGGCAGTTTCGGAAGAAGTCGCCCTAGAAGAACATACGCCGAACTTATTGGCGAGGACCTTCTAAAAGATTTGGTGCGTAGTACTTGCAGCGGGCGCGTATGTATGAGAAGATGTATGAATGTGGGAGAAGCAAAAGAAGTATGCAAGAACCGTAGCAAGTGGCGGTCTATAGTTTCTGTCTACCGCTGTGAGAGAAAGACGTGAGTGATTTTGATACTTTTGATGTATGTAGAGTCTTGTTAGCGGAGGTATCTAGAGGTTTCTGTCGGAATATCTTCATATCGTCTGCCACCTGGAGACACAGATGGTATGTCAGATTCGCCCAACTAAAAAACTGCACTTGCCTTGCCTGACCTGCTGTGGTCCAGCAAACGCTGAACCCACTTAACGACAAGGCTTTACCTCGCATCCTACTGACTTATGAATCAAACCTAGAATCTCACGGTAAACCTATAGTCTCACGGCGTGTTTACGACAAAAAGACAGATATTCATTTGTAGATACTTATAAAAATATCGATATTAATTTAGTTGTTACATCACTATTAGGTACACATTTATCCCCACTCAATTCTTTACTGGGATTGTATTGCCCGTGATACAAAAAACAACATCAAAGAAATTTCGCCTTAGATCGTATATCTGTATTCATTTGCAATAAATAAATCAATTCATAAAATTTTTAGGACATGTGGAAGGAATTAGCTATAATTTCTCTTATGGGTGTCAAGACCGGGAGAAGAGAGAAGAAGACATCTTCTGTCTTCTGATAAGACATGATGATACATAAGCATAACCTATACGAGATAAATGATACGAAATGAGAGGAATTGCCTCATCGGTTTAGAAGGTCTAAGATAAAAATGGTAGGGACCACCTCCATAGTTTAGAAGTCCCATGATAAATGATAGAGACCACGTCATAGATCTATAAATCCCAAGATAAATGATATGTATGTAATGATATGTCAGTAGTTTTAAGTCCCAAAATAAATTATAGAGACCACTTCATTAGTTTAGAAGTCTCAAGATAAATTATAGAGATCGTTTCATTGGTTTAAAAGTCCTAAGATAAATTATAGGGACCAAGTTATAGGTTTAGAAGTCTGGAGATAAATTATAGAGACCGCTTCAATCATCCTGAACTCCCAAACGCAGTTAGGTACTAAGCGTGAGATCTTGGGTATGATTCTCAGATAAAACAAAGTGTCATCAAGTTTTCCATGATTTTCTTTGGTGACAGTCTCTGAATTTAGATTTATAGGTGGGATACACTTCTGCCTTACCATTCCAGAATAGAGGCGTAATGGTATGTTGTATTGGTTGGGGACTGCTAAAAGCCCCAAAATACTCACTCACTCATTTTTAACTGCTTTCTTTTGCAAGCTGGGAATGATTGGCAAACAAAGTCTCCAGCAAAACGAACGACAAATTCTATATTACGTAATATAGATCCGATGTTTCGAAACCTTTCCAACATCCATACTCACATAGAACGCGATATATTTCATAAAATGTCTTATTTCAGTGTCTAAATTAAAAACTAGTAAACCAATTCTATAGTTCAAATTAGAAGCTTAGGACATAAAAATCGCAACAAAGAAAAACAGGTTGCAATCAAGACCACCAGCATAGGGCGCAGGATAGCATAAAAAGTAAATATTTCCTACAAGAAAGCATCGAATAAGGTCTGATATAAAAACGAATCCAGCAAAAAACTTCGCCGTACAACACGATGAAAAACTGCAGGCATTCCCTCTCTTTCACACACTATCACTTAGCGTGACATTGTAGTCTTGATACTTTCGCGTTAAATGCTATAAAAAAGCATCGAATTATGTAATACTCTTAAAAATATATATTACTGTAATTTTTTTTTGGTTTCTCTACTAATGTTGACCAGAAATGGTTCTAGACCATGATAAAATAATAAATTGAATCAACGATGTCTCAAAACCGATCTGGTAGAAATATGAATAACATGCAAGTACTTGAGGCGATAAAAACTTTAATCATTCTGTCTCGGTTGCACTGTCCTTGGACCGTTGTGGATCTTGATACTTTGCACTACGTCATACAGATAAATAAAACTTTTTTTTAAACAGTGGGGATATTATTTTATTTTCTCTCCAATCAGGTACCTACTAATTGCTAAGTGGAAAGATTTTCTCGTATATACATGCGTTGCCCTTGAAAAAATATTTAAAGTTTAATACGTCACGGCTTGACATTTTAGAAAAAAAAAGGATGATAATTTAAAAAATAAAAATGTAAACTTAAAACATTCTCAAGAAAATCTCGCGAGTAACAAGAAGAAAACAACGTATGCGATTACGTAATAACAAAAGGACCAAGAAGCATTCCACTTGCGTTGAGCCTCAAACTAAGGAACCGCGCGGATATAACAGAGTATAATAAAAAAGTTAGCAAGTACACATAAGTGCATTACGACGATGCCATGCCGTGCCTACTATAACTATAGTACTTATAACAGAACGCCCACGGCCCGAGCCGAGCACAACCATTTTTTTGCCGCACACTTACATTTGAAAAATACATGTTGACGTAAACACACATATTTCGCGGTGAAAAAATCTCGAAAAAAGTTTTTTTATATAGGAAGAATGTACTTTTGGCATTTCCCGTTAAAAAAAAGTAATGTGACATAACGAAGTGACGTTTTAGGTTCTGTTTCGTTTTTTTTTTCGAATTGTTTTGTGAGTGATTGACAGTTGTGCGATGAGTTTAAGAAATCGACTCGGATTTAAATCGATAAAATTTCAATGCAGGTATTTATTTTTATTATTATAGCTGCTAAGAGCTTGTTGCGTAATTCCGCGAACTAGTTTCCGATTTATTACCCGCTCAACGAACAGATAAACAATAGATTCCGGTAACATTCCTGTGTAATTTAATGGCATTTGCAAGTAAAATAAAATAAGAAAAATTACAAGCGTTCATTGTAATTAAAATAGATTTTAATCTTAATGATTTGTGAAAGTTTTATCAAAAAATGTAATGAAACCTTGTGACTGTCCTGACTGACGAGTTTTTATGAAAATATTAGGTAAAAAGGATTCATTGATTTTTTTATAAATGAGTATACACCAAGTAATTAATTATGTAGTTAACGTTTAGTGTTGAATTTTTAAACTGTTTGATAGCCGGTCACTTTAACTTATAAGATAAGTAAAAGTCTAAGTAAAGACCTGTTTACTTAGTTTAACTTTAGTCTCTACTTAGAGAAAGTAACCTAAACCAAAGAGCAAGGCGGTAAAAGTCAGTGTGACATTTTGTTTTCGGTTTTTCTTTTCTCGAATGTTAGGAAGTAGCTAAGTGCTTGAAGGCCTTAACGGTAACATTTAAATTATTTAGTTTAGGTTTTGTTTAACGTTATCTGTTATTATTATTTATTGCTATCAACATTCAGCTATTTTTCATTAACTTTTACTTGATTTGGTAACAAAAGACTTTTATTTTTTTTATAATTATTTTTAATAAATTAAATAATAAAAAGATAAATTCTTTCATTTGTTTTGCAAATACTATAAAATATAAAACATTGGTGGATTATAAAGTTTTTGGTAAGTTTTATTAACATAAAAATTTGAATAATTAATTATTAATTGAAATAAAATTACTTTTTACGGATTTTATCGCGTTATATTGACATTATTGAATTGCCGACGTTACAGATTATTTACATCCATATTGACTCGGTAAATAAATTATTAATTACAATGTTTATATTTCATGTAGGCATAGTTATTCAAATGAAAGCATTACTCGTTTCTCAAAGCTAACCAACACTAGATTTGTAGAAACTTTTATTCAAAAGACTAAATTAATATTGTTAAATAAATCCACATAGTTAGTTGCCGTCATAATGATAAAAAGTAATAAAGACGTTCTTAGGCGCTATAATTGAATAAGGCATAGAAAGGCATCATCATAATAATTAATAATTATACAATAACTAATTGTTTTTCTGATAGGAAAAAAGAAAATGTCAGTGAAATGAGGAAACATTAAAAAAACAATTACTTAAACGGTTTTCTTACTTTCTTATTCGTCTTTTAACTTATGTTAAGAACTAAATCTGCCGTAACAAGTGTAGAAAATACTTCAGTTTTATGTACTTAGAGATATTTATGCCTATTCAGTATTAGTTTTTCATAAAAGAAACCAATTAAAACGTTTGAAAAACAAGTTAGGTACATACCTTATTAGTGAGATTTTATCTTATAATAAGTAGTAAAAGTAATAACCTATCTACTTCTATAATAACAAAAAATAAATTCAATAAAAAATAACTATTATATTTTTTAATTAATTATTTTCCAGATTTTTCTCGATATACATTTACATTTTTCTCAATATAAATTAATAGATATTATAAAGGGAACAGGATTTGTATTTTCGTTTGTAATTAATAAAATCAAAAACTGTTGGACCAATTTAAAAAATCTCTCATTAATAGAATGCTACATATCACTGAGTAACATAGGCTATATTGTTTGGATTTAAAGCTCGCGAGTGAAACCGCGGGAAACAGGTAGTAATGTACCTATATAGTAACCATCTCATTTTTTATTTGAATTTTAGCTTATATTATAAAAAAGTAGTCCCTATGCAGGTATATTATTATTCTCAATAAATTCTCCCTACATAGTATATTATTCTAAAGATTTGCTAAAGTAACTTTTCGCATATTCATTTTATTTAATATCGAACCAATCATATAAGAATATGGGTAGCCCAACTTATGTCCAGTTGGGCTGGACATAAGTTGGGCTAACTAAATTGGCTGGTGTCTAAGACGGAGGCCACATAATTATAAATAAAAATTAGATTGGTATTATATACATAAGCTGTGACAGAACTGTAATAAATAAATATTCTTTGGTATAAGAACACCTCAGCACGTCCCTCGAAGGCATACGGGCGCGATGGCATTTTAATTGATAATTATCTATCTCAATTTTTTTTCTTATAACATGATCAAAGTTTTTAAAGCAACTTTTCAAAAAGCTTCAATACGGCTTGAGTGAATAAAAATTTAATTATTTCGAACTCGTACAGAGCGAGAGCCACTTTGTGCTCAGATCTTAAAAATAAACTCCTTTTGTACTGCTCGCCTGCATGAGTCGGACTTTGTTATACAGATAATTATGATATTCCTTTTAAACAACGAAATACCTATTCTTGTTGAAAAAGTATTCCGCAATTATTTTCTGCAAAGCGAGATAACTTTACCTTTTTGGGTGGCTACCTACGTAATTATTTACGGTGTTTTTTTTTACTGAGGCTTACATTTTTATTCTTTAATCCAAACACAGTAAGGGATAATAAGTATAATTTCTGATAAAATGACAAAAAAAATAGCTTTGAATAAACTTTCATTTCCGTCGGACGCTGCCACTTTTAAGAATAGACATGATTTCCTGAACTACTTTATATGTAAAAAAAACCGATTCAAATTCAGTTTATGTACAAAAATAAATATTCAAGTGACGTGATGCATCACGTTAGAAAAACGAACAATATATTAATTTTAAGCCTAAAAAACATTCATTGATAAATAACACGCATTCAAAAACCATACTCAAATTAATAAAATTAACGTATAAAATTACGATGACTACACTCGACCAATTTTTATTGTAATAACTCAGTGAAAAAAATTACGCAACCCACACACACTCACACTTTCACGTTGTTGTCGTAGGTCAAGACTCGACGCGCACATGCAAACTTTAAAATCGCAAAGAGCAACGTACGCAAAAAGTTACGGGTATCGGTTTTAGTTTAATAAACAAAATTTGTTGACATTTTTACTGGTACCTGTAATTGAAGAACTGTTTAGGCGACACTTTAAGTCGTAAATAGGTCGAAAGTTTTATTATATTCAGCGTTATCGGAAGTGTGAATTTGTTTTCTTAGGTATTAATAGAAACTTGCGCTGTTTAAATTCATTACTATATTCGTCATTGCAAAATAGAAATACTATTTTATTTTTAGAATCAAATTTAATAATTAATTAATATGTTACAATATACAACGCAAAGATACATTTACAGGGTTAAAAAAAATCGTTTTGGTATTCGTTTTCAAACATTTTTGGTAGAAGAATGAAAAATAATGATTTAAAATCAATAAATTGCTTCTAACTTTTCGGAATGGTTACAGAAAATGTTAAAAACAAAAAACTTAAAGCATTTCAGCTGAAATTCCTTTCTAAGATTGTATTAATCAAGTAAGTACTTAGGTACTACAAAAAAAAACAAATACCGACAATTCCAATTCCTATTTCGACGACAAAACAAAACCCATAAAAATACATATTTCAAGAATAGAATGAGCAAATGCTGTACCTAAAAAGAGAATAATATTTCTTCCGTTTGTCTAAACTTGTTCAGCGCACGCGCCCCTTTCGCATGTGGGCGTCGCGCGCCTGTGTGCGTCGGCTGTGTGTACATACGTGTGGCGACCTACAAATGCTCGTGTGTGCGTGATGCGTAAGCGCAAACTCTTGTCTTAGGTTAGGGAGGTGAGCGAACTCTCTCGTTTTGCAGAGCCCATTTATTTTTATTATGGGCCGACACGTGGATGGCGGTGGACGTATATGGCAATTTTATTACGTTATCTTCCTCTTTGCGCGATTTATCTGTATTTTGAGGTTTAGTTGAATATTCAGAACTGAATTGCTTTAAGTTATTCTTTATAATTTAGTTTATTCACGATATAATCATAATTTTACTGTAATGCCGACGGTTAAAATTTAAGCAAATTAAACACATAAAAAAAACTGTTTTAAAATACTATTACACATTAGGAACATTAATCAAATGAAGAAAAAAACGTTCACTTGATAAAAAAATATTTACACACAATTCGATTAATTACGAATACAATCGGAAAAGGAAATAAGTATAAAAATGGAATCGATTCCGCGCACCCATTGTGGTGTAATCGATTTAAAAATGCAAGTTCGATGTCCGTGATCGTGACCTGCGCACGCACATGAATACTGTATGAACATTACTTTGTCCCTATTGAAAGTACAATAGTGTAGTATCGGGAAACTTTGTGTTCCTTATATTTTTATTGTAGAAATAAAATGAGAAAATTAAGCACGCTTTTAAATAAGGGCTTTCGATAAAATTTAATAGGTAGGTATTAAAATATAATAATCCACATTTTGTAATCCCCTTAATTATTTATATTGAGAAATACCACTAAAACCAAATGAAAATAATGTTTTTTCTAAAAAAAATACCTACACAAATACTTATTAAAAACTGAAATAAATCAGTTTTATCTCTATCTAGATAATTAAAAAAAAAATCCTAATCCTACATTATCTCTAATGAACATGGCGATAGAACGTCTTAAAATTTATATTCTTTTAAATTTTTGTTGCATACCCGTGCGAAGCCGGGGCGGGCCGCTAGTTATTTATGAATTAAACTCTTTACAACATATTTTCCTTTCATTCCAATAAAGAAATAATAGAAACATTTTTTTTTAAAGTACGTATTAAGTAGTCATAATTTTGATTTGGAAGAGATGAATTGAAATAAATTTATAATATTTTTTCTATTTTGTTAAAAAAATATATATTTATAAATATTATATAATTATACAAACTTCAAAACCTATTAAAAGTGTAACAAATTACCGTTTATTATATATTTTTTAGGAACTTTTCTTTTTTTATAATTTTAAAAACAGAATCAAGGTCAGTCGTGGCTTTGCCAAGTAATTTCTTCGCAGTGATAATGGTCTTTGTCAGTCTTATCGTACAGCCCTGAAGGGGCGTTAGCCCTGCATTTTTTAACTATAAGACGTTGACACGTCGCGACGCAGTTTTATTGTACTTTATTTATACTTTTGTAGCCCGTAGGTCCCTGATATGTTATTTACGAGTTTAAGGGCCATAAATGTGTTTAAATTGTAGATACTATAGACAATTTTCTATTGTCATTTTGTGTTTAAATTCAATTTAAACATACCTATTTCAGAAGTTGGTGCAAGTGACCCTTAAAGTTTATTTTTGAAATTAAATTTATTCCTTAAGGCTCTGCCCAGAAGTTACATACAAACTCCCATGTAATAGGGGGCGAGCATAGGGGGCGAGCCATTTCCCATTAAATTAAATCCAATCTCCGATTATTTATTGGGAATATTATTAAAAAAAATTGCCTGCTACTGGTCTTGTGAATAATATTATAAGTCAATAAGTATTTTATTATTTTGTTTCTAATTTTAAGAGTTAACTTATTTGGATTCTATTTGCTACTTATTCTTCGAATATGACGCCGGTGGCGCCCTCTAACAATTATTTTTCTATTGTATTTGTAATTACCTAGTGGCTTGAAGGTTTAAAAACCCCTTATAAGTAAGGTTTGAAAATCAATTTCGACATAAAAATATTTCCTTAATAGTTGTAATTAACAATAAAACGGAATTATTTTAACTGGTTTTCATCAGCCACTAGAATCTTCAACAGCAAAACAAATTCTATAAAGTTCTCGAAACAATAACAGTATTTACCACCGACACTTAATTGCGAATTTGCGATACTTCTATTAATAAAAACACATACGCCATTATGTAATCTAAGTATGTATGTAACACAATAAAAAATGCGCAACGCGTCGTCATTTCTCCGATAAACGCGATTAGGTATTGCATCATCGTTCATACACACACAGACACGCATAAAACGCACACATACATCCATAAATATAAAAACACAACAAACCCACACATCAGGAACCATTTTTTTATGTTATTTGTTTCATTGATATTATAAAGTACCTAATTACAATAGATTGAAGACTATTATATTACGTTAATTCATTAATATGTTGGTTATTTGACTTTGATTTTGATTATGAGTTTTCATTATATAAAGTTTGAATACAAAATAGTGTTATTAAACGAATAAGTTTATTATTAAAATAAGTTAACTAGATTGATGTGTGACAATTCAACTTAATTTATAAAATTAGATTGACTTAATCTCAGTAAGTAATTAGCTAGCCTCTCTACTTTTTAAACTTTTAACTACTCATTTCGCTCTTTTTGAATGTAATTTAGTTAGACTAAAGTTAATAAATATACTTATATAATCATCACAATTAAAAAAAGTAAGTATTAATTTTTTAATTAGATTTGTTAAAAAAAAATAACAAATTCATTTTAATGTATTTTTTTTTCATAAATACTTCACAATACATCATTGCACAAAAAAGGAGAAAATACTGTTCTATTTACAAAATAACATCGACTCTCATCCAATTAAAACTACAGTTTTGAATTCGAATTATAAAATTCCTCGTATTTTTAAATTGTGTACTCAGATTTCATCCCGATAGTAAGCGCTAGTGTGGTGGTGTGTTACAATTTGTGTGTATGTGTGTGCTATCGCAGAAAGAAATGAGGTTATCTGAATGCGCCTGTCATTGTCTCGTTGTTAGCACTTCAATCGTAGACTAACTTCACGACAGATGTGGCATTGAGATATTTTATTTTTAATTTTAATAATGCATTAACCGCCGACGGGGACCTAGAGCTTCATTATTAGTCATCACAAAGTATTATAAGGTTTTTTCATTAAAATTAATCAATATAATATTTATCAATATCAGCTCGCAAGTTTACATTTGTGCTCGATTAATGGCAATAGGCTCGCCTGCTGTTACATGGAATTCAAGCATACCGATAGACTGTGGGTGCACTTACATTAGTACACCTCTGCCTAACCCTTCGGGGAATATAGGCGTAGTGGTATGTTACGATAGAAGCAAAAACTAATGTTCTTTATAGCAATAGTAATAATATACCTAGGTATAATTAATTTAATTTTTTACAACTAAACTTTGTTTTCTAATCCTTCCTGAATTAATCTTTAAATACTAGTTTTATAGATAATTAAAAACAAAATCACTCAGATAACACTCTTGATTGCTAGGTAATAATGGCATATTTATTATAAACTAGCTTCTGCCCGCGGCTTCGCCCCCGTGGAATAAAGAGTATCGGGAACGGGACAAAAAGTATCCTATGTCCGTCTCCTGGTTCTAAGCTACCTCTCCACCAATTTTCAGCCAAATCGGTTCAGCCGTTCTTGAGTTATAAATGAAGTAACTAACACGACTTTCTTTTATATATATACTAGCTTCTGCCCGCGGCTTCGCCCCCATGGAATTCGGTCTGCCATCACATCCCACGGGAACGGGATAAAAAGTATCCTATGTCCGTTTCCTGGTTCTAAGCTACCTCTCCACCAATTTTCAGCCAAATCGGTTCAGCCGTTCTTGAGTTATAAATGAAGTAACTAACACAACTTTCTTTTATATATATAGATAAAATATAATCATGAAATAAAGATAATTTATTTGTTCTGTGTGGCCAAACTCAGCAATTTTACGTAATTTATAGATTTTTTATATCTAAATATTTGTTGTAGGTAGATAATATTGACCTGGAAATAGTTACATTAAAAAAACATAAAACTTCTACAGTCTAAACAAGCAATCGTCCACACCACTTTTCATTCCTTGGTATAAAAAGCCCGCATTCCGAACATAGCTGCGAAATAAAAACAACCGGTATTATTGTACTCTCTATACTTTTACTTACTCTGCGCACACACACATACGTGTGCACCAACTCATGCGCAACGTTCTGTTTGTTGACATAGGTCAGGACCGATGGCCACTGCAGTCTTTATTCGTTTTTTTATTGGACCCGGCTTGCATCTATGGACAATGCCTGAAGGTAGAACGGAATGTCAATTAGGAAAAAAATGTTGTTTCCTCTAGGAATCTTTGTCTTTTTTCAACCGACTGCAAAAAGAAGGAGGTTATCAATTTGTCCGTATTTTTTTAATATGTTTGTTACCCGGTTATAAACGATTTGGAAGATTTGTTTGAAAGAAAATACCTACTTCCGAGGTACTTCCGTTCAAATTTGGTGGACATTCTGATCACACAGTTCTCCGATATGTTTAGGTTCCATGTAATGAACCTATGGCACTAATCCAAACTCCAAGTTGCACTGTAAAATAGTACACCCCTGCCTACCCCTCTGACGAATACAGGCGTGATAGTATATTATGTTAATGTACCTATAAAAAATAAAGTGCTACGTGCTATGCAAATAACAAAGTTACGTTAATGATTTCAAACACTACTACAGGAAGATTTTAATTATAATTATGAAGTATTTTTCCATTTTTATTAAAATATGTAGGAAACTTTTATAAAAATGTTCCCGTTAGCAAAATAGTATATAAATATTTATATGCTTTAGTTTGAAGATATGATTTAACCTCATGGTTAGTCCAGAGGGTTTGTAGTCAATGTTTGACTTAATTTTTCAAAAAACATTAACGACTTCCGAGTTTGAGTTGTAATTTTTCGAGTTTAAAACGTAATTTTTCGAGTTTGAAACGTAAACGTAATATTGCAAATTTGAGCAGTTATAGTATTCCGAGTTTTAACCAGACTGTTTTCTTAAAGTTTTTCTTAAGATAAGAAGGCAAGTATGTTGTTCAATAACACAGATGTTTATTTTTACTTTTATGCATCAGATTTGGCGCAGACGTGCTAAAATTATTTTTATCTGTGTTGTACCTTAACCTTCTTGGGTTGAGATGTAAGTATAACTATTTCCATAGTACTTGAGTTTGTGGATATCTGAGTTTTTTTAATTTACTTTTGCGAGCTTTGTTGTTTGCATCTTGCGACAACCACAAATAGATTCGCCAATTCAAAGAGACTACACGGCTCAACAAACATGGACAATAAATAAAAATTCCCAATATATTCGGAACACGCATTGCTGGAGTAGGAAGTCCACACTGTCGGGTGGCCACGGACATTCCCCGTGGGCGGCGGCCGATAGCGATATCTTAACAACTATCTAAACTAGCCCGTTTGCTGTCCTCCTCACACGTTTTGGGATAAAAGAGACGGGACATGATTTGTATATAGTGTTGTGGATAGAAACATTGTTTGTGTTTTTAGAGTACATTATTAGATAGATAGATAGAAGTATGGGATAGTTATAATAGGATGTAAATGCTAGTTATGTTGAGACTTAATTAAAAATAGACTAGAGAATAGAATTTTAACTGTGTTAAAAAAAAGAAATATTTTATTTTTAGTTGGCATGCATGATATTAGTTTTACATTTGACTTTTGTTTTGGGTTATGGTTAATTTGAAACCAGATGTATGATTGACCGTTTGACATCAAAGTTCTTAATCAAAAGTGATGTTTATACTGTAAGCCCTACTATTAGGCAATGCTTAAATTGAACATACTTTTATCGCCATCGTTTCATACAATTCATCATCATAATTATGAGCCTATATTCGTTTACTGCTGGCCTCTCCTAGTTGAAGCCATAGCCTCATCTTCACATTTCCTTCGAATATGTTACGTTTCATTTTCTTAAGCCACGAGCAACTTAAGCCGCAATGCTGAAGTTACATACTTGCCAACGTATGTATACAATCTACTACCAACATAGCGATGCTGTATCATCGCCTTTATATCAAAAACTGTAATTTTATCTCGCCGTTTATAATAAGCGTGTGTTTTTGCAAGTAAACGGCCATCTTTCATAATAACTAATCATTACATCAAATACATTACGATAAACGTTTGAACACACTCCTTCTTTGCTCAAGGCTAGTGCAAGGTTCCTCGTGATAAAGAGGACTGGGAAATATCGGTGCTAGGGTTCGGTGAGTAGCGTAGGACTACTTCTGCACCGAAGGACCAAAAATATTAACACCAATGCAATCGATGGTAGTGATGAGGACCAATTTATCCCTAAGGACTATTTTTTGTTATTCAATTGTGCTTCTAGATATAATAATGTGATAAAAATTAATGGTTGAATTCCAGAGCCAAATGAATCTCAGTAAAGATAGCCTTAAATAGTTATAAATAGGTATACGTACTATAGATTTAATGACACATGATTCAGTTTCCTTAGACTTCGTGTTTTTTCTAGAACTTTTAAGTAAATGCACATTTTGAGCCCACATAATGTTATCACCGCTGTTTTATGTCAATATACCTGTACCCGACAAAATTAAATAATGTAGTCTGTATTAAGCTCCAGATAAGAAAAAATTACAACTTTAACGTCTAAAATAGCATTTTGAACATATATTTCTATCGTTACCTGTATCATGTAATTGTGTATAGTTATTCTGTGAGGAGAAAATAAACAATATATTTATTTATTTATTTCTTCTACAATACAAAGAGCATTGACATTTTCAACAAGTATTTGAACAATATCTTGTGCAATACTTAACACAAGTATTAGTCACCTCATTAAGATAATATCATACCTTCCACACACGTGGGTGTTGTCTGTAGATTTCTTGTTGTATTTTGAGAGGGAAGCTGGTTCAATATTGGAAATTTTGACCTTGAAATTATGAAAAGCTTTTTACAGATTTTGGGATTTTATGAGTGAGGGAGGTTTGAAAATCTTATCTTATTGTTATACGGAAATTCTAGAAACTGGGGCATGTTTGAGGTGATAATTAGCACAGATTATGAAAACGTAAAACAACAATATTATGACAACAGATAGCGAATTGGTAGCCAATGCGTAGTATTTTAATAACAATTTTTGTTTACAGTAATGTTGCGTTATATAAAATTCAGTGTCTTGGTAGATAAATAATTATTTTTATTACACCTAAACTGCCTCATTAGCCTAGTGGTCCTGAGCGCGACTGCTACGCTTGAGGTCCTGGGTTCGATTCCCAGGTCGAGTAAAGTGTTATTGGGTTTTTCTATGAAATTCCCAGTAACAGCTCGGAGTTTGGAATTTGTGCCCGGTTAATGGCAATAGGCTCGCCCCCTATTACATGGGACCTAAACATACCGGCGAACTGTGGGTGTACATTAGTACGCCTCTGCCAAACCCTTCGGGGAAAACAGGCGTGATGGTTTATTAAACCTTTGAGACGCATTTTTAATGGGTCCTTTTTCATGGGTGTCCATTTTTTAAGTTTTTCCAGACGGCTCTCTTTCTGCAGGTCTGGACCTAAATATGATTTAATTTTTTTTATCTGGACATTGACGGTCTGACCCACAGAGCTGAAGTAGAAGAGGTTGTAACGTAGGCCGATATTAAAAAAAAATTGAGTAGACCAAACCAAAAAAAGTCACTTAAGCATAGTTTTTGTAAAACTTGTCCTTTTAAAATTATCATCATACAAATTATAAATGCTTGGAACCCTTTTAAATAAACGGATGTCATTTTATATTTATGTTTTTTATTCATTGTTTACGAGTACTTTCTTGCCCAAGGTTGGGTTTATTTAAAGAAAGAGTCACTGAGCTGATACCAATGAGTAATAGTCGCCTTGAGTTGATAAATACTTCTTTTAAAAAATCATATTTCTTATAAAACTGACTTCTTCTGTTTATTTGTTTTTTACCAATAAATCTGGAAGATTCGATTTGTTTATGTGGAGATTAATCCAGTGCGTGTAAACCAACGTTTAGAAAGGGAGGTTCCTCCGGTGGTTATCAACCGATTTGAATATTTTTCAGTGGGCTTTCATAATTTATAACAGATTTATAATAGATCGATTAAGGCTCATTGGCAGAATAAAATTTCTTAATACATCAAAATATCCTAGCACTCATAGCTTAACTTGGAAATCAAACTCAGGATCTCATGCTCAATAGTTGCGCTTGCGAGGTCAATGAAGACATTTGAACTACTCGTACTTAATTAAACTGAATATATAGGCATACTCTGAATAGGATAACTTAATCCTATTTACTTATAATCATATGGAATCACAAACAATATTATTGTTTAATAGCAAATACTCGTGATTTCTTTATTAAACGATTCAATAGATAACATAGTGAAAAACAATCTGCTTTTGTGTGTAAAATTCATCATCTTTATTCTTGACTTCAGCTACACAATAATTAATCATCCGTGCCGTGGCAAAAATATAACATCGCTGTTATATTATAGGGATTTTAAAGGACTCGTACACAAGGCTCTTAAAGGCCAGCAATGCATAAGCAACTCCTCTATGTAGCAGATGTCCATCACTGTCGACAACCAGGTTACTTGAATCCTCATTCTCTGAAGTCAACGTTGCAATCGAATATACGTTTTCTATCTGATCCACAGCAACGCGTTTTCAGATAGAGCAAGTATTCAATAAATACACTAAAACAACGTTTTCTATGATCATTATCAACTTCACGGAAATCGAAAACCGTTTCCATAATTTACGAGCTTATTTGTCGCTACTGACAGTTGTCGTTACAATACCAAATTAAAAAGTGTTGTTTTATAATTTTTTAATTGTCACACAGCCCTTTGGCAACTGCAAATTGTAGTGTCAGGGCGTTAAGTTGTTAATTTGTAGTGTGACACCTGCTGTTTTAGTTTTAATAGCTTTTGATTTAAAACGAGTGTTTTCACACGTGTGAATGTCGGAGTTGGTTAATTATGTCCTAATTGTAGTATAGTTCTCTTTAAATTTGAGGTGGACAGTTAACGGTTTTGATGTGACATTGTTTATTAAATTTGTTTTTTGTTTCACTTACCTTCTATCTATCTTGTTTCTTTATAAATAAAAAATTATCACCGAAATGTTTGTAGCAGCATAATTGCCGAAATACTACATTAAATTGGGTATATATATTTTTTTAATTATCAAATTTGCCCATCAAATATTTTATATGAACCTAGGCTTATAAAAAAAAATATAAATTTCAAATTTGCCCAAATATTGCCCGAAATTACGCATGGGTCGCTAGTTTTAGATATATCACCATAATAGGTATAATTTCGATGGTTTTCAGGTATAGCCGCTGATAAAAAAGTTTAATCACATATTAAATTGTCACTCACAATTGCAGCATGTCAATGAAAACGTGAGTGCATTACACCCACACTTCACATCACAATAAAACAAAATCCACGTTCAATGTAATACTCTGGTAACACTGTGACGCATTTTTACTGAACTTGACTCGATTCTTTTTTTAGGTCACGCTTTTTATATGTTCAAAAAAAGAACGCATTGACTCGTTTTCCTGTAATACTGACCGATTTTTTGTTATGCAACGAACGTCCTCAATATTTTTTAATGATGTGCACCCTACTTATTTTTAATGCATTTTTTTGCTCGTTTGATTCTTGTAACGTATATAACTGTTTAAGATGTCGATAATAATATAGGTATGTTAATTAACTCCTACATGCCCAATTATTATTTCCATTCGTAACTGCAGATATAATTATTATATAGTATATGTAAGCACGTCATAAGAAATCCTGCCAGAATTTACATATCAACTCCAACAACCTATAAACATTAAAATTACATAATTAATATCATGTATTATTATTATTATATTATTATACTTTACATTTAGACATTTTAAGAAAATGAGATTGGTTTCCATAATACGAGTAGCTATTCTATTAATAACAAAAAATATGACATGTTTGTTACATTTTACACACCAGGCCAAAAAAATCAGCGCTCAGAAATTCAAACGCTTTTAAAAGCAGAACATTCTTGTCAGCAATAAAAAGTGCTGTAAAAAGCTAAAGGGTAGTAATTTTTCTTAATAGAGCCGTAATACTGAGTGTCGGGACAATTTACGCAAAAATGAGGCGTGCATATTTCATTACTTTTTTTATGCTCATAAAGCGCTCAATTTTTTATGTCGCTAATTACACCCAGAGGGGTTGTCCGAATGTCCACGAAGCCGGCGGGACCACTTAGATTTGAAACTGGTATTAACGTTTTGATTCTAGTTTTTTATCATTCTCATACCTAATATAATACTTAAGGCACAGGACTAGATGAATATTTATTTATTACTTTCATGATTCGGAAAGAGATATCAGTTACAATATTATTATAAAAATGATAAAAAATTGGTACTGACCTCATAATGATCACAGTCTTACATTTACATTTGTGATTTTAATCAAATTTAGATTAAAATCTATGCTAATAATCTAATATTAAATCATAATCATCAATATTAATGTTATGTATACCTACATCTATACATCTATACAAATAAATAAAATTGGAGTGTCTGTTTGTAATATTAAAATAACAGTTTTTTAATAAGTGCATTTTGATGCACGGGTACATATACCGAAACAACATTTTTTTAAATATTTGTCTGCCTGTCTGTCGGTCTGTCTGTCTGTTTGTTTGTTCCGGCTAATCTCTGGAATAGTTGAACCGATTTTGACGGGACTTTCACTGGCAGATAGCTGGTGTAACAAGGAGTAAGTTAGGCTACTTTTTCACGCGGACGTAGTCGCGGGTAGCAGCTAGTGTTACCTATAAGTAGCAAACAAGTGAAGTCAGACTACCGTTTAAATAATTATTAGTTATAGGTAACTATTGATAACAGTTTTATTTTTAAATAACAATATTGTAGTGGTTTTAAAATTAATATTATTGTCCTTATCCTAACACATAGGTATAGCGGTCACGCTTTATTTTGAGGTTTTCATTATTATTATTATAACATAATTAATATTATTTTTGTTGCCATGGTTTAAAAAATAATTTAACTACCTAAATTGATTTTTTTTTTCAATTAATGGTCTTTGCTTTTATAACGTGGTTTCACTCGCGATACTCGGTGATAATATAGTTTTCCATCAGTGAAATAATGTATAAATCAGTCCAGTAGTTTTTGAGTTATTTCATTACAAAACAAAAAACCTTCTAATCTTTTCCCTTGTTAATATTAAGTAGAGATTACGTGAAAATAATATAAATTACCAACCAAAATAATAACATATCGTAAATTAATTTCAGTAGGTACTTTATAATTTTTTTTGGGGTATTTTTTCTGATATGACATACACAAATAATTTTATATAAACTTTTATTACCATACTTTATCTTAAAACTTAAATAGAAAATATAGTCTTTAATAATGCCTGAAAAAATTAGAGGAATTAATGTTTAAAGCACAGCACAGCACTAGGGTAGCACAGTGGTCCAAATCCCGATCTTTCTCACCCTTAATAGAGCCTTGTATCTACCTATGGGACGGTAAAATGTTATATGATTATCCATTAAATACAACTTTTCATTACAAACCACCATTTCATCTCCTAATAAGTTTTACTCAAACATTTTATTGTACCCCATGACAATTCGAAAACCCAACGATATTCTATACTAGATATTTTAGGTTGTCTATAAATAAGCAAGGAAATGGCAGTTACGTCGATACTAACAATAAGTCAAGTGTTCTTCCGAGAATAGAACCTTAGACCTCGGCGTCATATCGTATCAAAAGCATAAATTCTTTGCAATTTCTTCGTTGCGTGATACGACCGGGGCCCACTTTCTACCACGCGTGAAAGGGTTACAGTGCTGTGCAGATTTATTGGAACATCTTTTAAATTTCTGAACTTGAATTATAACTAGAACCTAAAGGTTTTTGCAAGGCTTTTTGCACAAACATGTCTGATAACCCGTTGGACAAACTGTTATTGGGTTTTTCTATTTGGAAACACTCAATATCAATTTGGGAGGATGAATTTGTAGCCGACAATAGGATTTTTTAGGTAATAAAATTAAAAACTTTTTCATAAACAAACTAATTACAGGGTTACATAGGAGACATGAATCATAGACAGTAACAAGTTGTTTTTTATTTATTTTGAAAAATATTATAATATAACAGACAGTAGGCATAGTAAAGATTTTTTAATTTGCAACTATATGAATAACAGCAAGAAGATTAATTTTATAGTAGTACCTACGTAGATAGGTATACTACATACCTACATAACGAAAAAATAATACAAGAAATACCTACAATACATCAATTGAAAAAAAAACTGTGCAGCGAACAAATAAAGGCGAGATAAGAATAACAAATAAAGAGGTTTATTTCGATTTTTTCAATTAAAGCTAAGATTATTTATCTAAAATTATAGGCACTTAAAATAATAAGGCATGTAAATTTAAAATATGTTTATAATTATTTTTCCATCATTCTATGCTTCAAACAAACAAGGAAGGAGTGACATAATTTATTTTTTTAAAACAAACATTATGTTTAATTGATTTTTGTAATATTTTTCCTTCCGCCAAGAGTAGGACGGAATAAAATAATATGGTAAATAAAATATTAAGCTCAGTTATATCGTTGTCCGCGATACCTACAAGTAGTTGGAGTAAATATCATTTTAATGTAAAAATGTGGATCAATCAACATTCAGACGTCTTGTTTGAGGTAACCCATTTTTTTACATATCTATGATCATTTATTTATCTGTTTGCTTAAAGAAATTCATTTTAATTTATTATTTCGAGACTTAGCGCCACTTGCACAACTTCTTAAATGTATTTAAATTGTATTTAAACACAAAATTTCTATGAAAAATCGTGTTTAAATACAATTGTGAAGTTGGTGCAAGAGGCCCTTAGAAATTAAGTGTTCTTAAAAAATCACGTCAGTGTAATATTTTGTATAAGTCTGTTATTTTTGTTTCCAAACTAATGTTATAAATACGAACGTTACTCTGTAGTTCTGTTACTTACGTTGTAGGACATGGACTAGTTCTTGTCTCAAAAAATCTTTTGTAATGTAATTGAAACTATGGGTGACATATTTTATAGTTAAGTACCGATTTATTTATTTAACAACTATTATTTAATATAAATAATACTATTATTTATTTTAATTTAACAATAAACACGCTAATATTTATACTATTCTCGACAATACAGGTTGCGTAACATAGATTTTATTACAATACTGTACGTATCAGTTACCATGGCCGCCACTGTACGGTTGCGTGTCCAAAGTCGTTTCTTTGCAATCGTACAGACGAAGGGTTTTCAATAAATACACCGGTATACGTATACTTGATACTTAGGTATATATACTGCAAAGATTAGGTCGAGATTAAACAATTCTGACATGACAACGGCTATTGATATAACTTTGGAATGTCGATAGCGCAACCCAATTATTTTGTTCGTTATGTTTTTTTTATGGGATAGGAAGCAAACGAGTAGACGGCTTGCATAATGGTAAGCGATTACCACCGCCTATTCACACCCGCAACACTAGAGGAGTGACGTAGTCTTTGGCGTAGCGGCGGAGCGATCGGCTTCTGCGACATGTGTTATGGGTTCGATCCCCGCATGGAGCATTCGTATAATAGCTATAACTGTTGAACCAATAAAACTAAATAAAATAAAACTGCCTCATTAGCCTCGTGGTCCTGAGGTCGACTGCTACGTTGAAAGTCCTAAGTTCCATTCAATGGTAGAGAAAAATGTTATTAGGTTTTTCTATGAAATTCTCGATAACTCGCCCCCCTATTACATGGGATCTAAACACACCGATTACCTAACTGTGTGTGCTTACATTAGAACCCATACCTCTGCCTAACCCTTCAGGGGACACAGGCGTGATGGTATATTATGTCGACCCAATAATGTCACAGGCTAGAAAATACAACAAAATATCCACCACACTGCCTCGTTAAGGCAGAGCGCTAAATAATATTATGTCTCTATAATTTCCCCCTATCTGAAACGCAGCGGAAGGTAATTTCTTTGCTGCAGCGAAATTATAGGACGCCACGCGCGAAACCTAACACCAACTATACTGTATACAGGGTGTAAGTAATGTACTTGTATGTACTATTACTGGTATTTCCATAGATTTGTTTAAGTGATTGGTAGGAAATATAGCTAGCTGGTTTTGTAAATAAATAGTGACGCGCCGAGCTCACAAAATTTGAATTTGTTTTTTTTTTCTTTTCGTAAATTTTAGATCAATATCTCATTGAAGGGTACATGAAAATATTAGATAAGTAATTGCAACATTTATAATATTAACAACTTTACACTGAAATCACTATCATGATTACCCAAGACAAAAATTGCCAATGTTCGTAGGTAGGTCAGAATATAGATGCCGTTAAAATGGTAGGTTAAGTTTTAATCTACCTAGTATTGAGTACTGTCGGGACTTAGGTCCAGACAGTACTCAATACTAGGTAGAACTCTAGGGAGGCGTTTAATAGAAATTATATTTAAAGTTCAACTTTGAGTTCAATCTTTTAAAGGGCCGAAGTCCTAATACAGACGGAGTCGGTTAAAGACTTCTCTCAGAGTAAACAGTTCTACTTCCATCATAGCAAATCAACATGATTGTTTATTTATAATATATCAGCCAACTACATAATAATGCAACCTCCTTACACCGGTGTCTACAGTACCCACTATTAGTCCTCTTTTTTGTGGTACAGAAAATCCTCAAGCATCATCTACCACCCGGGGAGGTGGCAAGATATATCGGACAAAAACCTGTACCTCCTTGCCTGTCTTTGCCCTATTGCCATGGACATAGATGGGAGTTGTGAGTTGCCACGACAATGACAGGCTTGTGGTCTTGCGTTCGCTGGACCTCTCGCCTCGCATCCTAGAGAGCGCGAGTGTACCGAACACGCGCGCCACCTACTGGGGACCTACTATTAGTAGATCCTACGCCACTGTTTAGCTTATAAGTCAGATAAATTATTCTGACATTAGGAAGAACTTCTCCCAATTTTAGTCAGTCAGGCCCTTGAATTACCAACTTAACCCTCAAATAACCACCCTCGACATTGTTACAGATATTTATGCACAAGAACGCCATGCAAATGCACGCGCGGGAGCTCCAGCGAGGGTTAGGGGGGGAGGTGAAGCCCCACCAATGCCAACAGTGCCTCAAGTCATTCAGCTCGAACCACCAGCTAGTCCAGCATATCAGAGTGCATACGGGCGAGAAGCCATACAAGTGTTCTTATTGTGATCGCCGATTTAAACAGCTCAGTCATGTTCAACAACACACACGGTTGCACACAGGTTAGTCTATACATTTTCATATTTTATAAGCGTTGAATTTTTTGGTGTCTGCAGACCCCAGCAACATATTTTATAAGCGTTGAATTTGTTGGTGTCTATAGACCCCAGCAACATATTTTATAAGCGTTGCATTTTTTAGTGTCTATAGGCGCCAGCCACGTATTTTATAAGCGTTGAATTTTTTGGTGCTTAAAGACCCCAGCTACATTATTTTATAAGCGTTGATTTTTTTGGTCCTTAGAGACGCCAACAGCATATTTTATTAGCGTTGAATTTGGTGCCTGCAGATGCCAGCAACACCAGTAGTATCAGTTGCGAGTCATCTTGAGACCGCAGTTGTTAAGTCTCATATGCACAGTCATATTTCATTGGCTACATAGCTCTTCAAACTTGGACACAGTAATGTTTGCATATTATGTGGTGTGTGGTGTACCCAGACGATCTCCAGCAGTGAAGGCCTTCCACCTATAACCCTATCTACTGCTAAGCACTAATGTGCTAACATTATTGTGTTGAGGGTTAATAGCCAATGATATTACTGGGTATCTATGACACCAACTGAGGTCTCAAGATGACACCGCGCTAGTGATACTATAGGTAAGTAGGTACTGTAGGTGGCGTCTATAGGCTGTGATTGCCGCTTACCAGGTGGCCTGTATGCTTGTTTGCCTTCTTCACTACTTATTATAAAACAAAGTCGTTTCCCGCTGTCTGTCCCTATGTATGCTTAGATCTTTTAAACTACGCAACGGATTTTGATGTGGTTTTTTTTAATAGATAGAGTGATTCATGAGGAAGGTTTTAAGCTATATAACATAACGCTACGACTCTTAGGAACGGGGCAGCGTGGGTGAAACCGCGGGCGGGTCGCTAGTATTACATAAAAAGCACTAATATTCTCAATCCCTCAGTACCTATCTCTTCTCTACTATTATAAAATTGTAAATAAGCTGTGTCTGTAAGTACATTGAAGATATAAAAACAAGTGGGTATTAAAGAACCCCGAAACCAAAAATGAGATTTTTAAGTCTTGTCTGTTTGTCTGTTTGTTACGGGTTGGCGCCAAACTACTGAATAGATTTTAATTTTGTAATCACTGTTAGAAAGTAAATGCTCTACTTACCTTAAGAAATAGTGAACTTCTTATCTCAATTAATTGAATGGATCTTGAGGTAGGGTAAGATGGGGGAATGGCGGTCACTTAAGCAGTAATTCATTTTTTATTTTATATCTGGGATTTACGGTACAGGTAACTGACTTTTTACATAGCTTATATAGTGGGCTATAGATATATATGAGGCACATTATCAATCTATTACAGGTTTCTTATTTTTTAATCATTTTGTAACACCCTTGGTTGACCGCTATTACCCGCACCTGCGGGTAATAGCGGTCTGCTGTTGGGGTATTACCGGTCATTCAAAATTAACTCAGGGTTGCTTCTAAAATGTACCAAAACAAAATAAAAAGACATTTAATTAATAATTATCGTAATTTTTTATATTATAACCAAAATGAACCAAACATTTTTATATTTTAACCAAAAATAACTGTTTTTTTATTTTATAAAAAACACAGACATATTATTAATTATTTATAATTGTATTCTGATAACTCCACGTTTGCTTTCACAATAATCGCAAACATAGGACTCGGGGGAATCAGCACCACTGCACTCTTCATGAGTCCACCGCCCACAACATCGGCATCTATACCATACTTCATTCTTTCCGAACTTTTTACACATTGAACATGTTTCTTTATTTTTTGGAGAAGCTTCATCTGTTGTTCTTGACTCAGGAGACTTTAAAGGGAGTTTCTTTCGCTTGGTAGACAAAATTACTTCGTCTGAAGACCATACGGTAATACTAGTCACTGACCGGTATTGCCCGCTTAGAATGATCGCCATTACCCCAAAATACCAAAACGGTTTATTTGGTTAATCACAAAAAACGTAAATAACTTTCATAAAATCCAATAAGTACATGGGATACATTTGTAAACGTGTAGTAATTAACTTTAAGAAATATATTGATTGGTATAAATCACTTTAAGCTAACTTTTCAGCGAATTTTCGATTTTATTACAACAAAATACGTCCGAATCTGTACATAGCTGTCAAACTCACTGCGCGCGAAGTAAAATGCCGCCGCTTGGTAAATAAGTTTACTCGGTCGCATACTAGATGGTAACACTAGTAGGGATTGCATAATGTTTTTGGAAGTTTTAGATTTTGACGCGACCGGCATTGCCCGCTGACTGCCATTCCCCTATCTTACCCTACAGCTTTACCTCTCTGATGTATACACCCATACAAAGAAGAGATCATCAATTCTGATTTTCCATTTTTACTCTTAATATAGCTTCATGTGAGTGAAGCCGCGGGCAAAAGCTAGTATTTTATATAATTGAAGCCCCTGCATCGTAGGTGCGTTATAAACACAAATTTCTCACACAAGCACCCAGACCCGGAACTGCTTAGGTATATCCCATACCAACAATAATATTTTTTCCATATCGGCATCTTGTCTGCGACCGATAAAATAGTGATAATGATTGCTAATTACGTTTCGGTGCCTATATTAAACGTATACTGTTATAGAGTTAATTTTGAGGAGGAAATAAATTTGTAAAAGGTAAAACACTAAATTCCTATTTGGTAAGTACCTACCGTATGAAACTTTTCCTGATCATCTCATTTACTTGCATGGATGATTTGATTAATCAAAAATCCCATGGTATTAGAATAACTTTGTATAAGTAAGTTAAATAAAGGTCGTTACCTATTTATTAAGTGTTCTTAAATTCAAACCTGGCAAACAGTAATCTTTAAAACATAAAAAAACAATAGACAAACACTATTCTAATCCAAACGTATTCAAAAACGCAATCATGTCTACGTCTATTCCAAATTTAAAACCATCGCACTATCGCGTCACGAAAAAATAGAACGTTATAATTAAAATAGGCTCCCCACTATTGGCCGATGCTTCTAAGAAAAAAATTTGTACAACCGTATACGTGAAAAGCGGTAAAAAAAATTACCCAATGGACAGCGGCGAGCGGCGGCGTCGGCCAATAGGAGGACTGCGTTCCAAGCCAAGTACGTTCTACGTGGCTTAGATAGAAAAAAAATTACGTGTTTTTCCACGTTCAAAGTAGCCAATGAGCGTCGTTCGTTCATTTGTATGTGCATTATAATTCAATCACATGTTTTTGCTGAGATTTTTATTGTTTCGTTTAGCAAGGCAATTAGTTACAAATATGGGTGTAGCTTAATTTTTTTTTTATGTAAGAAGTTGGCATAATGGGGTCGTAAAAAAGGTATAAAATAAATAATTGTTTGTTTATTATGAAGTTCTGCAGTGTTTTTAAGATGCTGTTTTAAATTATTATGAGAATATTATTAGTTATAATTATGAGATATTATTTCCCCCATACAAATAAACTCAATTCAATTGTACCTATTCCATTTTCAAACATAAATAAGTTTATAATTCATCATAGTTTTTTTTTTTCTTAGAACTTTAGTAGGCACCAAAAGATTTTAACTGCCTCCTTACCTAGTCTAGTAGCGCTGAGCGCAAATGCTATGCTGGAGATCCTGGTTTTGATTCCCGGGTCGAGTAAAGTGTTAAGTATTGAGTTTGAAATTTGTGTCCGGTTAATGTCAATAAGCCCCTATTAAGTACATGGGACCTAAATATACCAGGGAAATGTGGGTGTAAGTACACTAAGATACGCCTCTGCCTAATGCTTCGCGAATACAGGCGTGATATATGTGTAATAATTTATAAGATAGGTACTGATAAATAGGTGAAAGCAAATAGGTTCAGGTAAAAACACTCCCATAACCAAAGAGAGGTTTTAATCATAGACTAAAAAATCCAACATGGCCGTTCATAATAATTAAAACATTTATTACAAGCCCCTGATTGTTGGTTGTCAGTAGTAATGACTTTTTTAATTGTCGCAGTGTCGACAAGTCGTGTCGGCAGGACGGTTGCGTTTTTATTAATTTATCGTTTTTTTTTGTCAAAGTAAACGTATTTATTGTTGTTTTTAAACTAAGTAAGATTTCTACGAAGACTTTATACAAATAATATCTCACCTGTATTCCCCAAAGGATTAGGCAGAAACGTACTAATGTATACTCATGTCGATTCGAGCCTATTGCCATTAATCGGGCACAAATGCCAAACTCCGAGCTGTTACTGAGAATTGCATAGAAAAACCCAATAACAATTTTTGTAATTTTCCATGCATTATCAAGTTCATTTTAGTGAAGGAATATTTGACTGAGGGCTGGGTTCAATTCCACGTCTTCTTGTTCATTACACCAGACGCTATGACCAACTAAGCCACCGCGAGTCCCACCTTCTAGGTTGAAATTAAAATAACACTTTGCCTGGGAATCAAACTCAGGACCGTAGCGTAGCAGTCGCGCTTGGGAGCACTAGAATAATGTGGCAGACTTTATAAGACATCTATGTCTTTTTTAAAAGACATTTAGGTATTTCATAGATGGTAACCCCATCTATATAAGTATTTTACCTTACCTTCAGATAAAAATAATATGGAATACAATGAGTTTCACTTGTATTATATAGGACATTTCCTGTCAAAAGGTAGCCCAAGGAAAAGGTATATCCTTCTTCAGGATGAAATCTATCTCCTTGCCAATTTTTTCCTTGTCGAATTCTGAAACCTCACGTGGGAGAGCTGCATGCTTCGGCACAAATGGGCCGACTCGACCGGAATGATACCTCGGCCTCACAGAAAACCGGCGTGAAACAACGCTTGCATTTTGTTTCGCCGAGTGAGTGTGAGGTTACCGGAGGCCCAAACCCTTTTAAAAGACGGGCAACGCATTTGTGACTCCTGTGGTGTTGCGTGTGTCCATGGGCGAGGATTATCGCTTACCATCAGGTGATCCGTCTGCTCGTTTGCTCCCCTATCCCAAAAAAAAACCTACTTAAAATTATAGGTACTTTTGCTTTAATAATTAGTAAGTATGGATTTTATAAATATTTAAATTTCAAGGTTGCAGACGTAGTAAAAGGCGGTCACACTGAATAAAAATTTGTCATACTTATATTTGTAAACGCAGAATACTTTTCTTTGTCGCCAAAGAAATTCTGGCAACATGCCAAGAAAACGCAAGAAGAAAATAAGAGTATGATTTTAAATAAAGAACGGTCAACTATTGCTGCTTCTAGTATCTTACAACGGAAAATGCCTTTAATAAACATTATTAAAAATAAAAAGCAGAGTATTGTTTGTATAACAACCAAAAATAAAATTCACAATTCAAAAAAACATTTCGCTGATTGTAATAGTAATTACATATAATTCTAAATTAAAAAAAAAACGGTGAAACTGCATATTAATGTGATTATTCGATCCAGTCAATCGATATAATTTATTGATAATACAAATAAAAACTCGATCCATGATTATTATTGCTGCAGCTAGGTACCCACTAAGATTGAAGGTATACCTACCTCTCTCATTCTCATTCGGAAGAAGGCTCCTCCCTCGTATCACGAATAGAACAACTACTAATCGATACTTATAACCGAACCGAAACGTAAGTATCTATAATTAATTTCAAACGACAGGTTCCGAATTTGAACAAATCTTTCAACCCTTCCAAGGCACGATTGCCACGGAGTTATCCTATGTAGATACAGTTCTAACGCCATAAAATTCCCCATAATTACGTAACTAAGCATAGCCTCTCATACCACCCCTGTTGTAGAATAGTTGAGTAATACTAAATTGTAACATGTCACTGTTTTGATGAGAACACACGTGAGTTCAGTATCGGTTTACGTAATTGCATTTTAATAAGTCTGAGATTCCGTATGGTAGGGTTACTTTCGTTTTAATTTTTTTTCTACCCGAAGTTTGTGTTTTGAATTGCTTTTATATAGACGAATATGAAAAAAATAAATACAGGTAGGAACATGTTTATTTGCCACAAATAAAATACACTGGGTATCTAATTTTCTGTAGAAAAAATATATAAATATATTTTTATCATAATTTAAGATTAGTCTTCAGTCAAAAAGAAGGGCCTAACTGATTATTCCTGAGTCATTGTTACACACTTAAAAATACAAAATGTAGGTACTAATAACGACAATTTACCGGTCATATGAATAGTAGCTATGCCCCGTTTATTTACCCACTTTGTTCATCTCCTAAAAATCATAGCATCATGCTATATAGCCTATAACTATTTTCAAGAATCGGGCTATTAAATGCAAAAAGAGTTTTCCAAATCTGTCTTGCGGTTCCAGAGATTAGCGCGTTCAAACAAAAACAAACATACTGTTCAGCTTTATCATAGGTATTAAAGATGAGCCAAAACGGGAATCAAATCAGCGACCCGTGCTACCGAAACCAAAAAGTTACTATTTAACTTTACCTACTTTTGTAGTAAGATTATTTTTAAAAGACGCAGAAAAGTTAATTAAAAGTTCCATCTTAGTAAAATAGAAACAGAAAAAGTTTGCATAAGTACGTCGCCTCATTTCACATTCCAAATAGGTCGAATTGAAAAACTCGAATCGATCGCCCTCCTCAATTATTTCCAAGATTTTGCATAACAATAAGACAAAAAACATTTAGACACGAGCAGAAAGTTGGACAAAAACTCCCATTTTCTTTGAAAATGTTCATTGGAGAAGATTCTCTGTTTTATTTACGTGTCATTTGAGGGAGAAAATAGGGGACTTTTTGTGTTAGACGTGTATACAGTGGCCTTCAATGTTTTCAATGACCAGCGCAAAATAATGCGTATAAAATGTAATAAGATCTCAAAAGAATCTAGCATAATTTTACTGTCTCTTTGTTTTTAGATAAAAATGTATAATTGAAGTCTATGCTCATTTATAAATGCAGTCTTCTCAGAAATTAAGAAAAATATTGTAATATTTCTTTAACATAACTAACACAACAGCACTAATAAATATATTGGCTCTCTAACTACGCTGACCAATGAAATCGATTTGCGAGGTTAAGCTGCTGTCACCGCGGTTAGTCTATAGATGGGTGACCATTCTTAACACATTAAGACCTCCTTGTAGGTTAAGCCGTCAGCCCTAGATGTTATACAGCCGCAGTTTGTCCCATGTAATAAAGGGCGAACCTATTACCATTAACGGGCAGAAATCCCACACTCCGAGCTGCTACTGAGAATTTCATAGAAAACAACCTTTCCAACCCAATAACACGTTGTTTGACCTGGAAATCGAACCCAAGACCTCTTATGTACCAGTCGCTTTCATGACCACTAGGCTAACGAGATAATTAAAAGTTATAAATAACACCAGAAATATTAAACAATGTTCAAAGTTTAAAAAAAAAACAGGTGTAGGTACTCGAAACTCAAGCAGTCTCCTTCCGGTCTCCGAAACTCAATATTAAACTGAAACTTGAAAGTTTCAGTGAAAAATTCTCAAAAGAACAAAGACTTTTGTCCAACGTTCAAGAAACTTTTCAGAGAAATATTCCAATAATTTCGCTCTATCGCCTTTTAGTCAATGTACCAAGCGACTTTTTATTAGTAACCTTTTATCGATATTTTTTTAACCTTTTTTTATCATCTAAAGATCCTCACTTGGAGCATTGTATGTCAGCATGACATTTCAGATTCGATTTTGAGTATTATACAAAAAATCTGTGTTGACTCCTCGAGTGCGGAATAGATGAAGGTTCTCTGGAATTTTTTTTTTTTTGCCCAAACAATACTCTATCTCTTGACCTAGGTATAGGTCAAGAGATAGAATGTTGTCTCACAATACAATCTCTTTCCGAAATTAAAGGTCCCTCACCCAATTAACTTCTCATGTCTTTTGACCTATCCTTCCCCCAAAATACTTGAGGCCTTGATGATCTTCATTCGTAGTAACAACATTAAACTTTAGAATCTATCTACCTAAGCTAAGCTATAAACTAAGCTCTAATATCATTCTATTAAGATTTAATGTTCACTACCTACTTATTAATTATTCTTCCTTTAATTCTTTTTCGAATCGGTTTCTCCTAGGCAGCGGTTTCTCCTAAGCACGCTGCATCGTGGTGGCAGATTAGGGGAACTGGCATTCAAAATTAAAAAATAAACGATACCATATTCACGTGATAAAATCATGGGTTCAAAGGTCGAGCAAAGTGTTATTGGGTTTTTCTATGAAATTCCCAGTAACAGCTCGGAGTTCGGAATTTTGTGCCCAGTTATTGGCAATAGGCTCGCCCCCTATTACATGGGACCTAAACATACCGGTGAACTGTGGGTGTACATTAGTACGCCTCTGCCTAACCCTTCGGGGAATACAGGCGTGATGGTATGTATGTATGTTAAAATCCGTAAAAAGTACGTGTGTCTGATATTGTAGGTGTCAGAAACCTGTATACATTCTTACAAGCTCCTCTACAGAATATTCTAGGCGCTTCATATCCCATCAGTCACTGGCTAGGCCCAATTTATAGCTATAACTTACTATACCCTAGATCTAAGGTACGTTAATCCTGATTGTACAGCTATGTCTAGATGTATTCTCTACCTCAGCAATCAACTGAATTTGAGCGACGACGCACCACACAGGCGTTCTATTAAAACTCTAATATAACATCATGCTTGTGTTCTTTTAAGTGTTAGCCAGAGGAGTCTATTGTTTTTACACATGATATGTAAATAGTTTATCATAAATATAAGTAAATATGTGTTCAGTAAAACCTAAAAGTTACACATCAAAAAATAAAACTGGGAACCTTGGTTACGACGCGATAGATGGGGTTACCCGAATCAGTTCTTGTCTCATGTAATGCAAGCCTATTGCCATTAACAGGGCACAAATCTGTTACAGGCTATAAAACTGCTCGACCCGGGAATCTAACCGTTTACCGTTTACTCTGGGAGAGCCATATTTCGACACGAATGGGCCGGCTCGACCGGAGTGATACCACGGCCTCACTGAAAACCGGAGTGAAACAACACTTACGTTGTGTTTCGCCGTGTAAGTGAGGGTATCCGGAGGCCCAGTCTTTAAAATGGTGGGCAACGCACTTGTGACTCTTCTGATGGCGCGGTGTCTATGGGCGGCGGTAGTCGCTTACCATCAGGTGATCCGTCTGCTTGTTTGCCCTATCCCATAAAACGGTCTTCTCGCGAAACAGCCGCACTTAGGACCAGTAGACAAATCAAGCAGATCATGATCAACGTTCATATATCTATTTCATCTTCTGCTACATCTCTATTTCCCTCCAAATTCATGATTTCTTTACTCTCCAACTCATTTTCTCTAATCAAAATTTCCGCAAATTAATGACTGTAATTTTCGTGAGTTCATTGACCTACACCAACATGCACTAAAGCCTTTTACAGTTTCACGCCCTATGCAAATTATTGCCACTATGTACTTATATAGGGAGGGTGAAGAGGTGATCTCGTGTGTTCGCGGCTGGGGTGAGGGGTGGGGGGATAGTGGAAATCAATAGAATCATTGCGCCACAGTACACAGACGATGATTCTACTGAATTCGCGAGGCTGGCATGCAAATGGCGGCGGTAAAAAATTTTTGGGAAATGATTCTGGGAGTAAATTTCATTGAGATTTGATTTTGTGATGATATAATGTTCTAGAATTAAAGTTATTCTTATTATTTATTTATATAATTATAATTGGCATACTATAAGTAATTTATATTTAGCAAACCAACTAAATACACATAAAGACATTAATGGTACATAACATTTACAAATATAATAGCATTGTATGCAATTAAAAGTAAGCACAGCATTTTATTTTAATCTCACTATACAATAATAATCAATACAGAGATGGATGCCAATCTAATTTAAATTTAAATAAAAAATATCAATAACCTTTTGTACTTAAAATTGAATTAAATTAAATAAGAATTGAGTTAAATAATTAAATTAGTTGTGATACATTAAAATACACACCCACAGTTCCCCGGTATGTTTTAGGTCCAATGTAAGTAATAAATAGGGGGCGAGCCTATCAAATCCAAAGTCCGAGCCGATACTGCAATCTTTCTAGAAAACACAGTAAGGCTCAACCTGAGCATCGAACCCAAGGCCACAGGCCCAAAGCGAATCTAATAATGAGCTAGTTTGAAACAAAAATATTTCTCTATATATTTTTGATATTATTATAGAATTATATATTGAACTAAATGCATAAAATGAAGATAGGAACACTAGGTTTTGGTTAAAACAATCTCTACAGTTAAAACCGCAGTGTTGCGGTTGCTACACACAAATGCATTTCCTTTAAATGTAACTAATGCAATATCAGACCAAATTAATGGCCTCGTCTTGCTAAATATGGCGTCTGATTTTGACATAGCATAAAATGCACGACCTTTTAAAGGGATGTATATTCTTTTATAGTTCTTGTTTTTACTGATTTCTGACACTTACGCGAATATCAGACATTGAAATGAAACAACTTTTTTCAGATTTTATCGCGCTGTATTGATATTATTTATTTCCCGACGTTTCTGATTACCGTGGTAAAAAGAATGTATTCTTAAGTTGATACTTAGTAGCCTAATTTCTATAAAATTGCGTATAATTTTGCTATATCAAACAATATTTAAAATCAAATTCTATCAAGAACACCGCCTTTTTCTCCCACAGTTACATTTAAAACCCACCTACCTCTTTCATCCCCTAAAAATAACCTCAAGAAAGAAGGGATTGATGAGCCTAGTACCTCTGGGAATCGTCGTTAATTCAACCACGTAATCCATCTTACCATTTTAGGAAAAAATATTAATGGAAAAATGTGACTGGGTAAAAGAAATCCACATCCCACTGGGAATATGATGGGGTTGCTTATATATTGTGGTACGTGCTTTCCTTTTAAATAATGTAATATTAATAATGGATACAATTTGGCACAGCGCCATCTTATGTTTGGACGTTAAGGTTGCAATTTCAGATTTAGTGGTTTTAAATAGTTTCATAAATTATGAAGGGATCTTGAGTAGCTACAAAAGATAACATATTATGACCTAGTAACCTATTTCTTAGCTAATGAGAACATTACAAAATAAAAAAATTGTTGGTCAAGGATAGCTATAATTTCTACGTGAGAAGATTTTTCATATAAATATTAATACCTATATTGATTAAATTGAAACGTTTCATTATGTTCAAATTTATTTACGTTTAGCTCTAGTTTGATAGTTTATAATAATTTAAATAGCATCGTTATAGCACAGTGCTCATGATCGATAAAGACTTGGTCAAAAACTTGTTTAGTGTTCCAAAAATAAAATGCAAAAAATTAAACAGTTATATTTAATTTATTGCATTTTGTTTTTGGATCAAATCTGTCAAAAAACCCAATGTTTATTGTAAATTTTCCCTAAAAACCGAAGCGTCCAATAGAAGGTGACGTAATTTCCATGATTGGTTCAACTCAGAGGAATTCAGTTATCTTTTTTTCTGTCACTTTTTTCATTTTCCACCGCGTCTTTGTGCCACCCTCCAGAAAAGAGGGCAAATTATACAACGAATTCTAATCTTGATACTTTGTCGTATTTCTTATCTGTTTTAAATTGAAAGTAAGTAAGTATGTATAGCTATAGGCCATAAGGCCACAATGTTTCTGTTTTTGGCTCAATTACAGAACACGTTGTTTAAACATGAAAATGTATCTTCTATGTGTTTTAATAAAAACAGGAACTGAACTTGATACGATACTGATACGATATTTTACATGATTATTAAAGTTTAAATATGTTAAGTTGTAATATATTATGTGAATCTGAAGTCTAATCGAGTTATAGAATGAATCCTAGATTTCAAAACCCAGTAAGTATAATAAGTTGAATATCTCAAAAACGTAACAAAAATGGTACGCTGACACTCATGTGCAAATAAAAATAGAAAATCTCAAGTATCAAATCTGTTTGCAGTATGAAAAACTGGAGCCTATTTGCAGAAGCCGAGATGGAAAAAAGGTTGTTTCGCGTGATCGGTTTTTATTTGATTTTCACAAATGTTTGCGTCCAAATTAGCGCCGTCGCGTCCTATTGAACATTTTGTTTGTTTTTTCTTGTGCTACATAAGATTTTCATTTCATTTGTGTATGTTTTAATAGATTGTATCATTCTGTATGACTTTATGTTCTATTACAATAATATAGAAGTCGTTAATGTTGCTATTATCAGCTTACAACACGAGTTTTTATATCGAAACACTTGAGTTAAAGCAGATCTCTTTCAAAACTTTTTTTTTTTAACTTTAACATTACTTGTCACAACACACTAATTGTCCGTAGATATAAAAAATAATGATGATTTAGCAAAAATTTTTGTGTGTTAGAACTAAAGGTGAGATATGAACCAAATTTGAAGAGAACTTTATTTTCAACGGTATCGATGAGATAAAAAATGTTTTTAATCCAAAAAATCACAACGTTATATACATATCAACACGCAATATAGTGTGTTTAACCGCTGATCAAAAATATATTTTCAAAAAAATATACAAACTTTTTTTAAGTCGGTTAAAATATCAAAACTAAACATACTTACGCTAATAACTTTATCTATAATCAACGTGTAAATTGTCTTACTTTCTAGAAATAAACGCAGAAATTTTAACTGAAATAAAGTATCTTCGCTCGTTCCACATTAATTATAAGACCGTGGCGTGGCTAGCTAAAAATAATGTTTAGCAAAAGGTCATACTTTGCGAAGTCCATAATATAAAGTAAACTGAAGGTTGGAAACCCTTTGCTTTTTTATATAATAAAAGAAACCACCAGAGTTATCTTTCTATTAATTTGGAGTACACCTAACCCTCCGCTGCGAGATTTTTGTTAGATGGGAATGAGTTATGTAGTTTTTGACGTCAAACCTTTTGAAATTCATTTTATATTTTCTCGCTGTTTTTCTTGTAGGAATTGGTCGATTTTTTAAATGAAATAGTCGCGGCTATATACCATTTTACTTCATTAATACTTTTTTGCTTCTCCATTAGAAAAATACCGTCGAAGAATAAATTTGTTGAAAATTATCATTAATCAAAACAATGGTAACACACAATGTTTACACAAAACTACCGCAAACTGTGACGAAAATAAACATTTAAGTAGAAATTTCCTATAAAAAGCACTGCAATTAAAAAAATGCATATTTACTCAGCCTTAGACAGTCAAATCTACATTGATATATCCAGGTATTTCTTGCACTCCGACCTTCATCCAAAAAAAATCATAAACCAATTATATCAAAACAGTCTTCCCAGTTTAGCTTGGAACACAAAAAAAAAATTAAAATATCTTAAAATAATTCACAAGACTACGCACACCACTAACTCAATTCCAATATCTACCGCACCGAAACTCAATACCTACTTGAGAGTACCTAACAGTGCACAGTGGTCCGCCATTACCATCCACTTAAGTGCTCAAATAGTAATGGGAAAGAAATCACGTTTCCCCCACTCCTCGACCGACCCCTCGGGCCGCAGATGTCGCCCCGAAGATTTTTCTGCCAAAATGAGCTTTTGCCTAATTTATTTTTTGCCGCCTTCTTTTACCCGAGTAAATATTGACATCATATCGTTGAATTGAATTGTGTGGATACGCCAGTAGGTATTCTTTTTTCATGTATCTTTTTTGTAGAGTTGTGAATTTTAGGGGTCTGTTGTAGATTTGATAGTACCTACGTATTAAATAAAAATGGGTATCCTTTGTTTTATAGTGTATTAATAAATAAATAAATTATTTATTGGACACAAGCATAGATTATTTAATCGAAAAGATTTCCATAACTCCTGCACCAATAAAAACAAAAGTGTGTTTCAGAAATAGCGTCTTCACCTTTAGTGGTCATTCCATTTTAGTTATGCACTTAGAAATATATTGTATAATGTATAGTACCTATTATGTATTTTACAATAATTTTATTGCAGTTATTCAATTTTACTATGCTATGCTTTTTACTAATACAAGTGAGGTAAAACACCTGCATTTGGTTGTCTTTGCACCTAAATGGAAATTTCTAACAGCCAAGTAGATACTATTAATTTTCATACTTATAGTAAACGTCAATACCTTTTCCTATCATATCCATATTATACGAACTCTGACAAGACGGTCCCGAAGGTCGTATCTCAGTTTTTTAGCGGAAACGGACGTTCGGTCCGGTGATTACGAAATTATATTGGGGAGAAATTTCTTCTAAGAGTATTTTTTGCTACTTTCTTCAGGTGTCGGGCTCGATTGGTTATTAAATCGGACTTAGAGTCGCACCCTCTTTTAATTGTCTTGGAAATTTTTGTCTGGAGTTTTTTTAATTTGTCCCATTGTGCGGGACTGGTAAAAATGTGAACGAAAATGAACTTGATGTAGGATCAAATTAAAGTAAGATTTAAAAAATATGTATAATAATACCAATTCGTTGCCTAGGCCGGGAGATGCTAAATGCCATTGTTTTTTCGTTCATCAGTAGCTAGTATATCATGTAAAATATTGTTTAAGAAACCTTTGCCTAATTAATGAATTTTAACAAAATACCTTAAAACAAATGCTCTGACGAATTATAAAACAAACAAAAGACGTAAGAATTGAATCACAGCGCGAAAAAAACAATTCTTAAAAAACAAATAGCTTCGCCTTCGTATAATTCTCACAAAGAATAATTACTGATATTAATTATAACCTTTTTTATGTTATTACTCCTTTTGATCCAACCGTTAACCTTTTTGTTTTGACATATGGTGCCCTTTGGTGGGGTATTTACTGAGAGAATTTTTTCATGGGGTGTGAAATACTTAAGACAATGGCAAAGGAGAAAGTATTGTTATAATGTATCATTTATATTAGATGTTACCTACTTTGTTCTATTATTATTAATTTACGCTTATGATATGACAATTTCACAATCAACACGTAAAAATAATGATGATTAAAATGTGGAATGGTAAAATACTATTTTCATTTTTGCGTTCAATAAAACATTTGTCGAAAAAAAAACGAATGTCAAAATTAACCCGTCAATGCTCACTGTAAATCGAATGAGTTTTGCGAATTTAAAAAATATATAAAACAGGGTGTGAGAAAAGCAAAAATAAATAACACATTTATTCTATTCTAAACTCAGTACTCGTGAGCTAAAATCATTTTTTCTACGCCACTCTAAGACATCGAGGACGCAATTTGTAAAACAAAGATGGCGATTTTAACATGACAATTAACATCGCATAATGAATAGACACGAAGGAACAATATAGTTACAGAAAAACAGGTTTCCTTACTAAACATACGTTTTGTTAAACAAAACTTTATTCTCCTCTGCAAACTGTACGTACTCTACTTATTTTTTAACAAGTAACGCATTTTAAAATAGATGCGCAATAAGCTATGCGTATTTTCCTATTACCGTCGTCTGCTATAAAACATTACTGTAACATAGGTGTAGGCAAAATCTTTAAAGATTTTCACATTGAATCATAGACATATACTTAGCTGTCGCTCGCGATTTCAATACCTCATATCCCAAATTTTTGAGACAAAAAATTGGTCTTTCTAAGGTCCAATTGTCATCATAAAATTTATTTAGGTCAGAATTTAGTCATAAATCCTTAACAAATAGATAGACAGACATTCAAACAGAGCAAGCCAAGTCTGGTCAATCTGTTGAGGATTTAGGAGCGCTCTTCACATTTGCCTAAAAGTGATACAGCTATCATCATCATCAGCCTATAGTACTCGTAGTTCACTGCTGGACTTAGGTCTTCCTAATGTGCGCTATTTTGCCCGTCCTCGGGTCGTGGCATCCAGCTTCCGCTAGCAACCATTCACAAATCATCACTCCATCTGGCCGGAGGGCGTCCTACGCTACGCTTGCCGAGACGCTGTCTCCACTCAAGCACAGGTCTAGGTACCCCACTAGTTGTTGGTTCTTCTACAAATAAATACATACTCATAAATATAATTTACTTCTTCGCCCGTTATTGCAGCAAGATTTTAGGGTTTGAATAGACTACAAGAAATATAAAACTTTTTGATAATAAATCAAACTCATAGTAAAAAGTATAAAATTCCCCACTTTCTCCGCAGGTACCTTTAAAAAAAGCAATGGAGAATATACACAATACTTATTAAACTCATTACCGATCAGTCCGTTGACTCCGATTTCAACGCAGAGCATCTGTTCTTCCCAGATGTTACCAAAAACATTTAAAAATCACTAGAAATACTGATGGGTTTATTCCGGTATCGCAAGATCACTTTATGATCAACAGATGTTCTCCGAGACTTTAAATCGATTTATATTAGTTTTATGGTTGTTTATAGTTATTACGATTAAAAACCGTCAAAAAATGTAAAGGGTTGCGGAAGTTTGGTGATTGGAAGTGATATTTTTTGTTTTGTATGGATGTAGAGTATCTTGTACAGATATTATCATATTAGTAAAGTAACTATTCATTGTTTAATTCAGTGCTATCAGGAAGGTTTTGGATAGGTATCAATGTGAATAAGGAGATAGGAGCGTAAAAGAAAAAATGGCTAAACTGTTTCAAAGATGTGAATTGAATGTTGAGATATATAAAAAAAGCCGACCCCAAATTAATTAGGATAAAAATAGGAGGAAACAGGTATAATTATTACCTAAGTTACACTTATTTGAACTAAATGTAGTAATTACCTACCATCATGTCAAATTATTCAATTACAGTTGAGCACTTCCATGTAAACTCATTAAATTAATCAAAATCATATCTTAACCCTACAATCGCAAAAGTAAAACTCGAAGAAAAAAGAAAGCAAAATCGTGACACAATTAGCAAAAAATATAAATTTAAAAATGGAACGCCGTGAACCGACGCGAACACGCAAACTCTCTCGTTCAAAATTCAAATCCCTATGGAGATCTTTTATTTTTTTACATTCCCAACTTGCTACTTAGCCGTTTCTTTCATTCTTCCTCCTTTAATTAGCAAAAGAATAGGATTGCGTGTTGCTCTTAATTTTTTTAATTTAATTACTTACTCTTGGAGACAATGGATAATGCGTTTCGCAATTAATTGTTGGGACATGCAAATTTTTGTAGTCTTTTGTTTATAAAATTATTTGACGTCGAAATAATAGGAAGTATTGTGAACAAGTTATTTTACTCACGGTTTTCTTTGGAGGGTATTCGTTTACTTAACATTTTAAGTTTATTGTTCTCGATTCGCTTTTGAAATGTTCGGAGGTTCGATTGCCATTATTAAATTAATACGTACAATGCCGCTGTTATATGTTTAGTTTTTTTCTACTTAAATGCGTTTTGCTATCTCACACATAATGTTACCTGGATATGTATCCAAAGATAAGTGTACTATTATGTTATTATAGGCATCAAAAGTTGCATCACCAGATGCGAAGTAACGGTATACGCTGTGCAATACCGCACGTTACTGACTAAAACTGGTTTTGTTTAGCAAAAATATGTAGATGTATAACGAGCGCGAGCTTGGATTTTCTTGCGTGCGGGCATTCGCGACCTTTGCAGCGGTAGGGTTAGCTTGTTTGTACGTTTTATTGATATTTATCTTAAATTTTGTTATAATTTATTGGCGCTGGCGAAGTTTTTACTGTAAAATATACATTAACATGATATTTTCGAATAGAAAACGTGAAGAAAAGTATTTTTTTATAAGTTGAGAAATAATAGATACGAAAAACTTTTAACAACAGATGAGCTTATAAGTAATAATTGATTTAAACGAAAGCAAAACGCTCAATCTGATGCAAAGCGTAAAAATAATCAAATATTTAACTAAGTATTAACAAAATCAATGAATATCCCAGACAGTTCCAAGTAATCGTTCATCCCCTATTTTTCTTTCACTTAATTTAAACTCAAAAGATACTCGAGTTAATTGCTCGCCTCCTTTCAAGAATCGAACCGATTTTATAAGGAGAAAGGAAAATTTTCTCCATTTTCCCTATTTTTTGGCATTACGGGGGCGTGGCGGCCCCATTGTGAGAGGAACGGTGATTAGAATTCAATTTTGGAACAATCGAACGAATGTGTTAAGAATGCGGTGCATTTTAATAGGAGAAGCGATTTTTGATCCATTGTGATTAATTACGCGATTCGAAGCTTGGATTTTAAAGCACCATCGCGTCTGAGGGTTAGTTGGAGTATTAATATTTTTCTTCATTACGTAGTTTAGGCTTCGAGTTTGTTAAATGTATTCATAAATAAATACACTAAATTGGCGTAGTATAAATAACACAAAGATTTATATAAACATTATGATCAATGAGTACCTAACAATGTTAAGTTAACTGTGTTGGTAACAAGTATTATTAATACGAAAGATAACCATAAAGGAGAAAGCAATACCAAATACATAAACTTAACCCGTCCGCTGCCATATGGTTTATAATTCATCAAAATTAGACACGGCCGCCGCGGTCAATAATAAAAATTTATAAAAAAAAAACTAACCCTGCAACTGCAACGACAAACACTCGGACACAATGGGGGCACAAACGTCCCGGAAGATATTCTTTCCGTACCTGTGAACAAAATAATAGCCTTGCGCCATATATTAGCATAATAATAGTGGCCCTACTATTATTTTGGCGATATTGGCTAACAAACGCCCATTATGGCCTGGGCAGCTGCAGGCCATTTTTTGAGGTCATTGTCCATTGGTATTTGGATGCGCTTGATAACAATGTGTAGGTCACAACCCTTTGAAAAATGAAATAATATTAATTCAGAGTATAATTTTTGATAATCAACAAAGGTTTGATAAATGGCTAGCTTTTGACTTATTGTCCATTGAATGAGAGTCTTAAATGAATAAACAGTCACATTCGAAGTTTGAATCCTCGAGCGGCCATCGCAGCTTAAGCTAGGTAATAGAAGTATCTAAATACCTCTTAGCTTGCGAACATTTTAACTCTAACAACGTGAAATTCTTACGCTTGAAAGTGGTTCAGGCTATAATGGGATACAGCTTGCTTAAACCTTTCATTATATATAAATTTTAATCATCTGCCTAACATTTCGGGGAATACAGGCGTGATGCCGATGATGTGTTTATATTCATTATTGATCATTAATTAAGTTTGGTGAAACTATGAAATAAAATTACCAGGAAACTTGGATACTTGATAGAATTTCTAATAATGCAAAAAACAATATCTGCGAACAAATCGCATGAAATTAATAACATGTCCCGTTTGCAAACGTTAAAATAATAATTAACAACTTCTAAAAAAGTAATACAGATTGACTCACAACCGGCCCCTCTGTCCATGTTTGAAAAACAACAGGTAATCGAAGGGTTAAGTTCAAGGGACAAACAATGGAGAAAGACAAAAAATTGGATCAAAGGGTTAATTCGAAACGGAAGATTTTTATATTATTCGTATCGTATTGTGTTTTGTTTTCTATGAGTTCGTTAACGGTCAAGTTCTATTTTTAATATTTTGAATGAAGTACTGTTATTTTTTTTTTGGACTATACCGGGTGAGCTAATGTTAATAATAATTCTTAGATTAGGTGTGTTAATTCTAAAATTAAAAAAAATAAAATCAGTGAGAACTAAATTAATCTACCATTACCTCAATATTAGAATATTTTACATACCTAGGTAAATCTTCACTCTCAATTTCCCAGTTCGACACGGCAATAAAAAACCCAACTACAAACTTTAAATCGATATTAAAATCCGATTCAACACTGCGACTGCAGATGAATTTTTAAATCGTCCCCAAGTTCGTGGCAGACATTTTTTTTTGTGAAAATGTTCGATGTCTCAGCGGGGAGGCGGGGGCGAATAAAAATAATTGCCGCCCGGGACTGATGCCCGGCCAACCTCTTACTATTCACACGATCTTAGTTAGTGACAGGGTTGGCACATATTTGTTGAAACTATTTGCACAGCAGTGTAAAGCGACATAAAGGCGAAGGGACTTCATACTATTTGTTCCGTTTGTAGTTCAAAAAATTACATCATATTTTGTTTTATTTATTTATTTATTTATTTATTGAGAAAACCAACAGCGATACATAACAATAACATAAGAAGAAACAACAGATTAGTATGGCCAATAACAGGTTTTCCTATATAACATAAAAAGTATACATCGATAGTGAACGGACTATCAACAAAGGAAAAGAGAGTTAAGTTAAAACCTACTGACAAAAGTAAACAATAACAATAGTTATCTTTTATATGAATCTAAAGTATTAATTAATTTAGTCTTATTTACGAATTGAGCTAAGTTGCCTGTCCTTTAAGACGCTCATTATTTTAGACTTAAAAGATTTTTTTGAGCAGCTGAAAATATCAATATCTTTAAAGATAGTGTTATGGATTCGAGAAATGCGCGTTAGTACACAATTATTAGAGTAGTTAGTAGAGTGATGTGGAACATGCAACATTGGTGTATGGCGGGTGCGACGTGATGGGGCATTTAACATAATTTGAGCCACTAAGTCGGGGCAATCAAGACGTCCGTTGATTATATCGTACAAGAGACACATATCTAACAATATGCGTCTATCTTCTAAGGTTAACAGACCATGCTTACTGCAACTTTGGAAGTATGTCATTGGTGGATTGCGAAGACGATAATTAAGATGATTTATAAATTTCCTTTGAATACGCTCGAGCAAATTATTATGTATAATATAATATGGCGACCAAATTGGAGCTGCGTACTCAAGAGTGCTACGAACGTAAGCAAAATAAATTGTTTTAAGTGATTCTACGTTTTTAAAGCTTTGGCAGGATCTTATGACAAAACCTAAATTTTTAAAGGCCTTTGTGCTGATATAGTCTATATGCTCCGAAAAGGATAACTTATGATCGAAAAAGATGCCGAGATCACGAACTGTATGAACTCTGTTTAATGCATTACCGTTAAAATTATATGAAAATATGAGAGGATTTTTTTTTCGAGTATAACTTACGCATTGACATTTTTTTACATTTATTACTATATTGTTTTTTGCATAGTAATTACTAAGATTATCCAGATCTATTTGAAGAGATTTACAATCACTAAGGCTTCTTATTTTATAATATATTTTCTTATCATCGGCATACATTAAATGCTCCGCGTACTGAAAATATTCTGCGATGTCAAACAAGTAGGCATTATAAAACAAAGGTCCCAAATGCGAGCCCTGCGGGACTCCGCTTGGGATTTCAATAAAGTTTGATCGATATCCTCCCACCACTACAGCTTGAGATCTTTTGTGTAAGTATGACTGAACCCAACGCAATAGATCACCACGTATACCCAGCCTGAACAATTTTTCAAGCAGGATGACGTGATCCACACGATCGAAAGCTTTTTCGTAATCGGTATAGATCACGTCAACCTGTCCACCATGGTCTGTATTTTTAAGCAGATATGTTGAAAAGGTTGCTAAGTTTGAAACTGTGGACCGTTTACGAAGGAATCCGTGTTGTGTGTGAGGTATACAGGTGAGAATATGTTGATAGATAGCATTGTAAACAAGTTTTTCGAATATTTTAGCTACGGTGTTAAGGATGGAAATACCCCTGTAGTTTTCAATAATACTGCGTGAACCCTTTTTATGAATTGGAACGACATGAGCTCTCTTCCAGACCTCCGGAAATATGCCCGATTTCAGGGAATGATTATAAATAATATAAATAGGAGTCGCTAATGATTTCGCACATCTTTTCCAGAAGATCGGGGGTATTCCGTCACACCCTGGGCCCTTATCAGTATTCAAAGCATTTAATGATCTCTCAACAGACGCTAGTGTAACCCGAAAACTGGATAGTACGTCAGAATTTGCATCAGCATTATCATAAGCACCATCTTGATGATTTATGTTCTGTTTTGCAAACACACTATGAAAAAAAACATTGAACGCATCACAAATATCTTGTTCATTAGAATAATTTACGTTGTTATAAGTTAATAATTTAGGATACTTTGAGCCACTACGCATCGATTTTATATACTTCCAAAAATTTTTGGGACTTGATTTTAAGCTTTTTTCTGTTACCTGTACATATTTATTGAAACACATCTGCTGGACAGTACGCTGCCTGGATCTTAACATCGCAAATTCATTGTAATCTTGCAAGTTGCCATACCGTTTCCAACTGTGATGGGCCTTTGCCTTTTCCCTAATTATTTTAATTAGAGCTTTACTGTACCAACTCGGGTATTTGCGAGAAGAGGATCGGTTACTTAATGGAACGTACTTATTGATGCCGTCCTGTATTAATTGGTAAAAAACTTGAGTGGATTCCTCCACTGAACTACTGCTTAACTTCGAATACCAGTCAATATCATCATAATGTTCGTTTAAAATCTCGTAATTTGCTTTATAATATTTAGGTCTTGGTATAGATAATTCAGTAAAAGAAGTGACTCTTAAGTCAAGAATTTCTACTACAAGAACAGGGTGTGGTAAGTCCATCTTTGTAAGAGGAGATGAGCATTCCTTAATTTGGAGTGGTAAACTACAAAAAGCCAAGTCTAAGGTATTACCTTTATAATTGAGAAGAGTATTGTACTGTGTGAGGCCCAAAAAACATAAATCGTTAATTAAGCGCATACCGGCAGACTGCACTTCCACGGATCCTTGTTTACGAATTGTTGGTCCAGAATGCCAGTTTATACATGGGAGATTGAAGTCCCCCATTACTATATAATTACATATTTGAGTGTGTTGGTTTATAGTGGTCGTCACTTTTTTTAGTACATTATCAATATTCGAGGGTATGAGACGCATGTCTGGCGGAATATAAACAACACTTATATAAAGATCGCCAGTAGAACACAGCGCTTGGGAAGGTATTACGATAGTTAACATTTCAGTACTTGTATTAGGGTCACAATCAACACACCAAGCACCAAGTTCGCGGCGCGAGAGTATCATGACTCCCCCACCAGTCGATTTACTAGTCACGGCTAAATTTCGATCTTTTCGAAATACGACATACCTGTCGTCACATAATTCCCCATCCAAAATACCGCTATGTAGCCAAGTCTCAGTGACAATAATTAAATCATAATCATTACTTAAAACGCTTTGACGAAACTGTAATGTTTTCGTCCTCAGGCCGCGACAGTTCTGATAGTACAATTTTATATTATTAGGTAACGGAGCCATGACAATAAACTATTCTACAAATAGCATCACCCACATGAATGAACAAAAAAGAAAAACAAAAAAATGGATACCTATATTGTATGATATATAAAGTATAATTATCACACATAATGGGACGAAATACACATACCCTATTAAGACATGTATTTGATAATCGCAAGCCCTGACACATTAAGCATGTATATAATATAATGTATGTATAACACCATGACGTCGTGAGTTCGTTTCCAGCGTTAGTGCATATATTGAGGTAATAATATAAAAGAGTGACGGTAAACGCAAAAGAATATTGTTGGTAATATGTAATGAATACAACCAAAACATACCCGCCATTTCGATAAATAGTTACACTACAATCACTTAGTAAGAGTGCAATATAATAGTTTGGTATGTTACTGTAAATTATTATGAAAAGTGAAATTATATAAATACTTAGTTTTTCCAATGCATACGAATATATATATTTGAAATTTAATTGTAATAATATGTATAAAAATATATTAATTATGTTGATGTAGTTTTTATTTAATAAAAAAATATTAATTATGTACACTGTGTAGAGTGCTGAATAAATATAGATAGGTGTATTGGCAAATTCAGTACCTGACATATCCTGTGCAATCGTAATACAATGCACCTTTGACAGTCGCATCATATTTAATTGTGAAGTGAAGCGACACAAACACATTCCTCGAACAAAAAAATGACCATGGAGCTCAGCATGCATAGAAAGGACAGGCAACCTAATACAACTAACTGTTTTAGATAACAATATCATATTACAAGTATTTAATTTAAGATATGTAATAAATGTGATAATGAAAAAAACAAGGAAAAATAACAAGAATAATTTAGACTCCATATCACCTAGACTTCTCTCCTGTTTTAGATTATTTTCTTTAGGTCTTCTTCTTCCAGAATCAGAATAGCGGGCGTTGTTACTGCTTTCCTTATATAGATTTTGCAGTTTTTTGTCCAGACAAATTGATATTCTTTGAGTTTGCCTAATTCTTTTACTTTTCTTAGAAGGTTTTTATTTAATAGTGTCAGATGTTCATTTACAAACACTGGAGCGATTTTGCCATGAATTTTTAAATCCGAGGTAGTCAGGCGGCACTTACGAGCTTGTGATATTATACTATCTTTGAGTGGACGCGTGCGTAACTTTGCGATTATGTTTCTTGGTCTTCCTTGTAATTTTGACTGAGACGAGACTCTATTTACGTGTATGATATCATCACGTGTTATTTTAATAGAGGTATGATTTCCGAGTTGCAAAATGATTTCATTTAGATCTTCGTCTTTATGTTCAGGCACTCCAATCATTTCAATATTCAGTTGTCTGTCTCTTTGATCACTAAGGTTAATATCAGTTCTGAGTTTCCTGTTCTGGACTTTGACGTCCGCTAATTCTGCACTAAGTACCGCAATAGATTGTATCTCCTTAGAGCATATTTCTAATTTCTCATGAAAATCATCATAGTTATCGCTATGAAATTGCATAGATTTTTTTAACGATGTCATTTCTTCCTGTATTTCAGTCTGTTGTGAATTTATTTTATTAATTGACTTTTTAATAGTTTTATATTCTTCTTTAACACTATTTACTTCTGTCTTCAGTTCTTGAAATGTCTGGTTAAGATTCACAAGAGAATTCTTGATGTCAGACATTTCTATGGTAAATTCCTGTTTCCATTCATTTAACTTTGTCATCATTTTGCTGCTAAATTGTTCCAGTGCATCCGTGAATTCATCATTGTATCCACGCTTACGGCGAGTAATATTATCCGAAGAGAGATCCGGAGCTGACCCCGTAAGTTCATTAGGCGTTCTTGACATTTTGGCTTGTCTGTTCTATTCCGTACAGATGTCTGTCGTCAAAGTTGGTCAAGACAGAATTGTATCAGAGTTGCACTCCCACAATGAAATTATACCTCACTTTAAAAGACACAAGGTTCAAATTTAGATAATACTATTAATAATTGTGGATTATATATTCTAGAGTAAAGGCAAACACGTCCGTTCACTTCGAGACCGTGCGGTTTTTTATACGTAGATAGATTACAGTACCTACTTAAAACATCTACGAGTAAGATTATTTAAATACATACCTCTCATTATAGCGTTAAGCGCTACTTTTCCTTTCCCTTACTTTTATACTTCCTACTTCCACGTCGCGTCGTGACAAATGGCAATCAGTTTTTCTCCTACTTTCGCGACAAAACATATCGTGATCATCCTTATAAGCTTCCTTTAAATAGAATAACATAAACATTAACCTAGATTTTCTTTTAAAAAAGCTTTAAGTACTATTAAAACATTCAGATAAAACACACAGGAAAGTCGTTAGCAGCCCTAGCGCAGACGCCAACTTGAGGAAAACTTGCCAACTATAAGTTTTGTTCTTTTTGCATTTTTCCCGAGCGCAAAACGTTTGTTTTTCTCTTTTTTTTTTGTTCGCTTAACCCGCTCCTCCTCCGGTTGAATCTTTTTACTCGTCGCTGAAACGTGTACCCTTTTCAGGAGTTCCTTGGCTATCTTTCTTAACTTGACTGCTTTAGATTTAGAAAGGCGTGGAGCAGTCATCTCGGTATAGGATTTTTAGGTTGAAATAATTTTATAGAATTCTTAATTTTTGTAATAAATTAGTTAGTCGAATTTCAAGGGTTTACTAAAAAAATTAAAACATTTGTTCAAAGTTTTATTTAATTACCTATTGAAAATCCAAAAAATATATTTTTCAGCCTTATTGTTTATTAACCCATTGTTGGACTGTAGTAGATACTATAACTAAGTTTAAGGGTGCTATTAAAAAATAAATATTATTATTAATATATGTTATTAAATGAGAATAAATAATATTATCAATATCCCTAATGAGTACACGATTTCTGAAGTAGGTATAGACAATTTGTCCTCTAAATATTTGTGATTCAGTTTTAGTTTCAAACGAATCCAATTAGCCAGTTTTTATATTACAACGAAAAATATGCGTAAGTTGGTATTAATACAAAATTCTGAGGTAAATAAATTGTTTTCCTGTAATAAAAACGTATTTTTAGGTATCTGTAAATTAGAATACTTGTGTGTGTTTTTATAAACGCAGACTACTCAATTTATAAATAATTTTATTTATCTATAAATTGAGGATAGTATTTCATAAACAATATACTTAATTATGTATGTATTACTTATTAACTGCCTCATTAGCCAAGTGGTCCTGAGCGCGACTGCTACGCTAGAGGTCCTGGATTCGATTCCCAGGTCGAACAAAGTGTTATTGGGTTTTTCTATGAAATACCCAGTAGCAGCTCGGAGTTAGGAATTTGTGCCCGGTTAATGGCAATAGGCTCGCCCCCTATTACATGGGACCTAAACATACCGGCGAACTGTGGGTGTACTTACATTAGTACACCTCTGCCTAACCCTTCGGGGAATACAGGCGTGATGGTATGTTATGTTATTATGTATGTATGACTTTATGATTTTAATTTTTAATTTCATACGAAATCTTATATCGCTTGAATGTGTGAATTATACTTTATACAGAAGATATTTTGTAACTCATACTTGTTATACCTACAGGCCACAAAATTGTGTTTAGCTTATAGATTGATATATACCTAACATGTAGCATATATTATTTATATATAGCATATAGATCTATATGTGGTGGTTTACAAGTTACAGGGAATCTTTAGTTTTTACATTCCATAAAATAATACCAACCAATTTATTTAGATATCACTAAAGTCTCCACGACATTTCTTATTCCTTGAAAACTCCTTAAGTTTTTATTTGACCACTGAAGCATTCGCGAGATAGCGCCGTGGTGAAAATTAAAAAAAAAACGAGACGAGTTAAAAAGGATTCTTCTTCTCGAAACGAAACTTCGTAACGTGGGAAGCCCAACCCTCGACAAGCACTTTTTATTACTTTTACTAACTTAAAAAATACTTTTAACGGTCTGTTTTTTCTTGAATCGATTACAATTAAATTTTAACTCGATAACAATTCGGAAACGATCTTCGAAAAGTAAATTTTGCATATTGATGTTTGATATTTGCATTTTTCAGTTAAGTATTACAAAAATATAATCATTCAGTTAGTGAAAAACCTGTTTTAATTCCTCTTTCATGTTACTTGTTGGTATTATCCAAAAGTTATAGTTATTATATAATACAATTAACGACGGAAAACATTTAAATTCAGCAACACAACGCAGCTACATAGTTTGAATGTAAAATCCATTGCCAAAATTATCGGCACAAAACAAAATGGCGGCCAATATCCATATTTAACAGCACGTCAATACGAATTCCGCCCGACGGACGCAGGTGGAATACTATTATAAGTATTTTTTTTATGCCCACTGGCCACCCCAAAATAGTTGGGGGCGAGGGAGGCGATAGTTGGGAGGGAGTGCGTGACCCGGCCCCCTACCGCCACCCACCCCGTCGGGTGGGGCGAGAGGGGGGCTGCACCACCATGTGTGCACGCAAATTCGAGGCCCAATAATTTAAATTTCCAATAGCAATGATTAATGTTGTATAAATTCACGAACACATACAAATAGCTCGAATGGGTATGCGGCTAGTTCGGTCATTTCGGCAGCCATGTGAAATTTTGTATTACAATAATAATTTACAGTACTTAGATAATAAGACCGTAATTTTAAACACACTAGCGATTTAGGGTTAATTTTCTGTTCATTTTTAAAGGCCGCTTTTGAGTTGCAATTTTACAAAAAAGCTTTAAAATAACCTTATCCAAATCATTAGCATGGCGATTCCCCACAGAGTTAGGTAGAGGTAGGTATACCTACCGATACACACCAAGTGTTTGCCAGTATATTTCTAGGTCTCATCTAAATCCCTAAATTAATAAAACTATTTTATTAAAATCCTACATTTTGGATCCTTTATAGCATTCATGATCAAAGATGGACTTCATTGATGCTGTAATGCACTGGAAACGTTGTAATTGAATTATATTTATAACTAGCTTCTGCCCGCGACTTCGTATGCTTAGCGTGATGATATATAGCCTATAGCCTTCCTCAATAAATGGGCTATCTAACACTGAAAGTATTTTTCAAATCGGACCAGTCGTTCCTGAGATTAGCGCGTTCAAGTAAACAAACAAACAAACAAACTCTTCAGCTTTATATATTAGTAAGTATAGATAGAAGTATAGATATCGAAATATCGAAATTAAATTAAAAAAAAACATTTTAGTGTTTAATATGCTTGTGTCAAAAATCTGTGAGCTCCAATTCTCTATATAAAGTATTAGCTTAGAAACTACTTAAGTATTAAAAAAAGAAGTAATTATTAATAGTATCCCATTACGATATATTAATTATTATTATATCGTAATCAGAACTTACGCTTGACACTCGAATGGACTAATTTTTTCCTAAAATTCTAATAAATAGACTCAAAACAAAATAAAAACGATACATTTCACGGCTACTGATTACATTATTCAGTAATAATACAGGGCTTATATCGCGGCGAATATCACTGCAGCATGCATTCGGCACTGCAGTGTAAATTATAGTATTTATAGCTCATTTGCTAGCTTTACGGATACTTTCATATCCGTTTTTTACTCAAACTTTCCGCGCCGATCTGATATGAAAACATATCGGAATTTAACATACCATCACGCCTGTATTCCCCGAAGGGTTAGGCAGAGGCGTACTAATTAATGTACACCCACAGTTCGCCGGTATGTTTAGGTCCCATGTAATAGGGGGCGAGCCTATTGCCATTAACCGGGCCCAAATTCCTAACTCCGAGCTGCTACTGGGAATTTCATAGAAAAACCCAATAACACTTTGCTCGACCTGGGAATCGAACCCAGGACCTCTAGCGTAGCAGTCGCGCTCAGGACCACTCGGCTAATGAGGCAGTTACAGGTAGTATCGGAATTTAAAAGTCGGTAATAACAAGTTGATCTGTCGCATTTTATGTTGTTATTTTATTTGAATTACTACTACCGTGTGAGTGAAAGGTGCGTATTTTTTTTTAATTCATAGCAATTAGACCATTGCTGACCATGCCGGTTGCTCTGCGTTGGAAGACTTCAGACACCTTCAAGATCATAATATTAATATTACGCCTTGCCTTGAGAGGTTAGACAGAGGTGTTATGTACTCACCCATATTATTATTTCGCCCGATTCGATTTTCTCTAGGGAACCTATTGCCATTTAAATACAACAATGCTAAATTCCGTAGATACTCATAAATGTTAGTGGAAAAAAGTCGACAATAAGCAGATTTCGAACCTGTGTCTTTCGTTTTAATACACTAAGTAACTGTTAGTTAGAATTTTCTAGAAGAGAATTCCAGGACCAACGTTTGCCCACTACATCCTTGTAATAAGTTCTTCATATTAGCCAAGTGGTCCTGAGCGCGACTGCTACGCTAGAGGTCCTGGGTTCGATTCCCAGGTCGAGCAAAGTGTTATTGGGTTTTTCTATGAAATTCCCAGTAGCAGCTCGGAGTTAGAAATTTGTGCCCGGTTAATGGCAATAGGCTCGCCCCCTATTACATGGGACCTAAACATACCGGCGAACTGTGGGTGTACATTAATACGCCTCTGCCTAATCCTTCGGGGAATACAGGCGTGATGGTATGTTTGTTTTTACCGTCATGTCTAATTCCAATCTCTTGAACTACCGTTTGTAGTATAACGTTACCTTATGCTATCAATGCATAGAAATGAGTTATAGATATAAAATTATTTTAGCCTATTTCAGAAACAGTCTTTTGCAAGTGCACATTACGTACGCTATGGCAGACAGACGTGGGCGAAACACCGGTGAAACTGCACACATAACATAAATATGCACTAGGATATTAAAAATATTTCATAACTGATAGTTAACGTAAACTGGACGTTAAAGAACTTATTGGAATTACGTAACGTTCAGCCTTTGACGGGTTAGGTTAAATAGTTTTGCAAGTTTAAAGATGTTTCTTTAGTTTATATTTAAGATTACTATAAAAGGTGCTAGAGTTTGATATTTTAGGGTTTATTAATCTAGATAATTATTCAGATTTGTCAAAACGTATCACTATTGAGTAAAAAAAGTGATCACTATTGAGTAAGATGTAAAACACATTTTTAATGGTAACAAATTTTCCAAAAAAATTACAATCAGAACATCAAAAACTCACGAATAATTCACATGCAGTAAAACGGCGTGAAGTCTGCGTTCCAAATTCAAAAATAAATTGTGCATCGCGCACGCGCCGGCCGGCCTGTCGGGTTTTAAAATCGACGTGCAACAAGATATGTTTAATTTTAATTTTCGAATCTACCGCCATATCTACGTTTAAATAGGCGTGCATGCACACATGAACAGCGTATGCCTATGTATGTATGAATGATGTATTTCACGTGTAAGTTGCTTGCTATTACGTGTGTCCATGTGTGCGTAACACAGATGACAGATACATGACATAATTACACTTAATTTTTTTATAACTCTTTTTAGACTTGGCTAGTATTTAAGTGTGCGATCTTCCTATATTACATAAAAATTTGTAGATTTATTTGGTATGTTATCTTTAATGTTTCGTCTCATCTGTGTTAGATAGGAGTAGGAAATGAATTGAGAGATGTTTCTAGTCCTTTGCATAACTAATATCCAAATACATTATTAGGTGATTGCCTATGTAAACGTCTTTATGTGAAATAAACAGCTTTCAAAATTGTAAAGTGTGCTTTGAATTTGTTGTCCTTATAAATCCATACAAGGACTTACCATTTACAAAAAATTCCACAACGAAGCCCTTTAATCTAGCAACATTTTTAATCTTTTAAAATACAAAAAGCAAAGTTGTTTTTAAAGTCAAATTAAATTAAATTCACTTAAAGTCACGTCCCGCGAGACGCGTAGATTTTAATCATTATTATTTGAGTTGACATTTTTACTTAAAAATCTTAAAAGTTTTTATATCTTTTTTGTAATGTCTGCAGAGTTTTTAACAGTCCCATAATTATTATGTTGAAAACCTTGGCTTTGTTACTACATTCCTTTGCCTTTGAAATATAGATACACGACAATAATTGTCAATTGTCTATGTTATTCGATAATGTTTTTGATGTTTTAGATGCATTTATTGTCAGCCGTTCGAAACAAATTAGGAAATAGTGATGTTTTTAAAGATATTGTTTTTTATGCCTAAGTACAAGTACTTACATATTAATTTTAGCCATCTTTTCTTAATGTAGTATAGAAGTATAGTATCTATCATACCTACATATTTGCTTCACAATAAAATTCTAGTTGCTACCGATAGTACCGATACTTCAACTAAATTAAATATTATGCTTCTCTATGTTTATTTCTATGAATATTAGGTACACGCGACCCGCATTGCTAGAAAGCTTTTAAAAAAAACTTTAAAATCCTCAAAGTAAACATTATTTTTATATTAGGTACCTACTTTAGCCCCTCTACTTTTTATAGATTCGCGATAAAATCCCTAAAACCTAGTTTTATTTTAATAAAACTTCTTTTTTATCAAAAAAGTTTTATTCCCCCAAATATAAAGAAATAATTTTATCTGTATACATTTTATAGTCTATGTCAAAAAGCTCTAGACCCAGGAACAGGCTAACTGTCTACATAAGAATGTTTTATGCCTACGCATTCAAGTCAAAGGTGGCTAGAAGGTACTTTTGTATGTAAATCGAACGCGTAGGCTTCAGGATACCTAGGTCTTTGTAATACCTGGATTCTAGTTAGTTTTGACATGTTTTAAGCTTCTAATTAGGCTGTCGGAAAGTTTATGTATTTTATATCGAAATTAAAAGTGATGGGTTTTTATAAGGTAATTATTTTTGTTTAATAATAATAATGAAAATAACTGTGTCATTAGTCTAGTGATCCCAAGCGCAACTGCTACCCTGGCTGGATTTGATTCCCAGGCTGAGCAAAATTTGTTATTGGGTTTTTCTATGAAATTCTCATAGGCGCACTCCTTATTATTTGGGACCTAAAAAGATCGGAGAACTGGGGTGTAGATTCTACATCTATATAAACACCTCTACCTAACCCTTCCAGTAATAAAGGCGTGATGGTATGTTAAAACATGAATATTAAATTCTTCATTACTTCGTCATTAGTGTATGTGCATTGCGATGATTATCATTTTTTTTAGAAAAGAAAACACTTTCAACCTCTTCTATCTTATGAAAAGAAATAGAAATTGAATTTATTCTTCTTAAATTTTACTATCAATTATGTTTATAGTATTTGATAAAATCTTTCAAGTTCAATTTATTTGAAAGATTTTTTTTATTTCAAGTAAAATAAACTTGAAACATTTTTAAACCACGAATTATGTTCACAAATTCATAATCCCACAAATTAACCAACTATAAATCCGTTCACGATCTTATAGATACCATCCTTTAACCATCGCACATCGGCCAAACTGTGCTAAGGCAAGCGCCTTTCCCTTCCATTTATTCATAGTGAAATAACAAAAATAGCTATACTGTTCACCACCAACGTAACTTGGTCCTTCACTAAATTTAGTGGTATCACGCAAGAGGGTCAACATACACTGGTTGGTTTACGCGTAGGTTGCACAAGTTGTATACGTTGAAAAATGGCCGCTAAGCCACAATAGTATAGGGAACGGCGAACCCGGAAGACATATTGGCCATAGACAAGATTAATCTTTGGTCCATTTGATTTTTTTTGCAATGGGATTTCTATTACTGCGTAGGTTGTCTATGGGAATGTCTTGAATATGACTTAGAATCGTAAGGGTAATTTGAATATTATTTATTTATTATCTACGTTCCTTCGAAGCCATCAATGCGTTCGTCTGCATTCCAGAATTTTAATCATTTTAATATTAATATAGGGTACTAAAATCTAATTTATTCAGCATTTCGAAATGCAATAAATGATAATATTGAAATTCATTTGAATAAAATAAAGTCATTATTTTTTTATGGATAATTATTTGAAATTTAAATTTATTCAAAATGGTTTTGTTATTCTTTTACGTAATAACATAGAGTAATAATATATCTTTATTTATCCAAAACATACAGAGTTTGAAATACAGTTTGATATTTGGTTTTGAAATACATTTATGGTTTCTGTTGCAATTTCTGTACAAGAATAATACACTACCTCTTAAGCTAGGGTATACCTGTATTATAAGAGGTAGTTGACGGTCAGTAATCAACAAAAACTTATATCTCATTGACAAATAATTAGAGTAAAAATCGTTTTCTGTTGGATTCTGCTTCTTTTTTATGTCCGCCCATAAAATATCGACTGGGTATTATATGTAAGGTAAGTACCCTAATGATCGACGTTACAGTAAACTGCCAATTCAATAATCACCATGCTAGACTGGTGATCCTAGTATATCGTGACAGGAGACTAACTTATTGAATTGGTGATAATCATTTTATTATTCAGTAATATAATATCAATAAATATCAGTTATTATGTTACTCAATTTCGCTTCAGTTCTTTTTGTGTAGGGCAATTCGATTTTTTATACTAGAAATTTATTTTTACGGATATAATATCTATTTTTATGGATAAAGTATTAGTAAAACATAACATAACATACCATCACGCCTGTATTCCCCGAAGGGTTAGGCAGAGGTGTACTAAGGTAGTACACCCACAGTTCGCTGGTATGTTTAGGTCCCATGTAATAGGGGGCGAGCCTATTGCCATTAACCGGGCACAAATTCCAAACTCCGAGCTGCTATTGAGAATTTCATAGAAAAACCCAATAACACTTTACTTGGCCTGGGAATCGGACCCAGGACCTCTAGCGTAGCAGTCGCACTTGGGGCAACTAGACCAACGAGGCAGTTTTATTTATTAACAGAATTTTAAACGAAAAATTGTGTGTTGATAGATAGGTTACCTACTACCTATAAAAGAATAATATGGCCCTAAAACGTGAATAGTAATTTTTACAATGAATGACACAATAGTTATCTCATGTTCTGGAAATTCAAACCTTATTAACATTAAAATCATCAATGAACGTGACACACTACGATACTCTTCATGGCTTATGTTACACATACAAATCGCTTGCCCAGCAAGTAGTATGTGTAAGAAATACAAAATAATATATTCACTGATTCGGACTAGCGTCTCCAAAGACGAATGCTTAATGGAAATATAGCTTTTGAGATTTTTAATATTTATTCCGGTTAAAACGCAATAAAATTGTTTAAAAAAAATTTACACTTAGTCACAAACAATACAGTAAGACAATTAATTTTCTTTTAAAATTTTGACAATCTTTTTCAATAAAATGTGGTAACATTTTAATTATAGGCCAACAAATTTTGCCTAAAAATATATAAATAACGTACTATAGTACTAACGTTAGGTCACATAGTAAGTAAGGTACTTCTATTATAATCACCACGACCTACAGTAAGCAACCGTGGCGCATCGGTGATTATTGACCCCACCTATGCTTAGGTTTTATTTCCCGGAATAGAAGTTGAGACCTCATTTAGACATTCACTTTTGTGCAAGACAGGGCATGAACTGTAAAAATATTTTTGTAAATAAAGTAAGTCGAGATGATAGAATATGTTATAAATTAGGAAACTTTAAAATTTTAAAGGTAATATTTTATAATTACTTAATACATACAGTAAATCAGAATAACTGTATTAAAAATACCAAAAAGGTAAAAATATTTTTTTTATTTAAGTAATATTAAATAGAATATCAAATAGGGTTATGAAATTGTTGTGTTTATAAGTCAACCTACGTATTAAAATAATTCTATAACGATGACTATTGGGCCAACAGCAACATTATACCCTAAATTAAAGTTTTACAAAAGCAATTAATTTTCAAATAACCAGCAAGGACAACGCTATCGCAAATAACGCAACCCATAAAGCAGACAAGTCGATATTTAAATCACTTTTATCAGCGCTCACTAATAAACCATACGCACTTATAAAATTTACTAGCAATAAATATGGCGATCGGACCGTTACAGCCTACACTAGATACACATACATATCTATCTAGTTGCATCTAGGAAATAATTCTACAATAATCTTAGTCCCTCACGCGTATAATATGCACGCATTCTTCCCAGACATGCAAAATTCACATACACTAACAAAGCCCAGGACTACGTAGATACACGCGTCTGTGTGTAACTAATGCGCTCGTGTGCGTGCGTTCAACGACCTATGCATTTGCTTGCAGTACAGGCTAAAAGTATGCGTTCGTTTTATTATGGTCTTATTTTAAAAATGGAACGCCACGTTCGGTTTCTTTCGCGTTGGGTTAGGTCGCGGTCGTGATTTTTCGGCATTTTAACAAACGTGCCCCGTCTGGCTGAGATTGTTTCGAATTTCGAACTGGTTTTGCGGTTCCGTTGTGTAAGATTACCGTTAGTGTTCGATTTTCGAACGTCGATTGTTCTAATTTTGATGTTTAGTTAAGCTTTAATAGGAGCATATGGTTCAGATCTTTTAGATTGGATCTGAAAAACAACGTTCTCGTTTATTATTAGGGTCAAATGTATTGTGTTTGTTGGCTCTCACTTAGCTAAGACATTATGAGTCTGTTCTGACTATTAACTCTACAAACTATTGCAGTAAAAGGAACAAACCAAACTGATATTACATCTCCTTTGATCACCATTTGAATAACTCTAAGTAGGTAGGTAATAGGTATCAATTATCTTCATTCTTGGCTTTCAACTTTAACAGGGCGCCAATCATTTGACCTGACTTGAATTATCGAATATTTAATTATGTCTATGGCTTCGTGATAATTTTGGACTTATTCCAACTACGTATTCAGCTTCCAGTCCCATTAATACTTCAATATCAGAATTTTAATCTTGATTGCGGATTTCCAATGATCGATTATTAAGTAAACTCTCAAATGCGACAAAGTTCAACATAAACTGAAATCCAGCTTTCTTTACAGGTGAACGCCCATACAAATGTCATTTACCTGATTGTGGCAGAGCTTTTATCCAGCTCTCGAACCTGCAGCAACACCTACGAAACCATGATGCCCAGGTGGAGAGGGCCAAAAACAGACCCTTCCATTGCAATATTTGTGGGAAGGGATTCGCGACTGAGAGCAGTTTGAGAACTCACACGGCAAAGGTCAGTATCTAATATTTTTATGATTCCAGCATCAACATCATGCACTAATATATTATTATTAAAAAATAATAATACGAGAATATTTAATAAGTCCTTTATATATTTCTTGAAATACTTGAGATTAATGAAATTATCAGCAGTCTGAAATATTATGTAGTTACTATTTTAGTACGTAAGAAACCATCATATTCGATTTAATGAACTTTTATAATAGGATAAATTTAAATTGAATATTAAGGTATTTTTTACATAATTAAATAAATTATTGTTATATTTTTGTAAACTGGATTATAATGACATTGAAACATTTTGGAAATAACAATTGATAGTTTGTAATAAGAAATTATCTTGAACAAACATTATGCTTGGATACCTGTTTTAAACCTGAAACAACCTCTTTTTAATTATTTAAAAGCATTTTTTTTCGAGAGAAATTAATTTAATCAATGTTTCATTATTTTATTTGATTCTTGAAATATTTTATCGATATTAATCTGTTCTTTTTTATATACATTACAAAAATAAATGGGTTTTCATTTTATTTCATTTTCACAAATCAAAATTGACTTTTGGCTGATATTTTTTTCAAAATTCCCTCTTGACTGTATTTTTGTTTTTTATTGTATGTTTTATTATGAATGTGTCCTAATCTTTGAACTGCTATGCCCGCATCGCCACCGCCGGTGGAACAGGAGCTTCAGCTGCACCTTGGTGTTTTGCAGCAACACGCGGCACTCATGATAGGTGGCGCTACCGCCACTCCGTGCCCAATATGCCACAAAGTAGTGTTCGGGGGCGAAGCCCTCGTAGAACACATGAAGAACACTCACAAGGACCCGAATGCATCCGGCGTTGCGAGTAAGTTTCAGCGTTCGGTTTTTTCAATATTCGAAGGATTGGTCCGTTTGAAAAAAGAACTCCACCGATTGTTAGTCAATAAACGAGTTCCTTTTTCGAATTCTCTCGAAAGTAGAATGTCGATAACGACGATCTATTTCAATTTGGAAGTGGAACGTCATTGACCTTCTGTTTTCAAATTTGTGTGGGTTTAATATTTAATATAGATATAAATAACATCTCTTCTATTTATAACGTACTTTCCAAATAAATGAATGATTTTATTTTAATAATGGCATTGTTAAAATCATTTTATTCTAGTAATATCTAATATTAGTCTACGTTTTAATAGGAGAGATTTATTAGCTTGTAAGTTATGTCACTGGAAGTTTGTAACTGGTCATTGCTATAGTGCGATAAGTTGTACTTAGGACTTATCTAACATCATATTTAACGCTATAAAATCTTCCAGCTGGCACAAAGCCATGAGGGGTGTTGGTTTCAATATCAACGGTATAACAAAAACGTATCGTTTCCATAAATCTTAAACGTTAACTTAATAAATAAGCGTTGAACGCGGTCCGGGGTCTAGATGTTATTGTTTTAGCATCATTCTGAGGGTAGTGTGTTTTGCAAACATTTCTTGCTTGTCCCTGGAAATACAAATTCTTCGGATGGCGTTCAGTCTATATTATCATAACATGTTTTGTTTACGTATCTAATGGCGGTGTTTTCCTCGTTTTCTATCGTCAATTCCGTTTCGTTGGCATCCAATGTTCAGTTAATTGGTTTCTGTTTTGGTTTTACTTATTGATTTATTTAAGCTCCATTTGTTTTCATTACGTTGAGTTCGAATAGATGAATGTAATTTTAAGTATTAAATGGCATTTTGTTGGATGAAAAACCTTTTATAAAATCCTTTTCATGACAGTCAAAAAACATTTTACAATGAATTATTATTCAAAAATGATTTTGAATAAATTATCTTAAAAAATAATTTTCAATTGCAATTTAAGCCCCATTTTTTGTACCTACGTTACCAACAAAGTACCGTTCCGAAAAAATGTACTAACAATGGAACTAACCTGTATTTTTTTTTCTTTTTCCCTCCTCTAACCTACTAACCTACCCAATCCTGGTGACTAGGCCCCCCGGCTACGTCACCATACCCGGCGCAAGCTAAACCTGTTGATCCTTATATAGCGAAGCGACGGACGGCGAACCACCCATGTCCTGTCTGCGGCAAGCACTATGTGAACGAAGGGTCGCTGCGGAAGCACCTAGCCTGCCACCCTGAGACGCAGCTGACTAGTGGACTAAGGATGTGGCCATGCTCCGTCTGCCAGGCTGTATTTACACATGAAAGTGGTAAGTCATCATAGAACTTATTTCTGTCCTTAATTTTAGCTCAGCTCTTATGGGTGGAGCAATCCATTGTTTTCTATACTCTACAGAGGTCAAACCTCTTGGTACAACTCGACTTTCACTTTTTACTCTAGTTCCTCTATAAGACTTAGTCTAGGGTTTTCCCTCCCGCACTTTCCCTCAATATAGCCTTCTAAAATAGCCCTAAAGAAATTGTTGTCTCGCACCAAGGGAAAAAACATCTTTCCTCTCCTGTTCTCACTGGTTCCCAACAACTATGAATTCTCGTTAATAATTAATAATGCCTTCTCATTTTGTTTTCCATTCAACTATTCTTATCTGATCTGATAGAATCACCTAGCATTCGTCTTCGTTGATGTCCTTCTTACCTCTCGGAATTAATACATTCTACCTTCTTCAGGCGTAATTGAAAGTAATACTTTGTTTAATGCAGTACCATCCCTTGTCAGCGAAAAGTGATCCATTCAAGTATCTATTTCTAAAGCCATACCTTTTCCTAAAAAGAGCACTAAAATATCCATTGAAAATTTTTAATAAACCCTTAATCTAAAAACTTAGGTAATTATTCAGAAGGTATTTATGACTGCATATCTGTCTTATATCGACTCCTGTCGGTATCAGTCAAATATGCAAACACCTCGACGATAACAGCTAGACTGTTGTTAAAACTTGACACAGAGATAAATCACAGCCGGATTAAAGTATAAAATGATTTGGAACCGGAATCGAATATCGTTCCCCAAGGACATTTATCATAGATGCTGTGAAGCTGCAGGCAAAAGCTAGTTAAGAAATAAAATTAACTAACAATGAAGATCATTATTCCGTTATTGTACATTGAAGAGTCAGTATCCAGATATTGATGAAAGCTAGCCTCATCTGTAATGATTTTTAAATTAATTCTTTTAAGATTACCTGTCCTATTATATTGTCCAAATACTTACTTGCTGCATAACATTTCAGGCCTTCTATCCCACATGGAACACATGAGAATGGAACCCAAGCACCAGTTCGCCGCCCAGTACGTACTGTCCAGGGCGGCAGCAGAAAGACGAGAGAGGGACATCATAGCCGCCGTTTCGGCATCAGCTGGAGGATCAGGCCTTTTGAACCTCGCACCACCATCTCCAGCACACTCTGATTCATCCTCCAACGGACGCCTCTCATCTTCAGCTGGCTCCGAAGCAGGAGCAACAGTGAATAAGCTCACAGACCTCCTCAGATCAGCCAATAACGGACACCAAGCATACGGAGACGAAAGAGTAGCGGCCATAGCAGCGGCCGCTGCAAACATGATGGCTCAGCCTGGTGAAGGTGCAAGCGCCGTGCAGGTAGCCGCTGCCAACCTGGTATCCGCGATGAGGCAGCAACTGGCTAGAGAGCCACCCCCGGCTCAACCACCTGCAGAAACTCCACCAGCGCCTACCGAAGCTGCACTGAGAATCCAGCAAGCTGAGGCCCTCCTCAGAAGTCAGGCCGAAGCCCTACGACTAGCAGTCTCCCAAGCAGCCGCAGCTCATGGCAACGAGGCTCCAAGTCCTTTAAGACACAACGGAGGCTTCCCTCCGCAACCACCAAACGACGGCAGTGGACAGATATCGCCTGAATTAGTGGAAGCGTTCAGAATCGCACAGGAGCAGCGACTTGAACAGGCGCTAAGATTGCATGATCCAAGAATGCTGGGTTTTAACCTGCCGTCGCCGGTGCAGCAGGCGGCACAGCAGGCTGCTCAGCAAGCGGCGCAGCAGGCAGTGGCAGCCCAGCAAGCAGCAGCCCAACAAGCTGCTCAGCAAGCTGCCCAGCAAGTGGCTCAACAAGCTGCTCAGGCCGCCCAGCAAGCTGCCCAAGCCGTCCAACAACAGCACATGCAAGCCGCACAAGCTGCTCAAGCTGCCCAACAAGCTGCTCAACAAGCTGTTCACCTCCAACAGAATCCTCAGCCATGAAAATTCAGCTATTACTAATCCGATGCGATTTCGACGCAATAGATGTAATTTAGCTTGTAAATCTTAGTGAAAAATTATAAAAGGGGGACTTTTGTATTTTTTGGATGAAAAATTGTTTATGGCCGGAGTTCGAATGAAATCGCCTCTGATTGGTAATTCGTAACATTTTTTTTACCGAGTTAGTTTTGGACTCAAAAGGGTTTTTAAGTTTAATTTTAGCCGGCAAAAGTATACAATTATGAAAAAAATAAAGTAATTAAACTAATCTAGATAAAACTAACTGTTGTAAATAGGGAAACTTTTAGCGAAAACAAATTTTACTGTAAATACAATAAAAATACCTAAAATAGTTGAATGAATGAACAATATGGAACAAAAACTCGCCCGAACAAGTAATTAGATGTAGAGTTACGACAAATAATATTACAGTGCAATCTTCTACTATTTGTTTGATCATTATTGAGTGTTTTTATTAGAAATATATATTTATTTTTATTAGCTTTACCACAGAGCAGTGAATTTCTTAGCTTAGTACAAAGTTTTGGATGTGCCAAACAGGTTTAAGCACGTTTTTATCGCATTTAGCGACGGTTTATTGCAATATATTAGTTGCATTATGTTTCCATAGGATACTTTTATTATGAATTATTCAATTATTAATAATTATTTTAAAATAATCTTTCACGCAATAACACGTCTTATGCTAGTCACGTTTTGAACGCACAAAATGATTTCTATTTAACAAAAAACAAATTTTATTTTTACCTTTTATTTTCGTTTCAAAATTTTCTTATTTCTTGGCGTATTTTATTTTGAAATGCCATATTAGATAGTAATTATGTAAATACCGTAGTACTTTACGTAAACGTTGATGATTTTGTTTTATAACTTAAAAAATAACAGTTTATTTTAACATTATACGATGATTTTTACTGGAAAATAATTATTTACAAAATTATTTGTATAGTTGTATATATATAATTATAAATACCTATTCTTTATTTTTTCAGAAGACTGCCGTTACTTATCTTTTATGTAAATAAAACAATATGGAAATGTAATTGATAAATAATAAAATAGCGATTTTTCACTGAACTTACAGTCAACGAGACAATTATAGATAACAGAAACTAATTGGACAGAAACGTCGAAATAAAATAAATAGTAAGATCCAATAAAATTTCGACTGCAATTACCATGAGTAGACGAATTGAAACACAAGACATTCTTTTCATCACGGATGTTAACAAATACAGCCCAAATACTTACATTTATTTTCATTTTAAAACAATCATAATTAAACAGCAATAGCCCAGAAATCATTTCAAATGATTTATAATTGCACTTTGCAGTTATGAAATCAATAAACAATAAACTTAATAATGCATACAGTTGCCGCAATAGATTTATAGTTCACGATTGCAAAATAATCCCCCAATTCATCAAAAAAATATGGGAGGTTTTTTGCAATCACCAATTTAAGAGAATGTCAAGTGTTGCCGAATATTAATTCTTTTTAATATTATCAACATATATTTATAATAAGTAACAATTTATGTGAATCAAATGAACAGATTTCATATCGTTCATATAAATTGTGTTATACGTATAATCGTAACATACATAGGTAAGGTAAAAATAAGCTGATTTTAACGTACGTAATTATTTCATTCTTGAATTAATATTGGTATATTCGTGCAGTGACCAACAGTTTTTCGACAAAATGTCTTATCACTGTAACGTTATATCAATGTAAATAGATAAAAAAAAACAATGCAATAGCCCAAAAATCATTTTTATTTCCGTACTTCTTTTGTTTGTGGACGAAGGAGAAGTTTTATTCATAAATGATTTATTATAGTTATTTTCAGTTATGAAATACAAAACTTTTCGGCGAAGATTTATTTATTACTTTGGTGCGGACAGGCAAGTTACATCAAGGCGCGAATGGTTACCCGATACCGTAAAACATATGTTTTCTAGGAAACGTGAGCAAAAATTCAATGATATTGGACGTGATTACAAATTTTGACTGATGATAAACCAAAAATATGATAATCGCAATAAAAATCTAAGTGAACGGATCGCTATTTATGTAAAAATGTCCTCATAAATTAATATATAAATAAATTAATATAACAACAAAAGAAGTTCCTATGAATATTGTATAAAAGGTATTGTTTTAAATTTAGGTCTTAGTAGAAGGAAAAATTTATGAACGTTTGGTATTTTTAAAGTTATAATTAATGAACCATCATGTTAGGGAACTTAACTCGGAGGTGCCGAGTTGTACAAAAATAAAAAAAGCACGGATCGTGAATCCTAACATTAGATTTTTAGATCAAAAGTTACGTTTCCAAGAAAGTGTTCATGTCGCATCGTGGCCGCATATTTTTGAGCAGCGTATATTCATTGTAAAAAATATTTGTAAAAAAAATCAAGTTGTATTTTCGAGACGATGAAATTTAATTATAAGAATTTTTTGATTAAAATACAAAAATATAAATAATGAAAATAGAGTTTAGGTATATACGCCGCACAAAAATATGGGCGTTAACGTATTTTCTGTGATCATCGAAATGGAATAGTTATAACAGATCGTGTCTGCGAGAGGTCAGAGGTTACTTTTAAGTTTTCGACGGTGAATTTTTTTAATGTTATACGGAAAAAAGGTGAAAAATGTTTTTCTACATTTATTTTATGACAAAAAATTCCGTAGTTAAGCTGTGTACATTAAATATAAAGCCTAATTAACAGTAAAGGTGATGTACTGGATCGCCGATACATAGTCAAATAATATTACAATTGTTTACCATTTGTAATATTTTTGGCTATTTTTTAGTATCAATAGTACTGGATTCAGTTGATGTCATTTCATATTATGTGGAAATTAGTCCGCACAAAACTCCATTTTGAAATGCGCTGTCAGTTTTTAATGGATACGACGCTGTACAATGTTGTAGTTTAATTGGCTATTAATTAATATTTAAAGTTAAATTATTGCGTTACTTGATTGTTTTGTTACTAGAAAAATTCGTTGATTAACGTTTTTCATTGCTCGGTAAGATTTCTAAATGTCGATCGACGAGCAGTAAAAAGTGATAATATGAATACTTATTAAGTGTTCACTCCTGAACATCGAAATCGCGACCTACAACTAGCGATTACATTACATTTTTTATTTCATAGCGTAGAGAAAACAATATTACCAACTGCTTTGAAATAGAAAACTACCAAAGTAATTTTAAAGCGAGCTAAATTTCCAAATTAATGAATTAACCTGTTATACTGTCCCACTGCAGGGCACGGGACAGCCTAATCCCACTCAGGATGAGAGGGATAAGGTCCAACGCGCTGGCCTAGTGCGTGTTGGCCAACTTCACACGCCTGACGATGTTTTCCTTCACTGTTTAAGAGCGTAATTAATAACAATTTGACCTTGTCACAAAAAATACAATTCAGTCTTTTCTTTATTTGAAAAAAAAACTGACAAATAATTTTCAAGAAATTAAAATAATCCCTCAATCTAAAAAAAACCAACGCAAGCAGTTGATAATATTTTTTTTCAAATTGTTAAGTTTTTAAACAATTAATTGCTGTTGATTTAAATTAAACATCCTCATTGACTGTTGCAGTTTAATTTTATTTTGTCGCTTGTTCGTTTACGTGGTTTGTATTTCAGCTTGTTTTACTACATATTTAGCTAAATATACATCATTAATCATATAATTAAGTGTAGTCAAGATAGCCAGGTTTTCAATTTAACTCACAATAGTAGTCATATATCTTAATGTATCGTAAGTTAGCATAATTAATGTAATGTAATTCATGATACTATTTATAAATAAAAACTTCAAATTTTTACTTATAAATGGTTAGAAAATAATATCAAATAAGCACTAAAACGCCTATTTTATATTGTACCGTAGTAAACAACGAATAAAAAAAATCAAATAAAAGCAAAAAAAAATATCTGTGTACTTAAAAGTACTTAAATGTCATAGATAATGCAATTAATTATTGGTGTTTTTACGGGAAATTATTACATCCCGCTCTTGCGTCGTATCCATCTTTAAAACATTATAGGTACTAAGAAAAATATAAATGCAATCATCAAATTGAACAATTCGTAATGTTATTCTAAGAAATGATTATTTCAAGTGTAATTTTGAAAATCAATAGGAATGGTTCTAAAAATATTATCAAAAATAAAATGGGGTAAAAATCAAAATGGGGTTATGATTTTAAATAATTGGGTAATTTTGGTAATATAATCGCTGACAGCGCATTAATTTTTTTCTACTTTATCGTATTGCCTAGCCTCTGTAATGTCACATGAGGCATTTACGTTGTTACAAAGTTTTGTTAAATCGTTAACATTACCCTGTTTATCGTAAAAACTTTACCCAATTGGTGTAATTCTAGTCTTATCTTTTTTATCCTTTGAAACGATGTCGTGATTGATCAAAAAATGTTGTAGGTACATTTTTGGAAACCGTAAAAATTGTAAAAAATAAGAAATGGTAAATTGTATAGTCAATCAAAAAGTATTGTAACTACAATAATGTTTCGGCGTAAAAATTGTAAAATTCAAAATGTTTAGACGTTAGAATAAAAATTTACGGATTAGGTAGAAGTCAAAATTCGTGTTTGGCATGCTGTATTTAAACATAAAAAAGTTAAAATTAAACAAAATTGTAAATAAATTTTAGAAATGACGTGAAAAAGTGATGTGACGATATTACTGTACCTAATCGATGTTTAGGCGAATAAACATACATGTTGGATATTCTTATTAAATCTCTAAGTAACGAGTGTTCACGACAGAGAATTTTTTGTTTCATTATTTTGTAATTTTTACGTTATTTTATAATTATTTCTCGTGTATAGAGTTGTACCCTATAATTTTAAGTTTAATAATGATTAAAAATTATTAATATAAAACGATGCCATGTTTTTAAGTAATTATTTTAGATTTACTCGATGTGTTTATTAAAATATTATATTTTTTATAAAAGTTATTATTTTTTTTGTACTCGATAATTATTTAGTCAAAATAAGAACTGCTATGTAATTTATAGTTAAGTTTAGTGTTGTTACGTTAAGCAATTATTTTTTTAGTTATTACATTTTATTGAACAAATTTAATTAACCCATTAGTTTAATTGTGAAAAAAATAATATAATTTTAACAACGGAAAATGCTTACTGTGTCATTAAATTGAGAATAGTGACTATTATTGCCGAAACGGTTAGCTATAATTATTTTAAAAAATAAAAAGGATGATTCATAGGTGCGTTTTTCTTTATATACCTACCTAAGTACCTGCCGACTGTTCAAAGATTGACATTCATCAACACATGGTAATTATCACAAACTCATTTATTTTCCTACTGCTGGGAGGTGTCTCCTCTCAGAATGATAGGGGTAGGCTATGTAGGCATAGTCTACCACATTGGCCTAGAGCGGGTTATTATTTTATTTTTAATTGATTCATTATCATCACATAAGTAAGTAACATAATTTTTTATGAAATTTACATTTTTAAATAGGTACGATAAGTAGATAAGTATTTAAATAAGCGAAAGTAGTGTGCCAGGATCGTAGCAAGTGGAAATCTATACTTAGTCTCTGCCTATCCCAATGGGAGATAGGCGTGAAAATATGTATGTATGTACAATCACGAGCATCAATGTGTATACACTTACTAAAATTCGAAAGCGTTTTTTTTATGAAATGACGATTGCAAACTTTGAGATAATAACAATATCATTAAGGCATTGGTTCGAAAATACTACGTTCATAACATCATAAAATTTCAATTAATACATTTTGAGAAAATCGCTTTTGAAATTTGCCAAGTGTATACATATCTGTGCTCGTGACTGTACCTATGTAAATATTTAAATACCAACTTAGTAGGTAAGTGACTGTTTTTATTGAGAACCTATAAATATTTTCATCAAAATGTGACAAATTAACAAATTATAATGCAATCAATATTTTTCAGTCGGTAGGTAGGTACCTACTCTTACTTTTACACGTTATCACAGGGTGCCGAGTCTACTATTCAGTTGTGTCAGAATTGTGATTCAGTGACTTCATAATGGTTGATTTTTGACAGTTTTCTCTACGAAATCTGTCATTTCTTATGTCATTTAGTGCCATTGGACGGTCAATCTGAGTCTATTGAAATAGCAGACTAGGGCCCCAGTTGACTGTAAACGTTAGAAAGAGAAAAGGATTTGTATTACCTTTAGGTATCTCCTGTCAATACACATAAAATATACCTACCAGTTAGAGATTATTTACTTATAATAAGTACCTACCAAAAACTTCTTATGTGTGTTGATTAGCAGACTAATCACTATTCGGTATAAGCTACATAATAGGTACCTAGTCTTATCTGTGATTGATGACTGTGATGATTATTTTGCTAATAAACACATAGTTAACAAGTCTAAGTCGATACATATAATCTGCCTAGAGATAGGTTACTATAATTATGTAAAACATAAAACATTAGGTAATATCCAATATAGCTGTCTTATAATTTTTCGTCTGTAATACGAAACTATAATAGTAAACATGCACCGCCATCTGTTGGTGAGTAGCAAAACTAATGCAATAAATCTAACTGGAATATTATTTTAATTGGATTATTTTAGTAGGTATCGTTGTTAAAACTGATCGTTTATCGTAGCCGATTATAATCAAATATTATATATTACGATAAACTACATTATTTCGAACCGTTTTAGAGATTAGGCAATATTTGTTTGAACACACAAACAGCTTCTTACCCTAAATGCATAAGTACCTACACAGTAGGTACCTTCTCCATTCCGCCGTAAAAAGAGGCAAATCCTATCCTACAGTAGGTAGGTACCTACCTACTATATTCGTAACAATTTGTGAGAATATAGGTATGGGTGTTTGTTACTTTTTCACACAAAAAACAACTGTATGGATTTAAATGAAACTTTACAATAATATGGCTCATACATCAGAATGACAAATAGGCTACCTATAATTCAAATATCTACGCGTACGAAGTCACGGGCAATAGCTTGTCGTAATAATTAATGATGCAAGCCTTACTCAATTTATTAGTTTTATAAATTTCTGCCATCTACACAAATAATTAGTGAACTGTTTATGAAAGGCAGTATATAAGTTACAACCGCCATCTAGCGTGATATATTATAAATCGCATGTTGAAAACACCGCCATCTCTTAAATTTATTAAATACTAATAGCTGATTGTGGACTAGTATCGCCATCTATGTACTTTATTAGTACTACCGTGAAAACGAGTTGACTAGCTTTTTATGGAATGTGTTGTTAGGATAACGTCTAAATTGTTTAGGTTTTCTTACAAAGATGGCATGAAAAGAAACTAGAAAAAATATTAAAAACTGGAAAAAGAAAACATGTGAGAGATCTCTCTCACAACAAAATGCTAATAAAATGAGAACGGCTTATAATTTGAATTGCTTATGTGTTATAACGATTGCAACCGTGCTCAGTTTAAGATAAACAACAGAAATAGTAGGTATCAATTCAGAAGTTTTACATCAAGTAGGTAAAGGAAAAGTGTGAGTGGAGTCAAGAGGTCGAAACATGTTAGAGGATAGAGAACAATGTGGCTTGCCCCATCAATAAGAAAGCTTAAGTTGACTAACGAGTAAGTATGGTTATAGGCAGGGCTTTGGAAGTAATTTTGTTTGGAGGTTGAATACCCTCCCCTCTTGCCTAAGACGAAAATCCATTTTCCTTTTTTTAATTTACCTACCTATACCCATAATTAGGGTTGCCATCTCTAAAATTTGGAAACCAGGACAAGACGCGTGAAAACCCCGGTCAACAGGTTTTTTTAAAAACAGTTTAAATGTCATAAAGTGACACACAGTGAGTGTGAAGTGTTCGTGTCGCAGGTGGACCGAGACTTTAAGGTTTAAATTTTTAAACCCGGACTACAAATGAAGCCCCCCCCCCCCCCCGGACGCTTCCTGGATGCCCTCTAAACTAGGACAAATCCGGGGAAACCCGGACGGATAGCAACCCTACCCATAATGCCTTTGGTTAAATATCACCTCTCATAGGACCCAAAAAACACAGCCACACTTCACAGCCGTCCAGAAAATCTATCAGACATGCTGGTTTCCGTAGAATTGCCGCACCTTGTTACGCTTCTGCCAACCCCACTCACAAAACTATCGCACACAAACGAAATACCCGCGATGAATAGCGGAGTAAGTGATGTATTACCGAGCGTTACCAGCGGACCGGAATAATTATTATAATATTAAATAAATCGCCGTTGTTCACAAAAAAATCTTCACTGATACACATTGAGACTTGCTCCGGTGAGAATGGGGGGTTAGGAAGGAGTGGATCTGTCATCAGACAATTATTAGAAGCGATAGACGGGACCAAAACCAAAAATTATCCCTTGTCACGGTCGTGGCGAATGAAACGATTCCCATGGCCGTGTATACAGGGCAAGGCAAATTAGTACGGTTTTTAGATAGAGTTCGACATAGGTGGAAGACGATCCGTAATGATTTTTCGCCGAGTAAGCCAGGATACCGGAGGCCCAACCCCTTTTAGGGCTATATTTCACCGGGACACCGTGGCGGCGCAACCAGTCGCCGCTACCAACAAAATGTATACAGCTCTATAGAGAGTTACTCACCTGGTGTCCGTTTGGTTGCGCAACCAATTTGGCGGGGCGACCACCTCGGACGCTTGCACAGAATGTTACTGGTTGCGCCGCCACGCAGGTCGCGCCACCACTAATTACTATAGCGCTGTATGATGCCTCACTCACTCGGCCGCTAGTCCGGCCGCCAGTGACTCTCTTGAATTCCCTTTTCTACGTACATACAGCAGTCGTGCTATCTCTTCGAAGTCCATTTTGATACTGTCTCTGTGTGGTGTGGCGACTCTGGTGTCCGTATGGTGTCTAGTCTGGTAGCTTGCGGACACCACGGTGGCGCAACAGGTTGCGCCGCCATGGTGTCCCGGTGAAATATAGCCCTTAAAAGGCGGTTAACCCACTTGCGACTCCTCTGGTGTGGCGGGTGTCAATGGGCGGCAGTAATCGCTTACCATCAAGTGATCCGTCGACTCGTTTGCCCTCCTATCCCATAAAAAAGGGCAGGCTCTGATAACAGGTTAACCACTCTGTGAGACAGTGTAATTTTTTGTCTGTGGGGAAGAATACAAAACTTCTCAGCGTGCTGTGAAGAAACGCACATTATATAAATCAGGGAAACAATTAAAAAAAGGATTTTGAAGATCCGCTTTCTTAGCTCCATGTGAGACTGGCTTTAAAATGATTATGATTTTGAAAATGATCATGACTTGCTTATGAAAAAAAAAACGTCTACCAGGTTGCACTCCGGGAGTGCCGGCAGAAGTGAAAACTTGATATTTTTGATATTTTGGAATGATTAGGGAATAATTTCGCACGAATTGCTAAAAGTACTATCTTATAAGTGGTAAAATACAATATTCATTTTTGCGCTATCGTACACAAACATGTCAATTAATACAACATTAAAAATTTAACACTTCAGAACTATTACAACCGTCTTACGAATTCTCGATCAGGTCACGTGTCCTGACGCGAGTTTAACATTTTTTACCCATTCCGACACAACGCCAAAGAAGTTTTCATTTCAAAACTGGTTACTATTTTGATATTTGATACTAACTTACAGTATTTTTTTCTTTGAAAAATAAATAAAAATATTTAATAATACCATTAAATTCTCAGCCATATCCACACAACGCAGTCGAGACGCAAACGCTCGCGTGTCCCGCTCCACACAAAGAATACGTTCACTGCGTTTTATTTCCACGACTTTTTCACATCGGCGATATGTAATTTTCATTTCTCGAAGCTACTTTTTCACAGCACAGGGGCGCCTAACTCGAGATTTTTTAGCACACAAACTTTTTTATTTTGACACTACGATTATTTCTTATTGCCATGTTGGATTGAGTGCGTTTTTGTGTGTGACGTAGCATTCACGATGTCTATGATTTGATAATGAAGTGTTTACATTTTTTCCCGCGTTCAACGTTTAGTTTTTAGTATATGAACGTTGTTTTTAATGATTTTTATTGTGGTTTCTCGTGACAATTGAGTGTTTACCGTTTTTCTTCAGTATTTGCGGTTCGCGGTAATTTGTAAGTGACACTTTTGTGTGTGATTGATGTATTCCCTGATAATTGTTGAATGATTTATTGTAAATCTGTTAACGCTTTTCTTTTTATGTAATTTTCTGTTTGTTCATAAATTTTCGTACAGTCATATTCTAGATATTGTGATATTAATCTATACATCTATACAAATAAATACTTACAAAAAATAAATACTAAATACAATACAAATAAATAAAATTGAAGTGGCTGTTTGTAATATTAAAATAACTGCTTTTGACTAAGTGCATTTGGATATATAGGTACACGGTACAAATACCAAAACAACATTTTTCACAATTTTTATCTGTCTGTCTGTTTGTCCCGGCTTATCTCTGAAATAGCTGGGCCAATTTTGACGGGACTTTCACTGGCAGATAGCTGATGTAATAAGGAGTAACTTAGGCTACTTTTATTTTAAATACCACGCGGGTGAAGTCGCGGGTTACAGCTAGTAGCACTAGCAAAAGATATTTATTTTATATTCTAATTATAACCAAGTTTGTGAAAGCTATGGCTCTTTCTTCAAAAGGCCTGTTCAGATTTTGCCCTACATCGTAAAACACATATCCTATAATACTACTACTACTGTCTGGACTTTAAAAGAGACCATGATTCTCTGAGTTTGTTTCGGCGTTTCTTCTCAGAGGTCGTCAGATAGGAAATGCCGGTGCCATTTAGTAAAAAAAAATATGTAAAACAACTTGTAATTTTTTTTAAGGTCTATTTACAGAAATAAATATCACTTATCATCAATTTTGTTATACTGTCATTTTTATATATTTAGAAAAAAAAACAAAAAAGTAATATTTTTTTTTACACAAAGGTTCACAATCTCTGGCCTCTCCCGCGCTCAGACAACCACGGTCTATGGTTTTTTAACAAATAAGTGTATTGCCATCAGCTATTAAAATCTTCGCTATAATTAAGTGAGAAAAAAACAGCAACCCCTTTGTTTGAAACCTTCTATTTTCAACTTTATTGCCATAGTGGAAAATAATTCTTTTAATTATGCGAATGTGCAGTTACGCTGTTATGGTCTTAGAACATTAATGGGAAGTTATAAGGGTAATGATATTTAGTAGTTTTTATTTTACTTTTTTTCTAGTGCATAATTGTAGTGTATAGTTTCCATTAAGATTGTTTAAAGGTATATTATCACGCTATGACCTTTGTGAGGTCAGCAGAGTTATTGTATGACACTTCCAATAATGTACAAGCATGACATCCATATTGGGATTTTATGAAATGAAACGATAATCTATACTATCTGTACTAATATATAAAGCTGAAGAGTTTGTTTGTTTGCTTGAACGCGCTAATCTCAGGAACAACTCGTCCGATTTGAAAAATTCTTTCAGTGTTATATAGCCCATTTATTGAGGAAGGCTATAGGCTATATAATATCATCACGATACGCGGACGGAGTCGCGGGCAGAGGCTAGTAATATATAAAGCTGAAGAGTTTGTTTGTTTGCTTGAACGCGCTAATCTCAGGAACTACTGGTCCGATTTGAAAAATTATTTCAGTGTTAGATAGCCCATTTATTGAGCAAGGCTATAGGCTATATAATATCATCACGCTACGCGGACGGAGTCGCGGGCAGAAGCTAGTTTAAAAATAAATAAACATTCACCTCGATGATCTGGTGGGTACAAACACAGTTACTGAGTGTGAGGAACCGAGTTCGAATCCTAGAATGGGCAATGAGTACTACCGATATATTGAGGATATACGGCTTGTCAGGCTTTTTGCTGACAATCAAACTATTATCATAGGTGTTCATCATATTATCATATGGCAGCCGGGACCATCAGCTTTTTTTTATGGAATAGGGCGGCAAGCGAGCAGACGGATCACCTGATGATAAGCGATAACCGCCGTCCATGGACACCCGCAACACCAAAGGAGTCAGAAGTGCGTTGCCCGCCTTTTAAAAGAGTTTGGGCCTCCGGTATCCTCACTCACTCGGCGAAACACAACCCAAGCGTTGTTTCACGCCGGTTTTCTGTGAGGCGGTGGTATCACTCCGCTCGAGGGGCCCCATTCGTGCCGAAGCTGGCTCTCCCTCGTTCAAAGTTTGCTTTCGTGCACGGAGAGGTCTCGATGTGTTAAGAATGGTCACCCATCCTCACACTGACCGCGGCAAGCGCAGCTTCGCCTTGCTTAGCCACGGGACCTTATATACCAATCCTTCTATAAAACATTAAACATACTATAATATAACATAAGTACTTACCTATCATCATGCCTTTATTCCCCGAAGGGTTTGGCAGAGGCGTACTTAATGTACACCCACAGTTTGACGGTATGTTTAGGTCCCATATAATAGGGGGCGAGCCTATTGCCATTAACCGGGCACAACTTCCAAACTCCGAGCTGCTACTGGGAATTTCATAGAAAAACCCAATAACACTTTTCTCAACCTGGGAATCGAACCCAGGACATCTAGCGTAGCAGTCGCACTCAGTACCACTAGGCTAATGAGGCAGTATATAAGAGGCAGTATGATATCAATATCTTAAATACATCGATTTTATGCAAATGGTGACCTAAACAAAAACCGGTACAATTTTATCTAAAAAACCGATAAAAATACTGCAAAAAGAACCGCCGCAGACGGTTTTTTCATTAAAACGGACAATATTATTATCATATTATCGTACTAATTAAAAAACTTTATTTATTTTTAGGGTTCCTTGCATTTCTTTCGAAGATTCGCTAGTTTTTTAGGTTTTGATCCTAATTGATCAAAACCTAAAAAACTAGCTGGTACGCTGGTATTCATAAAAACAATGTGAATAGTTTTGATTGACACGACTATAACAATTTTGTGGATCTAGAAAAGAAACATAGCTTAATTTAAATATTATCTTTGTAAGTACCTACCTAGTACAACTAAGTGATTAAATAGGTAAATAATAATGTTGACATTGATTTTGATATTTTGACTTTGACTGAAAAAAGATAGGTTTTATACCTAACTACGGAACCTCAAGAAAAGCCTTCCACGCACTTGCCGAATGCTTAGTGTTACCATCATTAATATGTAAAATTGCAATAAATAATGCTCGCGTGTTGCTATCAGATAAGCAAGTAACTGTTTATCATTGCGACTCGACGCGAAGGGGGCAGGTTGACTTACGTACGTGTAATGCGATGAACAACAATTTTATTTAAGTTTTTTAATTTACCAGTTTAAACAACTACTTACATCATTAGTCTAGTAGCACAACCGCATATTGAGCGTAAGGTCTTGGGTTCAGTTTTCAGATCAAGCAAAGTGTTATTGGATTTTATATGAAATTTTAAGTAACTCAGCTGTAAAATTTGTGCTCGGCTGCAAAATATCCAAAATAACATAGCATCGAGATATAAGCAATTCGCCTGTTTGATCCTATCAGGACAGAAATCCAAATTCTGAGCTGCTACTATGAATTTCATAGCAAAACCCAATTACACTTTGCTAGACCTGGAAATCAAACCCTCTAACAGTGGCGCTTGAGACAGACAATAAAAATATAAATAAATTATGTAAAATAAATTGTTGGCCAAAAATTACACGTACATTACATTTATACAAGTACATTACAGTTAGTACATTACATTTATAATAAAATCACCATAGGTACTTACCTATGGTGATTTTATTATAATCACGTAGTGTTCCACTGCTGGGCAAAGAACACTCTACTCTTCTACTTCTCTCTATCCGTTGCTGCTAAAGAACAATATTTTTGGAGAGTCCAGTTTATCCCGCCATCTCCGTCTGAGCTTTCTGCGTTGGAGTCTGCCAATGAATTTGTCGTATTTTTTTAAATGGGAGGGTCCTTTAATTTTGAAAACTTTGAATTAGTCTTATAAAAATTATTGTGGATTATATTGAGAAATAATAGAATTTGAAAAGTTAGTTGAAGTATAATATTACCGATAAACAGTATCAGAGGTATAGATTGCCATAATTTGGGACTTTTTGAAGTACTAGTTTACAGAAAATCTTCTTCTTGGATCTTTTACCATATCGGATAACTATACCGACTAAAATGTCAATACTGTGACTGGCCGTCATTTGGGACTGGTCTACCCAAGCTGTTATGGATTTTTATTTCTCTTTTCTCTCCTTCATATAATAATGTGTTCTAGCATGTCTGCAAAAAAGAAGCCATGTCTTATGAATTTATTTCGGTGTCCCTTCTCAAAGATACAATACTGGCGCCATCTACTCGTAAAAATCTAAAACATTTACTTGTATAAGTGTCTTTAAAATATCTATTTATCCTTAGACCATCCTGTACTTAATTTAAAATAGGTAACTGTAGAAGATGGTTGGGTCTTACGAGCTGCTTGGGACCCCATTATAGAATCTATTAAATCTAAATCCAAGCTCAAAACTGCAAGACCAAAGGATACGGTGAGCTCGTTCTGCGTGAATCGGATCACTAATAATTAACAAAAATGTAAGGTAGCTGTTAGTAATTTTAACATTAAGACGTCCAACACCTCAGTCTACCCGTGACCATGGATGCTGTAAAGGATCCGAAACGTCGGGAAATAATAAAATTTAATACAACGCGATAAAATCCGTAAAAAATAGTTTTATTTTAATAGGTAACTGTATTTAAATTGCGTATCTTTTTGATCAAAAGCAACGGTTTGATAATTAGGTGTGTATGTAAAACAGTGTTATGATTTTTTCACCACAATCAGAGATCGGCCAGTCCAGTCGTATGCGGGTCTGATAATATCCACCGCTTGTGAATTGTGTGGGTACTTTAGTTTTGGTTCCCCACAATTATTGTTTGTGCATTGTTTTTCACGATTTGTGGTATAATTTTATGAGGGAACTTCAAACATAGGCATCGCCTGTCCTTGTGTTTTTATATAGTTTTAAGTAAAAGGGACGTATGAAATGAAAAATGGGTGTTAAGCGCAATGTGATGGATTTTTTTCGGTGAGTTTCTTACTTATTTTGAAGATCAAATTTACGTCTGTATTCCTCAAATGTTTATGCAGAGATGTACAAAGGTACCTACACCTACAGTTCGCCACGGGTTGGTTTGTTAATTTTTGGGTTAAGTTAAGCACAAATCTAAACTAGATTTGCTACGGATCGAGATAGGGATCGAATTTATCCTAAAATTCATGAGACGGAAGGAGTAAAATTTATATAATAACTTGATTTATTTCATTAACTGCCTCATTAGCCAAGTGGTCCTGAGCGCGACTGCTACGCTAGAGGTCCTGGGTTCGATTCCCAGGTCGAGCAAAGTGTTATTGGGTTTTTCTATGAAATTCCCAGTAGCAGCTCGGAGTTTGGAATTTGTGCCCGGTAAATGGCAATAGGCTCGCCCCCTATTACATGGGACCTAAACATACCGGCGAACTGTGGGGTACATTAGTACGCTTCTGCCTAATCCTTCGGGGAATACAGGCGTGATGGTATGTTATGTTATTTCATAGATTTTTTAAAATAATATACCATCATGGCCTTCAGTTTGCTGGTATGTTTAGGTCCCATGTAATATGGGGGAAGCCTTTAACCGGGCACAAATCCAAACTCCGAACCGCTAATGAGTACCTAACTATTACAAAGAAATCACCAATAACACTTTTTTTAGGGTGCCACACACTAGGATTTTATCCTGTATCGTGGGTGCGTTTACAAACACAAATTCTCACACACGCACACACACAAACACCCAGACGGGGAACAACTACAAGTCTATCCCAGTTAACTTGTCTTTTTTGGTAAACAAATATGGCGTCCTAGTAACCAGAGATAACTGATAGTGGTTAGATAATGTTGGGAAATCATGAATGAATGACTGAACTAAATACTCTTAGCCAAGACTATTGAAGAATGATTCTCACCTTGACGAGTACTGATTTGTTTTTTAATTTTAAATATGAAGTGAATGTGTGAAGTGAATATGAAGAAATAAAACGACAACTGCAAAACATTAATTTATTAGTAGTTCCTCTGAAATACACGTGTCAGAATCTGATGGCTCTAAAGAGTCATCAGATTTCGACACATGTATTATGAACCTCTGGTTCGGTTCATCTGATGCAGTATCATTGTACCCGATAGAGTAAACCCACCCCCACCAGGTGCCCGACAAGGCAGTCCACAAGGACTTTCGATTAGCTTGCCCACCTCGACGAGCAGCACTAGGATCGGAATGCCTACGGAGAATCTGCAGGGCGTCCCGGCTTCGCAGAGGATCTGCTTCCCCGTTTTCCATCGGAGTGGAATTGGCTCCGCGTGCGCTAAGGAACTCCCTCAATCGAGGCCCGAGAGCCGCCAAGGCCGGGACCCACTCTTTGCCATGCAAGCCGTCGGGTCCTGGAGCAGTATTTCTGGCCTTGAGACTTCAACCACCACTCATTTCTACGCCGTTCACCTCGGGAACAACGTCGTCACTGTGGTCCGCATCGGAATGTCTGCCCCTTCTTGACAAAATTCCTAGCTACAACTATTATTGTTCTTAATTCTAATTCATGTTAATTCCATCTGTAATATTTCATATTTTGATGTCAGCACAGGGTTCATGATTAAAAACGTAGTATGCTAAATAGCAAAAAAATGCTATGGATAATATTTTACATTAACAATATTATTTTTGTGAAGATAAGGACTTTTTGGATTTTTTGCTCATTCACTTAAACAAAATCATTCATTATTTTGTCACATCCCCTACAATTCGTAGAGTTTCTAGAGTTTTGAAATGTCAAATTGTCATGATTATTTTATTCTGTGAAAATGTAATTACATAAAATTTAGTTTTTATTAAAAACTAGCTTCTGCCCGCGGCTTCGCCCCCGTGGAATAAAAAGTATCGGGAACGGGATAAAAATTATCCTATGTCCGTTTCCTGGTTCTAAGCTACCTCTCCACCAATTTTCAGCCAAATCGGTTCAGCCGTTCTTGAGTTATAAATGAAGTAACTAACACGACTTTCTTTTATATATATAGATAATAGATTTTTATAGTGATTTCGAAGCAGTTTTTGGTGTAAATTAAAGTGTATGTGTATAATGTAAGTGTTAATAAAATCGTTTCCTACATCAAGTGCGTGATTAAAGAAAAACTTGTGATTTTCGCATCGGGAAGGGTTTGTTTACCAAAAAAGACAAGTCCAAAAAAACGGACTATACCTGTACTTAGATCATACAGATATTTGCTTCGTGTGGGGATCGAACCCACAACACGTGTCGCAGAAGCCGTTCGCTCAGCCGCTACGCTAAACTTTCCTCGACCTGGGAAAAGAACCCAAGACCACGCGGTTAGAACCACTAGACTAATAAAGCAGTATCATAATAATAATATATATATCTATAATTATACTTATCTATACTTATAATATTGTAAAGCTGAAGAGTTTGTTTGTTTGTATGCTTGAACGCGCTAATCTCAGGAACTACTGGTCCGATTTGAAAAATTCTTTCAGTGTTAGATAGCCCATTTATTGAGGAAGGCTATAGGCTATATGTATATCATGACGCTAAGACCAAGTAACTATTCCACGCGGATAAAGTCGCTGTCAGAAGCTAGTTCATTAAATAAAATAACTTGCATAAAACGAAGTAAGTACAGGCAATTACACAAATTAGCATACACACAACATGTTTATCGCGATGATTGTACTTACAACGTAGGACTGTTAGCAAGTTCGAAATAATTGAGTGTTACGGTGTTTAAGTTCGAGCGATGCGCAGGAGTTGTATTTTGTAACACGAATGTACAAAACCACCTGTTTCCCTTCGCGAGTTTCGATATAAAACTATTTTCAAGGTAGCATATCTGCTAAAATTGATGAAGCTTTCGGAGTAGTGGTTGATCATTCGGCTTAATTGTCTTCTGCGACGCGTGTTGTGGGTTCGATGCCCACACGGAGCAAATATTTGTTTTAATAATAATATTTATATGTGTGTAAATAGTTATCATAACATCACCCCTCTACTCGCGGAACGGCTGAGCAGAGGCGTATTAATAATTATGTTTAGGTCCCATGTAATAGGGGCGGCCTCTATTGCTATAACTGGGTACAGATTCCAAACTCCGAGCTGTGTGTGCTGATGTTGCGGGTGTCCATGGGCGGTGGTAATCGCTTACTATTAGGTGATCAGCCTGACCTTTTGCTTCCCCATCTCAAAAAATATATATCTGGCTAATCTTACCATATGCCTACTTACTTGTTACTTAACCTCGAGTTCCTCTATTAAGAAATTAAAAAAGAAACTTTTTTTTTACGAGTCTCCACTGTTGTCTGTTATTATAAACTTCAACCCTTCATTTTTATGAAAGTCATTAAAGCCAGTCTTTAAAGAAATAGGTAATAAATTTTTTTCATTCCTTATAACTAACATAATAATTGGTAACATAATTGGTTAATCTATATTTTCATGTTACGTAGGTATGTATTTTGAAAAAAACGTCACAAAATACATACATGCTTAGATAGTTATTTTAGTGAACGAAAAATTTGAATCGCAGGCAGGAATCGAACCTGCGTCTTCTGATTAGATACACCAGACGCTGTGACTATATGACCACTAAGGCACCGCGAGTGCCACCTGCCATGTCGAAATTTGCCTTCACGTTCTGAACATATGTCTTAAAGGTGACGTCAGTGACATCTACTGAAGTCGAAGTTTTCCTTCACTAAAATCTATACTAATATATTAAGCTGAAGTTTGTTTGCTTGAACGCGCTAATCTCAGGAACTACTGGTCCGATTTGAAAAATTCTTTCAGTGTTAGATAGCCCATTTACTGAGGAAGGCTATACGCTATATATCATCACGCTACGCGGACGACGTCGCGGGTAGAAGCTAGTAATTTAAAATCTTAGCATAAAAAATGCAAAATAAAACAAATCGTTTAACTTGTCAAGCACCCTTTTTCTTGTCTGTTGTCAATCTTGACATGACATTGACAGCTCACAAGCTGACAAGACGATGTCGCTAAGGTGCATTCAAATATTATGATGCATTCTCAAAATATAACAAGAAGTATGCAAGTAGGCGACGGTCTGTAGGCTCTGCTTACCCCTGTGGGAGAAAGGCGTGAGTATATGTACTATGTATGTATCTAAATTTACTATGGGAACATCTTACTATGTCGATTAAATAAATAATAACCTAATGTAATTAAGTACTGGTTTTCTAAGAAAGTTGATTTTCTCATAACAGTTTTCTAGTAGTTGTCTATTGTTCTACAGTCTATGTTGGAGTGGGGTGTCCATGCGTCGCGATTGGATGGGAACAATCTTGATAAAGCCTACTTTATGCTTCACATGATGTTTACAAGTCTTTTATATGCATAATTATTGTTTATGTCTCTTACAGGTAAGTATCTGACTGGCTTGTAGGGTGGAAAATCCTTCTAAATCTTTCGGTAATATAGCAGGCAGTGGGGTTAATTTTGGACTAAAAACGGACTTACTGTTTCATGCCCTATCTTCTAGTTGACGGAAATCGTGATCGCTTCCTCCACAATGTGAGTTCAAACCGAGTTCATTCAAACAGGTACGAAATAAATGCACACTAACTTACGTTACAAGAATATTATAAGTAATAAACATTATTACAGTATTTTACTGATGCGGAAATTGGTTAGAAATTAAAATACAATTCTTCACTGCCGTTTTGATTGGTATCTCGTAAGAAGCGAGAAGATGTCTCACTAGCTCGTTGGTAGGACCTTTTAGGGTCGGAGTGGGCGGTAACCACTCCGTTGTCTGTCTGTTTTTGTGCGTGTTCCAACTTTAGCGCGTGAGAGCCATTTCCTGCTCTTAGTTACTGTGGCTCTGGCGGTCTGCAGTCGGTAGGGTCTCTTAACGATCGGCAACACATCAGTAATTTTTCTGGTATTTCAGATGTCCTGGGCGATGATAACTATTTACCATGCAGTTGGCTCAGTGGTCATTTGCTGACATAAACTATAAACAAATATACAAGATAGTATTATTTATAGATACATTTTTTGCTAGTACGTTTACCTTAATCTATACTTACTAATATATAAAGCTGAAGAGTTTGTTTGTTTGTTTGGTTATTTGCTTGAACGCGCTAATTTCAGGAACTACTGGTACGATTTGAAAAATTCTTTCAGTGTTAGATAGCCCATTTATTGAGGAAGGCTATAGGCTATATATCATCACGCTAAGACTTAGTAACGATTCCACGCGGACGAAGTCGCGGGCGGCAGCTAGTTTAATATATACATACATACATACACTCACGCCTTTCTCCCAGAGGGGTAGGCAGAAACTATAGACAAGCACTTGCACGATTCTTGCATACTTCTTCCACATTCATACATACGCGCCGGTTGCGAGTAGGTAAAACGCACCAGTGCCTGTAGACAAGTGTTATGAACGCGAATCGAATAGAATAGAATAGAATTCTCAATATATGCAAATGACATAAGCTTTGGACAAATCGAGCGCGCACAAATGTCATCTCCATACATTTTGTTTCTATTCGTTTGTCATTCAAACTTTAGATTGCCACTTGTTTACAGGCCCTGATCTTTTTGAAGGACCTCGTCAATAAAATTGGTGTATGTCCTTTTAGGACGATCTCTTCCGAAGCTACCGCTAATATTGGCCTTGCTCTTTGCTGATATTCGCCAAATTCCTTTCGTAATTTTATATCTAAATAGGTTCTGCCCGCGACTTCGTCCGCGTAGCGTGATAATATATAGCCTATAGCCTTCCTCAATAAATGGGCTATCTAACAATGAAATAATTTTTCAAATCGATCCAGTAATTCCTGTGACTAGCCCGTTCAAGCAAAACAAACAAACTCTTCAACTTTATATATTATTATAAGAGAAGTATAGATCATGGTCACACTAGCGTTAACACAAATTGCCAACAATATCGTGTATTGATTGATTGATAGATAACGCAACGCCATTGTAAGTTATGATTTATATGATTTGGCAATCGTAGAAATTATAGCAAAAGGCATTTTAATCACTGTTGGATTATCAATTTAGCATTTTAATACTTATTTTAACATAGACCAAATAATTTGAAAAATAGGTTAAAGGTATTGTCGTTCTTCTCTTAATGATGTTGAGATGGGAAACCCTTTTTTTTTCTTTTATTTCCCGACGTTTCGGATTATTTACAGTATCCATGGTCACAGGTAGACTGAGGTGTTGGACGTCTTAATGTTATATTAATAATGGATGCTGTAAAGGATCCGAAACGTCGGGAATTAAATAATATCAATAGGTCGCAATAAAATTGGTAAAAGGTACTTTTATTCAATGTGGGCGAATCAATAAGATCACACCTCGATGTATGATAAATAAATTTATTGTTCTGATAATACAATTGTGTGTCGAGACAAAAATGGCGGTGTTCTTCGTAGTACGTTGTGAAGTTAGTCGCGTTCCTGCGCCGTGAAGCCCGCAGCGAGCGATGTTGCTAGGGTGCGTTCGTAATTTATAAATATGAAGAAAGGCTGCGTTCAGGCGTAGACATTCAATGTCTAACATTCATGTAAGTGTAAAAAAATAGTATGTTTGCCTGTATGATTTGAAAAATAGATTTGAATTCGAAAAGAACATACTCCCCATGTGGTCGGCGAAAAAAAATTACAATAAAACATAGGTACTGTTGACTGAATAACTGACTAAGTCGACAAGGTACGTTAGATTCTAATCACCATTTAAAATGTTAAAATAAAATAATACTAACAAAAAGTAAAACCACCTTCAAAAAATTATGTTATGAGAGAAACAGTTTCGGAAGTCACCGGCGAAAACAAAAAATCCGACCAAATAAATGGCACCGATTTCCGATTTGTTTCGCACATAACATTATTTTTATGTGTTTTTGAAATGACAAATGTTGTATGATGCTAATAAAGAAATTATATCTTATCTTCTTCTCTTCTCTACTATTATAAAATTGTAAAAAAGCTGTGTCTGTACATTGAAGATATTTAAAAAAAACACGTGGGTTATGGTATATAAACGTCTCCGAATCCGATCATGTCATTTTTAAATTTAAATTTGTCTGTTTTTCCTGTTTGTTACGGGTTGGAATAAAAACTACTGAATAGATTTTAATTTTATTATCACTGTTAGAAAGTATATGCTCCCACTTAAAAACTGGTGAACTTCTTATCTCAATTAATTAAACGAATCCTGAGATACAGCTTGACCTCCCTGATGTATAGAGGCCCATATAAAAAAGAGATCATCAATATTGGTTATCCATTTTTACTCCTGATATAGCTTCACGTGAGCGAAGCCGCGGGCAGAAGCTAGTTATTAATAATATTTGTTTTTGAAGGCAGTTTTTCTTTTTGTTGAGTTATTTTTTCCTATAAGTGCGCACCATAGAAATACTTACATTTATAAATCTACACAGTTGTAGCGAGGGTCAGTTAAACGCACGCACGCTAAACTGTCTTATTACATAACCTGTACGGAAATTAATCGAACAGAGTAGGGTTACTAAAGGTTAATTTAGCTTTACTTACTCACTGTAGATAGTGTGTTAAGTTTCAACTGTTTTTTTTCGTGTTGAAATACCGTGGACGGTGAAGGGTTATGTAGAAAAACTAAGAAAGTTAACTTCAGCAAGTGCAACATATCTTTTAGTATTTTTTTCATTTTCCATGCTAAGATTATAAAGTTATTTTAGTGAAGGAAAAATCGACTCTGAGAAGCAAGAAGCATGGAAAATGCAAAAAAAAACAAAAAGATAGTTGATACATCGAACTAATTGCAAAGTAAGTCATGTCGGTTGAGAAGAGTTGAGTTTCGACATGGCGGGTGGGACTCGCGGTGGCTTAGTGGTCATAGCGTCTGGTGTATCTAACCAGAAGACGCAGGTTCCAATCCTGCCCGCAATTCGAATTTTCCCTTCACTAAAATAACTTTATAAACGCCACAATGAAAATTTATATAGAACGACAAGGCACATCACACCTCAGTCTGCCCGTGACCATGGACGCTATAAAGGGTCCGAAACGTTGGGATTTGATTTCTATACTGTTGACTAATATAACGCCATAGAATCCGTAAAGTTGTTTTATTTCAATATGTCTAATATTCAGGTAAGCTTCAGAAATCAGTAAATTTATATAGTAGATATATAAGTAGCCATACCTAATAAGTATCTGAAAAGAGCAGCGTAGGATTGCCTCTAACAAGATGAATAGAGGTCCTGGGGCCCAAATATTTTATGTGCATCAGAATGGTATCCAATGGGATCTAAATGACAAGAACAGATCCATTCCAATCATCTAGATGATTGGACACACAACTGTGCGTTTCCCTAGAAATTTTCTGCCTTACACAACGAAACTGTGGAATGAACTATTGCCTGTAGTATTTCCGGAGCAATACGATCTTCAAACCTTCAAGAAAAGAGCGTACCTACTCCCTTTTAAAAGGCCTATAACGCACTTGTAACTCCTCAGGTGTTGCGGGTGTCCATGAGTGGCAGTAGCTTACAATCAGGTGATCCGTCTGCTCAATTGGCCCCCTTTGCCATTATAAAGAAACACTTAGGCTTACTCCACATTGGGCGCGCGAGTTCCTCGAGTGCGAACGACGCGAACGCTCTCCCTCTATCTATTTCTCTATTCACACGCTCGAGAAACGCGCACGCCCAATGTAGGGTAAGCCTAATTTCAACCTGGAAATCGAATTCAGAATCTCACTGTCTTCCGCCGTTCTTGTAATGTACACCACAAAGACACTATTTTGTAGAACTTATCTTTTTGAGACTTTTTGGATTTTTCATGCTAAGATTATATAGTTATTTTAGTGAAGGGAAAAATCCTGAGAGGCAATGTAACTTGCCTACAAATAGATGTTACTGACGTCACCTTTAAGACGTAAGTTCAGAATGTGAAGGCAAATTTCGACGTGGCAGGTGGGACTCGCGGTGGCTTAGAGGTCATGGCGTCTGGCGTACCTAGCCAGAAGGCACAGGTTCGAATCCTGCTTGCGAGTCGAATTTTTCCTTATTTTGTAGTTACCTCAAAATTCAATCTACATTTGTTCAGTCTTCAGAGGTCTTCAGAGGTTACGATACATGTCTTCGCCACTGGGCGGTTCCGAGTGCGCGCCTAGTATATAATTGCGCGTCGGCATAATTCTTGTGTGGCGTGCGCAGGAGTGGAATATCGTAACGTCTAAGCGTTATGAACCGTGGAGTGAATAGCTAAAACTATGGAGACGTCTTTGTACAAAAAAAATTTCGAACGTAATAAAGTCAAAACTTTTGTTAGTAAAAGTGACTCCTTAGTCTAGTGGTCGTATTTGAAAGGTCCTGGATTCAATACCGAGGTCGATCAGTGTAATTTAGTATATAGTTATCATCACGCCTGTATATTACGATGGGAACAAAGTAACAAGGAGTATCCCTGTTACTTTGTATGATATATGCATAACTAGCGGCCCCGGGCTTCATACGGGTGGAGAAATCCCAATTTTTTTTGATAATATTCTTTAGCCTATGATAATCTGGAATAATATAGTACTCAAATGGTGAAAATGGCACAGTAGTTTTTGAGTTTATTCGTTACATACCTACATACAAACAAATCTTTCCTCTTTATAATGGAAATATCGTAAACATTATTTTGTACTCTGGGAATCGAATCCATGCGCGTAACGGTAGTATTTGCGACTACGATACTAATATGGCAGTCTCTAGTTCAAGAAAGTAAATGAAATTAAGATATTATTATATAAATATTTTTAAAACAACCCTTCTCCACACCACTTGTTCGATAAAGGCGATATCACACAAACTCAAAAGCGGAAACGTTGACATTTCTATATATAAAAGTTATGCGCTATAATTCCGTTGGACGTGCAAAAAAACAGGTGTTTTTTTTTCCACAAACAAAGGTCAGGTGTTCTTGACCGCATGCAGTTAACGGCTCTCGTTAATACTATGGTTATCTAATCGTCTCTTGCGCAGGTTTGAGATGCTTTTAATTTTATGATCATCGGTTCAGACGTTTATTTAAATTGTGATTAATATGTTAATGCTTGCAATAATGTTGGTAAGGGCCACTTGCAAAAAACTTCATAAATGTGTTCAAATTGTATTAAACACAAAATTTGTATAAAATTTTGGTTTAAATATGATTTAAACACATTTAGGAAGTTGGTGCTAGTGGCCCAAAGAGTTGGTTATTTTTTTCCTTTTTAAAACAACATCTTTATTTAAGCTTTTTTAGGGAATGGGCTCATTAAATTATATACTTACAAATTTATCAGATTATGATCTTAAGATCAGCTTGCTGCAGTCCATCTGTATATAACTGGTAGTTCCTCGCATGAAGAGAAACCTGTCAACACAACATAACATCACATTTTTGTATTGAAGGGTTAGTTAGAGGTGTGCTGATGTAGAGAGAGCGTACTACAGCACGTTGTGAGATGAAAACGTCCGTGCGCCACAAAAATTCTATAATGACCATCATTTTGCGGTAACTAGACAGAGCATTTTTTATGGAATAGGGGGGCAAACAGCAGATAGATCACCTGATGGTAAGCGATGGGCCACCCATAGACACCCGCAACAACAAAGGAGTTACAAGTGCATTGCCCGTCTTTTAATAGGGTTTGGGCCTCCGGTATCCTCTGTCACTCGGCGAAACACAACGTAATCGTTGTTCTCGCCGATTTTCTGTGTGGCCATGGTATCACTCCGCTCGATTCATGGCTCTCCCGCGGTAAAAAATCAATCCCCACTTAAAACTTTAAAAGCTTATAACTTAAAACTTAATTAGTCGATTTGTTGTATATGATTTGTTATTTATAATGTTTTCAATTGTCCTTTTATCCTACTAATATACTACACGTGTAAGTTTGCGAAGATATATGGATGTTTGCTACTCTTTCACGCCAGAACGGCAGAATGTAAGTATCTGAATAAAATTTGGCACGGATATAGATAACACGTGTAGTGGGAGAGCCATGCTTCCGCACGAATGGGCCGGCTCGACCGGAGTGATACCACGGCCTCACAGAAAACCGGCGTGAAGCAGCGCTTGCGTTGTGTTTCGCTGGGTGAGTGAGGTTACCGGAGGCCCAAACCCTTTTAAAAGGCGCGCAACGCACTCGTGACTCCTCTCTGAACCTGAACCTCTCGTGAACCTGGTGTTGCGTTTGTCCATGGGCGGCGGTTATCGCTTACCATCAGGTGATCCGTCTGCTCGTTTGTCCCTCTATCCCATAAAAAAAAGGAATAGTTGGGCTGGCAGCATAGGAGACCATAAGGTGATGCTTAAACACCACCGGTCCCCCGCACTGACAACACAAGGCTTCTTCGAGGAGCTCTGATGACCTTACTCACCGTTAGGAACACAACATAGCCCGGAGCTATGTTATTTGGCTACAATTTTCTGCAAGGTGGAGCTACTTCCCCAGTCAGCTCCAATTGTGAGTGGAATTATTAAATTGCACTATGCCCCACCTCTCTTAAAACACTCGATACTCTATGATGAATATTCCCATGATTAATAATGGGGTGTACAAAAACCATAGACTCCCATGATAGACTTTCGCTCGATACAATCATTTGGGCCGTGTGTAAGCTTGCCTGCAGTGTTTCTTGCCAACCTGGTTTGAATTATTTGATAGGTACACTTAGATACAAAATTATAATATGCTTAATTATCAATTATTTATTTTAAACCCAGCCCAATTATTTATTTTTAACTTTTAGCCTCATACCCAAGTGGTCATGAGCGCGACTGCTACGCTAGAGGTCCTGGGTTCGATTCCCAGGTCGAGCAAAGTGTTATTGGGTTTTTCTATGAAATTCCCAGTAGTAGCTCGGAGTTAGGAATTTGTGTCCGGTTAATGGCAATAGGCTCGCCCCCTATTACATGGGACCTAAAACATACTGGCGAACCGTGGGTGTACATTAGTACGCCTCTGCCTAACCCTTCGGGGAATACAGGCGTGATGGTATTTATTAGACGAGCCGTCGTTAACACGATTGCTACTCTAGAGGTTCTGAAATAACTTTAAAAGAAAGTAAACCGCCTTCAAAAACAAAATAAAGTGTGCGAAACGAGTTTCGAAGAAATCAATCGCACCGACGCGACTTCCGAAACTGTTTCGCACACATTTTTTTTTTAAACCGTTTTATTTCTTATTAATTTACTAGCGACCCGCCCGCGGTTTACCCGCGCTGCCCCGGTCCTAAGAGTCATAGCGTGATGTTAAATAGCTTAAAACCTTCCTCATGAATCACTCTATCTATTAAAAAAAACCGCATCAAAATCCGTTGCGTAGTTTAAAAGATCTAAGCATACATAGGGACAGACAGCGGGAAACGACTTTTTTTTATAATAAGTAGTGATGATGATATTCAGTTTACGTGTGGGGACGGATTTAAAAACATTTTTTACTCCCATTCAGATCCTAGTAAGAGGCGAAAAAATATCTAACTTGTTAGTAAGACCTATCAGTCTGACTGGCGAGCCACTCTTAAGTACTCTTCCAAAAATTGGACGGACAAACTAGTAACTATCACTGATTATACTCATAGTGAGGCAAGAGATTTGTCATCTGTCTTGCTGATCTGGTACCAGCAATACGTTAGTTTGGAGTATTTAGACGTTCGATTCATAGTGGTCAATCATTTGGTATTCGATTGTTTATTTGGCATTTGGTTTGGCATAAAACACCCTTATTACATGGGACCTAAACATACCCGCAAACAGTGGGTTAGTACATTAGTGAAAAACTCAAAATTCAAATTCAATCATATTATTTCAATCTGTTCTAATCTGAAGAGTTTGTTTGTTTGCTTATTTATTTATTTAAGAATAAGCACACCAACTGCATAATCACACAAAGCCATAATACGGTTATAATAATTAACAATGTATATCTTAAAAGTAATTACACAAATCACAAGTATGCATGACATCTAAATAATTTTCCCTTTCTTGGATACTACAAAATGTATACACAGTCATATTTCAATACAATTTTGTCATTATTTTTATTAAGGAGAAAAAAAATGACTAACAAATGCATGACAAATAAAAACAAATATAATAAGTTGAACCCCTGAGGTTATTATCAAGAAGTGCCTGTAAGATGCAAAATTCATAGAAAAAAGGTCAATGAAATTGTTTGACGTTATGGATATTTCATTATATAGCCTTGCCATACGTGTTAGGGGAGTATTAAATGTGGCATTGAGAGTAGAAGTGGGTACAACAAATATACGATGATGCCTCATAACACGTTGGTTAAGTTTAAAGTTAAAATAGTTAATTAGTTGTGCGTCTATGGATCCTCTTATAATTTTATGAAGAAATAATAGATCAGCTATGTCACGTCTTTCATTTAAGCTTCTCATTTTATAATGTTCCAATCTGGCTGTATATTCGGGAATAGTTTTACGTACACCATTTTTTATGCTTAAATATCTAACATCAACTACCAGTCACATCTTATCACAGCAACTACCAGTTCGAATTATTATCCGACAGAGAACTAAAGTTACTGACATAGCTCAAAGGATTAGCAAGTTGAAGTGACAATGGGCCGGTCACATCTGTCGAAGAACCGACAATCAAACGAGTTCTCGAGTGGAGACCGCGACTAGGCAAACGCAGTGTAGGGCACCAGCTGGCCAGGTGGAGTGACGACTTGCGGAAGGCAGCTGGCAGTGACTGGATGAGGAAAGGCGAAGTAGGCTCTGTGGCGTGACTAGGAGAGGCCTACGTCCAGCAGTTGACGAATATAGGCTGATGATATTGATGATGATGATGACTAGTTCGAATTATATTATAAAAATATTCTTGTGTTAGATAGTCCATTTATCGAGGAAACTTATAATAATAAACCATTTATTTCAGGCATCTATGGCCCATAGATATATACCTTACAGCCTAACATACATAAAATATATAGAAAAAGTGTTAGTATATAGAGCTTAAGACTATGTTAGTAGCACTTCACTTTGCACTTATTGTCTTTGTGCTGTCCTGTGGCACTTGTCCGCGGAAGCGACGGAACACCACGTCCTGCGGCCAAAAGTCCTCTTCCATGACGCGGGGCAGAAAACAATTCGGTACTCGCACCACGAACGCCTTAAAATTGACGTTCCGGCGCGACTCCAGTAACTGCACCCGCGGCGTGTACTTGGTCTTCTGGCGCACGTACTCCACGATGTCCTCTGCCTTAGTGGTGTAGTGCAGGCGGTGTATTATAGGCTATATAACATCACGCTAGGACCTACGAGGCGACGAAGAAACGTTTCTTGCAGATGAAATCGCATGGAACAGCTAGTTAGACCATTTTGAAATTTCAAAAACTTTTGCACGGTTTCAAATAGTAGGTCTTATGGAGAAGAACCGTTAGGAAACTAAGCTAGGAGAACTTACTAACTAGCTAACTAGGAGACTTACTTACTACTTACTAACTTAGGAGAATACAGGGGTGATGGTGATCCTCCAAGCCTGGAGGCTTGGAGGATCACCATCACCCCTGTATTCTGGAAGCCGACCTGGAGGTCGGCTTCCAGTCTAACCAGATGCGGCTGAATATCAGCATTTTACATGAAGCGACTGCCATCAGACCTCTGTAACCCAATTTATGGGCAATACCGATATTCGGAGGATAGACTGGTTGTCAGGCTTTTTTTTTAGTCTTCTGACTACCACTAACAATGGTCAACGATGTTCGTATGACAACCGGGACCGACGGCTTTACGTGCTCTCTGAGACACCCCTGTGTCTTGATGTGTTAAGACTGGTCACCCATCCACACACTGACCGCGGCGAGCGCAGCTTAACGTTGCAGATCAGTTGATTAGCTTAATTATTACTTTGCCACGAGCCCCTGACAGATACAGTAATTTTGATGGTATTTTATGTAAAACTTTACTGTTTTGTTAAGATAATGACGTTGACTGTACTCACAGAGTAATTATTCAATCTAGGAGCGCATGCGCAACAGTTTTCTCACTATCTGATTATATTAGATGACGTGAACTAGTTATATGCTTATTATCTAGTACCTTTACATATACTAGTACAATATTAACTGTCTTAATAAGACACGTTTGGCGTAGCCGCTGAGCGATCGGCTTCTGCGACACGTGTGATGGGTTCGATCCCCACACGGAGCAACGTGACAAGACGTGAAAATATGTATGTATATATGAGATTGAGAACTGCCTCATTAGCCAAGTGGTCCTGAGCGCGACTGCTACGCTAGAGGTCCTGGGTTCGATTCCCAGGTCGCGCAGTGTTATTGGGTTTTTCTATGACATTCCCAGTAGCAGCTCGGAGTTAGGAATTTGTGCCCGGTTAATGGCAATAGGCTCGCCTCCTATTACATGGGTGTACATGAGTACGCCTCTGTCTAACCCTTCGGGGAATACAGGCGTGATGGTATCTATGTTTGTATATATGAGATTTTTAGCAGAAAATTCTCGATTTCGTTACGAATACGTTTTCGGAAGTGTTCGTTCTTGGAATTCTGTTAGTTGTTTCGGGTCTGGGTGTTTGTGTATGTTAGAATTTGTGTTTGTAAATGCACTCACGATACAGGAGAAAATCCTAGTGTGGGGAAACATACATACATACATATTTTCACGCCTGTCTCCCATTGGGGTAGGCAGAGACTATAGATTTCCACTTGCTACGATCCTGGCATACTACTTTCGCTTCATCTACGTTCATTACCTCCTCATGCATGAACGTCGGTTTAGGGTGCTCTTAACCTGACCTTTTTTAAGAACGGCCGCAACTTGGTTGTGGTACGTTCGTCGAGGTCGGCCCCTTCCAACTCTTCCATCCATACTCATCATGTATACTCGTTTCGTCAATCTCCGTTCATCCATCCTCTACACATGCCCAAACCACCTTAAACTTGTGGGGAAACGTTTAAAAAAAATCTAAAATTAACAAGTCTCACGTGGGAGAGCCATGCTTTGGCACGAATGGGCCGGCTCGACCGGAGTGATACCACGGCCACACAGAAAACCGGCGTGAAACAACGCTTGCGTTGTGTTTCCGAGTGAATGAGGTTACCGGAGGCCCAAACCCTTTTAAAAGGCGGGCAACGCACTTATGACTCCTCTGGTGTTGCGGGTTTCCATGGGCGGCGGTTATCGCTTACCATCAGGTGATCCGTCTGGCCGTTTGCTCCCCTATCCTATAAAAAAAAATGAAGAACCTCTAGTGCTGCAAAACTACCTCATAAGTCTAGTAGGTCCACGCGCAAATGCTACGCTAGATGTACTGGGTTCGATTCCCAGGTCGAGTAGGTGTGTAATTGGGTTTTTATATTAAACTCTCAGTAGTAGCTCTGAGTTTTTTATTTGTGCCCCATTAATGGTAATAGACTCGCCCTATTACATGGGGCCATAAACATATCAGCAAATATCGGCGGCGGTTATCGCTTACCATCAGGTGATCCGTCTGCCCGTTTGCTCCCCTATCCCTTAAGCACAACAAATTTGGTAAAAGGCCGTGCGACTACACCTTGTCTTTGAACAGCATAGACTGCTCTTGTTTCCAAGGTTCTTTCCAAAGCATTTTTGATATTACATTAAAATTATTAACAACTATCGCATCGTGGGCAAGCCTGAGACATTTTCTCGTTGCGGCGGAAATATCTACCAATCTGCACCAGGCCAGCGCCTACTATAGACTATAACTTTTTCATTCTTAGAGAAGAGTCCGAAGACACTGGTAGTATACTCATTAGCTAGTTCGATTAATGATGATGATCTTTCTTCCACAGGGGTAGGCAGAAACTATAGACCGCCACTTGTACGATGCTTGTATACTTCTTTTGCTTCTGCAACATTCATACATACGCGCCGGTTGCGAGTACTTACTACGCATCTGACCTTTTTGAAGTACTTCGCCAATAAGATCGGCGTTCGTCCTTCTAGGACGACCTCTTCTGACGTTGCCGTTGATATTCGCCTTATAAATTCCTTTCTTTTAATCGTCCTTCATGTATAAACCATGGTGAACTTAAATTTTTAAATTACCCTTAAAGTGAGGAGTCCTTTAAGTAGGTACTTTTATAAACGCAAAGGAATCAAGATTTCAAAACTTAAATCAAAAATCCACGACCACAAACTGTCATTAAACATTCCATCTCTTTCACACAATACAATAATAAACAAAGACAAAAAGCTTTCCACTGCGTTCTCTTTTTACGAGCTATTGTAACTTGAGCCCTCATTTATTAAGAAGTTTCCCTTTTGTTACGGATTTTCCGAACACACAGCGGTTAAAGAGGTCAGGTTATGATGGCTGGTTTTATATCGGTCTCGTTCTTGCGTGGAACGTATGTGATGAGTATAAAGGACGCCCTTTTTGCGCATAGTCTGCACGGCTAGGCGGCATATTTCTCAAGAACAGCGAAAGATAAAGAGATACGTTGTGTTTTTTTTGGAATTTAATTAAAATTACAGTACTTTACAAAAATATCAAATCGATAAAGCACAGAATATAAAAAAACATCATAGAAAATAAAAAAATGGATGTTTACTAAGATTTTTTATATTAATTTTATACAATTAACGTTGGATAGATAATGAAATCGAAAATTTGTTTATAAAAAAAATAATATTATAAAATTGTAAAAAAGCTGTGTCTGTACATTTAAGATATTTAAAATAACACGTGGGTTATGGTATATAAACGTCTCCGAATCCGAAAATGTGATTTCTAAAATTCTTGTCTGTTTGTCTGTTTGTTACGGGTTGAAGCAAAAACTACTGAATAGATTTTAATTTTATTATCACTGTTAGAAAGTATATGCTCCAACTTAAAAACTGGTGAACTTCTTATCTCAATTAATCAAATGAATCCTGAGATACAGCTTGACCTCCCTGCTGATAGAGGCCCATACAAAGAAGAGGTCATTATTGTTGGTTTTCCATTTTTACTCCTGATATAGCTTCACGCAAGCGAAGCTGCGGGCAGAAGCTAGTTAATTATACAAACAGTTTGCCTAGATGTTTTTTTTTAATTCTATTTAAGCACGAGCCACTAACCGGCGATATATCCATACTCTGGGTTACTGCTGAGAATTTCATCGATCCTGAGATTCCTGAGAATCACTCTGTGGATTCGCTGAGACCAGAAGACCAATGCGGCAGTTGAAAAAAAAAGGTACTCAAAAGTAGCCGTGTTTGTTCATACTATGTTTTAGTATATTAAATTCTGACTCAATGAAGCGTATTATGTAATTATTTGTATTTTTTTTTTTATGAGATAGGGTGGCAAACGAGCAAACGGATCACCTGATGGTAAGCGATAACCGCCGCCCATGGACACCCGCAACACCAGAGGAGTCGCAAGTGCGTTGCCCGCCTTTTAAAGGGTTTGGGCCTCCGGTAACCTCCTTCACTCGGCGAAACACAACGCAAGCGTTGTTTCACGCCGGTTTTCTGTGAGGCCGTGGTATCACTCCGGTCGAGCCGGCCCATTTGTACCGAAGCAGGGCTCTCCCACGTAAAAATTGTATAAATAAAATTATGTAAGCCATTGTTAAATGCTTTCCAAATGAGGGTTTGTTGTAAGAAATGTTATTATCACGTCAAAAGTTCCATTTTCCGTCACTTAGGTATTTTAATTACATTTACACTGAAAACGTCAAAATATAAACTAGAAGCCATTAATTAAAATCATTCTTCGTTACACAAAATTGCAGGCAAATCGAATTAATTGATTTTATTAGCATTATCGTTCAGTGCTATCGCTTCGCCTGACTAGATCCGCGATTAAGCGGCTTTGTGAATAACTAATAAATAACTACAGTTTTCGCAACATTGGAAACTAAATAGGTGATAGAGCTATCATTAAATGATACCTACTAGATTACTTGAAAAGTATACAGGTAGTTATATAATTGTTTATGGTTTATTAATAACAGTTCAGTATAAAAAATACTGGACGACTAATAATCTCTCCACGTATTTCTATGTCCAACGCAGATGACGGCGGTCAGCGCGCGCTCAGTTTTTGCGCGTCATCCGAACTGGACGTTCCAAGTTCAAATTTGAAAATTGGAACTCAAACGTTCGATATTTGAAATTTAACATAAAATAAATTTTGCAGTATTCCATTTTTAAATTCCACTTATGCAGGTTATTTAATTTGGACAAAAGGAGTTTGGACTTAACGACTTTTTGCGTTAAAATATTTTCACACACTATTTTGATTTAATATTCTTTTGGTAATCCGACAAATATCGAATGGTTTTTTTACAGGTACAAAATAAATCAAATATGTAGGTATGTGTTTCGACATACCTACCTACAACTACTAACTGCTATGCACCCAACAATCTGCCTGTGCCTAACCTAAGTATAATACACCTAACGGACACTCCTTTAAAGGAGTTTGTAATTTTTGTCCTAACATATCATCGAAAATATCATATGCAACATACTTTTTTTATGTTTGTGTTATACACCACGGTAGCCTAATGGCTAAGACTTGCCATCATGTGGATGCCGGTTCGAAACCCATCCATTCCACTACTGACGTGGACCCACTCGTAACACAAGCATTTAGCTTAGCACGAGGCATTAACAAGAATACTAGTAATGTACGACCCACAATGCTAGTAAGCTTTTTTAGAAAAATGAGTTCACTAAAAAGATCAGCGTTTTGACAGTTTCACTAATCATGATTCTATTATAACCAGGTTAGGCAGAGGCGTACTAATGTACACCCACAGTTCGAGCGGGCGAGCCTATTGCCATTAACCGGGCACAAATGCCATACTCCGAGCTGCTACTGGGAAATTCATAGAAAAACCCAATAACACTTTGCTCGACCTGGGAATCGAACCCAGGACCTCTAGCGTAGCAGTCGCGCTCAGGAACACTTGGCTAATGAGGTAGTTTATGATATTATTCTTCTTTCAGCAAAAAGCCATTACTTAAACACCATAGCTTGTTGTCTTGTGAATTGTCAGTCACTGATAAACAAACCGTGCTTGTGATGGTCGTGGCAAAATTGTCATGAATCCCTTGGCCGTGACTATAATGCACGGGAAAGTGCGTTTTTAATAAGGTACGAGTCAGTCAGGTGGGAGAGCTACGCTTCGGCAGGAATGGGCCGGCTTATGAGCCCGGAGTGATACCAGGATCTCACAGAAAACCGGTGTGAAACAACACTTACGTTGTGTTTCGCCGAGTGAGTGAGGATACCGGAGGCACAAACCCTTTAACAAGGAGGGCAACGCATTTGATACTCCTCTGGTGTTGCGGGTGTCCATGGGCGGTGGTAATCGCTTACCATCAGGTGGTCAGGCTGCCCGTTTGCCCCCCTATTCCATAAAAAAAACACGAGTCCCACATCTGTGACTGCTAACTCCCCAGGCGGCAGACGATGCTTGAGGATTGTCGGTACCTACTATAAGAAAAGGCTGCATTGAAGGTGGTAAATGCAAATTGGCAAGATTCCCTCTGTCAAATTTCTGAAAGTGATATAATTGCTTGTAACATTGCATGTCCATTTTCCTTAAATTTTTCATTTTGTCATGAAATACTGAAATTATTATTTGTAACATTAAAATTGATGGTGTTCGTTTATACATAATGTTGATTTTTCTAGCATAGCATTTTTTTTTAATTTACAATTCTTTATTGCCATAAAATGAGTCAAAAATTATAAGAAAAATCTGACTCCAGGGTTAGATTTAGAATAGGTAACTGGATTTCAGGAGTCCGTGTCTTCTTCCAATATATATGGTGCATGTTGTTTATGGTATAAAAGCATCATATTTCAAATCAATTATAAATAAAAAACTTCATCTTAAAAACCGAAGTTTAAAACATTAATAACTTCATAATTGTATTTTAATTGTATTTAAACACGATTTTTCATAGAAATTTTGTGTTTAAATATAATTTAAACACATTTAAGAAGTTGGTGCAAGTGGCGCTAAAACATTTTAATTTAATTTAATGAAGGTAGGTTTTAGCTTATAAAATAGTGTGGTGTTTTATTAATTATCTTTGTGTTTTTTTTTGGATTTTCACTGCCTAATATTATGAAGATATTTGAGTGAAGAAAAATGTGACTGCGGGCAGGATTTGAACCTGCGTCTTAGATACACCAGACTCTATGACAGCTAAGCAGCCGTGTATAGAAAAGGCAAAAAAAAAATTGTTAATAGGTAGGTACTGTGGCATCATATGACATTGAACTAACCGTAAGGTAAGTCATGTCGGTTGAGGACCAAAGTAACTTGCTTTTCAATAGATGTTATGGACGTCACCTTTAAGACTTAAATTCAGAATGTGAAGCCAAATCTCGATTATAATTAATAGCGGGTGTGACTCGCGGTGACTTAGTCGTCATAGGGTCTGGTGTATCTAACCAGAGCACGTAGGTTCGATTAATGCCTGCAGTCGCATTTTTCCTCCACTTAATATTAATCATAAATGAAAAAAAAATCGTGAATAAGAATGAAATACCTAGGTATCTAAAAATACCTATTGCTACCCTAACCTACCGCAAGTGTATCGAATTAAAAAGCAAACACTACACAGTTTCATAGTTTCATTCGAAAAAAAAAACACCAAGACAATGCACTCCGAGCAAAAAGTCCCCGGATCGCATAATATATTGCTCGAATCAGGCTTAACACTGCCGCTGCGACCGGTCCGTACTGGCCACCGTTTATGCAAACTTAGGCCACTCCCACCCCGATACGCCCTCGCACCGATCTACTGTCTCTTTCACACGTTATACACGCTCTATCTTCGTCTCCCTCTCGTGCATAACGCCTACACATTTTCCGAGGCAAGTTTTTAGTCGATCAAAAGACATCGTCGGTGTTGACGCATTCGGTACTATAGACAGCGCTTGAAAAAAAATTGCGTGCTTTTTTTCCCGTTTTGATAGGAGTATGGAGGTTTTTTCAGTGGTATTCTTATCAGTGTGTGATAGTGGTGTTGCTAGTTATCCCTGACTAGTGTATTTTAGTGTTGTGTGTGTGTTGTGCATTTTTTTCTGTGAAGGTAATATTTGTTGTTGTTTTTTCTGTAAGGGTTACTTTGAAGTCAAGTTTGAAGGGTTATGACATTAATAAGCTTTTTTTGTAAGAAAATGTTAATGTTAATGGAATTTGTGTTCCAGTTCGGTACCAAAACTGTCCAGTTTTTTGTATAACAATTATACAAAAACTGGTCATTTTTTTATTCAGGCAGGATAGCTTTAACTTATAGTTATGAAATAGCTATTTGTGTTATAATTGCAATGTTTATCAGAGCTCTAGTAGTAAAAATGCCACAAAAAACCTTTTTGGCATAATGACGTTTCGTAACTATGCGATCAATTACCTACTTAATGGTAAAATTCAACTCCAGGATAACAAATATAATATTCAATCATTTATTTCATAGAAAAAAGAAAGTTGCTTAACTGTACAGAAATAACTTGTTAAATTAAATTGCGCTATTTAAAAAGTGTCAAACTATTCAATTAATGTCACGCTGCATTTGCACAAATTTGTTAAATTGCAACATTTTAGTAAGTCCTAATGATATTTAAATTTGGTAATTCATGATTTTATGACACTTTCTGCAAAAAACGCAAATCAATTTCATCATTTTGTCACAAAACAAAAACTCCTTTAATAAATCTCAACGCCGGTTGTTTAGTAATTTTAATCAACATTTATACACAACAATATAGTTAAATTCCTTCTTGTTTTATTTATTAAATAGGTAACCGTAATGCAATCTTGTCCCGCGAGGGACTTTACAATTCACAATTAACGGATAAAATACCTAGGTACACCCAAACTATTATCTGTGTAAAAAATAAATATTTGTCTCGGAAATCGAACCCATGACACTGCGTAACGGTAGTGACGTACGGGCAGTCGTAAATGACATAACGTATTAAGTACGTACTGGTCTAGTGGAGATTTTTTTAATGAAGAGTGGCCTTATTTTACCCTACTGAACTTTTACAGGTTAATATATAAAAGAAACCACTGGGCATTAGAAATTTTTGTGCGGTGGTGTTGGACTCTTTTAGAGGGTATCTTTTTTGTGATATTTTTGCATTATTCATGCTAATTTTATAAAGTTATTTCGTGAAGGAAAATTCGACTCGCAGGCAGGATTCGAACCTGCGTCTCCTGGCTAGGTATGCCAGACGCTATGACCTCTAAGCCACCGCGAAGCCCCACCTGGTGTCTCCTGGCTGGCGTACCTAGCCAGGAGACGCAGGTTTGAATCCTGTCTGCGAGTCGAATTTTTCCTTCACGAAATAACTCTTTTAGAGGGGTTCAGTGCAAAGTTAAGCTATGCTTTCCGGGGTCAATCTATAGATGGGTGACAATTTTTATTACATGAAGAACCTCTAGTGCTGCAAAACTACCTCATAAGTCTAGTAGGTCCAAGCGTAAATGCTATGCTAGATGTCCTGGGTTCGATTCCCAGGTCGAGTAGGTGTGTAATTGGGTTTTTATATTAAATTCTCAGTAGTAGCTCGTAGTTTTTTATTTGTGCCTCATTAATGGTAATAAACTCGCCCTATTACGTGGGGCCATAAACATATCAGCAAATTGTAGGTATACAATAGTACAATTGAAAATTTCATAGACATTCTCAAAAACCTTTTGCTCGGTACCCAGTAACCTGGTTATCGAACCCAAGACCTCCAGCGCGCTTAGGATCACTACACTACTGAGGCAGTTTTCTTCCACTGTGTCTATACATTAATTAAAAAATCATAAGCGTATCCCTAATTAAATTAAGTAATATGAGTATAGAGAGCCAAGTCATAAGGCTGGAGTTCACCACAAAACATTAATGAATTAATCAGTCGTTTAAACGTTGAAGGAAAATATCAAAAAGAAACATAAATTCTCGTCAGCGAAAAGTCTGCCCACTTGTACCTACTAAGCCAGCGTGTCTAACCCTTCTCATTTCGAGGGGGCCTCATATGCACATCAGTAAGACAATGAATTTATGAATGTGCTGTCAATGATGATGAAACTTGAGGCTTAAGTAGGCTATAATTGTCTTAAATAATATTTTATTGTTTCTGTTATTGAAAACTGTAAAAAAACGTTATAAAAACTTAGGACCAAAACGTTAGTGTTTTTTTTAATAATACTTTTGGCTGAACAAAAAACTCATTCACTAATGCATTGTTACTTTTTTAAACACATAATGAACGAAAATTATAAAGAATTTGTAACAAATAGCAAAAGTAACAAAAAACACAAATACAAACGTAAAAGATTCAACAAGAATTTTAACGAGTTTAAATACTAACCAACTCAATAAATAGTTTACAAACTAACAAAAAAAATACGTTAACAATTAAAAATGCAATTCGAAGTCAACAATAGTTTCGGTTCACGCTAATTCATAGCATTGGACGCGATTAATGTTAACTACCGTTAAACGCCGGTTAAGGATATGGTGTAAGTCACAGATTGTAGCGATTTAAAAAAAATATTTTGAACTAGACTATGCCCGCGGCTTCGCTCACTTGAAGCTTAAAAACCAACAGTGATGATCTCTTCTTTGTATGGGTCTCTATACATGAGGTCAAGCTGTATCTCAGGTTCCGTTTAATTATTTGAGATAAGAAGTATATCAGTTTTTAATTTCGAGCACATTCTATTCAGTAGTTTTTGCGACAACCCGTAACAAACAGACAAGAATTTTAAAAATCACATTTTTGGATTCGGAAACGTGTATATACCCTAACCCACTTGTTTTTTTTAAATATCTTCAATGTACAGACACAGCTTTTTTACAATTTTATAATAGTAGAGAAGAAGAAGATACCTGTATCTGTTTAGCATTCTTACGTGTGTGGGTAGTATGATATGACATAGTTATTTTTGGGATTTCTCCACCCGTGCGAAGTCGGGGCGGGCCGCTAGTAATATTTATGCCAAAATTGTTTCTTATCCTTACATTACTTTTTTTATCGAGCGTGCCTTGGATTTGAACTCAAGACCTTTGACTTGGCAGTCCAATGGTCATATCACTAGGCTAAAAAATAGCCTAGTCCCAACCTAGCTTTTAAAAAAATTAAACCTAAAATCTTACTGCCTCATAAGCCAAGTGGTCCTAAGCGCGATTGCTACGCTAGAGGTCTTGGGTTCGATTCCTAGGTCGAGCAGTGTTATTGGGTTTTTCTATGAAATTCTCAGTAGCAGCTCGGAGTTTGGAATTTGTGCCCGGTTAATGGCAATAGGCTCACCCCCTATTACATGGGACCTAAAACATACCGGCGAACTGTGGCTGTAGATACCTTAGTACACCTCAGTCTGACCCTTCGGGGAATACAGGCCTGATGGTATGTATGTAAAACCTTAATTGCCATTTTTTGTCACGGCCTCGTGACGCTCACCACTAATATACTTATTTGTTACTTTTCAAAGTCAAAGTCAAATTGTGCGTAGCCTCCCTTGACTTGGCGCCGCCGTCGCTAAGCCTAGGACATAACATCAATAGCCTACGGGATAAACCCTAGACTTTAAGCAAGAATTTCTTACGCTGAATCCTTACCAAAGGTAGCTATTTCTACATCGCTTTCAATAATTAAGCTGACGACTAGACGTAAAACTTTGACAACGTTTGGCGTAGTGGTTGAGCGATCGGCTTCTACGACACGTGTTGTGGGTTCGATGCCGGAGCAAATATTTGTATGATCTACAGGTAGTTGTTCCGGGTCTGGGTGTTTGTGTATGTGAGAATTTGTGTTTGTAAACGCGCCCACGATACGGGAGAAAATCCTAGTGTGGGGCAACGTTTTCTTTTTTTCGATGCCTTTGATATTCTTTTTTATCCATCACCTACATACATACATACATACATACATAAAGTCACGCCTCTTTCCCGTAGGGGTAGGCAGAGACCACAGACTATTACCTACATTTAACATTATTTTTAGTGAATTCGAAACCTGATTACAGTTTGTTAAACACATAACCCTCCTCCTTCGGCAGTCGGGTAAAAATAAGTAACTGAATCATTTCTGATAATGTTTACACTATGTTATATTTTGTCCTAAAAATATTTAATTTAACTGCCTTATTAGCTAAGTGGTCCTGAGCGCGACTACTATGCTACAGGTCCTGGGTTCTATTCCCAGGTCGAGCAAAGTATTATTGGGTTTTTCTATGAAATTCCCAGTAGCAGCTCGGAATTTGTGCCCGGTTAATGGCAATAGGCTCGCCCCCTATTACATGGGACCTAAACATACCGGCGAACTGTGGGTGTAGGTACATTAGTACGCCTCTGCCTAACCCGTGATGGTATGTTAATGTTTATGTAAAAATATTTAAAAAAGTTACAAGTATCCTAGGCCTGTCACATCCAGCTTCCGCCAGCAACCTTTTCCAATTCATCATTCCATCTTTCCGGAGGGCATCCTACACTGTTTGCCGATTCGCGGTCTCCACTTGAGAGTAGGACTCATCAGGATATATCATTGATTCAATACTATAATCACCTCATTAATCAGACCCTCTGGATTAGGCCCTCTGGCCTGAATTGGGTTGGCAGTATTTACACGCCGTCGAGAAAATCTCTCAGGCATACAAGTTTCCTCAAGATGTTTTCCTTCACCGTTTAAGCGCGTGATAATTAACTATGACTTCGAAAAGTCAGAGGTGCGTGCCTTGAGTTCCAACTTGAGACCTTTGACTTGGCTGTCCAATGGTCATATCAATAGGCTATGACTTCTCTATACTAACTTATTGAAAAAGCATTTTTATGGGATAGGTACGGGAGCAAACGAGCAGACGGATCACCTGATGGTCAGCGATAACCGCCGCCCATGGAAACCCGCAACACCAGAGGAGTCATAAGTGCGTTGCCCGCCTTTTAAAAGGGTTTAGGCCTCCGGTAGCCTCACTCGGCGAAACACAACGCAAGCGTTGTTTCACGCCGGTTTTCTGCGAGGCGGTATCACTCCGGTCGAGCCGGCCCATTCGCGCCAAAGCATGGCTCTCCCACGTTAAATATTTGCGTTCTTTCCGACCCAATCAACTCCTTAAACGTAAATAATACCAATTATAATCCAATTCACGGCCACAGGAATCAAGCAGTACCAATTTAAACGCAAAATCCGCTAAATAATTTGCATGTGCACTTTTTTTAACTCGTTAACACATGCGTAAGGTTTTTTTAATGTGTTTAACGCATTGCGTCAGGTGATCGGTTAATATCATTGCCAATGTTACTAAGTTTAACATTGACGATAAGAATGTTAATTAGGAGACGTGTATTACATACTATCATGCCTATATCTTTGAAGGGGTAGGCAGATGTGTACTTATATGCACCTAAATTTTTATTGAATCCGGTAATTAAAAATATCCATGGATCACAAAGGTTTGTCTCAGGTGGGAATCGAAACCACGGTACTCTGTATAAGTGTTGTGGCGTATACATTTTGCAATAAACAGGGTGAGTCTAATTCTATTAACAGGGCAGAAATTCAAATTGATTCACTATTTAGGTAGGTACTGTTAGTAAGGCAACAAGATTGGATGATAATTCATTAAACGTATCTCGATATTATTGAGTTTAAAGTTTCAAGTATAATTGTTGAGAGAATGTATGAAACACCAACCTTCTAACAATTTCATAGAAAAGTCCAATTACTCTGCTCGATTTGAAATTCAATTCTCTTCTTATTCCTGGAGATCTCGGAGATCCGAATATACGGGAAATAGTATGTGCGGGAAGTACTTGATAGGAGACTGACATAACCACCAACTTCATAGATACCCCATGTAGATTTAATAAATAATAAATCGTTTATTAGGAACAAAGAAACACATTACAAATACATAAAACTGTAAACGATGATAGCTACTAAAGTTGAAAACTAAAGGACTTCAGACTGAACATTGCGCTTGTGAATTGAAGATGATAAATGCAACTCGAAATCGAATCAAAATTACTGAAATATTGTTAAATTGTTTGTGACCCACGCAAGTGGCGCAAAAAATAATACCTATAACTACTTATTTTTCAATAGATTTCTTAAACTGCGAGCCGACGTTCTAAAATCCAAATTTTTTATACAAGATGGCGGCGGCATTACCGTTAATTTAAATGAAATTACCACTTAATAATTTAATTTTAATCCAATTTCAGAGTTATTGAAAGATAAAATCGTGTGTTAAAAACTATTCTTGAAAAATCTTGGTAAAAAATGAATACGATGATTTGAAGTAGTTTTTTTTTAATAAAAATGCTGTATAAAAAAACAGGGCTATGATTAATATTATATTATTGATAACATAATTTTCTAAGAATGTTTGGCTTTTTGCACTGAAAATTGGCTATTACCCCCGACATGGATTAATGATAGAAGATGAAGGAATTCAATTTTCAACATACCATCACGCCTATATTCCCCAAAGGGTTAGGCAGATATGTACTACTGTGTCTACATCGTTGGGTACTCGCTGGTCTAGAACTAAGGGGCGAGCCTATTGCCATTAATCGGGCACAAATCAAACTCCGAACTGCTACTGAGAATTTTGTAGCAAAAACAATACTTAACACTTTGCTTCACCTAGGAGCCTTTAGCTCAGTAGTCTAGGCGGTGGAGTATGAGGACCTGCGTTCGAATCCCAGATCGGGTAGGGTAATAGATATTTTATTTATTTGGATCTCACACAAGAAATACATTACGCAAGTTGGATGCACCAAAAACAAAAAGGTTGTAGATCAAATGCTTTCTCACTTAAAAGAGACATACCCGTCTGCCTATCCTTTCGATGTAAAGTCGTGAAAGTATGTCTTTCACATACCTACCTACCCTGAAGAGCCTACCGAAATTACATCACAAATTTCCAGAGGGCGGGGCTTGCGATGGGCGTGTAGCGTAGGCGTGGCGCGCAGGTCATTGAACTATCTATATATATATGACTTTATCAGTATGTCGGTTTATTTGCAATTCTAAGTTGCTTACAAAGTAGTGCTTAGTTGAAGAATTTGTTGTATTTAATTAAAGGATGACTTTGAAATGTTTATTGTATAATTTCTACTCGACTTCGAGTTACTTGTAGCCTAGTGTATATCAAGCCGAAGTCCAGGGTTGAAATGCAAACCACGCTTCAGATTTTCTGAAGTCATTATCTATCATTGCGCCTGTATTCCCTGAAGGGTAAGGCAGAGGTTTTTTTATGGGATATGTTAGCAAACGAGCAGACGGATCACCTGATGGTAAGCGATAACCGCCCATGGATACCCGCAACACCAGAGGAGTCATAAGTGCGTTGCTCGCCTTTTAAAAGGGTTTGGGCCTCCGGTAACCTCCCTCACTCGGCGAAATACAACGCAAGCGTTGTTTCACGCCGGTTTTCAGTGAGGTCGTGGTATCACTCCGGTCGAGCCGGCCCATTCGTGGCGAAGCATGGCTCTCCCACGTTAAAATAATTTTTAAAACTAAAAATGAGATGTACTAATACACACAGTTCACCGGTATGGTTAGGTCCCATGAAACAGAGGGCGAGCCTATTGCCAATAACCGTGCAAAAATGCATATTCCGTTTGTTGCTACTGAGAATTTCATTGACCAATAAAGCAGCTCGACCTGGGAATTAAGGCCGGAGCTCTAACGCAGCAGTAGCGCTTGAGATCATAACAACTAGGTACTAAAATTATGAGGTAGGTAACCATTGAGCGAGCTTTGAATAGGTAATATATTACCTAGGCGTCTAGTCAAAAATAAAGGTTCACATTATTATTTATTTGCTTTTTAAAAAGTAGACTAGTTGATTTTTTTTTCTAAACTGTGATTGAAGGTTTATAAAACATGTGATAGTTTTTGTGTGATTGACATAACTCCGTAAATTATTTACATATATGTACCCAAATAAAAAAATTATCTAGTTATATATTTATATTTTTCCGATTCATTTAGAAACATAACATACCATCACGCCTGTATTCCCCGAAGGGTTAGGCAGAGGCGTACTAGTGTACACCCACAGTTCGCCGGTATGTTTAGGTCCCATGTAATAGGGGGCGAGCCTATTGCCATTAACCGGGCACAAATTTCAAACTTCGAGCTGCTACTGGGAATTTCATAGAAAAACCCAATAACATTTTGCTCGACCTGGGAATCGAACCCAGGACCTCTAGCGTAGCAGTCGCACTCTGGACCACTAGGCTAATGAGGCAGTTAAATTTAAAATTATTTAAAATCGTATAGCAACTTTCCAATCCACATCACACATGCATTTGATTTCATGAAATAAGGATAATAATTATTGTGAAAAAGGAAACCTAATACTTACCTGATAGATTATCTCGACCTCAACCAGCACCAAACCAGCGTGGTTTACATTTGTCCATTCTCCTATATTATGAGTTTTATATGTATAACATAGCTACCATCACGCCTGTATTCCCTGAAAAAACTGTTCCAAAGATTTAATGTAATAAACTTTTTTGTTTCAGATGCCGCCCACAAGATAAAAAATACGAGAAACACAAAAATAGTCAAATAATATATTTATTTTAAAATCAATGTACTTAGTGCAATAATATTTAATTAAATATTTGATTCAAAATCAAATTATTTTTCAAAACGGGTTCAATTTAATTGAAAAGGGTGCTTTTATATTATTTTTTGGAATTTACTGTCGAGTGTTGAAATTAATTTTCCATTAACGGGTTTTACAATGTAGGTACTGTTTTGTTTTAAAAAATTGCATACAATTTTTAAAATACTGTCTTAAGACGAAAACTCGTTAAATTACTATTTCTTTTTGTACTCAATTACAAAACCAAAGTGAAGTGTTTTGTGTTAGTGACGTCAAAGGCGACTGAGAACAGAAATTTTGAAAACTAAAATGTGTAAAAAACTATTTAACGACGAACAAAAATTGAACGTGAAACTAAAAAACTATTTATGAATAAACTTTTAAAACAATGAACTGTAAATCGCGTCCACGTTTTTCAAAGCAGAAAAAGCCTCAAAAAACGAGACTTTAAAACAATAATGAACACTCAAATCTTTTTAAAAACGACTCTAAAATTTGTGGCTGCTTTAAACTGTGCGAGCAATTGCAGCTGACTTTATGTTGAACGCGATAGGTGAAAATGAGTTTATGAGCGATTATCGCGATCCAAACTGCGGCATGTACACTACTTGGTACAGCCGTGGTGACAGCGGGGTCCACCACCACCAGATGGGACAGTTGTACCACCATGGACCTCCCATGATTAAGACTGAAGCTGGTGTTAACAGCGATTGTATGATGGCGGTGGACTACGCGCCCCCGATTAAGGTAAGTTTTTCATCCATCACGACTGTATTCACCGAGGGGTTGGGTATTAAGCTGTTATGTGCTGCTTTGAGCTGTTATGGGCGAGCCCATTACCATTAATTCCTGGGTCGAGCAGTGTTATTGCTGTTTTTTAAGTGTTATTGGGTTCTTGTTTAAACTACTCAGTAGCAGCATTGAGTTCGGATTAGTTTTTTTTTAATGGGATAGCGGAGCAAACGAGCAGACGGCTCACCTAAATGGTAAGCGATATCCGCCGCCCATGAACACCCGCAACACCACAGGAGTCACAAGTGCGTTGCCCGCCATTTAAAAGGGTTTGGGCCTCCGGTAAACACAACGCAAGCGTTGTTTCACGACGGTTTTTTGTGGGTCCGTGGTATCAATCCGGTCGAGCCGGCCCATTCATGCCGATGCATGGCTCTCCCATTTGTACCTATCCTATAAATGGCAATTAAGTTTGCCTCCCTAAATATATGGGTAACGTGTCGGTGTACATTAACTACACCTTTGCCGAATGCCTCAGGGTATAAAGGCGTGGTGTTATCTATATATGTAAAAGAAAGTCGTGTTAGTTACACTATTTATAACTTAAGAACGGCTGAACCGATTAGACTGAAAATTGGTGGAGAGGTAGCTTAGAACCAGGAGACGGACATAGGATACTTTTTATCCCGTTCCCGTGGGATGTGATGACAGCCCGAATTCCACGGGGGCGAAGCCGCGGGCAGAAGCTAGTATTATTTATAAAGAACATTCAAATTTCTGAATACAATATGAGTGTATTGTATTAATAGGTGGTACTTTATTCTGCACAAACTGGCTAGCAAGACCTATTTTACGTAAAAATCATCATTAATGAAGTCTAAATGATTGCATAAGAAAATTACTAGCACCTGCCTTATAGAATACATAATTATCACCTGTTCGAACGTCATAATAATTTAATTTACCGGGTAAAACATTAAAATGGAACAGATAATCGATAGATTCATTTATTATAATTATATTTTTTAAATATAATCATTGGTATTTTTATTTGCTGAATATAAATATGAAAAAAGTAAAAAATTGATGTAGACGAAGACGTCGTTAAATGCACGCTAAGACGTCAAAATTTATTCTGAAATGATGTCGTAAATTTTATTTATTAATTCTAAATATTCTAAATAAAACAATAAGGCTGGGGCCACACCACGAAGAGCTTCAATCGTTGTGTTTAATAAATGATCGTAGTGGACAAACGTATTTTATCGCAGTGGCAAAGTGCAAGCGACACGCTCCGTAAGGTACCTTTTTTTGGATAAGAATTGCTCCTTACTTGGCTCTTAGCTTAGCACGTAGTACAGTGTGGTTTCAGCCTAAGCGAATATCTTCGTCAAATTTTATTACATACATAAATAGGTTTTGCATAACTGTTGACAATGGCGCTTAAACTTAAAATATATATTTATTTTATATTAATAAAAAAATGCCAACCAAAAGTAACACTAACTACCTATTACATAATTACGTTATTTTTCTGTCAATATTTTAAATTAGCCCTGGACTATTTATATCTCGAGTTATCCAAAATGATTAGTGTGAACAGTCCCTTAGCCGCGAGCTCGTCAAAATTCCATTTTTTACTATTACCGTTCAGTGATTGACTATCACATTACGGTAAATATGGCCCTACCCCTCACAAAAACCGTCCCAACAGTTCCATTGATGCCCTTCATACACGCACCCATGAATGAACGAGTACCCAAAATCAACAACTAACGAGATGATTGCTCCCGTCATTGGAACGTGACCAGGTTTTTTGGGTCCTACAGCCTAGGAAATGGAAAAAAGCGCTTCACCCGATGCCAAACCGTGGAGAATTGAGTCCAGTCGTGCGTAAACATTTTAGAATAATAAAAGCTACCTGCTTTTTGATTTCTTGTGGTCAGAGTTTTTTTTTCTGACGCGGTAATGGCACGGGCAGTGTCATAGACCTGGTCTCTTGGTTTTATTGGATGCTGGGCTTAAAGTAAATATAGAATTGTTGAGTAACGAGTTTCAGAATGGATTGCGTGTTTCGGTTAGTTTGAGTAGATCAACCCGGCGAAAATGTTTGCTTTGGTGATTCATAATTGGATTCATATTAAAAACTGCTGTGATTTCAATACGTTTTCAGATAAATTACTCTAAGCGTCCAATTTAACCCATCTGATGAGGATTTTGTCGAATAAACTGCTTCTGAATAGTGACAACTAAATATGAATGAGGTTTCAAATAACTTTTTTGTATCGCTTGGTTTTATTACCTAGTTATCCGCAATATTGAATCTAGATACGCGGTAGCGTGACCAGCCAAGTTCGAATAAAACGGAACTGGTGACGTAACGGCCGTGTGTAATATTTCTAAACATTTCGAGCTGCTTTTGATCCCTATAACTCGAAAAACTCGAAAACTATTTAACCTACATCCGTAAAATTGGCACATTTAGCTTGAATCCAAAATAATAATATTATATTAATGCGAAAGTTTGTGAAGATGGAAGGATAGATGGATATTTGTTACTCTTTCACGCCAGAACAGCTGAACGGATCTGGATAAAATTTGGTACAGAGTAAGATTATAGTCTGGAATAATAATAATAATAAATCACTTTATTTCAGATAACTACGAGATCCATATTTTGTTAGTAACACAAATTAAAACTTAAAATACTAATGTTAGTAACTTAATATTAAATAAATTAATTAGGTACATTTTAAGACTATCAGCTAAGTGATCAGCCTTCGCACAAACTGCTTCATTATAGCAGAGGATGTGTCTGCCGCAATAGCTCTCATGATGCTGTTCGGACTCTCCCTTGTTCTTTTTAGGAGAGAAGCGGTTTTTTTGCGGATGATGGCCAGAAATCCTTCGGTATGAGACACCGCTAACATTTATGATGCACTGCAAAACCGAGGGAGTCGCAACAGCATCCTGAAGACATTGTTATATTGGACGCGTAGGGTATCCAGCGATCGTTTCGCATAGTTAACCCAAAGATTGCCGGTGTAAAAGCTCTGACAGTAAGCTTTAAAAAGCGTTATTTTTACTTGGTCTGTACACCGAGCAAACCTTCGGGCCAACATATTACCCCTAACCGCCAGAGCCCTACGCTCCCTCTCAATGTCGGCATGGTCCTTGAGGTCATCTGTGAGGAAATGTCCAAGGTATTTAAATTCTGTGACCTTCTTTATTGGCGTACCGTCTATCACAAGTTCCAGAGAGCAATCCCGACGTTTACCCGCCACCCCAAAGACCATGTATTCACATTTTTTCGCATTATAGACCAATCCATGTGCAGCAGCGTAAGTCTCACATACTTTTAGCATCCCTTTGATTGATCCCGGCGACGGGCCCAGCAACACCATGTCATCCGCATACTGATGTTGTTGACACTAACACCACCCAGCTTGCATCCGACCGCCATGCTGCTGAGCTCGTCTATGAGATCATTTATATATAGATTGAAGAGCCGGGGAGACGTTAAGCCACCCTGCCTCACCCCGCACTCCAATCCATACGATTTCGAGAGCGGACCGGACCACCTAACACTGTTGGTTTGGTTACAATACCAAAATTCTAGTACACTGATCAGTTCCACCGGCACACCCCTACCCCTCAACTTTCTCCATAGCACATCATAAGATACTAGATCAAATGCCCTGGAGAGATCAAGAAAGCAGGCGTACACCGGCGTCCCACGATCAGTGTAGTATTTGACAGTATGCTTGAGTCCTAGAATCGCACTTTCAGTGGATAGTCCAGAGCAAAACCCAAACTGTGCATCATTAAGCTTGATATATTCTGATAGGCAAGAGTCAAGCATACTGTCCAACACTTTGGCCAATATCGTCGCTAGAGAAATCGGACGATAATTATTTTTGGCCGAGATATCTCCTGTCCTATTCTTTACGATGGGCACAACAATAGTCTTCATTAGATCAGCCGGTAAATATGAGTGGCTAAGGCACATCGTAAAGAACAGGGACATAACACACGGACTTTTTATCTGAGGTAGGACCCAATTCTGAAATGCACGCAGATGAAGTCGCGGGCAGAAGCTAGTAGTTATATGTATATAGTTATTGATATATTAACGTTTAAACATTGGCATTTTATTGACGGACTGAATGATTCACTGACTTATAAATCGAAAACCTAATCCACTTCCAGATGACCTAGAAAGTTGAAATTTGGCTGTTTACATTGGAAATAGTAATTAATATTAGAAATAAGTTATTAATAATAATATCACCTCCAGAATTTTCTTTATTTACAAATACTACAGTTATTAAAATAATTACAAAAGTATTACTAAAATTTAAGCGTAAAAATGAATAAAAAATTAAGCATTTCCCTCCTATCTCCTAATGGACTGAACTTTGCTGTGCTCGACAGGGTCCATAATTGCTTCTTTAATATTAATATAACATCTGTATCTACATTATGGTACGCAATAAAGTACTGAGTAATTTTCGAATAAATTAATCATTAGCGATATTGATCGTTATATCACCGTTAAGAAAGCGATCCGTTTAACTAGTCCCGGGAAAATGATCGCGGTGTCCCGACCTCGGGACTACGGATCCCGGCTATACGTCTGTGACGTCATTAATCAGCGACAGTCTACTGGGGATCGGTTGGCGACGTGAAAGAACGGGTATATGACATTATTTTTTGGGTATTTATTTGTTTAACTTTTTTAATTTAAATAAAAGAACGGGTAAGTATATTACATTATTTCTTGGGTATTTATTTATTAAGAAAAATAAAAGACGTTATTTTCATTGATTACTACCTTAATTATATAAAAGTTTATGCTTTTACTAATTATATAAAAAAAACTTAATACTTTACTTTATAAGTACAAAAGTACATACAATTAAGAATTTAGTAAAATAACGATATCATAAACGAACTATAACTGCCTCATTAAATTCTCAGTAGCAGATTAGAATTTGGATTTGTGGCCGGTTAATGGCAATAGGCTCGCCCTTCACATGAAACCTAAATATACGGGAGAACAGTGGGTTTATTAGTACACCTCTACCTAACCCTTCGAGGAATAGAGGTATATTAGTATATTATGATACTGTAAAATAAATTATAACAATAATCATTTAATTACAACTAATTCTAGTTATTCATGTAATTGAAGAATGCACTTTGCAAGTGCTGCTAAGTGCTATATTATGTAGTTTTATTGAGTGTTTAGTATGAAATTTATGGTGAATATAAGCTTTAATGTTATGTAAAGTATCGATTATGAATAAGGATATTTGTTTAATGAACATAATATTATCTATATATCCTCACGTCTGTATTTCTCGAAAAGTCAGCTAGAGATGTTGCTTCTAAACTAGACCTAATTCCCTGATATGGACTGTACAATTATTTCAATGGCGTAATAAATGCCTCTAGCTTTGCTTCCAATGTATCAAATCGCAGGTTCAAAACTTGTCTGAGGTCAAATCTGAGGATCTCTTTCACAAATATCATTTGAGCGGCTCAAGCAATCTGATTCAGTGCCACGTATTGTAGGCTAATGAACAAAATTTGAATGACGTACATGTAGTTGTTCAGGGTCTGGGTATTTGTGTATGTGAGAAATTTTATTTGTAAAAGAACACATGATACCGGAGAAAACCGCAGCGAGGCGAAACGTTTAAAAAAAAAGATTTTATGTCTCTGTTCAAGCAATGTTATATATTTTTTCTATGAAATTCTCAATAGCAGCTCAGTTAATGTCAATCGGCTCGCCCTTATTACATAGAACCTAAACATAATGGCAAACTATGTGCATATACCTCTGCCTAAACCGAGGAATAAAAGCGTGATGGTATATAACGTAATATCTTTTATTTTTTTAACGAACTCACTGTAACGGGAAATCAACCGCCCATTGAGCAACTGAGGCTTGGATGTCAGAAAAAAATAACTTTTTGCATGCATGCTAAGTAAAAGTAAATGTATGGTAGCATAGTTTATTCTATAAAAGTACTTACAAGTAAACGGGTAGTTTATTCTGATTCTCAGTAAGTGTGCTGTTATTTCCTGTGTCTGCCTGCGGAATCTTATAGTGCAAAACAATTTTTTGTTGCAAGTTTCACTGGAGCGTAACGTAAGATTTTGTGCATTCTATGTAACTTGTATGCATGTAGTCTCTTGAGTATCTCAGGGGCTTGTGGCTAAGTAATTACTAAGCTGATCAACTTATCTACAAGGTTAAGTTGCGCTCGGCGTAGTCAGTGTGTGGATGGGTGACCATTCTTAACACATCGAGCGAGACCACTCCGTGTCCCAAAGAGCACGTGAAGCCTTTTATGGCCCATTTATGGCAATTGTTAGTGATATTCAGAAAAAGCCTGACAACCAGTCTATCCTCCAAATATCGGTATTGCTCAGAAATTGGATTGCGGGGTTCTGATTTCGCCATATCCGGAGCCTAGACTAGCTGTCAGGTTTTTTGGGATTCTGACTCTGGCTTTATTAACGATTGTCATACTTAGATGTTCATATCACAATCGGGATCAACAGTTTTGTTTAATCTCTGAGAGACGGAGAATGGTCACCCATTCACATACTGACCGCGGCGACCGTGGCTTAACTTTGTAGATCAGTTCAGTTATTATTTAGCCACGCCCTTCCTCAAGCTTATCAGTTTTCTATCATTCACTAAAACCTGGGGTATTCAAAATCATTTGTTAATGACAGTGGAGTTCTAACATACCATTACGCTTGTGTAGGCTCAGGAAGAGGTGTAAGTCTCAGTTCACCGATATGTTTTTATACCATACAATGTAATAGGTGAGCCTATTGCCTTTATCTGGACGCAAATTCTAACTATAACTTGCAACTACATACCATCACGCCTGTATTCCCCGAAGGGTTAGGCAGATGTGTACTATCGTAGGTACACCCATAGTTCACCGGTATGTTTAGGTCCCATGTAATAGGGGGCGAGCCTATTGCCATTAACTTGAAGCTAAGTATTAAATGGTAACTCTCAATGACACTCTCCTCGACCTGGAAATCGAACTTAGCACCTTACGATCAGCCCAACTTGGGAGTGGTCTCAAGTGGCATAAACTATAATAGAGACTGTTACATTTTATTATTTTTAATACTAAATAGCTAAATACTAATATTTAAAATAAAAAAACAGCTTGGTAAGGGTAATCATTTTAATCACCCTCTGACGGTAGTATAGTATGAAGATAGGCACAAATAAGCAATTATTTATGTAATAATTTTATTTGCAGAAGGAAACAGGTGCCACAATTAATGGGAATGCGAAGTACCTATTATTATTTACGTGGCACTTATGTGTTTACTATAAAAAAGTGTTTTTTTTTTCATTTTAATTAGACGCAACATTAAAATATAAATTATAATGGGTTTATTTTAAATACGTAAAACATAGCTATCGTAGAAAGAGAGAAAGAAAACATAACTTTAATATAATGATTATTTAATATTGTACATATATTTTAAATATTATTATTATTTGTGCAACTAGAATCATAACGTTTCAAAAACGCTTGTAAAAGCTTATTTGAAATAAAAACATTTGAACTTGAACTTGAATTTTTACTACAAAAAAATGTTAATAAAAAATTAATTAAGTACTTTTATTTTTTCATACAAAAAGTATAAACTTTTTGTATGCAACAAATTAATTTACCTATTTATGAGTCTAAAAACCCAATAAACAAAAATAAATTAATAAAATAAAATGTATATCGCCTCTATGCTAATATCATATTTTTTTGTTTTTTATAAATAACTTAGACATACTGATCGATATTTTTTTTAATTTACAATGCATATACCGTGTTCTATCCCTGAGCATAACTAAATACATCAAGATAAACGCACCGTATGATTTGGCGTCTCACCATGTCGTCACATAAAATAGAGGATACCCTGTTTTGAAACTCAGGCGACTTATAGAATCGTTGTACGATATGAATTATTTTATTTTCTTATTTCCTTCGTTCTTTCTTACAATTTGAGAAATACTATACCTACAACATTTTTGGTAATCTTCTGGAACAGTTGAAAGTTTTCTAATAGAATTATTTTTAAAGCCCATATTGGCATAGGCTACGTATGTTTTCTCACAAGGTTTGCCTTAATTATTTACTATTACGAAATGTATTTAGAAAAGTCTTAGATGCCTAGGGTTCGAACTCGAGGCCTCGATTGGAATCGAGACTTTCACAGTTTTTCATTAAATCTTTCTATATTTCACATTCGTCTTTTACGTAATTGGACCTCATAGTTTCGTTTCCAAACCATTTAGTTTCTATACGACACCCTATTTATCCATCCTAACTCAATATGTCAAACTAAACGCACCGTGTGATTCGACGATCACTTTGAGCTTTGAGCACATTCATTGCTGCGCCTACGCCATTGCACAGCTGGGCTGCATGACAACTAGGTTTATAGTTTACTAGCTTCTGCCCGCGACTTCGTCCGCGTAGCGTGATGATATATAGCCTACGACCTTCCTCATTAAATATGCTATCTAACAGTGAAATAATTTTTCTCGAGTTTTTTTTTTGTTTGAATTCGATAATCTAAGTGGAGTGCTAATTTTTAATAGATTTAGAATGTTTAAATGAAACTACATTTACGGATAAAATAAATATTCTACGACATTTTTTACACAACACTAGACAATGGATATAATAGTTTTTTTTTTGTAAATACATACTTATAATACACTAAGCTTCTGCCCGCGACTTCGTCCGCGTAGCGTGATGATATATAGTCTATAGCCTTCCTCATTAAATGAGCTATCTAACACTGAAAGAATTTTTCAAATCGGACCAGTAGTTCCTGAGATTAGCGCGTTCAAGCAAACAAACAAACTCTTCAGCTTTCTAAATTAGTAGGTACAGATAGATAGGAAACACCCAGACGAACACAAACACTTATATTCATCACATAAATATTTGTGTTCTGTGCACTGTGTACCCACGACCTCGTGTTCAGCAGTCAGGTACTCAAACCACTAAACCACGGAGATCGTCAAAATAAACATTATTTAAAAATAAAATAAAAACTAAATTCGTTTTGAACATCGAACACAATATTGAATCAAACCAAAATATTCATAACATTACATAATATACCATCACGCCTGTATTCCCCGAAGGGTTAGGCAGAGGCGTACTAATGTATACCCACAGTTCGCCGGTATGTTTAGGTCCCATGTAATAGGGGTCGAGCCTATTGCCATCAACCGGGCACAAATTCCTAACTCCCAGCTGCTACTGGGAATTTCATAGAAAAACCCAATAACACTTTGCTCGACCTGGGAATCGAACCCAGGACCTCTAGCATAGCAGTCGCGCTCGGGACCAATTGGCTAATGAGGCAGTTAATATTCCAAAATATTCCTTGTATAAATAATTATAATTTCAAAATAATATTTCACAGACTACATTAATGAAACCACAATCTTATTTTAAACTTAGACTACGTTCTTTGAACGAATGACGAACGTCCTTTGAGCGTTCCCCTGTCTCCCCTTAAGCCGCACACACACGGGCGGATCCCGAACAATTAATTTAAAAGACAAACGCTGTTCTTTCAAGCGCACGCTCCGATCATTAATACGTGTACCGCCTTACGATGGATATTGTTGAAAACTTTGGTATATTATCGCTTCATTGTGATTCAGTATTGAGAGAAATGTGGAGGTTATTTTAGAGGCTTTAAAATTATTTTAAGGCTGAGGCCCACTTGCACCAACTTTATAATTAATTTATGTAGTTAAATACAATTTTTCATAGTAAAGTTTACATTATAATTTAAACACATTTAAGAAGTTGATGCAAATGGTCCTGAATGTGTTAATAATTAAAAATTATCAAAATATCTACTATATTTTGATATTTATTTACGAATATCGTATGGGTTTTGTGTGGAAATGTTGTCGAGTATAACGAGTAGAATCACCCTATAATCGGTCGAGGTGATTAAACTGACAACCAACATAGTATACTCAAACCTGTGCCGAACTTATATATGTATATGTTACAGTCAAATCTCATAACCAGTCAAAACTGTTTTTAACTAAGGACGTTGGTCAAAAGTACTTTTAACTGCAAAATATTCGACTTTTCGGTTCTGGAACTCGCCGGCCGCTACCCACTCGCTTCGCTCGCTTGGCTCGTGCATCGTTTGGTCACAGTTCTAACGTAACCTAACCAATATAAACATAGATCATGTTATCATCAAAATAACTTTTGACTGATTTTCGCATTCAAAACTGTTTTTAACTAAGGACGTTGGTCAAAAGTACTTTTAACTGCAAAAAACAGTCAAAAGTGGTTTTGACTGGTTATGAGTTTTGACTGTAACATATATTTTTTTTTATTGATTAAGTTGGTAAACGAGTTGACAAGCCACCTGGTGGTAAGGAGTCATCTTCGCCTTTAGGCACCTGCAACACCAGAGAGAGGAGTTTCTGATTCTTTGCTGACCCTTAAAAGCCGCCACGGATTGCAGACTGCCAGAGCCACAGAATCCGAGAGGGAACTGGCTCTTACGCGCAAAAGTTGAAACGCACACCAAGGTGCTTTACGACGGACTTCGACGTGGTCACCAGCCAGTTATACCCAAAGAGGTCTTATCACCGAACATGTCAGATATTTTCTGGCTTCTTATGAGATGCCTATCTGAGAGGCAGTGAGGAATAATATTCTAGTCTGACCCCACACGGGTTTTTGGTCATCATGAACCCATATACCTATAGTCGTACTGCTGCAGTTGGGCACTGGGCTCTGTCAGGGTGAGGAAGATCAGGCTATAGTCCACTGTACTTGCCTGCTGCGAGTTGGCAGACTACACACGCCTTTCAGAAACTCTCTCGGGCGTAGAGGTTTTTTCACGACATTTTCCTTAACCGTTGATTTAATTATTATTCCCTAATACGCACATGATTAAGAGCCTGTCTTAGATTCGAACTTGAAACCTTTACCGTGGAAGAGCCTTACCTCGGCGCGAATGGGTCGGCCGGAGTGATACCGTGGTCTCACAGAAAGAGAAACTGGCGTGAAACAACGCTTACGTTTTTCGCCAAGCGAGTGAAGATACCGGAGGCCAAAACCCTTTTTAAAGTCTGGCAATGCACTTGCGAATCATCTAGTGTTGGTCAATCATCGGTTGTCCATGGGTGGCGGTGTATATAATAGTACTTATATTTTTTATTACTATAAAGTACTATTTTTTGTTACTGTTTAAAAATGTTAATTAAAAAAAATAGGACATAAGAAAGTATTGGAATAGCTGCGAATAAACTGCGTTTGACCCATTTAATCCAACCTTATCAAACGTATCAAAACATCGTCACATTGACCGATCAACTATAAAACCAACCCCCTTTAAGGACAGGGAGCTGTCGGGGGATGATCGTGAAAAATCGTTATTCTCTGGCTTCTTTTTTTCTGTGACACTACGGGATGTGTGCCACGCCTCGGTGGGGATGTCTTGAGCAATTTATTTTAATCATTACCGTTTGTTTTGGGCCATATCTAGGTATTGCTCTATTAAAAAAAAGTTGCCTCATTAGCCTAGTGGTCCTGAGCGCAACTCCTACGCTTGAGGTCCTGGGTTCGATTCCCAGGTCGAGCAAAAGTGATATTGGGTTTTTCTACGAAATTCCCAGTAACAGCTCAGTTTCAAATTTGTCCCCGGTTAATGGCAATAGACTCGCCCCCTATTACATGGGACCTAACATACCGGCGAACTGTGTACATTAGTACGCCTCTGGATAACCCTTCGGGGAAAACAGGAACGATGGTATGTTTTTGTTGTTTTTAAAAAAAAGTTGCCCCGCACTGGGAATTACTTCTGTATCGTGGGTGCGTTTACAAACACAAACAATCACACACACAAATACCGAGAATCGGTACAGTTACCCGTAGGTCATACAAATATTTGTTCCGTGTGGGGATCGAACCCACAACACAAGTGTTTTAGAAATATCATTGCCTAGCCCGCTATACTTGCACTTCTATCTGCGTTGTGTTTTACCGAGTGAGTGAGGATACCGGAGGCCCAAACCCTTTTAAGAGGCGGGCAACGCACTTGCGAGTCCTCTGGTGTTGCGGGTGTGGTAATCGCTTTCCATTAGATGACCCGTCTGCTCGTTATCCCATAAAAAGAAAATAAAACACAATGGATTTGACCATCGGGAGAGTCACAGTCTCCTGGATGAATTCAAATTGTTGGGCGCTTGGTGGTTGAATCATGCCCTAAGTAGGCTAAATGGTTTGAGTTCGGATACATTCTCTCCTTTAATCTATATTGTATCCATACTAGCGTCTGCCCGCGACTTCGTCTGCGTAGAGTTAAGAATTGGGTCTGACCTAGATTTTTTTTTTTAAAAGCTTACTAGCAATGTGGGTCGCACATTACTAGTATTCTTGTTAACCCCTCGTGCTAAGCTAGATTGCTTGTGTTACGAGTGGGTTCACGTCGGTAGTGCAATGGGTGGGGTTCGAACCGGCAACCACATGATCGCAAGTCCGACGCCCTAGCCATTAGGCTACCGACGCTTCCAAAAGATTAAAAGTAGCACATGTGTTATTCCAGATTATAATTTACCTCTGTGCCAAATTTTATCCAGATCCGTTCAGCCGTTCTGGCATGAACTTGTAACAAACATCCATACATCCATCCTCACAAACTTTTGCATTTATAATATTAGTAGGATAGGATTTAAATGCACATGCCAACTGAACCCATATAATTAAACAAAAAATTTAAACATTAACTTGTAAAAGTGTCCATAAAAGATTTATTTACAGAATTAAATAGGTATCATTTATTTATAACAACAGTACAGAAATAAAATTCCTTTAAATTCAAAAACATACCATGTTCGTTTCGGTTCGGTACCTACCAACTTATCAATAGTACCATTTCTTCTACAAGCTGGTGTTCCTAAAACAGTTGATCACGTCGCGCCCTCTCGTTGTTTTTTCACAGTACACTTCAGCCGCTCACCTGAAAAAATGCCTCACGAAAAACAGGTTGCGTTAAGAGTCACTAGATGGCGCTGGTGAAAGGGTTATTTGGGGCCCTACTGTTTTTTGGGGAATATCGTAAACTGTTAAGCTTAATAATACGTGTTGATATGCTGACGTGTTACTTGTTTTTTTACTGTTGGGTGAATTGTCAATGGACTATGACATTTTATTCAATAAGAACATTTTTATTTATTGCTGCCTCTGAAACTGCCTCATTAGCCTAGTGACCCTGAGCGCAACTGCTACGCTTGAGGTCCTGGGTTCGATTCCCAGGTCGAGCAAAGTGTTATTGGGTTTTCTCATGAAATTCCTAGTAACAGCTCGGAGTTTGGAATTTGTGCCCGGTTAATGGCAATAGGCTCGCCCCCTATTACATGGGACCTAAACATACCGGCGAACTGTGGGTGTACATTAGTACGCCTCTGCCTAACCCTTCGGGGAAAACAGGCGTGATGGTATGTTATTTATTGCAATTAAGATTGAGACATCGTGCAATCTACATATAGTATCTGCTAAGATTATAAAAAATTTTCTTTTTGCATTTTCCATGCTAAGATTATAAAGTTATTTTAGTGGAGGAAAAATTCCACTGCAGGCAAGGTTCGAACCTGCGTCTGTTGGTTAGGTACACCAAAAGCTATGACCATTAGGGACTTCCTTTTTCGGCCGTAAAGTACCATGGGACATACCATGCTTGGGCACGAATGGGCCGGCTCGACCGAAGTGATACCACGGGCTCACAGAAAACCGGCGTGAAACATGGCTCGCGTTGTGTTTCGCCGAGTGAGTGAGGATACCGGAGGCCCATACCCTTTAAAAGGCCGGCAACGCACTTGCGGTTCCTGTGGTGTTGCTGGTGTCCATGGGCGGCGGTTATCGCTTACCATCAGGTGACCCGTCTGCTTGTTTGCCTCCCCATGCCAAAAAAGCCACTAATAGTTTTCACAAGTACTTATAATAATAAGAAAATAGGTTTATTGACACAAAATATGGTACAAAGCTATTATATACATAAACCTTACAAATAACTACTGCCTCATTAACCAAGTGGTCCTGAGTGCGACTGCTCCGCTAGATGTCCTGGGTTCGATTCCCAGGTCGAGCAAAGTGTTATTGAGTTTTTCTATGAAATTCCCAGTAGCAGCTTGGAGTTTGGGATTTGCGCCCGGTTAATGGCAATAGGCCCTCCCCCTATAACATGGGACCTAAACATACCGGCGAACTGTGGGTGTACATTAGTACGCCTCTGCCTAACCGTTTGGGGAATACTGGCGTGATGGTATGTTATGTGAACTATTGCATTATTACAAGTGGCGTAGCGATATCGTAGCCATCTCGTAGCGTTACCGTAGGCGCGCCGTAGCTGAAGCGTAGTTCAAACAACAGTATGTTGGAATATTTTCAATTATCGTTTTTCTGACACAGTTTTGGCTAAGCAAATCATTACTGACATTACTCCCAACAAATTAGTCTTTAGAATCTATATTCCTCTTGCTTGATCTGTAACATACATAATTAAAGAACAGTATAACAGTGAAACAATATAACTACACATAACGTACCATCACGCCTGTATTCCCCGAAGGGATAGGCAGAGGTGTACTAATGTACACCCACAGTTCGGCGATATGTTTAGGTCCCATGTAATAGGGGGCGAGCCTATTGCCATTAACCGGGCACATATTCCAAACTCCGTAAATTTCATTAAAAAACCCAATAATACTTTGCTTGACCTGGGAATCGAACCCAGGCCCTCTAGCGTAGCAGTAGCGCTCAGGACCACTTGGCTAATGAGGCAGTATAACTAAGAAAACAATTCAGTTGATTGTTCGATTCACTTTAATTTCAGTCACATTCCTCTAATAATACTACTACATAATATAAAATAAAAAAATAACTTTTAACTTATAACTTAGAATGATAGACAATTTAGTAATAGCCGCTTCCGTTTCCTTTATTTCTAAAATTAATCCGTGGACAATGATGTGGGTTATATGTTTACCTACTTATTTTTAAGAATCTCATCGTAGTTATTTGTTCCTAATCAATAAAATAAAATAAAATACCCCCAAAGCTTAAAAAACCATGCCCATTTTAACAACTATTCCAGAATTTGTACTGGACACATTGTATTTAATCGTGATGACATATTACACACAAAACATACCACTCATAGCCCCTTAACTTAAATGTACCTATCCGAAGCATAATCATAGTAAACTGCCCCAAGATATATGTTTAGTTTGAGGCTCAGCATAACTCGTGTTCTCTTGTTCTTCGTGTTTGTTACTTTTCTGGCAATAAACTATTTGTATTGGTATATAGGTACCTATGTACATATATGTTGATTTCTTTATATTATTCTGTCAAACATCACTGAACCATACCTGTTATTGATAGTAAAATACCTCACTATATCACTCGCGGTCATATCACATAACTTCATAACCTTACGTTTTTCACTTATTACAATTTTTGCAATGATATAGATACTATTATTATTTTTAACAATATAATACTTATCATTGACTTTTTGTACATAAATAATATCTATTCAGAACTGGATTCGCACTAGTTTTGACGTGAATAGCAATCCGATCAATGGTCACAATATCTGTCACTGGGATGAAACCAGGGCGCTATTTTGTAACCGAACGATATTTTTTTTCTGAACATATAATTGATATTTTTTCTAATACAGATTTGTTTCGAATAGATACGTGTTAACGAATAATTAAGAAAGCTTTATGAAATATCAATATTAGATACAAATAACGATTTCAATATTTTGTTTCGTGTTTTATTATCATTAATTTCATACATTTATTAAAAAAAATATTGTTGAAAGAAATTTCGCATGTGCGAGTTTATTTCTTTTATCCAATAAAAAAATTGCCGATGAAACTGTATAATTTAAATGTTCATAGTCAGATATATTAATAATAAAAAGATTTGTTTCTTATTTTTTAAATGTGTAAATATAGTAACATAAACTTTCTTATTAACATTAATATCATAAATTTATTAAAAAAAAATATTGTTGAAAGAAATTTCGCATGTGCGAGTTATTTATTTTATCCAATAAAAAAATTGCCGATCTAACTGTATAATTTAAATGTTCATAGTCAGATATATTAATAGTAAACAGATATTTTGTTTCTTATTTTTTAAATGTCTAAATACAGTAACAGAAACTTTCTATATAAACTGAATCACTTTTGAATAACTAGTCCAGTTCATTCATATTAAATCCTTTATACGTTTAAAAACCCAATGTCGAGTGACATAAAAATATGTACCTCGGTCACATCAGCGCTCAATTTGAAGCGGAGGATCTGAGAACTAATTACAAATTACAACCTGGCAGAATTAAAGAATGCTATACAGCCCGCGACAATGCTATTAAACAGTTGTCTCTGCGATTTGGTTGGGTTATCCAATTTTAACCCTTTACTGCGCATGCCTCCATACATAAGTAGGTGGAAGGAAAAAAACACAAATTTATACCGGGTAAATTTTAAACCTATACTTTTTTTTTCTCTCAGGCATTTTTATGTCGATCCTTTGTATGTGTGCGTTGTGCCAGCTTTAATTACGTATCGACTTAATTTCCCTGCGACTACCAGTGTTTGAGGTACTTTTTGACAGGTTTCGCGTGAAAAAATACAGGTTTTTGACACTTTATGTGAGTTTAGAGTGCAGTTTTGTTATTTCTTCGCGTCGAGGTTATGTTTTGATTGTAAATCTTGACTTTAATGGTTACTTTTAGTGGGAAATTGGGCTAATGAAAGTGTTTACAGATTGATTGAGCTTGGTATTGAGTTTTTTATTATCATTGGTGTCTTCAATTGCCCGTAAAATGTAAACTGAGTGAGTATTTGTAACAATTAATAATATTACTTTATCAGAAACTTGTAAATTCCCTCAAATGCATTAGTATTTAATTGTTTCTTACAATAATAATTAATAAAATCGTCAGTTCTCTAATTATCGTTTTACTACTAGGTAATGTATGTATATAAGTGTTTGTTTCCTGTTATTTTCTATGACATATGAGAACCACCTGTTGTCATGAATATTATAACTCAATCTATGTAGTGTCATACGTAAATATTTGCGTATCTACAAAGTTACATATATCTATGTCTTCGATGATATATTTTAATGATATCACCCTCTATTCTTATATTAATTAAGTTCATTCCAAATCGATCCTTCTTTAATGAAATGCATAATATCGTGCTGTTTGTTTACCGTCATATCAAAGTATTGTATCATGAATAGGTTTGTAAGCAAAAGAGACGTCTTTCAGATGATGTATGAAACTAAACAATTGTTAGGTTGTCTAGAAAACTGGTTCAAGAAGACTAGAACTGATGTGCCAGGCCGGGCAAGAGATGGCGCTGATCTAAAAATTTTGAGATATTTTATATCTGGTCTCCATTAATGCCCGTTGGATTTATACAATCTTTAGTCATTTTATAAAAAAAGAACAGAATTAAATGATCAATGATCATCATCAAATAGGTACGTCGTGATATTTTAACAAAATATCGTAAATGTTGTTATTATCGTTTATATCAAAAAAGCCCCCGTGTCAGGCTTGAATACAGTTCCTCAATGGCATTCAAATAAACACCTCATAAGAGCTACGAGCCCTTTTATTCTCATATAAGTGAACTGCCAAATCTATTTTATTCCAAATCTTATTAACCCTTCAACCAACGATTCCTCACATACCTAAAACGAAATAAAATCACAACGAAAATATTTGTTTAACCCAACTATCCCATGTTGCTGATACTTAAATATTATTTTATTGCGATACATAATGAGTTGCACGTTTACAGTGTAATAAACGGTACAATTTATACCCGTCGGCAGTTTATGGGTTTGGTCTTTGTTGGTCGATATTGATGGACAGGAAAGTGTGAAGAGCATTGTAGGGTTAGATAAACCAAGGCTAATTTCTTTTATTTATTAAAGGAAGGAAGGTTTCCCCGTCCCTAGGAGTCGTAGCGTGATGTTAAATAGCTTAAAACATTCCTCTTAAATCACTCTATCTATTAAAAAAAATCCATTGTGTAGTTTTAAAGATCTAAGCATATATAGGGACAGACAGACAGCGGGTAGCAACTTTAGCAGCGAAGTTATTTAGAAGTAAATTTTGTTGTCTCCATCTTTCACGATCGTAACGCCATCTCTTTTTTGGTGTGCCACAACGCCGCCTATCGGTACCAGGGCTCCATTTAGTGGTAATTTTGGGCCCACAGATCATCGTACATGCGACAGGCCATCTCATTAACCCAGCCGCGCAACTGCTGTGCTAGAGGTCTTGGGTTCGGTTGCCAGGTTCAGCAAAGTGTTATTGGGTTTATCTATGAAATTCTCAGTAGCAGCTCGGAGTTTGAGATCTGTCCCCGGTAAGACAATAAGCTCGCACCGTATTACATGGGACCAAATCATTCCGGCGAACTATTTGTGTACATTAGTACGCCTCTGCCATCCAATCCATCAAAAATATCCGATTAACCTCCTGTAAATGCACCGTGGGAGAGCCATGCTTCGGCACGAATGGGCCGGTTCGACCGGAGTGATACCTCGGCCTCACAGAAAACCGATGTGAAACAACGCTTACGTTGTGTTTCGCCAAGTGAGTGAGGATACCGGAGGCCCAAACGCCGGAGGCCTAAATCGCTTACCATCAGGTGATCCGTCCACTCATTTGTCCCACTATCCCATAAAAAAATGTAATTTAACCATCTTGATCCCTATAATGCGTACTTGAATAAAATGCAACCAATACCACAAAATCAGCACGTCTATTCATTCGTTACTCAATCGCGTCTCGCGTCCTTCTCGTCTGAGCATCGTAAACGCATCATCGCCCAAACATCCCGAAGGAGGTGCCGGCTTACAAAATATTTTACAATTTAAACAAATACAAATACCAAAAACAAAACAAAAAATACCAGGATTGTTTCGTTTTGTTTTCGAGGAGGCGGGTGAGTGTTAAATCAGAGGTGCTTGTCTGTCGTTTATAGGTCAAGGGGTGTGTGGTCTTACGATAATAATAATGAAAGATGTTTTTATGATTGTTATTACATGTGTGAAGTGTTGAAGGCTGATTGGTCACCTGAGACAGCGAAATTCCAATTCCAATTTTGATTTTACAATTTGTAGATCTGTAACACATTATAGATTCATGGCAGTAGTAATTGCGACATTAACTATACGTATATAATATTCTTAGTTGTGGATTTTATATTAGTTATATGTTGCAATTACTCCTGCTATTAAGCTAAAATTTGTAGTTGTAGACCTAAAAATGTCGAAAATCCGTTTGAAATTTGTTTTTGGCGAGCTCAGGTGAAAAATCCATTTAAAAAAAAATAAAACGTTGTCGGTGAACTAGAAGTATTTAAGCGGCGGGCGGTAGCGTGTAGGCCGTTGGACTGGCAATCATGTGGTTGCCGTTGGTTCGAAACCCACCCATTGCACTAACGACGTGGACCCACTCGTAACAAAAGCATTAGATATTTCATGTGATGTTTCATATGCTATCTCCGATTGTTCCATGACTAATAAAACAATTACCTCATTCGATCAGAACACGCAAAGACTTGCAACTGAATGCATGAATCTTATATTTATAAAAACTTGTTATGCATACAAACGATAAATCTTCCATCACTGTCATTTGCCTTTCAATGAAACGTGATAGCAGTGTGATAGTGGTTTGAGAATATTGTAATCATTACTAGCTTATGCCTGCGGCTTCGCACACCTGAAGCTATATTAGAATTAGAAATGGATTTTAAAAATAATTGAATCAAAAACCAACAGTGATGATCTCTTCTTTGTATAGGCCTCTATACATCAGAGAGGTCAAGCTGTATGCCAGGATCCGTATAATTAATTGAGTTCACCAGTTTTTAAGTTGGAGCATATACTTTCTAACAGTGATAACAAAATCAAAATCTATTCAGTAGTTTATGCTCCAACCCGTAACAAACAGATAAGAGTTTTAAATATCACATTTTTGGATTCGGAGACGTTTATAAACCCTAACCGACTTGTTCTTATTTTAATATCTTCAATAATTGTAAAAAAATTGTAAAAAATCTGTCTGTACACACAGATTTTTTACAATTTTATAATAGTACAGATTTTGATCTGTACGAGATAGGTACATATTTTATTCTTCTATTTTCAACTTCCGAAAGATGTAGAATATTTCCTAGATGATGTACAGTTGCGGTTTTCGATACCAATCTTATACTATATTTAAATAAGGTCTAAAGTATCATAAAATGTCCTAAAAATATCTGTAACTTCCCGTGGGAGAGCCATGCTTCGGCACGAATGGGCCGGCTCGACCGGAGTGATACTATGGCCTCACAGAAAACCGGCGTGAAACAACGCTTGCGTTGTGTTTCGCCGATTGAGTGAGCTTACCGGAGCACCAAACCCTTTTAAAGGGCGGGCAACGTACTTGTGACTCCTCTGGTGTTGCGGGTGTCCATGGGCGGCGGTTATCGCTTACCATCAGGTGATCCGTCTACTCGTTTGCTCCCCATAAAATGTTGTATAAATCAACCATTATAATTAAAGCCGTAATTATAATGAAAGCCACGCCTCCCAGTCATAATCCCTACACAATTACAGTAGCTGAACAATATAATAACAATCATAATAACATAAAACAACATTATTTAACGTAGATAGCAGTAAACCGCACCATTGTATCTAACTACAACATAATCTTAGTTTACAAATAAACAAATAAAACTAATCAGTCGAAGGATCGGTTGGGTATCAAAACCAACGGCTATCGATTAGGGTTGGCACGTGGCACGCATTGAAAATGTAGTTACAAAAATAATTATGTAAAATGTTTTTTCATATTTTTTTAAGGTTGACATCGGTAACATTTTTATCTGCTTGTCCTTTAGTATAAGCCTTCCTTAAAGTTTGCTATAATTTCCTATTTGTGCCTACTGAATAATTAACGAATACTAAACAAATACATATGTATGGGTGTTTCTTATGTTTTATAAACTAGCTTCTGCCCGCGGCTTCGCCCCCGTGGAATTCTGTCTGTCATCACATCCCCCGGGAACGGGACAAAAAGTATCCTATGTCCGTCTCCTGGTTCTAAGCTACCTCTCCACCAATTTTCAGCCAAATCGGTTCGGCCTTTCTTGAGTTATAAATGTTGTAACTAACACGACTTTCTTTTATATATATATAAGATGTATTTACAGAAAAAAAGTATATAAGTATTATATCCATACTACAAGCTCTGCTTAGTTTGGGACTAGATGGTGCTGCGTAAACTGTCGAAAAATATTTAATTATTATGTATCCAAAAAAAAACCATATTTATTTCCATCATCATCGTTATCACGCTTGTATTCTCCGAAAGGTTAGACAGGCGTACTAATGTACACCAACAGTTCGCTGGTATCTTTAGGGCACCAATCCTAAACTCCGAGCTGCTACTGAGAATTTTATAGAAGATCTCAATAACACTGCTCGACTGCATCTTTAGTAAAAAAAAACATTATGCTTTTCCAATTCCACATTTTGCCGGGATTTTCTCGGTACTAGGCTCTAGGTTTTGCCCAGTTAATAGGCTGGCTACTTATTACAAATGTAGGTAGACAGCCTATTAACTGGGCAAAAAAAATGGAAAATCCCCTAGCAAATAATTGCCGGAGACTAGTGTACATCTCATTAAATAATTTTTTGCTGCTTATCTGGCTAACTAAGCAGCAGAAAATTATTTATTTAAGGCTATCAAAAATGTTGTCTAGCTTTTTCTAAAGTTTTATTTTTTAACAACTCCAATAGCAGACTTATTTGAAATTTCTGATTGCGCCAGCCCTACGTTCAAATGAGATAAAGAAGTAAGAAACTTAATGATACCGAAATTCGTTACGCGCACCGCGCACCGCGACCCAACAGCTTCCGCTCACGGATTCAAATTTAGAACAGCTTCTTTTTTTCAAAATTTGACTTTTAGGGTTCCGTTATAACAAGAATTGAGAACCTTATTTGTCACTAAATAGATACATTACTGCTATTTTCGTTTATACTAAGTTTTTCAACATTTAATTTGACAATGACATAACATACCATCACGCCTGTATTCCCCGAAGAGTAAGACAGAGGCGTACTAATTACATTAATCGGTCACAAATCCCAAGCTCCGAGCTGCTACTGAGAATTTCATAGAAAAATCCTACAACATTGCTCGACCTGGGAATCGAACTCAGGATCTCTTGCGTAGCAGTCGCGCTCAGTACCACTAGGCTAAGGAGACAGTTAAAGTGATTTGATAATACTATACAGCTAACACTTACGTTTTATAAGAAAACAATCAAAAACAAACAAAAACGTTTTTGCCATTCTAATTAATTTCTAAGTAAAATAATTTATTGGAAAAAGGGTTAAAAGTATTTGATAAGGTTATTCGTTATACCCGCCATTTTCTTTTTTAATAATGCAACAGACATACATTAACATTTAGACCATACATAGATTGGACATAAATTTTTCATCAAACTGTATAATTACGGTTCAAATTAATATACTTATTATGCATTCTATTTTCTTTTATTTAAACTGCCTCGTTAGCGCAGTGCTGCTGAGCGCGAGTGCTACGCTGGAGATCCTGGGTTCGATTGATATTGTTATTTATATTCTTAGCGTCCAATAAAGTCAATAAATAAATAATTACCAACACGCTTATATTTCCCGCAGGGATAGGCAGAGGCGTACTAATGCACACCTATAGTTCGCTTCTATATTCAAGTAATATTGGCAGAGAGACTTTGCTCGACCTGGGAATAGAACCAAGGAGTATTATATTTTCCAGTATATTAGGAAATATCAATAATAAACCTAATACGAGCAGAGCTTGATCGACCGCTGGCTTCACAGAAAACCGGCGTGAAACAACGCTTGCGTTGAGTTTCGCTGAGTGGAAAGGATCCGGAGGCCCAAACCCTTTTAAATACCCAGCTAAGCACTTGCGCCTCCTTTGATGTTGCGGGTGTCCATGGACGGCGGTAATCCCCTATCCCATAAAAACTGATCTACCACAAAAAATCATACGGAACCATTGCACTAACAACTCACCACGTGCACAATCTTTTATTTTCTTTCGGCCGTATTGATCATTTTTAAACTTTTTCATCTCTTTCCGACAGCCATCTCTTTATTTCTTTTTTCATGCTAAGATATTGTTTTCAGGTCTTATGATCTCTAATGATGATTATAACGTAATGTGGTAGCCTAATGAATTTGCAAATCAATTTCGTTGATGTAAAAGTTTTTTGTTTCTTAAATTTGATTATAAAAGCTTCACGGAGTTTGTTTGATTCGTTTTCATTTTGATGGTGTACAATAGTGATCATTGTTGGAGAAGTTAAGAGTAATTCCGAGATATCAATCTGAAAGAAATTTTTCATATCTAGGGTAATTCCAAGGGAGATGGGCCTACTTACTTGGATGTATTAAGATGAGTAAAAAATAATTATTGCCAAAAACTAAACTTTAATTATTATTTTTACAGAATAATAATAAAATATAACCTTTATTTATTATTTATTTATTTTATTTATTTAACACTTTATTGCACACCAAAATTACAAATTAAAATACTTATTTATCTATGTAAACAAACAATGTACAATGGGCGGCATTCCTTTAAACAAACGAAACCAAGTAATTTTAAACTTAAAAAAAAAATATCCAAATTTTGAGTATAATATTGAGTTCTACACAGTTCAAAGCTGAGAAAAATAATAAATAACACAATAACTATTACAATTATTACAATTTTTTTATAAACTTCTGTGTTGGCAGATATATGATCATATCACTGTTCAAATTAGATATCACTGTTATAATTATAGAATAGAATAGAATATCCTTTATTGTACACACACCAGAAACGAATGTCAAATAAAGTTATCAATCATAGAATTATATAGTATTTTTCTTTTACTCCGAGGTGGCCAAGTAAAAAAATCAAGAATCCAACCGCCAATTTGTGTATCTACAGCCCTATAACATCAGTAGCCAAAACAGAATCTACCATTACCAGCAATTACTGGCTGTTCGGCAATAACAAGCGGCCCATCCGCTGTGGTCTGCCTGTGGTCGCTAACTATATTGGTTCATATCTCGGCTAACTTCTGCCCGTGGCTTCACTCGCATCGGTCGACTGCCTTATTATTCTAACACTAGCTTCTGCCAATATTTTTTCAAATCGGACCAGTAGTTCCTCAGATTAGCGCGTTCAAGCAAACAAACAAACAAACTCTTCAGCTTTATATGTTAGTATAGATTAAGACGTCCAACTTTGTCTATCCGTGACCTTGGATGCTGTAAAGGATCCGAAACGTCGGGAATTAAATAATAATGATATCAATACAAGTTAGTAGTAAGTCTAGTGGTCCCAAGCGCCACTGCTACACCAGAGGTCCTGTGTTTGATTCCCGGGACGAGCAATGTTATCGAGTTATTTTATGAAATTCTCAGTAACAGCTCGGAGTTTGGGATATGTGCCCGGCTATTTAGGCTCGCCCCCTATTACATGGGACCTAAACATACCAGCGAACTGTGGGTGAACAATATCACTGATCTGCCTATTTGGGATAAACAGGCGTGATAATGGTATCATGTATTTTACGGGTTGCTCCTTGATCCGAAAGATAATAATAATAAGAATTCTAACTAATAATTTAATAAATAAAATGAATAAATACCTCAATGGTCTAGTTAGTGGTCACAAACGCGGCTGTTGAGCGTAAGGTCCTAGATTAGATTCCCACTTTGAGAAAATAGTTTTTCTATGAAATTCTTAGGAAAATGCGAAAAAAATACAAAACGATAGTTAATAGGTAAGGAGGCATCGTACGAAATTGAACTAATTGCAAAGTAAGTCATGTCGATTGAGAAGCAAAGTAAGTAACTTGTTTTTCAATAGTTGTCACTGACGTCACCTTTCAGACGTAAGAGTGTGAAGGCAAATTTCGACATGACGGGTGGGAATCACGGTGGCTTAGAGATCATAGCGTTTGAATTATCTGACCAGAAGACGCAGGTTAGAATCCAGCCCGCAAGTCGAATTTTTCTTCATTAAAATAACTTCTTAATCGTAGCTCAAAGATTAACATGGGCGATAGGCTTGCCCATTTTGATAATTATACAAAACAAACCATTAGATTTGTGAGTGTACTTACTAAAAGTAAGTACGTACTTACCCTTTGGAGAATATAGGCAAATTAATCAACTTCCTTTCAACATCAAAAATTGCATTTTATATTGCAATAATGGCTGAAGTACAAAGGTTCGGATAATGTTCACTTAAGTTTCAATAATATCGATATTAAATCGACCGGTATAGTTATTATAAGGTACCGATCAATATTATGAGGTATTTTAAAAAATATATTTATGTAAGAAGAACTTTTAAGCTGGAGGATGGATTTATGTGAGATGCAAGCATTTAATAATATTTTTTATTCGAGCCTAACCTACATACCTTGTTTTTCTCCAATACTTACAGGGGGGATTGGAGAAAAATGAGATAGGTAGGTGAGGCAAGCTAGTTTAATATATAACGTTAAAAAATGGTTTTTAATTATTATTATTTTTGTAATAAACATTATCTTCCAGCATTTCAAGCATTGATTGCATCAACAAATTCGTATTTAATATATTGGGAGTACTGTATCAAGACAAAAATGAATTTATGAACAACAAAATTAAGTGCGTTATATAGGTACCTACGTTAAAATTGTTTATTATAAACAGTCAATGCTTTTAATTCTGTTTGTAAAATAGATAAGTTGCGGTTTTTTTAATTCCAAGTACGGCGGGCGCTCTAAAAATCTAATTAAATGAAAACCAATTAAATACCGTTATAAACATGAGAACTATAGAACATTTTAATGCCTATGGGAGACTACTGCCATTGTTTTCTGCTTTTCTTGTAAAAAAAACCTATTTTATTGCACTTTGGTAAGAAGTTTCTAAATTTATAAACAAAATTATTTATCGATTTCAAAAGATGATAACTTTTTACTTACGATACTTTGTGCGCTCTAAATATTAATATAAGTATTACACATTGTTTCTCAGTAAGTGAATAATGTATGCAATTCTTTATGAGAAATAAAGTTGTTCTTAAACCTTATCTATATTATCGTATCTCTATCTCTACTATTATAAAATTGTAAAAAAGTTGTGTCTGTACATTGAAAATATTTAAAAAAAAAAGTAAGTTATCCGAAACCAAAAATGAGATTTTTAAAATTTTTGTCTGTTTTCTCTGTTTGTTACGGGTTGGCGCAAAAACTACTGAATAGATTTTAATTTTGTGATCAGTGTTAAATAGTATTTGCTCCAACTTAAAAACTGGTATACTTCTTATCTCAAATAATTAAACGGAACCGGAGATACAGCTTGACCTCTCTAATGTATAGACACTCATACAAAAAAGAGTTCATCGTTGTTGGTTTTTGAGCTTCACGTGAGCGAAGCCGCAAACAGAGGCTAGTACTAAAAATAATTTTGTATATTTTAGTACTTAATAAAATATTCCTTATATCTCTTTGCATAAACTCATCCACATTGAGCGTTACAAAACACACTAACATCCTGTAATTTTGTCTTAAATGCGGCGGAGCTAAAGAGGCTCGCGTTATAATGATGATCGAGCGGATCGATCGAGAATGGAGGTTACGCTTCGCTTCCTGTGGTCAGTCAGCGGATGGGTGACCATTCTTTCGCCAAACATAACCTTAGAGAGAAAATTTTAGCATTGTAATAAATCATAATATAAAAATAACTGCCTTATTAGCCTAGTAGTCGGAAGCCTACTGCTTCGTTAGGGTTAGATTCCCAGGTTAAGTAAAGTGTTATTCGGTTTCTCTATGAAATTCTCAGTAACAGCTCGGAGTTTGGGATTTGTGCCCGGTTAATGGCAATAAGCTCACCACCTATACACAATCTTAGCATAGAAGCCAGGACGAATATCCTGGTCCAAACATAGTTTATCTATATACAAAACATTAAATATAATAGACGTTATAAAATAAGCTATAAATATCAAATATATATCACATATATACGAAAATATTCTCGTCCATAAAGAAGTTCTCTAATGCATTATCCGAAACTATAAGTTATAGCGAGAGAGATAGGATGTAACGTTAGCAAAACAGAACTAATGTATATTGTAATAAAAAAAATATTAAAAAAATAACTGCCTCATTAACGTAGTAAGCTTCAAGCAATCACTGCTGAGCAAGAGGCCTTTGGTTCCAAGTGTTTTTTTCTATTAAATTAGCACTTGCTCAAAGATCTTATTCATGACCAATTCGCCCCCTATAAGGGGCATCTAAAAATAGCAGTGAATAGTGGGTATAAAATAGTAAACCGCTGCCTAACCCTTCAGGAAATACAGGCGTGATAATATGTTATATTATACTAGCTTCTGCCCGCGACATCGTCCGCGTAGCGAGATTATATATAGCCTATTATAGCCTTCCTCAATACATGGGCTATCTAACACTGAAAGAATTTTTCAAATGAGACCAGTAGTTCCTGAGATTAGCGCGTTCAAGTAAACAAACAAACAAACTCAGCAAAAAAACTCTCAAACCAAAAACATATCAGTGAATGGTAAGTGTAGCATAATTCTACATATCTCTCTATGTAGTACAGGTGTGATGGTGTATTTAAAAAAGCATAGCTTTTATTCAGTAGTCTGGGTTCAATTCGAATCACCCGGATTTATTTACAGAAATAGAGATATAATATCATTTATCAGCCATTACTGAATGATGAGTATAGTTTTGTTAAGAGCAATTGGTAAAATATACAGTGCAATATTTAAAGAAGTCAGATTTTTTTTACATTTTGCCTTCAAGACCACCCAGATACATGAACCATTTTGCAAGAAAATATCTATCTATATATATAAAAGAAAGTCGTGTTAGTTACTCCATTTATAACTTAAGAACGGCTGAACCGATTTCGCTGAAAATTGGTGGAGAGGTAGCTTAGAACCAGGAGACGGACATAGGATACTTTTTATCCCGTTCCCGTGGGATGTGATGACGGACAGAATTCCACGGGGGCGAAGCCGCGGGCAGAAGCTAGTAGTATATATAAAAGAAAGTCGTGTTAGTTACACCATTTATAACTCAAGAACGGCTGAACCGATTTGGCTGAAAATTGGTGGAGAGGTAGCTTAGAACCAGGAGACGCACATAGGATACTTTTTATCCCGTTCCCGTGCGATGTGATGACAAACCGAATTCCACGGGGGTGAAGCCGCGGGCAGAAGCTAGTTCTTTATAAAAGAAAGTATATCTACCTATATTTTTACAAAAAATTCGTTCTTTCGCCAGCGAAGTCAGAAAGCTTTTGAAACAAAGAAAAAATAAGTAGTTACGGAATGAAAAAAAATCCCGGAGTTTATTCAGTTTTGCAATTTCACTGAAAACCTTCTGAAATAAATTCATAGAATATTTTATGTGTTTTCTGACCGTACGAGGCTTTCCATTTACACTGCAAGACATTTTAATTGAACACCATATTTTTATTATTTCGTTTTCATTAGAACTGCCTCATTAGTCTCGTTGCTACGCTGGAAATCGTGGGTTCAATTCCAAGGTCGAGCAGAGTGATTTTTTTTTATATCAAATTCTCATTGATTGCACGGTGTTCGGATTTGTGTCTGGTGAATGGCAATAGGTTCTCCCCATGGGACATAAAAAAACCAGTGAAAATTATTTCTACATACATAGCAAGCTGTATTCTATGGGTAAGTTGTGGCTCTGGGTTCTATGTAGGTCTGGGATTTTTGTTTATATTATGATACTTTTTGTTTATAAAGTTACCTGACTTCACTCAAATTATTCTTTGTGTTCATTTTTGGTTTGTAATATAGAATATATTATAACTGCCTCATTAGCCAAGTGGTCCTGAGCGCGACTGCTACGCTAGAGGTCCTGGGTTCGATTCCCAGGTCGAGCAAAGTGTTATTGGGTTTTTCTATGAAATTCCCAGTAGCAGCTCGGAGTTAGGAATTTGTGCCCGGTTTATGGCAATAGGCTCGCCCCCTATTACATGGGACCTAAACATACCGGCGAACTGTGGGTGTACATTAGTACGCCTCTGCCTAGCCCTTCGGGGAATACAGGCGTGATGGTATGTATGTTATGTTATATTTTATAATTGATCCATTTTATTAAAATTGAAAGAAAGAAAAAGAATGTTATTTGTCTTTTACGCATATAAACAATATGAATTACCTACATAATAAAATAACTTACAAGTTTTACAAGTCTCTTTTAGCATCTCTGTTGATAAATATAAAATAGAAGGCACTCTAAAAACTTACCATGATGTTTCAATGTCTTCAAAACATTCATGTCAAGAAGACAGTTCTCAGAGCTGATAATAGTGATATTTTTTTATTGTTAAATGATGTTATCACTGTCAGTGGTAACAAAAATGCCACTTTCGAATACGCATCATTCAATCACTTGACGTGTATCAAATTCTACACAAACACGTAGAAGAAAGTACTTCCATTCTTGGTTATCACGGCATTACTGCATCTATTATTGCCGCTATCAAAAAAAAATATAAACCAAATCGGGAAAACCCGATAAACGAAGCAAAAACGATTAAAGCGTTATCGTGATAACCGTTTACGTTTTTCTTACATTTTTTTATTAGAAATTTCTAAGTTTACATGTGCAGTGAGAACAATTTTTGCGCCAATCGCGGAGATACCTCGTTATCACCGAATTATTGATGTTAATTGGTAAATAACATATATTTTAAAGTATATAAAAACGGTTATCGTGTAACGGACACGCATCGTATCCGATACAAAAGTTTCTTTAATAATATTTTACAGAAATATTACGGCTCTAATTAATTAATACACCTAAGTACTTCCTATTAAACAACACTATCCTTGCCTAATAATCGAACTGTTGGAATCAAAGTACCTCTAACTTTTCAAAATCAATGATTAATTATCATTAGCATAAACAGTGAAACCTGTATGCCTGAGAGATTTCCTCAAAGGCGCGGAAATCTGTCAACTAATCTAACGTGGTGGATAATAGTCTAACCCTTCTTGGAGAGGAGTGCCGTGCCCAGCAATGGAACAGTAAGTATATGGGTTGAAAATGATGAAGATCCTAGGCTTTGGGGTCAACTTTCAGTCTTACCAGATTAGCAGAATATCGGTATTTTGCACGAAACGAGTGCCACCAAATCTACACAAACCAATTTCTGGGCATTACGATGTCAACTGGTAGGGGGCGAGCCTATTTCCAGTAACCGTACTCAAATCCTAATTCCGTAGCTGCTATTGAGAATTTCATAGAACAATTCTATAATACTTTCCTCGACCTGGGAATCGAACCTAAAACCTCTAGCATAGCTGTCAATACTTTGTATTTTTATGAAAAAAATATTAGATAGATAGATAGAATATACTTTATTGCACACCAAAATAATGCTAAGTACAAGCTTCCAAGTATTAATCCTAGAATGGTACAATGGGCGGTCTTATCGCTAAAAGCGATCTCTTACAGACAACCTTTGGATGGACTGAAGAGAAAAGAAATCATTAACAAGGTAGTCAGGTGTACATAATAGAAACAAGAGAAACAATAGAAACAACCTATACTTATAATAAAACATGCAAACACATAAAATACAGAAAAAAAAGAATAAAAATAGTAATTCCTAATAATTAAATGTATACGTATATATGCTATATATAAGAAATAAATATATATCTATAATAAATAAATATATATATATATTTATATAATCATGTTATACATAAATGAATATTAGTAAAGTAATACTATAATGATAGTAGGTAAAAAATATGGAGAACATGTCAACTACAACGACAGATAATGTTCCTTAACCATTTTTTTAAATGTAGCCAATGATTGTGCACGCCTAACTGACACAGGCAAGGCATTCCAAAGCCGTACAGCTTGCACGGAAAAAGCCCTGTCAAGGAAAATCGTGGAATGCAATGGCATCTCGAGCCTCAAAGGGAAATGCCCACCGGCCATAGAGACTTCGGCCCTGGGTGCACACATATAAAAGCATATGGCAATGATTATATACAATTTAATGAATGAAATGGTAAAGGATTTGGTTTAGAAAAGAGTCCGGATTTTTAAGATATAAAATGTTTATTATTTAAAAAATACAGTTTTTTAACAATCATCTTACTGTAATATATACATACAATATTAAGTCTTAATAAAATCTGTTATGTATTTTATGATCTTATACATAATTTGTATCATATACAATCAGTACATCATCCAGAAATTGAGCAGGAGGGAAAATATTAGTCTGATTCCGTGCCCAACCCAGTTAATATTAAGTCTCAGGATGTTAAAACAGGAAATTCTCTAACATTTTCAGTGTGTACATTTATATTTCTAGTCTGCCCTAGATCTATTTAGATTGCATTCCCTAACATACTCAGACAAATCATTATTTGTTTCTATATTTTGATGAACAATTTCTAGTATTTGAGCCACATCATCCCTGTCTCTTATTTTTGTGTGGAATTTATTAATTAGTGCAGCAGCCAAGTGAAGTCTATCATCAATTGTGTAGAAGCCCTGTTAAATATTGTGAATGTTAATGGTTCCCGTTCTGCAGTTCAATGTCATGCTTCTCTATCAGTCCTTACCCAGTAATTATGGTAGCTGAAACAATAATAAAAACAAAAATGTAGACCTATAGATCAAAATAAAATAAAAAAGGTGTTTGCAAATGTGAAAACCTAAAATTACTTTTTGGGTTGATATGCAAACAGAGTGAAAATAAGTTTCAATAACACCACCAGCACACAACACTGCACCACACTTACATAAATCAAAAACTGTTGAACACTAACCTCACATGGTGTAATCTGATGGGCAATCATATTCCTTATGAGTTCCTCACATGGAGAATTAGTCCTGAGTGTGTGTGATCTTATTCTCAAAAGTGACTTGCCACAGCTGATGCACACATGTCCATGACCAACAATCGGTGTATTTTGCTGTTCACGATTTGAATGTCGTATTTAATTCCAGGCTGCAGTCTAATACAAGTGGCACACTTCACTGTCACTCGAAACATGTACCTAATAAAGAAGCAATAATAATTAGTTATTGATATTTGTAAAGTAAACTCAGAAAAAACTTTTCACAGAGGAAGACATGACAGGGATGATAACATGGATCAATTATTTACCTGCTGTTGTCGAACCCATCGTTGTAGATTTTGAACTTCTGCAATTTCCAACAAATGTCTTCGTATTCTCGTTACATTTAACACAATGGACACAGCGTAAATATCCTCTTGAATCAGTTACCGAGGGCGGGAAGAACTCTGGCCGGTGTGAAAGCTGGGGGCATCATTATCAGTGGATATCGAGTCCCAAGTTCGAGCAGTAGTTATCGTGAGAACGCGGGAACAGGATCCATGATTTGGTATAAGAAGAATTGTTGGAGTCCATTAAAAAGTTTATTCGTTGGTGAAATAACAAATCCACAAGAAAACAAATAAAATAATACAAAATGCAAACGAAGTTGACTTGTGATTATTTACTTTCTGTTGTCAGATTCGATATTTTGATGTTGCCACTTAAGAGACATAAGAATCAATAAATCGATTTCGATTTTTGATCGAATTATGTATTATTGAACTAATCTTTTTAATTGAATTAATCTCATACATTATTATTTTCTTTCTTTTAGTTTTTTAATTATATTTTTAATGTTCATTAAAATACTATTTAAAAACTAAAAGAACGTTAGACATTTAAATTGTGTAGTAGCGATTATTCGAATTTATGGTAAATCAAACAGCGATTCGCTTGTTTATTATTGGCATTTTAATAATTACATGCGTAATAACTGCCTCATTAGCCTAGTGGTCTTCAATGCGACTGCTACGCTACAGGTCCTGGGTTCATTTCTTAGGTCGAGCAGTGTTAATAGGTTTTTTTATGAAGTTCCTAGCAGGCCATTAACCTGGAATAAAAAGTGTGGGCCTCTACCTTACCCTCCGGGGAATACAGGCGTGATGGTATGATATGTTATGTTATTAGTTATTTAAATGTAAAACGAAGACGAATTCGACCAGGCAGGTAGAGCTCGCGGACTCGCTTTAATAAAAAATCGATTGAAAATAGAATCGATTTTATTTTGTCCGAAATTAATAATTGGCAACATTTTTTTAATCCACAAACCAACGATATACGTATTTACTAATTTCATTTTATCTTTTCGGCTCTTTTATTTTTGTAAAAAATGTTCCTACCTTTTTTAGATAATTGAATACCGCGATAAATAATCATAAAACAAGATATATTTTTTTAACAAAAGCAAACTGTTGGGCCTTTCAGGGCCAAAAATGGGCATTTCCCTTTTCCGATGATCGCAGATATCTAGTATGTGTGTCATGAAGGAACTGAAAACGTTCTTTAAGATAAAGGGGAGTAGAAGGATTGAACAGAACACTGTAGAGAAGGAACAGTATATGTGAATTCCGGCGAAGACGTATTGGGAGCCACTTGAGTTTTTTGCGAAAAACCGAGACATGATCATATTTGCGCAAGCCAAATATAAATCTTATGCAGAAGTTCTGGAGCCGCTCAAGTTTATTTAGCTGAACTTCGGTGATATCGAGATAGCTGACATCGGCATAATCAAGGATAAGGAGTAGAAGGGTCTGTGCTAACGCAATTTTGGTGGCAGTTGGTAAGAAGTTACGTAACCTCCTTAGCGATCCAGCTGATGCGAACAATTTTCGACTGACTTCCTGTAGCTGAGGACCCCAAGAAAAATTTTTGTCGATGAATATTCCCAAGTTCCTAACCTCATTACTGATTGGAATGTTATTGCCGTCGAAACTAACTTGTGGGATCCGAGTCCAGTCTATTCTTAAATTCATTCGGGGACTGCCAACAACGATGACCTGGGTTTTTGTTGGATTAATCTTAAGTCCGTGGGCTTTACTCCAATCGTTGATGGAAACTAAATCTTTATTAATCGCATCAAATGCATTTGGCAGCTCAGACAGGGAAGCATGTTTGTAAATTTGCAAATCATCTGCGTATAGGTGGTAGGAAGAAAGAAGTTTATGGGAAATGGAATTTATAAATATTGCGAATAGTAAAGGAGATAAAACGCCACCCTGCAGTACACCAACATAAGTATTACACCAAGAAGAGGAAGTATCTTCTATGGTTATACGTTGACGGCGACCAGACAGGTAACTACGAAACCAGTCAATTGCCCTTGGAGATATGTTAAGTGAGCATAGTATGGCAAGCAGGATGTCAAAATCAACGGTATTGAATGCATTGCTGACTGAAGACTGCTGAATATTATTTCTGTGTCCACTTTATTTGCACGCAAGTGTATCCTCAAGCTTGCGCAGTATAAGGGCGTAAGTACGATATGAGTTCGGTTCGCTGTGCCATATACATGCACGCCCGTGTGTGGGTAGTTAAAGATGTAGGGTAGTAGTTTATAGATCTTTCTAGATGCGGCAATGAATGCTCTAGAACATTTTTACACACGACGGAATTAAGAAGTAGTGTCATGCGTTGAGAGGCTGTTTGTTTTTGTATGGGCCAATGAATGCTGCTATTTATCTCTAAAACCGTTTAAGATGCAATTTTCTAAAGGGTTTGTGATTTAATATCATTGTGTCACGTACTCAAAGAAAAATACTTAGTAATTAAGTGATGTTTGCCGGTACATCATACTGTTCTTTAAATAGGTTTTTTTTAAAAAAAAGCTTACTAGCAATGTAGATCGCACATTACTAGTATTCTTGTTAACCCCTCGTGCTAAGCTAAAATGGTTGTTTTACGAGTGGGTTTACGTCGGTAGTGCAATGGGTGGGTTTCGAACCGGCAACCACATGATTGCAAATCCGGCGCCCTAGCCATTAGGCTACCGCCGCTTCAAAAGTTAGAATAACGACAATATAATGCGAGAACCGAATTGTAGCCATTATACAGAAGTACCTAATTAGGTTAGGCACATGATGAAATAAACGTCCACAGCACAAGATATACAATACAAAAATACAAAATACAAAAAAAATACAAAATATTTATTGGGAAAATATAAGGTTACAATTCATAGAACGTTTTTGGAGCCTCCTTTTAAGCAAACAATGCCTGTATTAGAAGGCCCCGCTCTCTCTCTCTATATAATCATAATCTTCTCAGGCAAATCCCGATTATACGATCGGCCCACAACACAAAAAAACATAATCTTCCTCACAGCAAAACACACCACCAAGCCTGTATTATTAGCCAAGTTAAGCAGAAGTGTGTACTAAAGTACACCCACAGTTCATCAGTATGTGTAGGTCCCATGAAAAAGGGGGCGAGTGTATGGTAATCGGACACAATGCCAAAGGTCGTGCTGCTATTGAGAACTACAGAGAAAAAACCGAAGAATACTCGACCAGGGAATCCAACTTGTGACCACTGGACTAAAGAGAAAGTCCAATAACGGCCACTCACAATGTAGCAGCGATAGCCTAGTGATATGACCATTGGACTGTCAAGTCAAAGGTCTCGAGCTCAAATCCAAGGCACGCACCTCTGACTTTTCGAAGTTACGTGCGTATTAATGGGTTGATTATCTATGAATAACAAATCAATCAGTATATTTCCTTACTAGAGATAATATTTTGACTTAGGGTCGATACAAGTAATGTCAAAATCATCTCTCTCTCTTGTATAGAAGTCTGTCAGATTTGTTATTGAGCCCGGCTGTTAGCAAATCAGGGGTTTTTACAACTAAACTAAAAAAAATTTCGGCCACATCTAGTTTTAGTACTTACTTCTAGTATCAATGTTAGTGCTTCGTACGTAAAGGTGCATACACACACATGCAACACATCACCTATTTGGTCTAGGAATAACTGCTAGCGAAAGGTATAGAGACGCGTCTATAAAATCGATGTGATATTTTTTGTGTAATGTTGACGTCATCAATTTTTGGCTTATCTGAGTTAAAAATTAGGTATAATATATATATAAACATGAGTCTTAAAGTAGTTATGGCATAATTGTCTCTAAATAAATTTCTTAAAAACTTTGAGAGATTTTCTCGTGTGTTTGAAGTCTGGTAACATGACTATCGTCCGTCAAGCAGAAAGACGAAGAATCCGAGTTTAAGCATTATTAACTAATATAAAAAACAAAAATATATGTTGTGCTGTCTTACATACCATTGTAATTATATAATATCCAATGGCAATGCCAGCCGACCAAAGTATCAATAAAATTAATGTGTATCGCTTTTATTAAGATTAGGCAAAAAAAAAAAAAAATACTCTGCTCCACTCCGTCTTTAGCCCGAAACACACACACCAAAATCTCACACACACATAAAAACCACACCTGTGTGTACAAGTCTTGAGAATAACATATTTTTGTAGCTTTTATATATTTTTTAGAGGTTGTATTTTATTTTTTTCCTATATACCTACATACATATAGGTTGAATAGATGTTTCTTGCTTTTTTCTCTGTCAAGAACATTTGATATACTGATATTAATACATATAGATATACATAACATGAACATGAACATACCATCACGCCTGTATTCCCTAAAGGGTTAGGCAGAGGGGTACTAAGGTACACCCACAGTTCGCTGGTATGTGTAGGTCCCATGTAATAGGGGGTGAGCCTATTGCCATTAACCGGGCACAAATTCCAAACTCCGAGCTGCTACTGGGAATTTCATAGAAAAACCCAATAAGACTTTTCTCGACCTGGGAATCGAACCCAGGACCTCTAGCGTAGCAGTCGGGCTCAGGACCACTTGGCTAATGAGGCAGGTATATAGATATACATTTTACATATTATATTAGAGCATAGTGACGCAACGTTCACAACTGTTCTTCAAAAAAAAAAAAGGAGACAAAACTCTCCTAAAGAATTACAGGCCCATCTCGCTTCTGACCCACGTCTACAAGCTGTTTTCAAGGGTGATCTCAAATCGTCTAGCAAGGAGACTCGACGAATTCCAGCCACCAGAGCAGGCCGGATTTCGAAGGGGTTACGGGACCATAGACCACATCCACACAGTGCGGCAGGTTGTACAGAAGACCGAAGAGTATAACCAGCCCCTATGTCTTGCTTTCGTGGACTATGAGAAGGCCTTTGATTCAGTCGAGATCTGGGCTGTTTTGGAGGCACTGCAGCGATGCCAAGTGGACTGGCGATACATCGAGGTGATGAGATGCTTGTATGACGCTGCGACCATGTCCGTTCAAATACAGAACCAGCAGACTAAACATATCCTGCTGCGCCGGGGAGTGAGACAGGGGGATGTTATATCCCCTAAACTGTTCACCAACGCCCTGGAAGATATGTTTAAGACGATAGACTGGAAAGGAATGGGCATAAACGCGAACGGCGAGTACATCTCACACCTGCGATTTGCCGATGATATAGTCCTTATGGCAGAGTCGCTGCAGGATCTCGAACGGATGCTGGCCGATTTAGCTGATGCCTCTCGACGCATCGGTCTCGGGATGAACATAGATAAAACTAAGATTATGTACAACAATCTTATTACCCCGAGGCCGGTTATCGTAAATGGGTTATCTCTCGAAGTTGTTCAGGAATATGTCTACCTCGGGCAAATTATGCAATTGGGTAGAAACAACTTCGAGAGAGAGGCCGATAGGAGGATTCAGCTGGGGTGGGCAGCATTCGGCAAACTTCGTCGAGTCTTCTCGTCATCCATACCACAGTGCCTTAAGACGAAAGTCTTCAATGCGTGCGTCCTACCAGTTATGACCTACGGAGCCGAAACGTGGACTCTCACGGTGAGACTGGTCCATAAGTTTAAAGTCGCTCAGCGAGCTATGGAGAGAGCTATGCTCGGAGTCTCTCTGAAGGATAAAATCCGAAACGAGGTTATCCGACAGAGAACTAAAGTTACCGACATAGCTCAAAGGATTAGCAAGTTGAAGTGGCAATGGGCCGGTCACATCTGTCGGAGAACCGACAATCGTTGGAGCAAACGAGTTCTCGAGTGGAGACCGCGACTAGGCAAACGTAGTGTAGGGCGCCCGCTGGCCAGGTGGAGTGACGACTTGCGGAAGGCAGCTGGCAGTGACTGGATGAGGAAAGCCGAAGATCGGGCTCTGTGGCGTTCACTAGGAGAGGCCTACGTCCAGCAGGGAACACTTGTTTGCATTATATGAGCTAAAGGCTTATAAAAAAAGTAAAGAGTTCAATCAGTATGTTAGTAAATTTTCTAAAATTTTTAGAAAGGTGTGTCAATCGGCGAAAGCTAATTATATTAGTAATAAAATTAAGTGCGCTGATAACAAGATAAAAACGACTTGGAAAATAATTAATAATGAAAATAATAAATCGAAAGAACTTAACAAAGTCTATGCACTTCAAACGGCACGCGGTCTCATAAACACAGATGCTGATGTAGCCCAAGAATTTGAAACATATTTTACAAACATTCCTTTAAAAACTACGGAAGGTTTATGCTCTTCTCCCTTACTTTCTATTGCTTTAATTAAAGAAAATGTAGTTGTCTGTCCTGTAACTTTTAAATTTAAGCATGTTAGCCAGGAGTCGGTCATAAAAGCCTTTAAAAGTATAAAAATTAAAATAACCGAGGATCTGTGGGGCTTGTCGGTAAAAGTCTGTAGTGGTATAATTAATACTATAGCACCCCACCTGGCCGAAATATTTAACAAGTGCGTTGACCAGGGGACCTTCCCGGATCTAATGAAACAAAGTAAAGTAATACCTCTGTTTAAAAATGGAGATAACAAAGAGCCAGGAAACTTTAGGCCAGTATCCATCCTGCCTGTACTTAGTAAGATTTTCGAAAAAATTATGCTTAATCAAATGTTGTTACACTTCAACGTAAATAAACTTTTTCATGATCAGCAATATGGCTTCACCAAAGGGCGCAATACAACCGACGCTGGAGTGACGCTTATAAGACACATTTTTGATGCTTGGGAAGGGTCACAGGATGCTGTGGGCATATTCTGTGACTTGTCCAAAGCTTTCGATTGCGTAGATCATGAAACTCTACTCCTTAAATTAGAATATTACGGATTTAAAAAAAATCTATAAATCTAATAAAGTCGTATTTGCAGGATAGAATTCAGAAAGTTCAGATAAATGGGGTTAAATCATCTGGCTCGAAAGTAAAAATAGGCGTACCACAGGGCTCAATTTTAGGGCCGTTCTTGTTTTTGGTCTATATAAATGACCTACCTTACATGTGTCAGAAGGGATCTCAGATTGTGTTATTTGCTGATGATACTTCATTAATCTTTAAACTAGATAGACGCTTACCCAAAGTTGACGATATTAATAACGCTCTTCTCAAGGTGCATGAGTGGTTCACAGTTAATAACTTAGTATTAAATGGGCAGAAAACTAAATGCATAAAATTTACCTTGCCAAATGTAAACAGTGGAACTCATGACGTAATATTAAATAATGAGAAACTTGAATTCATTGAGGAAACTGTATTTCTAGGAATCAAACTTGACTCAAAACTTCAATGGGGTCCACACATTAGGACTTTAGCAGGACGCCTGAGTTCAGCTGCTTATGCAGTAAGAAAAATCAGGCTACTTACAGATGTAGAAACCGCGAGACTGGTCTATCATAGCTACTTCCACAGCATAATGTCTTATGGAATATTACTTTGGGGCCGCGCTGCAGACATTGAGTCAATTTTTATATTGCAAAAAAGAGCAATAAGAGCCATTTATAATTTGCGTAGTCGTGATTCTCTTAGACAACTTTTTAAAGAAATAAATATCATGACAGTGCCGTGTCAATATATTTATGAAAACATAATGTACGTTAGAAAAAATTTACACCTACATACGAAAAAATGTGAAGTACATGAGTATAATACGAGACATAAAATGAAATTAATGCAGCCACTGTTTCGTCTCGCTAAAGTCCATAGCTCTTTTATGGGGTACAGTGTCCGTTTCTATAACAAAATCCCAGAGTTAATCTTAAAACTCCCAGAAAATAAATTCAAAACATTTGTAAAGCGTACCTTGTGCAGGCAAGCTTATTACAAATTAGAGGATTATCTTGTAGATAAAAATGCCTGGAAAACTGCTGGTCCAGCTCCACAAGTTCATTAGTCACTTGATATGATATAATTTTTTACACATTCCTATCTATACCTACTTATCTATATTTGGACCATTGTTACTAATTTGTTATTATAATGCAAAAATTTGACATGCTTTGCAATTTTATACATTTTATCATATGACATGTAATATAATTATTGTTATTTATTATTTATATGATCATAAATTGTCTGTAAAATGTGAGTATCAGGTAGGCTATGATGTTGCATTTATTTATTACCTATCGTTTAAACGTATATCAAGCCTGTTGGTTGCATAGTAGTCAGAGCATGTCATGCTCACTAAGAAGTCTTGCTGATGGTGGCGTTGTGTGTCGGGTCGTTTTATTCCCTACAACATGGTTGAGTCAGACGACGCTGACACACACGTCATGCTCGTGAACGGGCGCCGTCTGTCGGGACTGGTCGGCTCTTGACATGCTATGGTAATCACTTTTCTTTTCTTTGGAAGGCAATTGATCGTAGTTTATTAAATTCAATTGTTATCAGCACATCAAGCTGCATGATTCTCACATTATAACAACTTAATTGTAAAATAAATCAATGTTATAATCTTTGTTGAAAGGAGTATCTATGGAGTTTCTTGCCGGTTCTTCTCCATAAGACCCACTATTTGGAACCGCGCATCTAGTTTTTGACATTTCAAAAGTACCTGTATTACTGGTCTAATTGAAATAAAACATTTGACTTTTGACTTTGACTTTGACTTTGACGAATATAGGCTGATGATGATGATGATGATGATGACGCAACGTACCTACTATCACGCCAGTTTTCTGCGAAGAGTTATACAGAGGATCACTAAATTGTACTATCCCCTTTTTAGATAACATACCATCCAGCCTGTAATCCCAGAAGGGCAACTGTAGTAATGAATACCCTGAGTTCGCCTGTATGTGTACTCGTATGTATATCTTTTTTATTCTTGATAGATTTATGCTTGATCGCCAGTTCGCATGATGTTAAGCGACACTGCGACCTAAGATGGAGCGCGCTTGCCTAGAAGAAACCGATTCACTCGTGATTTAAAGACACCCAGATCGTATCTATCGGAGAAGACCCACTCGGGAAGCGCATTCCACATTTCGGCGATACGCATGATAAATGAGTGGACTTAAAGCATTTCGTTCGGGTTTTCGGAATATTAACCATGAATCGATGTCGCTTGTCGCTTGTCGCATTCATCATCATTATCAGCCTATTTTCATTCACTGCTGTACTTAGGCTTGTCCTAGTGAACGCCGTAGAGTCCGATCTTAGTCAAAAATCCAACCTCACAGTTCCTACTTAGAATTTCATAGAAAACCCCTAATAACAATTTCCTCGACGTGGGAATCGAGCCTAAAACCTCTAGCGTAACAGGCGCACTTACGACTACTAGACTAAAAAGGAAGTTCATTATCATTATTATGTAAGGTACTTATATATCTATTAGAATGGCAATATAAAGTCTCACTGTAATATTAAGTTTATTACTTAGTAGCGATTTTATGTTTGCGTTTTTGTTTCTTCTTCCTTGTTGTGCCACGAGACGTTAAGAGAGTTTATTGAGTTATTTTTGAATAAAAATATCTTACATCGAGAGTTATTCTTTTGCCTTACTCTCGTTTCCACAGTACGAGTATCAAAATAATGGCAAAATTGCCAAAATGGAAAAAACTGCGTAGGTCTGATGGTAGTCGCTTCGTATTTTACTCGAAGCTACTTTTTTCAGCTGCATCTGTTTCTAAAAGCCAACTCCAGCACAGTTGGCAAAAAGTTATAAGAAAAAAAGGTTATTAAAAGCTAAAAGGTTATTCCACCGTGGCAGAGCCATGCTTCGGCCCGAATTGGCCTGGCTCGTCCGCAGTGATACCACGATCTCACAGAAAACTTGCGTGAAACAACACTTCGGTTGTTTCGCCGAGGATACCTGCCCAAAATAAATGGGATAGAGCTGCGAACGTTCGAAAAAACGATCACCTGATGGTAAGCAATTACCACCGCCCATGGACACCCACAACACCAGAAGAGACGCAAGTGCGTTGCCCACCTTTTTAAAGGGTTTGGGCCTCCGGTATCCTCACTTACTCGGCGAAACACAACATAAGTATTGTTTCAGTCGGTTTTCTATGAGGCCGTGGTATTACTCCGGTCGAGTTGACCCATTCGTGCCGAAGCATGGCTCTCCCTCGGTAAAAGCTATTATATCATATAGACTAGTGTTGGGAATTCGGTAATTGAGCATTAGTCGATTACAATTTTAAACAATATTTTTTTCAATCAATTGCTATAGAATGAATTTAATTGCAATTTCATTAATTAATTTTTAATCAATAAATCAATTGATAAATTGTTTTAAATTTTACACTGAAAAGTCATAAATAAGGTCGCAACTCAACCATTGGCAGAATATGGCAATGACCTTTGCCCACTGATCTCTATATTTCTCTATGCTATGTACTACTATGGGTGAGTGCCTAAGCCCAAAATAAATATAATTTTCCTTATTCTGTGACACATAATTTTCTAGTTGGTCAGTATTAAATTTTCTTTTCAAAATAATGTGGAAAATTTCGTAGTAAGAAAGAAAGCCTAAGTAGCGCAGTAGGCAGCGCGTAAGTCTTATAATATTAAGGATGTGAGTTCGATTCTCACTTAGGGTATAATTTAAAAAAAAAAATTTTTTTCATATATTATAATAAAGCTAATTTAATGTGTATTACTTACAATATTATATTTGTTTTATTTTGATGATAGTAAAGAGGTAAACGCCCATTGTAAATTAAAGATAGATAACAAACAGAAAGACAGACGTTACGGGGGATTTTGTTTTATAATACTGAGGAAAGCCTAAATTGCCTCATGTTCTAGTGGTTGCCGGAACTGCCACGAGTCTATGGTAGGTTTGAGTCCCAGGAGGAGAAAATGTTAAGAGGTTTTTCGATATGTTAAATCTCAGTAACATTTCATTTCTCAGTAACATAAAATGGTCAGTATGGGTGGTATGGACATCATCAGAGTGTACTGATGTTTCGTGGGATATAGGCGTGATGGAACCTATACTATGAATTTAACATACCATCACGCCTGTATTCCCCGAAGGGTTAGGTAGACATGTACTAAGGTACCTACACCCACAGTTCGCCGGTATGCTTAGGTCCCATATAATAGGGGGCGAACCTATTGCCATTAACCGGGCACAAATTCCAAACGCCGAGCTGCTACTGAGAATTTCACAGAAAAACACAATAACACTTTGCTCGACCTGGGAATCGAACCCAGGACCTCTAGCGTAGCAGTCGCACTTGGGACACTAGACTAACGAGGCAGTCTACTATGTAACTATGAATTAAGTAGGTAGATATTGATTATTGTCTAAGTAGATATTTATAAAAAATAGGCACTAGGCTGGACCTGAGCGCGCCTGCTACGTCAGAGGTCCTGGGGTTCGATCTCAGGTGGACCAAAGGGTTATTGAGTATTTCTACGGAATTCTCAGTAGCGGCTCAGAGTTTGGAATTTGTGCCCGGTTAATAGGCTCGTCCCCATTTCATGAGATCTAAACATACCGGCGAACTGTGGGTGTACATTAGTACGCCTCTGCCTAACCCTTCGGGGAATACAGACTATGATGATACTTATATTATTTAAAAAAAAACGTCATGAATATCTCACCGGGTAGGTATAGTAAGAACGATATTTTATAAAAATAAAATAAAACATAAATTTTAAATAACCTACCTACATGAAAAATATCCCGTCTACTCGTCGCTTCAATAAAAAAAAACATTAAAAAATAAAGAAAGACCATAAAAGCAGCCGTCTTGCGATGCGTTATCATTTTTATATGTTCACCCCCCTCCCCCCTCAACCCTTTAAACACCCACCCCCTAGATGCAAGCTCACACACACATGAAACCTCCTATAAATGGGTTAAAGAAAAATGTGTCTACCTGAAAACGTACGATGCAAGAGTTTTTATTCCTTTTACATTTTCTTTGCTATCCGCGATTCTCATATCGGCGATATAAAACTGAAAAATACATTTCCTATATACACCCCAAAATCACCCTAAACAACTTCGAAATAAAGCTGAAGATCGCAAACGCGAGCCCGTAAAAACAGAGCACCCATACATGAGTAGTTCGCTCGCATACACACGGAACCGCGCCGTTTAGAAAAAAAATAAAATGCACACATATAAATTGCATGCAGCTCGAAAGGGATGCACTCAGAGTCATAAAATACTCACACAGAGGCGAGACGTGTCGCACACACGCTCAGACCGCCTTGAGTCGAACACTCACACATGCCCAACCATATCCATACACACTCACACGCGACGTGGGCTAAAGAAAACCTTGCATGTGTTGGGAAAATGCTTTTCCTTGCAGCAAACTCACGGGAAGAGTTCCATAGCGAATACCTCGCGGTAAAGACTACTCGCTCTCTTAAATTTCAAATTTTAAACAAAAAACTAAAATAATACAAAACTATGAAAATTGGAAACAATAACTGATACGAAAAAAGATTCCTAGTTTAAACTCGAATCGATCGGCCATGCCGGCCGTGCACTCAAAAGAAGTCTTCACCCGTTTTGCGGTGTAAAAAACGCGTTCGAAATTCGAAAAATGTGACAAAAAGAGCGCGCGAAAAAAAAAGGTTTATAGTCGTTCGCGCCAAGCGTTTAGTGTCCGTGATTCGGTAATAACGGATTAATTCTTAATTGAAAGTTTGATTGCACTTGTTAACTTAGTTAATGGGCAGCGACACGTACTACATTAGTGATGTAAATGTGTTGGTTAATGAGTGTGTTCATGTGTGCGTTAGGACTGTCTGTGTGTAAAGATGGCGTTACAGTTTGCGTTCGCGTGTTGCAAATGAATTTCGCGGCATTTTTGTGTCATTATAAATTTATGTTCGATGTTTGAACCGTCGATAATTATGACGTGAATAATTTTAATGATAATTATGTTTCGTGTAATGGTATTTAACTGTTATGACGTCATTTTACGCCACATTTTTGTGGATAAAGGAAAATACATAATGAAGATTTTTTTTTTTTTAAGTCACAGTATCCAAAGGTTTGGGTTAAGATTTCCCATTCATTATTTGTCACAGATCGAGTTGATTTTTATATTTTGACATTTATGACGTTTATAATTATAACACTGAAAAGAGTATTTGTCAGAAACCAGTATAACAATAATTATGAGTTATGTAGGTACTTTTTGTTTTTGGTAGGTATTTTAACATTAAAATTTATTTATTAAGATTTTTTTCTTTTCTTTTATTAATTTGTGTGATTTTTTACTAATAACTACCTAGCATGTTAATTTTATGTTATGAAAAAATGCGAAGATATCTCTATTTCAGTAATCCCGATCCGTATTATAACGTTGTCTACCATCCATGCAAATATAACCATTAACTGTGTAGGTTTAAAGCATAATTTTTTGTGTTCGTAAAACTCCTGATACACATCTAATAAGATACAACTGTACCTTTGTTAGTTGGTGTAGGTCAAGGACATAACCCCTATTACTACAGAACTAAAGCTTATTTTCTACTAAGCTTTGGTGACATTATTTCTCATCAGACAAAACATATCATACCATCACGCCTGTATCCCCTGAAGGGTGTGGCAGAGGTGTATTAATGTACACCCACAGTTCGGTATGTTAAGGTCCCATGTAGTAGGGGCTGAGCCTATTGCTAATACCGGACACAAATCCAAATTCCAAGCTGCTTCTGAGAATGTCCAACTAAAAAACCCTTTAGGTAATACTGCTTGTCCTAAGAAACGAACCCTGAGTCGATCGACTATTGGAAGTTGAGGTGTGTTAGTAACTTTTTTTTATTTGTCTAGTAGTTGCAAGCGTAGCTTTGAGTGTGAAATCCCTTGTTCAATTCCAGGTCAGGTACTCTTATTGGATTTTTGTATTAAATTGTCATAATTGTTAACCCCTCGTGCTAAGCTAAATGCTTGTGTTACGAGTGGGTTCACGTTGGTAGTGCAATGGGTGGGCTTCGATTCGGCTAGGCCGCCAGCCATTAGATTACGGCCTCTTTCGACCGACGTAATCCATAAAAAACCGGACAAGTGAGAGTCGGACTCTCCGTACTTAAAAATATTTTTATTATATGATGTGACTAAAAATTTATGCTATTCGAATTTTTTCCTTTATCTGTCCTATAACTGCCTCAATAGGCAAGTGGTCCTGAGCGCGACTGCTACGCTAGAGGTCCTGGGTTCGATTCCCAGGTCGAGCAAAGTGTTATTGGGTTTTTCTATGAAATTCCCAGTAGCAGCTCGGAGTTAGGAATTTGTGCCCGGTTAATGGCAATAGGCTCGCCCCCTATTACATGGGACCTAAACATACCGGCGAACTGTGGGTGTACATTAGTACGCCTCTGCCTAACCCTTCGGGGAATACAGGCGTGATGGTATGTTATCTGTCCTAAAAAACGTTGCTTCGTACCAAATTTCAAGATTCTGAGTTCACGGGCGAAGTACCTTGTAGGTTTTGATTCCCTTGCGAGTGTCGAAAATTTGCGGCATAAACGGTTGTATCTTTTGATCGCGTTGGCTTAGAAGTTTGTTTTTTTCACAGCTGCAAGGGACAGTACACTTGAGTATTTGATATAAATTCCAGCTTGATACTTCCACGCGTTCCTGAGAAAAAGGATCTTGACAGACAGACGCACGGACGAATAACAAAGTGATCCTATAAGGGTTCCGTTTTTCCTTTTCGAGGTACGGAACCCTAAAAAACAATGTGGTATTTATTTATTCTTGTGTACATTATCAGCATGTTAAGCTATATACCACATGTTAAGAAAACCCTGTGCGACCCGTGACGGTACCTATTGTAATAAATCCGTATCCGGTTCTATTTATATAACCGTTTTCACATTTCCAGTAAAAAAAATTCGCCGAAAAACAGCTGAATGGCAGTACTTATGAAAACAGTTCCACCGTCCCTTAGTGTGAAATATAATAGGGTTCTTTTATCAATATCCGGCAGAATATCAGCGCTAGGATATAACATCCTGGCACATGCTGAGCTGGACACCGTTTTGGTGCGGTTGGGCACACACATACAATGTACTTTTATTTCCTACGTTACTTATATATTATAACATATTCGTCTCTTATATTGTATGTGTGAGTGCTTAGCTCCAAATAAACGTTTTTTCTTTCTTTCTTTCTATAACATTTAAAAAAAAAAATGGATTTTGGTGTGATTTCGACAATTTGGGAACGACAATCCTAAACGCCAAACTTCATTAATAACATATTAACGAAGTTTGGCCTTTATGTATTTACCGTGGGAGAGCCATGCTTTAGCACGAATGGGCCGGCTCGACCGGAGTATCCTGGCCTCACAGAAAACCGGCGTAAAACAACGCTTACGTTGTGTTTCGCCGAGTGAATGAGGATACTGGAGGCCAAAACCGTTTTAAAAGGCCGGCAACGCACTTGCTACTCCTCTGGTGTTGCGAGTGTCCATGGGTTATCGCTTACCATCAGGCAATCCGCGTGCTCATTTGCCCCCCTATACTTACTATAAAAAATGTCTTATTTTTATGATGTGATTGGCATGCTTATAATATGCCCCTTACGGATCTGTTTTTAACACGGTGTATATGTCCAGTTTGAGCTGATCTCTCACTGTATGAGAAGCCATACAATGTGAGATCATCTTATAATGATGATGTTTATCGACGTATCCGTGTGTACTGGTTTTAAGTATATACAAACCTCCTTTGTTACCTTACACCTATAAAGCTCTTCTGAAGACTTATAAGACTCCTTTGTGTGCTAACCTATAAGAATTCCTTGTGCCCGACTATATTTATATAAAACCATAAAAGAATGAAACTCTTGCTAAGAATCATACCGTATTTTTCAATACTTATAAGAATGCAGACGATAGAATAATTCTTTTTTAAAATTTTATTAGATTGAAATTCTGACCCATCACACAGGGGGCAAAAATAATTGTAAATACATTGTTATGGCCTTTGAAATCACTGTTTCAAACAAAATTAGGAATGACGGTTAAAACTAAGGTCAATAACTTGTCGGAAAAATCAAACATTGTAAACATCAATTAGGTATCTACTGATTTCTAACACTTACGCAAATATTAGACACTAGCTTCTGCCCGCGACTTCGTCCCCGTAGCGTGATGATATATAGCCTATAGCCTTCCTCAATAAATGGGCTATCTAACACTGAAAGAATTTTTCAAATCGGACCAGTAGTTCCTGAGATTAGCGCGTTCAAGCAAACAAACAAACAAACAAACAAAGTCTTCAGCTTTATATATTAGTATAGAGTATAGATTTAATTAAAACTACTTTTTACGGATTTTATCGTGGTATATTGATATTATTTATTTCCCGACGTTTCGGATCGTTTACAGCATCCATGGTCACGGGTAGACTGAGGTGTTGGACGTCTCAATGTTATAATAAATGATCAAACGAACTTACCTGTTGTGAAGTTCGATCATTATTATATGAAGTGCCCTGCTCGAAGATATATATTTAAACAAGCAGCTCTCATCATTCACTGGCAACTCTGCGCAATTTTAGAAGTAGCATCCCGATCCTAAAATTTGCTTATTAATCTGTGCTCGGTGAACGCTTTCATTCTTTTTAGAGTCGCGAATTATCTCAAATTTTACCCGGGGTGGGATGGGTAGGGACCATATATCTTCGAGCAGGGCACTTCATATAATAATGATCGAACTTCACAACAGGTAAGTTCGTTTGATCATTTATTATATTGCGTGCCCTGCTCTCGATATATATTTAAACAAGCAGATGTTTAGAGTATTGGTAAATTTGAGATAAGCCGAAAGCATAGCATGTATTCCTGTAAAATAAATCTGTTATAATCACATTGCATTATTTTAAAACATATCAGTCTCTTGACTTTCTGTTAAGGACCAATTAGCTAACACAAAGCCGACCAGCTACAATTGCTGTGACCCTCCAGAGGGTCAGGGTTCATCAATCATTTTATTAAATATGTAAGAAACTGATTCCCTTAGATAGTATTTACGGTAGGTACCTGGAACTTGAAAATAAATGTTAATGATCATTCTTAATTGTTGGAGAATAATGAATTTCGTAGTAGGACTACATATGGCATGAATCAGCAAGATCAGTGCCTGATATTAAGTACTAAGTAATAATTCTGGATTAAGCACAGGATAAACAATAACAAAATGTTATTAAAATATCAGAATTAATATCATATCAAATCAATATAAATCTGCTGAATCGTGAATCGGTCAGTTTCAATCATAACCATTTATAACTAATTAGTTATAAATATTCGTAAGTTAAAAGGCCGACCAGCAGTCTGTGTGATTACAGCTTATGAAATTTCTTTTGTCATAGTCCTGAATGTAAATACATGGCGCCTACCAGGTTCCAGTATGGCTCTGGTATCTATAATACTGACTCGAATAAACTTTGAAGAATACTTTATTTGACGATGTAAGACATAGTTATAGTAAGGTAGATAGGTACTTTTAAAAGAATTACATTAAAATTTCAGAGCTGTACTCTACACTACTTTCTAATCACACAATTTTCCCTTCACTGGGCGAATGGGCCATTCATCACATCTAGATTATAGATAAGTGGTAATGATTATATCAGCACACCCTTCATTCCATATCTGTTGTGCTTAATGCAGGGAACTTCATTCCATATCTGAACAACCCCTTGCCACAAAAAACACTATTTCTTAAATAATCATTTAAAAATGTAATTTACAGTAAAATATGAATATAGAACTTTGTTTGGCACAGTCCTACATATATATATTGATATTTACCAATATTAGTTTGGACTTATACATTCCCTAGAGACTCCCTTACGAACATTCCCCCCCAATTTTAGAGCAAGGATGAAACTGACTTATGACGGACAGTCTATAGGCAGCCGCAAATCCAATGATTTTTTCATAAAGTACCTACTTAATATCTGGTATGGATAGAGGAGATCTCCCTGAGAATGGGTTCGCCATATACTATAGGTGCTTATCTATGTTAATATTATAAAGAGGAAAGATTTGTATGTACATATGTTTGTAACGAATTGGCTCAAAAAATACTGGGCCTATTCCAAAATTTCTTTCACGGTTTGAATATTACATTATTCTAGATTAATATAGGCTAGTGAATACGGCAATGAGAATTGTTGGTGGATGAGGTTTCTGTAGGAAGACTGTAACCTTTATTTTTGGTGAGATTATCAGTTTGTTCTAAATCTTCTAATCAAAAGGTGTTTGGAAGGACACCATAACAAAACAAAGAAAAGATAATATATCCAAGTCCAAGTGAAAGTTTCAATATTCATTGGCTTGAAATGTTTCCAGAAGACTAAGGCAATGCATTTATTTATTATGAGTCTAGCCCAGCTTTATCCTAGTAGAGGCACCTAATATTGTAGTTCTAAACAATGTAGGTATGTACCTATTTGTATCTAAATTCTCCTTATAAATGTGAACTTTGATAAGTACAAACTGTTCAAAGACTCAATATTTTTATCAGTCATTTTCTGAATAAATGTAATTATCACTACTATATAAACATTGGTGTAAGGTGTAACAAGCAACAACCAGAATCTTTTCCAGGTCAAATACCATATTTCTGGGTTCATTATGTAGTTCTCTTGTTTAAAAATAAAAGTACTAAATAAACTTTATTTTTAATGATGTCCTGTGACCAAAATGTGCTAGCATTTGTTAACCCTTTGCACTACTGCCATATGAATGTGGCCAAGGCAATTTAAATGAACATAGAAATGTCTATGTATAATAAATGAAATGTTTATTAGAAAATTTACTAGGGTATATGACACATGACACCTATGTCTTGTTATACAATAGGATGATTTATGATGTTGCTTAACATGCACAAAAAAAATAAAAAACTATATAAATATCTTATATATTATGATGTAGGTATTGTTACTACCTACACCTCTTATCTTTTCTAAAATCAATGGTATGCACATAAGGGAATTTATGCACTATACAAATGTTACAACCTAACCTGGATTGGTTAAATGATTTTCGGTTGCTTGTCCACATTTTTTGCAAAATCCATGGGCTTCAAAGTCTAGGTCAAAATTGATTTATTTCAATTAGACCAATATAATAGTTGAAAGGTTGAACTACTTGTCAAACTGGATGCTTGTTGACACAAACAGCACTGGATTAGGTGATATAGACTTTACCAAGTAAATGCTATGTCATAATACATAAGTTATGCAATACTTCTATTTTACATGATAGGTACCTCCTATAATAAACAGGAATTTTATTACAACATTTTAGTTTATCTTATCTTGTGTATAATGTACCTATTCACTGTGGCCCAGAATTTGGTGCTGGGCAAGCTGCAATAAATATTGCTAAATATTATTATAATGACATATTTCTGGTAGATATCATACAGGAGCTAAGAAATTATCAAGACAATGATAACTGGAATTTTTAACTGATAAATTCTAAGCATTTCTAGAGCTAAAGTTTCTATAATCCTATCATCTCATCTCAATGTATATAATATAAGGAATACTTTATATTAATAACCAGATTCTATACATATTAATGTATTGATTGTCTTGTAATGTCCCCATCTTGTAAAATTATTACGCATCTGAGCAACCCAATGTAGGAATTACTTTATTATAACAATATAGGCAATACTATATTCTGAATAAACATTTACTAATAAATGTTTTTCTTTTTGGTATGTAATGTCATTTCCAAATAGAAATAAAGCTCTATTTGACAGCATTCTTCTGAGATGTTATTTTTCTGATATTAAAGTTTGTTGTATCATAATGGGAAATGAAAACTAAAGTTGGCCAAAGTAGATAGCTCATCTGATTTTCCTGAAGACAGTAATGGCACCAAGGTCTTATGAGACTTGATTACAAAGGTAATTGAGTATCCTTTAACATGGTTAAGTAATACACTTAACATTGCATGCTATCCTGCAGTGAGGTAAAAAATGTGTTAGCCTTCCGGCATGACTTACCACTATGGCTAAGTTGGCCATTTCTTGCACACAATGTTGGTCTTGTGCACAATGCTGGTGTTCCAGCCTGTATTGAAGATTCATGTCCTTCAATAGTAATGGGTAGTTGTGGGTTTCACTTACAATTGGTTGTAAGCTTATTGAAGAACTGGTCGCTTTTAATGGCAGGTTTTCAAAACATCTTGTCACACAGGCATTCTATAGATGCTTACAGTGGTCTTTTACTATTTCACAACATATAAAAACTAATTATCACATATAGGGAGAACTAGAATTCTCCTTATTTTTGTTAGGGCAAAATGTCAGTCAGGATCCATCACAAAATTCACAAAGTATATCTTTTATGTACCCTTAGTGAGATGAATTTACATTGTTATTGTTATACTGCATATGTATTTATTCAACTCAATATCCTTGTCTCTACTGACAATATTGTTGCTTAACAAAACAGAAACCTGTGGATATTGCCGGGATCTGTTCCACAAGATTCTGTGGTGTCTTTACATCATTGGGCATTGGGGCCCTCAAGGGTGGCCTTGCCCTATTTATAGGTGAAAATTGAAACAAACCAAGATGTAGGTTTATCTAGCATGAGATTGTGTCTCCTAGAGCATAAAACTCCAGTGAGTTTTGTGTTTTCTAGAACCATATGTACCTACTCGTTTTAATTATTATATGCACTCCTTCGAATTGTGATCAGCACAAGACTTACATGTTATTGTAATCTGCAGTAAGTAGGTATAGGTAGTTACCTATTATTTAAATCAACATACCCATGAAAAAACATTGTAGGCACTTACATGTGATTGATAAAACTGCTTATTGGAGCCTCACGGGCTCCACATAAGAGTAAGAGATCTCGTGTGTACATCTCGTGTACGCCCCGAGTCCAATGAGCACGTCAGTGTATCACGTACACCACCCGCGTCAACCGGTACCTACGAAGGTTATGGAAACTCTTGCGGCTTTAAACTGCTACGAGAGCCAGTAGCCATACCGGTGTAATCACTTTTATTTCATGAAGAATAATTATTATCTCCGTTCCAACGACGCTAGGTACTCCGTTTTATGACGACACTTTATTCGGCTTATAATTTTAAGACGACATTTCATTTATCGTCTAACTTTTGTAAAACTTCTTTATGTTGCCGTTTAGGCATAGATTTGGTTGAAATTATATTAAAATACACTTTAATTAAAATAAACACAGAGAAACGCAGAATCAGTTGCCGCGCAAACGAAAAGAATGAAAGCGTTCACCGAGCACAGATTAATAAGCAAATTTTAGGATCGGGATGCTACTTCTAAAATTGCGCAGAGTTGCCAGTGAATGATGAGAGCTGCTTGTTTAAATATATATCGAGAGCAGGGCACGCAATATAATTACTAACAGCTACCTTACATTTTTGTAATTTTGTTACTCAGTAATTTTAATATTGAGACGTCCTACAACTTCGGGAATTAAATCATATCAATACAACGTTATAAAATCAATGACCTATTTAAATGTGTATCTATGGAAGTTCTTGCCGGCTCTTCTCCATAAGACCTTTTTTCCGAATTAGATTTATTTTCTTTGTCAGCTTACAAGATCCGCATTGATCTACTTAAAATGATCGACATAGACAACACTTAATAGTAAACTCAAATAACCATTTTTAGTATTATAATAGGAACAAGATTTATTATTGATTAGTAAATTAGTAATGTTGTACTCGTGCTCTTCAAAATTCCAATTCGAATTTGTAATATGTGGATAACGTAGTTAGTTACGCACTGATATACCTTAATTGTAAGCCATTGTTAATCATATATAGTGTGTAATTGTTGGTTTTCCTTAATAAATAAAATAAAATAAAAATAAGACCTACTATTTGGAAGCGTGCAATAAGTTTTTGACATTTCAAAAGCATAATTATGGCGTAATTGAAACCAAAAGTCAGTTTGAGTTTAAGCTTCTCTACTTTCCACATAGAAGTATTTTACCGTGAAGATACTTTTAAACTTTTAAAGGGAAAATCTCAGCTCGTAAGAAAAGTAGGTTTTTAGGTTACAGCTACCTGACCTACGACTGCTCTGAAATACCTAAGTGCCGCGAGGCATTTTTCTTTAAAATATTTTTTCACGTGGCAATATAATATTTATGAAAAAGTATTGAGCTTATAATATAAGCTAGGTATATGTAGTTATTAGAGAGATTAAACAAAGAATTTAAAATACTTACAACAATTTTAAAAGGTAGGTTCAAAATTGCAGTGATGAATTGCTTGTAAACCTTGCAAGAAATAAATTATTTCTAGCCTCTCTCTGAAACGCCAAATCGTATGAATTTTCTTGATATTTACTAATTATTTGTAAACACAAGAATGGGCCCATTAATTATTGTTTTTATGTAAAACTAGCTTCTGCCCGCGGCTTCGCCCCCGTGGAATTCGGTCTGTCATCACATCCCACGGGAACGGGATAAAAAGTATCCTATGTCCGTTTCCTGGTTCTAAGCTACCTCTCCACCAATTTTCAGCCAAATCGGTTCAGCCGTTCTTGAGTTATAAATGGAGTAACTAACACGGCTTTCTTTTATATATATAGATGATTTATTATCTAAAATAAAGGATATTTGACAGACAAAAAAAGAAGGAAGCTAGGAAAGAACTAGTATTATTCTTCTGTCCTAAGACGGTGGATAGACTTCACGCGCCGCACCGTCGAGAAAATCTCTCAGGCCAGTTCCTCTTGTTGTTTTCCATGGCAGTTGCAACGTGTGACAAATGCAGTGATAGACATGTATATGATTTAAAAAAATCTGAGTTGTGTGTCTTGGATTAGAACTCAAAACGTCCATGGTATTATTACTGAGAATATTACCAAAATTGAGGAACAGTGTGATAAGACGACGTTGCAGACTGAAAGATGATGTAGTGACACGCATTGAAAGGAATATAATGCTGAGATGGTTTTGGACATGTTGAGAGAATGATTGAAAGATGATTAACAAAAGAAACTTATAAGACAAATGTCAGCGGTGGCGTCGAATGACATATCTTATTAGCGAAGTCCTAAAAGGTCAGGTGCGTAGTACTCGCAACCGGCGCGTGTGTATGAGAAGATGTATGCATGTGGCAGCAAATAAATAAATAAATAAATATTCTGGGACATTTTACACAGCACCATCTAGTCCCAAACTAAGCAAAGCTTGTACTATGGGTACTAGACAATGGATATAATACTTATATACTTTTTTTTGTAAATATATACTTATAATACATAAGAAACACCCAGACGAACACAAACACTTATATTCATCACATAATTTTTTGTGTCCTGTGGGAATCGAACCCACGACCTCATATGGTCAGCAGTCCGGTACACGAACCGCTAAACCACAGAGGACGGAGCAAAAAAAAGTAAAATTATGTTGTTATGGTCCACTAACCATAGTTCACATAGTTTCTGCCTACCCTTGTGGGAGAAAGGCGTGAGTGTATGCATGTTTATACATATTATAAAAAATAAACTGACCTCATTAATCACTTCTGCAATAACTGCCTCATCTTTTGATATACGTTATAATACCTGAAACATTTTTGCCTGGATGACCTAAATCTTAAAATAACTTGGAATGTATTGATCTAGATTTTTCAGCCTTTATTTTAGGTGTTGCCTTTTGACATTTAGTCGCTGCCCTTATTAATAAAAATAAAATAAGTTGTGAAAAGATTTCGGGTCTATATGAAAAGGGACTTTTTATTTTAAACTATAGAATGTAATTTGGTGAAACTTGATTACAATATCAATTTTATACGAAAAGCGTGTCTATTAAAAGGTTTTTATATAATTCTATAATTAATTCAATTACCCTACATCAAAAACCTGATAATTTAAGTCCTATAAGACCATTTTAATAAGGCAAAACCCCGATAATTTAAGTCCTATAAAACAATTTTAATAAGACATTGTAAATGTTGAAATGATGACTTATATCAGATAATAACTCTACAAAAAAGAAAATTAGAAATGTTGTGTGTAGATAATATGAGAAAAAATATAGGTAATCATTAACTAAAAATAAAATTTCAAATTATACACACTAAAATTTTCTTCAAGATAAAAATATAAAAACAAATAAATAAAAAATAATCATAGCATTACAAATGTCCAATATCTAACTGACCATATGTCATTATAATTATTATAGTTTCTTAAATTTAATAACCAAAACTGAGATAGATAATACACTTAAAACGGGTGAAGGAAACACCACAAAACAATATAACTCTAATTCAGTTTCGGTCCAGCTCCTACCCAACGATAGTTCCTATAAATACCTACATAAATACGAAGATATATATTTTTATTTCGAAAAAATATATGATAGACATTAGTGTTTAAAATTGAAATATTTATAAGTAAAATAGTGCCAATAATGTCAGTGACGTTAACAAGCTCGAACATTTTTATGAAGAACCCAATGAACTTACAAATGAAGAGGGAATTCAAAGATTTTAACCCTGACGATACTAAAATGGATCCTATTGATAGCAATAATTCTAGTGATGGTATCTCAGAAACGAGTGACCTAGAAAATAATGGGCCAAATGAAGATACAAGTGCTGCTCTGGATTACACAGAAAATGCTTTATCAATGCATCCTGTAGCAGATTTTATAAAGAAAGAATTCCTACCAGAGATTGACTTTAGTAATCCTTTTAGAAATCAAAATTTAGGCTTCAAGGATGGATTCCAAAACACTCCATTTTTGCTTCCAACTCAGCTTTATAAGAGCTTCCTTGCTAGTCTTGGTAAGAGAAGAAGAAACGTTGCAGAATGCTACTCTTTATACCCGAGAAATATGCTGTTTTCTAATGGATTTGGTGTGGAGGCTTCTGATGATGAAAATAATAGTGACAGAGTTTCTGATTCACCGGATGAGGTAATTGAAAAATTGGAAAGAGTATCTGGTTAGAATCGAGCAGTAGGTGCCGTACGTTTTCTAATTATAATCGTATCACTCAAATGTGTTAACCTTAAGAATCATATAAGAAACAGTCTTATTAGTATAATTTATGAATGAATAATGAATCCTATTAGTAAAAACATTTGCAATTTTAAGACAGATTACTGCAAGCATAATCGTCAGAAGGTTGAAACGGTCTTTGGATGAATAATTATGGTACTATCCTTTTGAATTATTTAAGTAACTCTGTCTGTCACAGTCCTGATACGATGGACTGAATCCTGAGGAAAGATATAAGCTACATTTCGTCTCACTGCTCGGCTCGGGTTTCGAGATTAGAGTGAATCCACTGATAACAGCTGATAATCTATAACTCTTCCAGTTCGTGTGACTCTATGGGCTCTTAACATGCTATAATCTAGTCTCCAATTTGCATCAACAGGTGACTAAACCATGCTTGGTATTGTTTCAGAAGGCGGGTGCGTCGTCAGCGTTCGTGTGGAGCGGCGGGGGGGTTGCCGGCGGTGGGGGGCAAGACCAGGCAGCCGCGCAGCCCGCCGCCGTGCCGACAGGTTTGTGACACTTCTGGTATTTTAGTAGTATTCTTTGAAAACGAGAGAAAACCATCAAGAATTGTACTTGAGATGCCTAGCCAATTTGAAGTCTACATTATTTAGAAAGATTAAGATGGAACAAAACATTTTATTTTTGTAAACAAGTTTAGTTCTACATTAATAGTTTTTAATATTAGGTATAAAAATATCTTCTTTAAGTATTTCTAGCATCCTAATGAAACCATCAATACTAATCAATATTTACTTCGTCTCTAATTTCTGTAATAGGTAGTTTACTTCCACTTTCAAATCTAGAACAATTTAAAATCATTCTAGATTCTAATGGAATTCATTCATGAATTCCTTTAAAAAGTCAGGTACATGTCTTTTTGTTCTATCTTTTTGAGTATTATATAAATTCCGAACCCTAGAGCTCTTAGTGGAGAGACAGATCGGTATATTTAATAGATCTTGAACGATTTTCTTCAGTATACTATGTGTGTTAGAGTCAAATAACTCCAACACTGACATTTACTCCTCCGATTTTGAGGAATTTACCTCCTCATGAATTATAAGACGGAAATAGTAAGAATCCTCTGAGCTACTCTTGGTTTATCTATGTAAATCAAGCATCTTCTTTGTAACGGCGAGGGTTTCGAGGTTTCCCGTGGTCTTCAACATTGCTGATGGTGGTGGTTCTTGCAGGCACGTCCGGCGGCGGCGGGGCCCAGGGTCTAGTGCACTGGATGTCAGTGATGGCGGAGCATATGGGGGGAGGCCACCACGACCCCTCCCATTACGCGCTGCCACCATGGAACAACGGTGGAGTCGATGTGAGTCTTAGAATTAATATTTTATGATTAAAGGATGTATTCTTTAGAGGAGAAAGATCCATTCTGATCTGTAAGCTAATTGACAAATTTTTTGGTTTTTTTTTTCAATGAAGATTTTTTTTTTGAATGGACATTAGCTGTTGATTCAGGGAATCTTAAACAGCGTAACCGAACTTGGTGGCGAGGCACCGAATGCCTCCAGCCAGGAGCAACTTAAAATTAAGCAACAGCAGCTAAGGGCGTCCCCTGCGGGACACGGGCCTCGGCTTAGGGCGTTGCTTGGGGGCAGCTAGGGACGGCTGGATCTGGTTTAAATTATTATTAGGGACTAATTTAAAGCTACTGGCTCGGCGTGGGCCGGCTCGAGCAAGGGTCGGGCGGGGTTACCATTACAGGGTCTTCGCGACGGGCCTCGCCGGCGAGGACGGTAAATCGGGCGGCGTTTGTGTGCGTGTATTTTGAGAGTGCTAGTCTCTCTATTGGACTCTTGTAGGACCGTTATAGGGTCATCAGGGTAAGATAGAGCGTGCCTTGGACGGCGAATTCTACTAATCTGGGAGGGGATGTAGTCGACGCTACTGACCACCAGGGGATTGGGGTGATGGGGGGCCCTATCGAAGTAACGCTTGGAGGCGCGTTTCATAAACTGCTTTTTCAATGAAGACACGTAGGTAACATGCATATTTATTGCTATGCATCTTTTATCGCCTATACTATGGGGAATGCTCCGAGGAATGGTTCGGATTGATCCCTGCAGTCTCTTTTCGCCATCGTTCTACGCGACAACAGTTCCATTCCCATCATCTTGATGGCTGGCAATCCACAACTGTGCGTTTCTCTAGAAACTTTCTGCTTCGTACAACAAAACTGTGGAATGAACTGTCGCCTGCAGTATTTCCGGACCAATACGACCTTCAAACTTTCAAGAAAAGAGCGTACTCCCTTTTAAAAGGGCGGCAGCACCATTGTGATTCTCCGGTGTTGCGGGTGTCCATTGGCGGCGGTAATCGCTTACCATCAGGATCCGTCCGGTCGTTTGCCCCCTATCCCATAAAAAAACCTATTGTCTGGGTAGCTATCTTCTCAAAAAAGGTGAATTAATATCTATCAATAACGTGACCTGACGTCACCTTTAAGACGTAAGTTCAGAATGTGAAGGCAAATTTCGACATGGCAGGTGGGACTCGCGGTGGCTTAGAGGTCATAGCGTCTGGCGTACCTAGCCAGAAGACGCAGGTTCGAATCCTGCCGACGAGTCGTATCCCATAAAAAACCTACTGTCCGGGAAGATCTTCTCAAAAAAGGCGAATATCAATAAGTTTCTCATAAGTAATTATATATAATATCTACCAGTAAGTACGTTTGTTTGTCTGCAATTAATTGCTGTGTAAGCAACCGCGACTGACACCAGTCGTTATGCAAATACAGTTGCATTATAATCGTAGCAATTAGTAGCAGTCGCTTCATTAATTGTTCCGACAGTTGCTTCTCGCGAATCGGAGGTTTAATGATAATGTGGAATTTCAATTATGTTTTTCACATTAGTAATCAAATTTAATGTGAATTTAATTCTAATAAAGTTTTAATCTTCTAAAATTTTTATTGAAATAAACGAATCTTTTCCAAACTCGCTCTAAGTTACCAAGAATTGCTTTGCACTTAACATTTAACAAAATGGTAGAGTAGGATTTAGGATTAATGGTATCGGAATCCGAATAATAACACACTTTGAATAAATTGCGTAATGAATTAGGATTTATTTTGGTATTTCTGCCTCGTTAGCCAAGTGGTCGTGAGGGCGACTGCTACGCTAGAGGTCCTGGGTTCGATTCCCAGGTCGAGCAAAGTGTCATTGGGTTTTTCTATGAAATTCCTAGTAACAGCTCGGAGTTAGGAATTTGTGCCCGGTTAATGGCAATAGGCTCGCCTATTCCATGGGACCTAAACATACCGGCGAACTGTGTACTAGAGTACGCCTCCGCCTAACCCTTCGGGGAATACAGGCATGATGGATAACACAACATAATGTTATGTTTGGTATTAGGTTTATATTGGAAATTTGGTCCGCCCGTAACAGACATAGGTAGGTGCTTCTCGTTTTTTTTTATTGAAAAATATTCTACCCACGGCCCAAAGAAACGTTACCAACACTTTTTCTCACGAAACTATAAATTTGCATACTTACCTACCCTACACTAAAGTACATCATTTGTTATTAGACAAAATAAAAAAAAGGATTCGCGCATCGTATACTAAATAGACAAAACCTGTTTAGCGATTCAGAACGCATCATTAGCAAATATGAGACACCAATTTACTATTACAGTTCAAAAATAAAATTTGAATTCTATTTCATTAGCATAAGATTCAAAATGCATTTTTGAAACCGAATTAAAATTGTCACCCCTTTTCCCAAAGCACATTCTGAAGAAAAGTCGCCTGTGGCGTCAGAGCATGCAAATTTCTGGACAGCCCTACCTTTGTTGTAGTGAAGCACAACCCTAAAGTATTATTCAAATTAGGAACATTTTTCTTGAGTATTTCGATACAATATCTTTGCAAGTTTAGATTTTATTTCAAAGGGATAGAATTTAATGTTGTAGGGCTAAATCTATTTTTAGCAAATTTCAATAGGTTATGCTATTTTAGATTTTGGCCTTAATGATATAAAGTCTGATTTCAGCTGTAGGATATGAAGTGATTGATACTCATTATGATAAGTATGACGGATTAGGTAAATATCCGGATACATACTTAAAAGGATTTTAATAATATTTTTGATTAATTATTTCCTATCTATCTTGAGGTTATAAAGGGTTCACATATTGTTCAAACAAGTAATATTTTAACATAAATAGCTTGGGAATATTCTTAGATTATTATAATTTTTATAAGTGTAGATAGATATTAATATTTATCATTTTTCTCATAGCTAAGTTTAAGAATTATCGATTCGTTTAAGTAAGTCGAAATTTGGTGATCAATTGTGACCTTTAAAGGCTTTTGGAGCCTAAAAAATCATAGAAAAACTAAAAAAACACTGCTCGACCTGAGAATCGAACCCAGAACCTCTAGCGTAGCAGTCACGTTCAGGACTACTAGAGAATGAGGCAGTTACAAATACACTTCTTACAAGAGTGATCTTATTATTCAGTTTTTTTTTTTCTCCTTTATCGTGGCTGCGATTACAAAAATACAAATTACATATACGCAAATGCCTACACTCGGAACAACTACCGATAGATTATACAAATATTTGTCAAAAAATAATAAATATAGTTTTTCAATATAGACTCGCTTTCATTAAAACTTATCGGCGAACTGTGCGCTTACATTAGTACGCCTCTGCCTAAACCTTCCGGGAAAACAGGCGTGATGCTAAAATTCTACATTTCCTTGTTAACCGTTTTCACTCTTGCGCATCAAACGTCAAACACATTGCTTTTATCAGATAGGCGCTTCTTCTTCCGAGCCTTTTTTTCCCAATTATATTGAGGTCGGTTTCCTATCTACCCAGATGCGGCTGAATATCAGTATTTTACACGAAGCGACTGCCATCAGACCTCCGCAATCCAATTTCTGGGTAATACCGATATTCAGAGGATAGACAGGTTGTCAGGCTTTTTGGGCTACTGATTACCACTAACAATTGTCAAAGATGTTCGTATGACAACCGGGACCGACGGCTTTACGTGCTCTCCGAGGTACGGAGGGGTCTCGTTGTGTTAAGAATGGTCACCCATCCACACACTGACCGCGGCGAGTGCAGCTTAACCTTGCAGATCAGTTAGCCACGAGCCCCTCTTCTAGATAGCGCTCCACAGATAGGCGCTTGATATCGTTAAAATTTGAAATCACGCATTCAGTTTCATGGCAGCACGCGATGCCTGCTTACATGCGTGAAAGTACACCTATATACTTAATTATAATTTTGTGGTTAAAATAATAATCGTTGGACTTAAACGTTGATGTAACTGGTGCACCTGTTCAGGGTTCCGTTATCGGCACAGGTTAATCCATATCTTTTTTCTTATAAACATGCGAAAGTGAGTTTGTTTGTTTGTTACGCTCTCACGCCTAAACTACAAAACCGATTTTAAAAATTCCTTCACCAATAGAAAGCTGCATTATCAGCGAGTAACATATACCTACGAACATTACAATAATGTAACTTATTGTATCAAAAATTTGCTTATAAAAGTCATTATTTGACGTGCGCTGTCATTTTGTTATTTGGTTACCATGGAGACCCCTTTAACACTAAAAATTAAACTATAAAGTTGAATGTTGATTGTCAAAGGGATCTCCACTTTTTTTACATTAAAGTAAAACGAAGTTTCGAATAGTTAATTATCGGTGGTTAGCACACTGTTCAATTACTGCACATAGGCAACTTAATAACTAGGTTGGAGCCAATTTTGAAGTCCAGGTAGACGAAGTCGCGAGCAGAAGCTAGTAAATGATAAAAATAATAACATACCTTCACGCCTCCATTCCCCAAAGGGTTAGGCAGAGGTGTAGGTACTCCCACCCATTCGTCGCCGAACCATTTCTAGCGCGAGTTTATTTGCCATTAACCGGGCAAGAATGTAAACCCCCAGCTGATATTGAGAATTTCCTAAAAGAAATCAAATAACACTGCATAACTGCCTCAATAGCCAAGAAACCAAATAACACTGCATAACTGCCTCAATAGCCAAGAAACCAAATAACACTGCATAACTGCCTCAATAGCCAAGAAACCAAATAACACTGCATAACTGCCTCAATAGCCAAGAAACCAAATAACACTGCATAACTGCCTCAATAGCCAAGAAACCAAATAACACTGCATAACTGCCTCAATAGCCAAGAAACCAAATAACACTGCATAACTGCCTCAATAGCCAAGAAACCAAATAACACTGCATAACTGCCTCAATAGCCAAGAAACCAAATAACACTGCATAACTGCCTCAATAGCCAAGTGGTCCTGACCGCGACTGCTACGCTAGAGGGTTTTCTATGAAATTCCCAGTAGCAGCTCGGAGTTAGGAATTTGTGCCCGGTTAATGGCAATAGGCTCGCCCCTTATTACATGGGACCTAAACATACCGGCGAACTGTGGGTGTACATTAGTACGCCTCTGCCTAACCCTTACAGGAATACAGGCGTGATGGTATGTTATGTTATGTAACACAGCATGATTTGGAAATCGAACCTACTGACCCTGGGTTCGCTCATTTGCAAGACAGATTCACATACTTGTTACGTGCAGAGGTACGCACCTCTGGAAAGATTCGAATTAGAGACCTTTGACTTGGCAAACCAATGGTGCTACCACTAGATTATCAGCGCAAGTTACTCCTAATAGGTACGTTAATATTAACGGAACCCTTGTACACTACTTGGACTCGCGCTTGGCCTTTTTTTGTCGGTTAACACTGTTTGTTGCATGTATTGATAATCTTCACGCGTTTTTGTTAACGGTAGGCGAAATTTGTCGGTAGTTATGCTTTTACTGTGAAAAATAAAAACAGAATTGATCCAAGAAAGTATAATACTATCACGCCTATATTCCCCAGAGAATTAGGCAGGGTTGTACAATATGAGCGAATTCAGAGCAATTTAATGCGCAAATCCAAACTCTGAGCCACTCCTGAAACATTACTAGAAATCTATTTCTCTGGTATTATATCTGTTTGTTACGGGTTGGCGTAAAGACTACTGAATAAATTTTAATTTTGTTATCGATGTTAGAAAGTATGTGCTCCAACTTAAAACTGGTGAACCTCTTAACTCAATTAATTGAACAGATCTAAAATACAGCTTGACCTCTCTGATGTATACAGACCCATACAATGAGGAGATCATCAGCTTCTGGATTTTGTAATTTTTGGGATCCATTTCTAATCCTTCCTAATATAGCTTCACGTGAGCAAAGCCGCGGGCAAAAGCTAGTATTTATATAAAACTGAATCGCCATAATGTATATACGCGCATAGCCTCCAAACGGCTGCACCAAATTGGATAATTATTTTTTTGTTAAGTTCGTTATGGTCAGGGCAAGGTTTTTAGGAAATATGTTTTTTTTAAATGAACCGGAAAAGTAGGGCAAATTATTAATTAGCATTTTATTTTAGTTTAGTTATAAGTTATTAATTAATTAATAACTTATAACATTTTGCTCAGTCTGGGAATCGAACCTAGGACCTCACGCACAGCAGCCACAGTTGCTGTCACAACTCATGTGCTTGATTCCCTTAATAGATAGTAAAAATATATAGCAGGTAATCTCATAAATTCAATTTATGTTACAGTTTATAATATACTTATAGTGGCTGGAAAGACAGTGTTGCCAATATAAAAAAAGTGTCACTTACCCCACTTATTATTGGCAACATAACTTAAATTAAGTCATAATAAAAAACACTTTTAATTGTCATTCAATAACAATGGCACACAGTATTTCACACCGATCAAAAACACACCAAAAAACACACAATAACACATTGATACATCACAAATATACTAAAGGTGCATCCAGCAAAGTCAATTTTTGAGTTACGATAAAAAAATTGCCAATATATACATTGTGAGACCCTGCTAACGATATTTTGATGACTGCAGTGAGCTTACAATAATGAAATAATAAAAAGACAAAAAAATAAGAAAATCTTTATAAGACTACTGTGCTCCCCAGTGGGGTAACCGGCGTTTGTGTGGACAAAAAAAGTTGCCCGCGATAATATATGGCGCTAATGCTAAAAAACTGTGCTGGGAATTTATCAATGTGGATTTTTTTGTAGATTTTTAATTAAAAATGGAATATATAAATTGTGTGTGGCTAAGATTTTGTAGACTCGTTTCAGTGTGTTATGTTAGGTCAAAAGATTTGAATTTATAATTCGAATTCGCCAATTCGAAAAGAAAAGACATACATTCCGAATTTAAATATTATTAAATGGGATAACAGCGTCCCGTCCGGGCGGACCGTATTGACCGTACAAATGTATATCAAAATAAATCGTAATTCAAAGAGAGTTTAATTAAATTTTGATACTATTAGGCCCACTTGCACCAACTTCTGAAATGTGTTTAAATTGTATTTAAACACGAAATTTCTATGAAAAATTGTGTTTAAATATGACTTAAACACATTTAAGAATTTGGTGCAAGTGGGCCTTAATGTAGGTTCCATTTTTTTTTAGAAATTATAATTTGAAAAAAGATGGGTAGGCCTTTAGTGTGGGACGCGACATGCGTCGACACTCTTGCGCCATCCCATCTTCCTAGCTCGGCGGGTTGCGCTGGCGCTGCTGCTGCAACTGCGGAGACCAACAAGCGGCGAAAATATAACAATTTTATTAACTGTTATATTTTTGAACCGTTTGGGGTCGAAACGCTAGGACCGTGGGGTCCGAGTGCACTTTCCCTCTTTAAGGGTATTGCCAAACGCCTGAACGACGCTTCACGTGACCCAAAGGCTGGCGTATACTTTGGTCAAAGAATCAGCATTGCCATCCAACGTTGCAATGCAGCCAGTCTTCTGGGTACCCTACCGGCTGATAGCGATGGGGAGTTCTTTGACGCCCTTTTTTTGTCTTATTTTTCTAGTTTTAATTTAGTTAGTTTTTGTTTTATTTAGATATTTAGGTAGTTATTTTAAGTTATTTAAGTTTTAGATAGTAATTGAACAGTTATATTTCTTATTTAAACTATTTAAGTAATTTGAAAAAGAATATTTATAGATAAGCACTAAATTAACTATTCATAATGGAAAGCGCTGACGTCATACGTTTCGATTTGCAGGGTTTTTCCATCGTCCACTCGTTAGTCAAAATTGTCGGTGTAAACCAAGTTATTTTTAATGTAATCGATAAAGCTAATACGTGCAGACACAGAAAGGCTATGAAACTATATCGTAGATGTGTTTAGAAAAAACACTAATAAGTCAAGTGGTTCCGAGCACGGCTGCTGTTCGATTTCGATTCGATTCGATTCCCAGGTCGAGTAGAGTTATTCTCAGCAACAGCTTTGGAATTCGGAGTTGTGCCTATTCAATGGCAATAAGCTCGCTCCCTATTACTTGGGACTTAAAAGGATATTCAGAGGCATACTGATGTACTCCCACGTTTCACCAGTTTGTTTAGCTCCCATGCAATAGGGGGCGAGCCTAATGTCATTAATCAGGCATTAATCCCAAATTCCGAGGTACTGAGAGTTTCATACATACATAACATACCATCACGCCTGTATTCCCCGACGGGTTAGGCGTACTAATGTACACCCACAGTTCGCCGGTATGTTATGGTAAAATGTAATAGGGGGCGAGCCTATTGCCATTAATTTCATAGAAAAACCTCCTCGACCTGGGAATCGAACCCAAAATCTCTAGCATAGGATGCGCGCTCAGCAGGACTCAGGCCGTCAATAAGGGTCCTAGTAGTTCCCATACCAGATCTTTAGATTAATTATAATAAGCTTCAAATAACAGTCATAATAAGCGTAACCAAAAGAATTATTCATCTTCGTCAATCAAAATGTATGCCCCAATATTAAAAAAAAAAATCAACATTTCTCACAGGAAGATTCAAAATTCGAATCAGTCAACCGTCAAAAATTAGATTATTATTTGACAAAGAACATTAACCGACCGTCAAATTCAAATGTCTTAATTACAAAACGTCAAAATCAATTATGCACAAAAATGTATTGTATTTGAATAAGATGTATACGCTAATCGTTTGTCAAAATCGCTTTAGGGTATCGGGGATGAGCGCCAACAATTGGGAGACTCACCCTACTTTGTTTCTTTGGCTCAAACGATTAATTGAGACTGTTAAAATTGATTTTTAACGTTCGATAGAGAAAGGGTTAAGTATTTTAAAAACTTTGATGATATTCGTGTTTGCCTTCTTATCTTATTTGGGGCCGGGGCAGCAAGGCTGCAATACACTTCGACCCAATGGGATCTTTTGTGCTTCCGATAGATACCTAATTCTCATCCTCTGCCATTTCTTCAAACAGCTCTTCCATGAGCTTTATAATGAGGCCTGGGAGTATGAGTCTGTAGGTAGTCCTCTGGTCTTGGATAACCCTACCCCTGAGGCACATTTGCTTTCTAACCATTGCATCTCATGTACACAGAGGTATTCCATTCTCTCAATTTCCCTTTTGCAGGCCTTGCAAGCTGATGTCTCCACCTTCTCTTTACCTACCTTTGTTCTACCTGTCTTTGCTTTCTTAGCGTCGTAGTCCTGAACGCGACTGCTAATAGTATGTAATCAATTAAATTAAATTTAAAATTTAAGAAACCCCACAGCGTCATGTCATTGTTATCACGTTCTTCCAATATATTTGAAGTATCAGGATACCTAATTTCAAATTGATCAACCCCATAGAATCCCTTCATTAGCTAGAAAATACTTATAATCTTCAAACGGCTGGTGAGTTTTCTTTAAATCATAGATAAGAACACTCTCGATTGACTCGCCTTACAAAAATAAGACTAAATCAAAATCGGTGCGTTTATTTAGGAGCTATGATGCCACAGACAGACACACAGATACACACAACCTTCCTCTTTTGTATCGGGGGTACAACATAATACCCTAATATACTAGCTTTATATACTAGTATATAATATATCTATCTATCTATACAGATATATAAAGCTGAAGAGTTTGTTTGTTTGTTTGTTTGCTTGAACGCGCTAATCTCAGGAACTACTGGTCCGATTTGAAAAATTATTTCAGTGTTAGATAGCCCATTTATTGAGGAAGGTTACAGGCTATATATCATCACGCTACGCGGACGAAGTCGCGGGCAGAAGCTAGTCATAGATAAGAACACTCTCGATTGACTCGCCTTACAAAAATAAGACTAAATCAAAATCAGTGCGTTTATTTAGGAGCTATGATACCACAGACAGACACACAGATACACACAACCCCCCTCTTTTGCGTCGGGGGTACAACATATTATATAAGCTAAGTAGCTCTAGTCTATCTTCTATTTGCAACAAGCTGTTTTTTCATTACTAATTCTACACTGACATTAAATAATGGTACGGAACCCAGTCTTAAGGACAGAACGTTTAATCCATTCCTTATAAAAAACCAGGTATTGAATGATACCCCTTTTTTCATAAGGGGTGAGTCCCAATTTTCGTCCCTAAGATTTTATGCTTGATTTTGCACGAATTTGTGCTCTTTTGTTGTTTCATAATCATTATTGTACGCCAGGTGGGTAGTAATATTTAAATATTCACGCCTCTATGCGTAGAGGATAGCCAGAAGCGATTTGTTATGTTCTTATTTGGTATATGAGGCTGTTAAAAATATTGTATAATATACTAGCTTCTGCCCGCGACTTCGTCCGCGTAGCGTGATGATATATAGCCTATAGCCTTTCTGAATAAATGGGCTATCTAACACTGAAATAATTTTTCAAATCGGACCTGTAGTTCCTGAGATTAGTGCGTTCAAGCAAACAAACAAACTCTTCAGCTTTATATATTAGTAATAGATTTGCAACCGCAGTGATAACCTAGGGATATATCTGTTGGACTGCGAAGTCAAAGGTCTCGGGCTCTGACAGAATGCGGTCTATAGGGGCTCTTAAGGCTCTGGCTCTTTTACTTTTAGACTAAAATGGGTAGAGGACTGCAATTTTAGGACTCTAAGGCTAGTCCTAGCACAATATTGAGAGAGATAGAGAAAGTTCCTAGCTTGCTAGCCCCCTCGTATGTAACAATTAACTAAATGTAATGATTATCGACTAAGTATGTAACCAGAATTTTGTCAGTAGTTCCACTCCACCGACTTTTACTTTAACTTAGGTCTCTTTTATAATAGAACTAGCTGATCCGGCGAACTAAGTACGTACCGCATCAGAAAAAAAATTTTGTCATATTTACTCACCTTTTAAACCTTCCCTGGACTTCCACAAACATTTCAAAACCAAAATCAGCTAAATCGGCCCAGCCGTTCTTGAGTTTTAGCGAGACTGGCGAGACTAACGAACAGCAATCGGTTTTTATATAACTGCGAGCTGCTGCTGAGAATTCCATTGAAAACCTCAATAACACTTTTGCTCGACCCGGGAATCGAACCCAGCACTCATAGCGTAGCAGTCACGCTTGGGACTCCTAGACTAATGACGCAATTAATTATGCAGTGAAGTTATTTTTCTTTTTTTTAAATAACTATTTTAAAAACATACGTCTAATATTATACTTGCCTCATTGGACTGTTCAGTGTAAGGTCTTGGTTTCGATTCCCAGGTCGAGCAGAATGTTATTGAGTTCTTCGATAAATTCTTAAAAGCACCGCGGAGTTTGGATTCGTGGCTGGTTAATGGCACATCCCTCGATTTCTATGGAAATTAATATAACTGGTGCACAATGGGTGTACCTACTACATTAGTACTTAAACCTCTGCCTAACCCTTCGAAAATACTTGCATGATAGTACATTTTATTAAAATAAGGAATCTAATCTGTGCTAAAATTAATGTAACATTATCTATATAAAATGCAAGTACGTTACAATGATGGTGAGCGAGCGTATTAACTTTACAAACAATGTTAAACAAAGAAACAAAGGTAGAAAAACAGGTAATAGAGTAAGGTAACAATAGTACTTACCTAAATAGCAAAACAGTAAACAATCTAATTTCAAAGCCGCAAAATTACATTTCCTTATTAAAATGCAGAAAGTTTCCGTACCAGAAAATTAAAACTCAATATAATGATATCGGCGTTCGTTACAATTAAGTAATTAGGTAACATACCCCTAGGTATCTACCTATATTTTTTATGAGATAAGGGAGCATACGAGCAGACGAATCACCTGATGGTAAGCCATAACCGCCGCCCATGGACACCCGCAACACCAGAGGAGTCCCAAGTGCGTTGCCCGCCTTTAAAAAGGGTTTGGGCCTCCGGTAACCTCACTCACTCGGAGAAACACAACGCAAGCGTTGTTTCACGCCGGGTTCCTATCATTGCATCTCACACGTAACAACTCAAATAAAAAAATAAACTCATACAGTGACTTTGTGAAGTTCGGGAGATAGCACACAACAGTGAAATAATTATTTTATATCATAACCCCAAATAAGTGATAGCCTAGTGAGGACGATTAGACAGCCAATTTATAGGCATAACGCTGACTTTCAAAGTCAAAGTCAAAAGGTTTATTTCAATTAGACCACTACACTAGGTAGGTACTTTTGAAAACGCAAAGCTAGTTGCACGGTTCCGAAAAGTGGGTTTTATGGAGAATATTTCTAAAATTGGGATCAAAAATGTTCTATGAAAATGTTCCCAATGTTATTTGGAACCCTTTTAAATCTCTTTGTCAAAGATGAAGTAAATTTTTGCCCTTTTAAATCGCTTCGTCAAAAATGAAATAATGATCCAAGTAACCAAATTTCGAATCCACAAAATGACAGGTAGAAATTGAGAGTCAGAAAATTGAAACTATCCAACCACAATAGTGACATTGGTGTCACAATCAACGCACACACTAGAGTAACCAGAGACAAAGCATCACAATGAACCAAGTACGCATCTAGAACAGTGGCCACAATTTTGACAGCGCGGAGACCGGTCCGGGAAGATTAATGGTCGCTCTACTCATCGCTGTAATGACGCCCCCACCGCTTCGTCTAATGACATACAGTGTAGGGTGTGCATATTGAAAGTTTTGTAGTCCGGTATAACTTCTAGTATAAGTACCTTCATCTACAAAAAATTGAGGTTGTGGAATTACAGTAGGTATCTCATTGGATAAAATTTAAATTAAGAACTGAATATTGTTCTTAAATTAAAATAATGTGTTCTTAAATTTGGTATCATTGTAAGTTTTATAATTGAACCAATAAGACACTTATAAAGAATATTAGACATTGAAATAAAACTACTTTTTACGGATTTTATCGCGGTATATTGATATTATTATAATTAACAAAAATGTAAAGTAGCTGTTAATAATTTTAACATCAAGACGTCCAACACCTCAATCTGCCCGTGACCTGCTGGATGTGGACGTGGATGCTGTAAATGATCCGAAACGTCGAGAACTAAATAATATCGATATACCGCGATAAAATCCGTAAAAAGTAGTTTCATTTCAATCAATAAGCCTCAAATTAAATACATCGTGTGAAATCTATTGTTCTTATACATCGGGGGTAAATGTGTTTTAATGAAAAATATCAACTCAATATCAGTTTTTCTCAATCAATTAGTTACAGTTTGATAATATTTGTCAAAACAATAAACATTTTTCTTATCATCGTTCACCCTACGTACATCATTCTAAAAATAAAATTTATAAAGCTAGTTGTTTTTACTCCCAATTTTGTATAGAAATCTCTAACATACAACAAATCAAGTAAATTCGTCTGTTAACACCATTCTCCGTCTACTAAATCGGCATCAACTTATACAACTTCTACAATAATAATAGAATCAAAACCCCTATTACCCCTATAACTTAATTTAGCCATCAAAATCAATCCAGGCCAGTCCTACCTACACCAAAATTCATGGACACCACCAAAACATCCTTGGTTAATGTCTCAACCGTAGAAAAAAGCCTGGCATGTTTATCTTGGATGGGACGCAGCGTCGTTGCGAATTGCCCCTGCCCAGAATTTCGTACGTTCCCTAATCGATTTTACTTCGGACGGGACTAATTCGGCGAATTAATCGTGGACACCCTCGTGTATGGCTAATTTCCTTGTTTATTGTTAATGATAATAGTTTTGTATTGTTTATTGTGTTTTGTTAATTTTTGCATTTTGTATCTATTCACTGAATATTTATTTTTATGACATAATATATCGATATTAATAAGTACTTTAATTACCTATTGTAATATTTTGGTTTATATTTTATTTTATTTTGTAATTTTTAAATAATTATATTTTTTTTATATTTTTTTCATTCAATGCAATTAAAAGTTATGATTATTTTATATTTTTAAAGGCAGGTACGGATTACGTATAAATTACATTAGAAAAATATAAAAACTTAAATCAACGTGAGCGATACCGTAGAGCATCGCTAACTCTTTATAAACATCAAAACACTGAATACACGCTAGTACCCCAGGGTCTTGTTGCAACAAACTTGGTGACGAACTAACAAGCGAACCGATATATTGCCCGCAGCCGGCAATAAATGGACAGACAAACTTTTTTTATTAGTATACTTTTAGGAAGTGAAGTTTGGATTGCGAGTGAAACTACTGTAAACTATGCAACTTTGTTACAAGCCCTGAAAGAATTTAGTTTCAGTGCGATTTGTTACACTTTTCATACTTATGTATTAAACTAATATTATAAATACGAAAGTTAGTGAGGATAGATGGATGGATAAATGGATGTTTGTTACTTTTTCACGCCAAAACGGATCTGGATAATTTTTTTGTCTGAAATAACACATGGGTTACTTTTTATCTAGATCGTTATTCTGAAGTCCACGGAGACGAAGTCGCGGGCAGAAGCTAGTATATTATAAATGCGAAAGTGAGTTTGTTTGTAACGCTTACACGCCTAAATCACTAAGCTGATTTTAAAAAATATTTCACCAATAGAAAGCTAGGTAACATTATCAGCGAGTAACATAGGCTGTAATTTGTTATTTTTTTTATAAAAAAGCATATCTCACGTGGGAGAGTCATGTTCCGGCACGAATGGGCCGGCTCGACCGGAGTGATACCACGGTCTCACTGAAAACCGGCGTGAAACACAACGTTTGCGTTGTGTTTCGCCGAGTGAGTGAGGTTACCGGAGTCGGGGGCCCAAACCCTTTTGAAAGGCGGTCAACTCACTTGCGACTCCTCTGGTGATGCGGGTGTCCATAAGCGGCGGCTATCCCTTATATAAAAATGGAAGTCCCTTTGACATACTTACCAGTCAATAAGTATCAGTGTAAAAAATAAGGCGATAAGAAGTTCTAAGTAAATACTGGCGGTCAGCTCAATAGCTATTCAATTAAGTACTTGCTTCTTTTGAAGGAACAGGAATATTTCTAAGCACTGTGTCTTGGCACATTTTCAAAAGTTTGTTGAGTGAACGATTTGGCTGAACGTGCGTTCGCATGTCAGCATTACCTAAGTTTTACTTGAATAAATAATAAATAATATTTAATAATAATACTTGAATTTCCAATACAAACGTAATACGTAATTCGAACACAATTTAATCAGTGTTTTTATTATTCGAATTCCGAAACCGTTAAATAAGATTCCTGCTCTACCATTTCATCCAAAATATTTAATTGGAAAAATATGTAATAGACTGCAACTTTACAGGAATAATTGGGAACAATTTACGGGTTGTTTATTTCCAGTATTTTATATCTCGGTAAATATTTATAGCAAAGATAGAGATGGCTAGAACAATGACGTGTGATTGTGCGTAGTATGTTGCTCTAGCCATCTGTTTCATTCTATATTCAAGGCATTTGCCACTCACTATGGAAGAATATTCTCGAATAATGTGGACCAACTACATATTCCCAAACAAAGATCCAGGCAAGAACTGTGGGTCGTACAATTTTTTATGCCTTACAGTAATCGAACGCGCAACCTTTAACCCAAAAGCTAATCGATTTGCCCCATGCCATCAAATTATGAAAAAGTTTATTTTTAAAGCACTTTCATTGTTTTAAAATAACTTTTATTGATTTTAAAGCACTTTTATTGTTTTTTGAAGAACTTTTATTGAAATTTAAATATATTGTAATGGTTTTTATAGCACTCTTTTTTCGAGTGACACAAATTCACAGCCACCTTATTCCTGTACATCATCAAAGAGCTACAACATTGTAAAAATCTAATAAATATCTTTACAATACAATATTATGATGTCAAATACAAAGGATGGGATTTTATCACTACATATTTTGGGCACATACATTCTGAGGTCGCTACTCTTAAGATATATTTGTATAGGGGTGAGTGAACTGTCTTATGGGGTTGTTACTGAGTTTATAAAAGTACAGCGTTTTATAGGGATGGAAACGTTTTGATACTTTTACGATTAGGTCAAAGATCTACTTACAAACAGTATTTTTTGTATTTTTGAACACCGCTACGTATTGGTTTGTACTTTAAAATTGTATCTATATGCTTGTAAATAGATAACTAAATAGTGATTATTTTACTTCAACTTAAATAAAGTTTATACTGGTTTATTTTGGTATTTTTTTTTATTTGTACATTTATGCACTTTATACTTATTAAGTATAATTTTGGATGAATGTGGATGTGGATGATGATGATGGATGAATTAATGGATACTAGCTGTGATTATATTTTTATTTATTACAGTGGAGCTTAGCCTTTTCTAAGTTTTGTTTATTTAATTATTATTATTTGTGTTCACAATAAATTCTATTTCACAAAGTATCTTCTTAGTACTTGAATCATGCAACGATAAAAATGAGGATGTACTTAACTTAATTGTAGAAAAAAATGTTCTAACCGTTTGAAATAACCATAATTATTAAAAACATCTTTAGTAAAGAAATTGAACAATGAATAATATTTATTGAATAAAATTATTATAAACATTAGTATTTTCCACTAGGTAAGCTTGTATCGTGAAGTCCCTTAAAATCAAATATTCAATCAAATAAATTTTATTAAATAATTAAATATATTTTTTATTTTCGGATTAAAGAAATTAATTTCTTATTCTTCATTTACAATCAGAAATAAGTAATTATTTACATTTGATAATAAAAAAATAATAAAATGAAAAGTAATTTTCAATAATTTCAAAGTATCAAAACCACAAAATACAACAACAAAAGCATAAATTACCTGTCTTGTCATTCCTTTCTCATACGACAACAATATTAAATGAAAGGGTGCAACCGCTAGATTTTTTGCAACATTTTTTGCGTTTTTTTTTGTTTCCTTTTTTTCGCCTAACTGTATTTGTCACCATACTTTTTTTAATAAAGAGATTTAACAGTTTAAAGTCTTTGTCAGTTTTTTGGTTAAGAAGATCATTATAGTGCTTGAATAGTCAATGGGTATTGGCAGGATTATCCCTGTTAGTGCTTTATGTTGTCTTATAGAGAATTTGTCAAGAGGCATCTACAAAATAAATATCTTAATTACTTGAAATGTTGAGTTACTGGGTTGTGGGTTACCTATTTACTAGTTTTTTTTATTTTTAAAATTATTAATTAAATAAAATCTTTTTTTAAATCTTAGTCTATGACATAGAGGGTAATCGAACAGACGGATCGCCCGATGGTAAGCGATATCGCCGCCCATGGACACCCGCAACACCAGAGGAGTTACAAGTGCGTTGCCCGCGTTTTAAAAGGGTTTGGGCCTTCGGTATCCTCTCTCACTCGGCGAAACACAACGTAAGCGTTGTTTCACGTCGGTTTTCTTTGATTCCGTGGCTCCGGTCGAGCCTCCCACGGAAATTAATACTCTAGTAGATGAAAATAATAGCCGCCTAAAAGTATTTCCTCGTGAACACACGTACCATTACAAAAATACACAAAGAAATACAATGTATACGGAGATCATTAGCTCATCTGGTGCGCAAGAGACAATGAGCAATCAATTGCTCAGAAAACGCCAGCTAATAATTGCTGAGGAAGCGGACTATAAGCGACGAATGTTCATTTATTAGGACTGCCTCATTAGCCAAGTTGTCCTGAGCGCGACTGCTACGCTAGAGGTCCTGGGGTCAACTCCCAGGTCGAGCAAAGTGTTATTGGGTTTTTCTATGAAATTCCCAGTAGCAGCTCGGAGTTAGGAATTTGTGCCCGGTTAATGGCAATAGGCTCGCCCCCTATTACATGGGACCTTAACATACCGGCGAAATGTGGGTGTACATTAGTACGCCTCTGCCTAACCCTTCGGGGAATACAGGCGTGATGGTATGTTATGTTATGTTTATTAGTACAGGACGCTCGAAATAACTTTGCAAATCTGAACTCTGACCCAAGTGGTTTTGCAATGGTCAATTTTAATATAAAACAGTATAATGGCAAGCAGTTGTATTTTTTTTTAAATTTTCTTTTCTTAATTTCGTAATTCAATATTTTAGTGAAAAAAAAATCAATCCTGCATAAGAAGAAATTTTTCTTTCACCATAATGTATATATATCTTAAAATTCGCAAGCATTTTTCAAATTCGGCGTAGGAAGACGTCACCTGATCGTCTCTCCGCCATCCATCTTAGGGCGTCGACGGACGGGCCAGCGGCGACTCATCACGTTAATTTGTTTCCACTGGCACTGTGTGTTCACAGCCTTAAGTAGAATTTTCGTTACACTTTCTTTCCTTATTTGTACTAGTTTGTTTGGGGCAAGCAGTCTTGAAAAACGTTGAATGTAATGCCAGGGCTGTAGATACAGGCCCAGAACACCGATGTGTTGAGTTGCACTAAGAAGGCAAAACATATCTATACTTTAATAAATAGATCTGAAGAGTTTGTTTGTTTGTTTGCTTGAACGCGCCAATCTAAGGAACTACTGGTCCGATTTGAAAAAATCTTTCTGTGTTAGATAGCCCATTTACTGAGGAAGGCTATAGGCTATATTTCATCACACTACGCGGATGAAGTCGCGGGCAGAAGCTAGTAAATAAATATTCTGCGACATTTACACAGCACCATCTAGTTATAGATATAGAAGGTTGTGAGACGTTTGATACGTTCTCTACTATTATAAAAAAGCTGTGTCTGTACATTGGAAATATTAAAAAAAACAAGCGGTTTAGGGTATAAACGTCTCCGAACCCAATGTGATTTTTAGAATTCTTGGCTATTTGTCTGTTTGTTACGGGTTGGCGCAAAAACTACTGAATAGATTTTAATTTTGTCATCACTGTTAGAAAGTATATAATATGCTCCAACTTAAAAACTGATGAACTTCTTATCTAAATTAATTAAACGGATCCTGAGATACAGCTTGACCTCTCTGATTTTTACAGACCCATACAAAGAAGAGATCATCACTGTTGGTTACAGATTACATTATTCTTGGGATCCATTTCTAATCCTAATATAGCTTCATGTAAGGTATGCCGCGGGCAAAATGGAGGTATTAATAAGACTGCTCGTTAAAAAAAAAGCTTTTTAGCAATGTGGGTCGCACATTACTAGTATTCTTGTTAACTCCTCGTGCTAAGCTAAATCCTTGTATTGCGAGTGGGTTCACGTCGTTAGTGCAATGGGTGGGTTTCGAACCGGCAACCACATGATCGCAAGTTCGACGCCCTGGCCATTAGGCTACCGCCGCTTAATTAATTCTAAAATATAAATTTATATAAATGAGTACAATAAAAACCTAATATGAATTTAATATTTTATTATTTGATCTAAAATTAACTGGTAAGCCAAATTGGAAAAGCAGGTTCGAGTCATAGGCAGAATAAAAATAGTCAGAACTAACACTTTTTTCTAAAATCTCCATTTTAAATTTCATAAGACATCAATTAGGAATAAAAAAAATATTCTTCCCCTACGAAGAGCCCCCGGCTAATCCGGTTGTGATCTGCCACAAAGGCGGGTAATCTTCACGGCGTATCCGTCAATGTCACTTACAGACACACACGATCGTTATCGCGACGTTGATGCGACGTTAGTGTGAAGATGTCTTAGGTATTTGATCTAGATAGGCTGACTTGGAGGTTCTAGAAAAATTTGATGAAATTATGACTTTACGGTCGATTTTTTTTTCCAATGTTTGCTATTTTAACGAATTTTACCTTTTTTTATGGGTTCTGATGGTAAGCGATAACCGCCGCCCATGGACACCCGCAACACCAGAGGAGTCACGAGTGCGTTGCCCGCCTTTTAAAAGGGTTTGGGCCTCCGGTAACCTCACTCACCCAGCGAAACACAACGCAAGCGCTGCTTCACGCCGGTTTTCTGTGAGGCCGTGGTATCACTCAGGTCGAGCCGGCCCATTCGTGCCGAAGCATGGCCCTCCCACGTTAATTACGTTACCGTTATTATGCTATAGGACATAGTCAACCATTATATTGCCCCACTTCTCCTCCCCACGGGTCTCCTCTCACAATGAGAAGGATTAGGCTATAGTCCACCACGCTAGCCTAATGCGGGTTGGCAGACTTCACACGCTGTCAAGAAAATCTCTCAGGCATGCAGGTTTCCTCACGATGTTTTCTTTCACCGTTTCACCGAACCCCGAGACCTTTTACTTGGCAATCAAATCAGTCATCATCCAGTCTAGGCTGTCACAGCTGTATGGCTGCATGCTGGCAAGCAGTAATAGCCTAGTGGATTGCCAAGTCAAAGGTCTCGAGTTCGATCCAAGGCACGCACCTCTGACTTTTCGAAGTCATGTGCATATTAATAGTTAATTATCAAGCACCTAAATGGTGAAGGAAAACATCGTGAGGAAACCTGCATGTCTGAGAGATTTTCTCAACGGTGTGTGAAATCTGCTAATCCGCATTAGGCCAGCCTGGTGGACTAAGCCTAATCCCTCCCCGAAGGGTTAGGCAGAGGCGTACTAATGTAGACCCACAGTACTCTGGTATGTTTAAGGTCTCATGTAATGGAGGCGAGCCTATTGCTACTAGCCGGGCACAAATCCCAAACTCATTGAAAAACCTAATAGCACTTTGCTCGACCTGGAAATCAAACCCAAGACCTCTAGCGTAGCAGTGACGATGAGAACCTCATAACGCGATAAATTCTTAAAAAGTAGTTTATTTTATGACTATAGAATTTACACACATTCCCACATACGCAAACACCAAGACGAGGAAATGACTAAAATCTTTAAAATACTTTTAAAAAGAACGTAAAAGAAATAAAGTTGGCGTGGTCGATAACAGGAGGCGTCACCCTGCTTGTGACGTAGACGGATGTGTTGCGACTGATGTGGTTGAATACCATTGATAGATGTTTGGGGGACGGCAAACTGAATAAACATTTTTTTTAAAAAAGCTTACTAGGAATGTTGGTCGCACATTACTAGTATTCCTGTTAACCCCTCGTGCTAAGCTAAATGCTTGTATTTCGAGTGGGTTCAAACCTTTAGTGCAAGTCCGACGCCCTAGCCATTAGGCTACCAATCTGCCAATTTTCTGTGCAGAACATTTTCAATCTATTTTTAAATTGTATTTAAACACGATTTTTCATAGAAATATTTAAGAAGTTTGTGCAAGTGGCCCTAAATATACAACATCTGCAACTGAGAAAAAAAACCTTACCAAGCTAGAATCTTGCTTAAAACTGTGCCAACGGCCATAATTGACGATTTACACTACTTTTTTTTTTAAAAGAAGCTAAAAGCAATGTGGATCGCACATTACTAGTATTCTTGTTAACCCTCGTGCTAAGCTTAAATGCTTGTGTTACGAGTGGGTTGACGTCGGTAGTGCAATGGGTGGGTTTCGAACCGGCAACCACATGATTGCAAGTCTGGCGCCCTAGCCATTAGGCTACCGCCGCTTTTAGTTTTTAACTTTTAGCTTCTGAAACGTTTTTAAGCATTTTTTTTAATTCTCAGTTGTAAATTTTGTATAGTTAATGTGGCAATTACTACTATAATGAATCTTTTTTAAAATATGACTTTTTTATAATAAGATATTTTGAATTTTGACTTAAAATCCAGGCAAGTAATATCAAAATCTCTCCATTGAACAAATCTATCAAGCCGAAACTAAACTTGTCAAAGAAACTCAAATCCCACTAGCCACTGACTTAGCAAATTCTTCACACCTCATAATCGCACAAAATCTAGGGGATTAAAGATAAATAGCTGAAGCGGGGTGAGCAGAGTTAACGATGACAGTGTGACTGAGACGATTGGCTATCAATCACACACACACCCACTAGTGAACGTACACACTACGTCGGAATACAAGGAATTTCTGAAGCCCGAAAATTATAGGGTATTTATTCTTTGGATAGGTATTGATATTTCCTAGACATTAGGTTACTGAAGATCCTCCTCTCTTCTAGAATTGCTGTGCCCTACAGGGTCCATAATGATTCTTATCTAATAGGGTATTACACCTTTTTTTGAAAACTGTTTTAAATTAATCCTTAGATCGTAATGAACCAGTAGAATTTTAATTTTAATTTTATACAACCAAAAAATGCCTTAAAAACGATTTTTAATTTATGATTTTGAATTTACTCGCGAAAACGCTAGCCGCCATGCTACTTCGGCTCGTGACGTCACTCACGTATTATTAAACAATACAACTGCCAAAGACCAAGTAACATGATTTGTGAAAATAATGAGTTATAATGTTTATCATTGGTGTCTTGTGCCTGAATGCAATAATACAAGTGTAAAAACGCCACAAAAATTGTGGATTCAATTGCCAAGTGGTATTAAAATGAGAAACACTTGGTTGAAACTGGCAAGAAGAGATCCAAAATTATTGTCCACAAAGACTATAAGTACTGTATTTCTGTGAAGACCACTTTGATGTAAGTATGCGTTATAAATAGTATGTTAACTAATAAACAAAAAAAACTTCGTTAATATTACAATTTCATAATTTATACCTAATGTATTTATAGGTTATATTATGTAACTATATTAAGTAGTGAGTTTAGCTTCTTTAACGTTTATTAAGCAAAGTTTTCGCTCAGTTGTGAATATTGTATAGCTAATGCCGCAATTACTACAGCTAGGAATTTAGAATGTATTATAGACCTACAAATTGCGAAAAAACAATTAAATTTCAATTGGTTTTTCACAATTTTTGGCGGGAATTTGGCGGGCTCAGGTGAACGACGAAGCCTTAACAGCTTTGTTAATTTGAAATGCTGATTAGTTAATGCCTTGTTACATAGAAATTGGTGAAACTGGGTCTTATTGTTAGACAAAACTTGATACGATAGTTAGGTAGGTACTTACATTACTGTTTTAATATTTCTCAACTCGGCAGAACAGAAATCGGGATTGGATGCAAAAAAATTTGCCACCATCAACGTATTGATCATTGGTAGATTTGTACTTTCTGCTTTCACAAAACTGTCTTCCATGATGCGATTTTAATCAAACTAACACAGAGCACGACAAACAATTATTGTTGAATTGTTACTCTGAGACGACAAACGTCTAGATTGTCTTCTACGTGAGTGACGTCACGTCGATATCGAATATGGCGGATGGCGTTTTAAAACAGATTAAAAAAGACGATTTTTGAAATTGAATTATAAAATTTACATTGCATTTTTATTAATAAATACTAACATTTCTCGTTTACTTTTTTCAAAATCTATCATAAAAATGCATTTTCATATTTTTTTTTACATGGTGTAAAATACCCTATTACACCACCTTATTGTACATTATGGTATGCAATAAAGAATATGAATATGAATATTTTTTTTTAATTTATAACCATCACACCTGTATTCTCTAGTAGCCTAATGGCTAGGGCATCGGACTTGCGATCATGTGGTTGCCGGTTCGAACCCCACCCATTGCACTACCGACGTGAACCCACTCGTAACACAAGCATTTAGCTTAGCACGAGGGGTTAACAAGAATACTAGTAATGTGTGACCCACATTGCTAGTAAGCTTTTTATAAATAAAAAAAGAAAAAAGAATCAGGCAGTGGAGTGCTAATGGATACCATGAATTTCGCTGGTATATTTAGCATTAACTATCCACAAACCCCAAACTGAGAATTTCTAAAAGCTGAAAAAACCCAATAACATGTTGCTCGAACTGGGATTTGAAGCCTGGACTCATAGCAATCGCATTCAAGACCACTAGTCCTGGCCGCGACTGCTACGCTAGAGGTCCTGTGTTCGATTCCCAGGTCGAGGTCTAGTCCCAGTTTTTTTCTATGAAATTCCCAGTAGCAGTTCGGAGTTTGGAAATTGCAATAGGCCCGGGTAATGGCCCGGCGAACTGTGGGTGTACATTAGTACACCGCTGCCTAACCCGTCAGGGAATACAGGCGTGATGTTATGTATGTATGTAGATATACCTTCTTTATTATTGTTTATTGTTACTTTTCAAGAATATTTGCTGAAAATCAACTTGGTATACCATCACGTACGAGCATACAGATAATCTGCTACTTCCTGCGCAGTGCGCGGTTCCCGAGACGCGCGGTGACAAATGGACGAACACCGCAAATTGAGTTTAGATGCTCGCAGACGTTCAAACGTTTAATCATTCCACAATTCACGACGTTTTCTTTATTTTCCGAGTGGGAATTTTGTTTTTTTTTTTACTTGTGGAAAGAAAGTTAGTGCTTTCTACGAACTTAAAGTCTATTAGTTGACCGTGGATTCGCTCGTTTCCCGAAAGGATTTAATTATTAGGCCGTGTTAAGATGAAACTGAAATCTGTACCGTATACATGTATTATGACTTTGAAATAAAACTAGGCTAGCAGAACAGTATTTCAAACCGCGGATGGGTCGTTAGTTACATATAAATAAACTAGCTGCCCGGCCTCTTGCAGCATCTTCCCGCCGTAAAAAGTAGCCTAGGTTCATCAGGGATAATGTCGGCTTCTAATGGTAAAAGAATTTCTATTACCATTAGAAGCCAAATTAGTTTCGGAGCCTATTCAATACAAACAAACAAATAATCAAATCTTTACTCTTTATAATATTATTGTAAATTTAGGTAAACGAGATCCATATCGGGAATAAAATACGTGGGTGCAAACAAATCTTATGCTGCCATGCCTGTTACAATCAGCTTAATTGAAATAAAATACATTTGACTTTGACTTTGAAACAGTTTTAGTGTTAAAAGAGCCTTCATGAATAGTCCCCGTCCCCCAAGCTAGGGTGAAATGGGGTAAGTAGGTTACCACGGTACCCCTTAAACGAACGGTAACAAAGCTCCAGATTAATAAGGATGTGTACAATACTAACTGCCTCATTAGCCAAGTGGTCCTGAGCGCGACTGCTACGCTAGGAGTCCTGGGTTCGATTCCCAGGAGAGCAGGCAATGGCAATAGGCTCGCCCTCTCTTACATGGGACCTTAACATACCGGCGAACTGTGGGTGTACATTAGTACGCCTCTGCCTAAGCCTACGGGGAATATAGGCGTGATGGTGTTGTGTACAATACTGGCTGTTCCCCAAGTATCACTCGTCAGCCATCATGATGTCATCCAATAGACGTCCATTGCTGAACAAAGGCCTTCCCCAAAGAAACTAGCCATTAGGCTACTACCACTGAAGCGGCGGTAGCCTAATGGCTAGGGCGTCGGACTTGCGATCATGTGGTTGCCGGTTCGAACCCCACCCATTGCACTACCGACGTGAACCCACTCGTAACACAAGCATATTTAGCTTAGCACGAGGGGTTAACAAGAATACTAGTAATGTGTGACCCACATTGCTAGTAAGCTTTTATAAAAAAAAAGACCTACAAGGACCGGTTATATGCCGCCTGCATCCAACGACTCCCAGCTACCTCCACCAGGTCATCCGTCCATCTTGAGGTCCTCCCACACTACGCTTTAGTGTGTGGTCTCCACTCGAGAACCTTTCTACCCCAGTGGCCGTCAGTTCTACGAGCTATGTGCCCAGCCCACTGCCACTTCAGCTTGCTAATCCTTTGAGCTATTTACAACTTTAATTCTTCTGCTGATCTCCACATTAACTATTATTTGATCGCGTAAAGAAATGGCAAATATAGCTGGCTCCGTAGCTCGCTGAGTGAGGGAAAACTTTCATACTTTCATCCAAAATAAAATCCAAAATCCTTGAAATAAATATATTATAATTAAAATAATTCAATAATTATTCTGGGTCATTTTTTACACAGCACCATCTAGTCCCAAACTAAGCAGATCTTGTACTATGGGAACTAGACAATGGATATAATACTTAAATACTTTTTTTTTGTAAATACATGGGTACTTATAATACATAAGAAACACCCACACGAACACAAATACTTATATTCATCACATAAATTTTTGTGTTCTGTGGGAATCGAAGTCCGGTACTCGAACCACTAAACCACAGAGGTCGTCATATATATGTTATTATAATTATTTCTAACACGCAAATACTCATATTACGGGATTTTATCGCGTTGTATGGATATAATTTAATTCCCAACGTTTCGGATCCTTTACAGCATCCAAGGTCACGGGTAAACTGAAATGTTCGACGTCATAATGTTAAAATTACTTACTAACACCTACTTCACATTTTGTGTAAGTTAGCAGTTAGTACAAAGTACTTAGTCACAAAGTTCAACGCCGGGAATTAAATAAGTAATATCAATACGCCATAGAATCCGTAAAAAGTTGTGTTATTTAAATGTCCAAATGTTTTTTTCTAAGTAGTGAACTCAAAGCATCTAATGATGATTCTGTGCACTGATTCACTGTACACATCTGACCAATGACATTACTCAATAAAATATATCATTGCTACTGACCGATATTAGGTTCAACGTAACAAAGAACTATTATATCGAGTTAGTAAATTCATAATTTCTAGGTCTAGTATTACCTTTAACTAGTGTAGTAACAAATCTAGGGTCCTAGCCAACCTAGGCATAGTGTAACGCCCTGAAATTCAGGATCTAACATAAAATTCTCCTGTTATTGATTATCTATACAATGTTATTTCAACCCCCGACAGCATAATATTTTACTACCCAAGCCGCACACATGGACATGATGACATACATACACGTACACGCACGCACACAGATGTTGTACGTGTGTGGACACACACATGTGAAGCTTAAGAAAAATACTCGTGTCGCGGGCTTTTCTCGGGAACAGAGATGGGGTGGAGAGCGTGTTGTGTTAGTTATTTTTTGTGTGAATATTATTGTTGTTTCCAATCATTGTTAAAATGATGTTGTAAAAATTATATTCTTTTTCGAAATAAATTAACTAGATTGACTAGATTTATTAAAAATGTTCTTTTTATTTAATATTTTTGTAGTTACAGTAATTAATCTGAAATAATGTTTTCTTTAAGAAAACATTATTTCAGATTAATTATATAATGGTTATTTTTATACACAATAACACTAATTAGTGAAATAATAAATGTCAGACATGTTTATTTGTTAATGCTTTTATCATTATTTAGTGCAGCAATTTTTCCTCCACTAAAATAATTTTACAATCTTAGCATGAAAAATGCAAAAAAAAAATACAAAAGCATTAACGATGTCTTAATGGCGAATATTAATTTTGTTACGTATCAATTTTTTTATACAAAAACTGTAATAAACAAGTAACATAAATATCTAGGAAGCAACAAAACTGCTTACAACTTTTCCCATTTTTTCACAACTAACAATATTCCATTATTTTCGCAAACCGTCTCCACGCCTCTAGCCATTTCACTCCACGTACATACATATAAGTCTTCTCCGACGTCACACGTGCCTATCTCCTTCTCTCTCTCTCCAACCACGTTAGAAAGAGATACATGATCAGTTTAGGACCAACATTTTAAATGTTGGCTGGGTCATGGATATAAAAATCGTTTTCCCAACATATATATAGGTGTATATAGTTTGTAAGTGCGTCCGTAAAGGCATTAGGTATCCTTATAATGTGAAAATATTGCACTTTACTGTTATTTTAAAGATCATTATCCTTTATTATGTTGTTTTAAAGTTGATGTTGGAAATAGTTGGGGGAAAATGTTGGGCATTAGAACGTAAACAACAAACTTAAATTATGTGTGAAAATAATCGCCATTTAACACCCTAGCTCCCAACTATAATCATCACCATTAACACATTTACTGTCCCACGGCCGAGCCACTATAGCCTAAACTAGCCACTACAACCACTATAGCCTCTCAGATTGAGAGGGTTAGGCTATAGTCCACAACGCTAGCTCACTGCGGGTTGGCAGACTTCACACGCCGTCGAAAAAATCTCGCATGCAAGGTTTTATTACGATGTGTTCCTTCACCGTTAAGCGAGTGATAATAGGTACATATGACTGCTAAAGGTCAGAGATCCGTGCCTTGGATTCGCACTCGAGAGCAACTACTTAGTAGTCCAAAATATCACTGGGCTATCACTGCTTAAGGTCAACTTTAAGCGAAGGAATATTAATAGTCAGATAGGCTTCTTAATTTTTTTTGTAAATCGAAACGGAATGACTAAATGAAGACGGGTAACAACTGCGAGACTTAATAATCATTAAAAAAAACCAAGTCGAAAACATATCAAACTTAAAACTTTTAAAAGTAATTATTTTAAAGTCTACTCCTCCATTTTCAATATGTAGCTTTAACTTTTTTATCTAAACCTTGAAATACTTACGTAAAACGTATTTGCTACGCAAACGTGCAATTATTTTTGACTTTTCCAAAGTACCTAATTTAAACATATTATTAACTTAAGAAAATTATTTGTTCAACAGCACTGCCAACAAAAAGATGGCCTGGAATACGCCGCGTGGTCGCGACCACGGGGCACCATGGCCATCAAACAAGGCTACGAGGTGAGACGTAGAGTCATGTGGTCGCATCATCGCATGTAGAGTTATGTAGTCATATGTAGAGTGATGTGGTCGGATGTAGAGTTATGTAGCCACATTTAGAGTCATGTTGTCGGATGTAGAGTTATGTAGTAACATTTAGAGTCATGTGGTCATATGTAGAGTTATGTGGTCACATATAGAGTCATGTGGTCGTATGTAGAGTTATGTGGTCACATATAGAGTCATGTGGTCGTATGTAGAGTCATGTGGTGGTTATTATTATTTTTGTTTTTTCTAGCTAGGGAACAACATCATGTATCATGAAGTACATTATAAACATACATAATTATTATAATGGATATAGTGCTCTTAGAATTTACACGGATATCTGTAGGATACGCAGATATTTGTCTCAGATGGGAATTGAAGCCACCACATTTGTGGCAAGGTGAGAGGACCATATCAACCGTCAAATGTCACAGATGAATATTATAATATGTATAGGCAATTGCCTATAGTGCCCAAATGGAAAAGACGGGCCTATTATGATAATTTTGTGAAAATCTCATAAAAATAATTATACATACATAATCAAACCTCTAAAAAGTTACACTGCTGAGCACGGATCTTTTCTCCGAATTAAAGGGATTAGACTTAGTCTACCACGCTAATCCTAATGCAGGTTGGCAGACATTACACGTCGTCGAGAAAATCTCTCAGGCTTGCAGGTTTCCTCTAATTTTTTTCTTTAAATATTCTGCGATATTTTTACACAGCATCATCTAGTCCCAAACTATGCAGAGCTTGTACTATGGGTACTAGACAATGGATATATAATACATATGTATTTTTTTTTTTGTAAATACATAATTATAATACATAAGAAACATCCAGAGGAACACAAATACTTATATTCAGCACATAAATATTTTTGTCCTGTGGGAATCGAATCCACGACCTTATGGTCAGCAGTCTGGTATTCGAACCACTAAACAACAGAGACCGTCATTATCATTATCATCAATTAACCGTTTACGTAACATAACATAATCAACCCATTATTCTAGTCCACTGCTGAGTACTGGTCTCCTCTCAGAATTAGAGGGATTAGACTATAGTCCACCACGCTAGCCTAATGCGGGTTGGCAAAATTTACACGCCCCCCGTCGAGAAAATTTCAAAGGCATGCAGGTTTCCTTACGTTGTTTTCCTTCGCCGTTTAAGCGCATGATAATTAAGTCACAATACATAGGTACGTAAATAAATAAATTAATATTCGGTAATACATTATTACTTAATACGAAAATGACTTTGAAAAGTCAGAGGTGCGTTGGATTCGAGCTCGAGACCTTTCACTTGGCAGTCCAATGGTCATATCACTAGGCTATGAAGGCTAAAAAAAACTTACTACTTAATTAATGAACACGCAAACAATAAAAAATCTCAACGTAGATCAAGTGTGGTCAACCCTCCGCCGCCGCGAGAAACAACACGGATTTGTGCATAAGTATTCCTTAGGGTCCCGTGTACCCATGACCTCGGGGGCTATGACAAAGGAGGTTCATTTGCAACTGTCCCCTGCAGAAACGCCCACGTTCGTTTATTTTGATCTCTGCAAGTATTTCGTGTGGTTGCCACTCATAATTTTGACAGTGGTGTGTGGATTATAAATTGTCATAGTTTGAAACTGAATTTTCCTCATTAGCCTAGTGGTCCTGAGTGCGACCGCTACGCACGAGTTCCTGGGTTTGATTCCCAGGTCGAACAAAATGTTATTAGGTTTTTAGGTTAATGAAATTCTCAGAGTAACAGCTCGGAGTTTGGAATTTGTGTTCGGTTAATGGCAATAGACTCGCCCCTTATTACATGGAACCTTAACATACCGGCGAACTGTGGGTTTGCGTTACTACGCCTGCATTCTCAACGCCTGCATGCACGCCTGCATTCTCCGAAGACAGAGAAGAGACAGAGGTCTCTCCTCTGTCTTCGGAGAATGCAGGCGTGATGATATGTATGTTATCAAAATGTATTTGTTTCAAATATTTGAACTTTGTTTAGGTACTTATAGTTATATCTATTTATTGTGTATTGTAAATGCGAAAGTAACTTTTTTTATTTCTTTGTTTTACGCCTATAAACAGCTGAACCAATTTTGATGAATTTTGGTACAGAGACAGATTGGATTATTTCTCTTCAAAATTGCATTATATAAACCGTAGCCAACCAGCCAGCTAGTTTTTCAATAAACCCATAGTGTTAATAACCTACAAATTCGTGCCCAGCAGTGGGACATATGATGGGTTAATAAAATTGTGTTATGTTACAAACATACCGGCGAACTGTGGGTGTACCTTAGTACACCTCTGCCTAACCCTTCGGGGAATACAGGCGTGATGGTATGATGATATGTATTATGTTACAATGATAATAGCGTTGTTTTTCCGTTTCAATCTACTGTCTACACACGTTGGTGTTTCAAATCAAATCTCTCATTCTGCCACTCGTGTCCGAATCGATGTCAGACATTAAATATTTATCAATCAAGATCTTTTTGTTGGCAGACTGAATAAATATTATGCAGTTCTTTTAGAAGACTGGGGAAAATGTATAAATTTGAAACATAAGTTTTTAAACTATGTATTAAATCTGCCTAATATACCTACCTACCTACTGTTCAAAAAGTCTTCATAGGATTTCATTTCAATTTAAAAATTATGTTCATATTACAGAAGATAATAAGATAAATATTCAGGTATGACATACTTAAATATATAGTTACACAAAGAGGCTATTAAATATAATATACAATTAGTTAGGAACCAACCAGATCTAGTTATATTCGTATTTATACCCAACAATGAAATAACTAGAATCGCAAGATACTTACCACAAAATTTAAATGAAAAAAACATTAGTTCTTTCCTTTAACCCTAAAACGCCGAAGTGGGTCGAAAAACACCCCGGTTGTTTGTTACGCGCGAAGCAGTTTATGTCAAAAGTCGCCATTAGCCTTCGATAGATGGCACTGTACAAAAGAATTTCGTCGAATGATGGCTAGAGTGTATTTCGCTCGTTTTACGACGCTAACGTAAAAGTTTTGAAGAATATTGTGACCTATATACTATGTTGCTTTTATGTAATAGATATACCTACATGACTTATGTAACATTAACATACCATCACGCCTGTATTCCCCGAAGTGTCAAGCAGAAGTGAGTTACAATTATCGCAGTTCGCTAGTATGAGTGTAGGCGTAAAGATTTTTGATGCATAGATTTTTCATCACACTGACTTGTTCCGTATGAGATAATGAGAGAGTTATGTATATTTATAAATATTTGATTATAGCAATACCTAGTTAGGAAGTTTTTTTTTACTCCAGTTGCTTGGCGTTAATTTAAAGTGAAAGTGTGTATGTGTGTTATTTTTCTGATTTTAGTGAAAACTATTACATAAATAGGACCAGACCTCGATACCTTTAAGGAGTTGGTGCAAATGACCCTAAATCTCTTTATTTTCACACATACTCAGATCTAGTCTAAAACAAAGGGAAAATCTATCGGTCACAAATATCAATTTCTCCCTTCACATAGTTATAGTTTGCACCCACAACTTAACCCTAAACTGCGGGTGCGATTAATACTAAAATTAAATTTCACGTCTCGCGTCTGAGGGCGTTTTCTGTACCAAATTAATTCACAACGAATACCGGCCTGCCGACCTCCAAATAGTTAATGATTTATTAATGTTAGTGTTTTGGGATAGTTTGAAATTAGAAGCACGTATCACAATAAAATTATTCTAAATTTGATAAACCAAAAACGGGACATGTGGGTGGGATGGTGTCTTAATATTTCGACTTTTACTTGAAATTTAATTTGAAATTAAAATATTATATCATAGGAGATGAAGTTTTAGGTTATATAAGTATGAGATAAGTACATACAAGTGTATCTACGTAAGCAATTATTTTTTTTATAAATTCCATCATAATTAATATGATTGACGATTTGAGGAAAATTAGCACAACATTCAGAAAAAATGGCTAACACTTTTACAATACCGGCTAAATAAAAAAAAACATCGAACGTGGCCTTATAAGCCCGGTTGATAGTTTATTTCATGAGAAGAAAATATCCTTTGTAAATGGGATGGGGGTCAAACGAGCAGAAAGATCGCCTGATGTAAGCGATTACCGCCGCCCATGGACACCCGCAACACCAGAGGAGTCACAAGTGCATTGCCCGCCTTTTATAAGAGTTTGGACCTCCGGTATCCTCACTCACTCAGCGATACACAACGTTAGCGTTGTTGTCAGTGAGGCTGTGGTATTACTCCGGTCGAGCCGGCCCATTTGTGCCAAAGCATGGTTCTCCCGTGATTACACGACTCCTGGGTGGTGTCTTTATACACACAATTAAGGATACATATCCCATCTTTTATTATTCCTACTATTTATTATAAACAAAGGGTACACGAGTACTCAATCATACTACAGATCTAATGTCAAACATTAAATCTTAACCCTAAAATGGGAGGGTGCATTCAAACAAATTACTTTTGCCCGCTCCTGGCTAAACGCGGTCGGTTTATTAGTAACGCTCGATTTGGCCCGGCGGTCACGCTAAATTATGACCATTCGACCTCTTAGTTAGTTAAAATATTAGTTTTAGCATGGCCCGCGACATCGGCAGTGTTAATTTTAGGTACCTATAGGGTTGTCTACTGATACCTTTGAGATTTAAGCGAAACCCGAGATATGTGTCTAATATTTTTATGTAAAGAATCTATGTCCAAAATTTCAAATCTGTATCAAGTTCTTAGCTTGTTATGTTACCTGGTAGTCCGTACAAATACATGCTCACCACGTCTTAGTGTCGGTTTGACCTGCCGTGACTTGTGTTGTGTGCGTATGATTGCTAAGGGATAGTTTCACTCGGTATCCCACTTGCAACCTTTTTTAAATATTTTGGGGACAAAATATAACATACTGTAAAAATTATTGGAATCGATTCATAACATACCATCACGCCTGTATTCCCCGAAGGATTAGACAGAGGCGCACTAATGTACACCCACAGTTCGCCGGTATGTTTAGGTCCCATGTAATAGGGGCGAGCCTATTGCCATTAACCGGGCACAAATTCCTAACTCCGAGCTGCTACTGGGAATTTCATAGAAAAACCCAATAACACTTTTCCCGACCTGGGAATCGAACCCAGGACCTCTAGCGTAGCAGTCGCGGTCAGGACCACTTGGCTATTGAGGCAGTTACTCAGTGGAATCGATTGAGTTACTTAAAAACAAACTATAATTTCAGGTTTTGCATAAAGATAAAATAATTTTGTCTCTCCTTAACCCTTTGAGAAATACAAGCGTAAAGATGTATTATGTTACTTCTTATGTATATAGGTACTCGATCCAGAGCCAAACTCTCCGTTCGTGTGTCACCCTCTGAAATGATTTATCTGACCACAGCACGGTGACTCACAGCGTCTCCGGCTGACCACCGTCCCTTCGTCTAATGTTATTTATTAAACTTTAACTTGCCCGTGATTTGTAGACATGGGTAGTCGTAAATTATCTATTTACAGATTGTGTTTGTTAATTTATTAGATTTTAGATGATAAGTTAGTCGAAGATATTGAATATTTTGCAGTTGAAGTTATAATTTTTTAACATGTGTGTCCCCAAGTCATACAAACAAACATTCTGTAGAAAAAACACTTTAATTTTTTCTTGAAATCTCCAGTTAACTGATTAATCTTTGGGATATTAAAAAAATAATAATTAATATCGCCACAATGCCTGACAGATGCATAGAATGTTTGTTATATCGACATTGATGTTGGTCCAACATTTGATTACCAAATGCAGGCTAATTTCCTTACGTGCAGACAATGACAACAAAAACCTTATAAATCTCCCTTTTTATAACACTGAATAATTATTTTAGGTAATTTGTTTTGCATACAAGAAGAAACTGACTTTGTGTAAATTCTCTCCATGTTTCAGGCCAAAATGAGCACTGGGGATGGGTCAGTCGGTGGCCATCAGAAGACTGACGACCGGCTGGGTCACCATCAGTCCATGAGTCAGATGCTGTACGGAGCAGGACTGGGGCCAGGACGATCAGGTTGGTATTGTATGTACCTTTCTTCAGAGTAGAGTTTTAGATTAGCGTAGTTTAGTTTTGGCACTTAAAGTGGATAGGCTAAGCTGATCAACTGATCTGCGAGGCTAAGCTTCCTCGCCGCGGTTATTGTGTGGATTGGTGACCATACTTAACACATCGAGACCCCTCCGTGCTTCGTAGAGTACGTAAAGCCGTCGGTCCCGGTTGTCAAAAATCTATGACAATGTTAGTGGTAGTCAGAAGCCCAAAATAACCTGATAACCAGTCTATCCTCCGAATATCGGTATTGCCCAGAAAATGGGTTGCGGAGGTCTGATGGCTGTCGCTTCGTGTAAAATATTGATATTAAGCCGCATCTGTAGACTGGAAGCCGACCCCACGTAGTTGGAAAACTGAAGTTTGGAAGCTGAAGGAAAACATCATGAGGAAACCTACATGTCCGAGAGATTTTCTCGACGGTGTTTCTGTGGCGGCTTATAGCCTAACCCATTCATTCTGAGAGGAGAACAATGCCCAGCATCAAGGCAATATAATGGATTGATGCAGGTAAAACATATACAGTAGGAGAGCTTCTCCACAAATGAGCCGGCTCGACCGGAGTGATACCGCAGCCTCACAAAAAACTGGCGTGACGCAACGCAAGTGATTGATACAGGAGGCTCAACCCATTTACAAGGCTGGCAACGCACCTGTGACTCTTCTAGTGTTGCGGGTGTTCATGGGCGGCAGTTATCGCTTACCTCTGCTTTTTTGCCTCCCTATCCCATAAAAAAAAACTTTAGTATAGTGCGATAATCTTTCATTTAGTTTTTGCCATCAGTATATTTTACTTTTACAAAAAGTAATAATTCTACCTCTTCCTTCCAGGCTCATCCTCGTCGTCTCCAGTCGGGGGAACTAACACCGGTTCTGGTCTGCTGGTGGTGCCCCAGCCGCTGGGCAAGGGCCCTACGAAGCTGCAGCCACTGCACGCCCACGCGAGGAAGTATCATTGCAAGATGTGTCCTCAGGTAGGTGGAAACTGGTTTTGTATCATAAATAGCAACGATCATCATCCTCCGAGTCTTTTTCCAACTAGGGTCGACTTCCAGTCTGACTAGATGCGGCTGAATATCAGGCGTGCTCGAGGTCAGCTCACAATAGCCTGCAAAACGCTCCCTGGCGCTATTGATGCCCCTGATCTGCTTCATGTGCTGGCGCGCTTCTTTGTCCCAGACAATTACTGCCGGGGCAAAAAGCACAGGCTCTTTGCCGTGCCTCTATGCCATACTGTTGCACGTCCTAAGTCCCCAATTCCTCGCACTCTGATTCAAATCCAACAGGCGATCTGTTTGCTGATGGGTGTACGAAGATTTTATTGGTATGTCAGAAGTACTGTGAGAGGAATTTAGAGTTGAATTTAGGAGTGTTGTTAACCTAATTTTTACTTACTTTATTTTAATGATTGTTTTGTCTTTTTTTAAGTCTTAGTTACTGTAATTGGTTGTAACCATAGTAATTAAATATAAATAAATAAATAAATCAGTAGTTTACGTGAAGCGATTGCCATCAGACCTCTACAACACAACTTCTGGGCAATAGACTGGGAAATTCGGAGGAAAGACTGGTTGTCTGGCATTTCTGAACTACCAGTAACAATTGTCAAAGATATTAGTATAACAACTGTGACAATGTCTTGTCTGTGATAATGTCTTGCTGATCTGGTATCGTCGTGCGACAGGTCGTTGAGCTCCCTAAATAATGGTTGAGCTACACGATGCCTGATGTATGCGTGCCGTCAGTTAGGACAGCTCAACTCAAAGCTGCTATGGCTCTTTCTTCAAAAGGCCTGTCCAGATATTGCCCTACATCGTAACACTCGCATTTATTATTATTATTATTGTAATATCAACTTTAAAAGAGACCATGATTCTCTGAGTTTGTTTCGGTGTTTCTTCTCAGAGTTAGTTAGTCTCGTCAGTTAGGAAATGCCAGCGCCATCTAGTTAAAAAAATATGTAAAACATTGACTTGTAAAAGTGTATTTAAAAGATCTATTTACAGAAATAAATATCATTTATCATTTTCCGACGGCTTTACGTACTCTCCGCGGCATGGAGGGGTTTCGATGTGTTAAGATTGGAAACCCATCCACACACAGACCACAGCAAGTTTTTACTTAGCCACAAGCCTAAATAGCAAAGATGTGGTTTGAAATTTTCCACTTTTTATGGTTATAAGGGAGAGTACCTATAGATCAGGGTATGTTGGACTTGTACCAACTAAAAAATCGTAAAGCTGCTTTCCCTTACTCTAAGACACGGCCATGGGATTCGCGATGTTCCCCATGACAATGGCAGACATCACAGGTTTCCGTTAATTTCCCACGAATTCCATTCGTTCCTCGAAGGGTTAGGCAGAGGTACAACTAAGAAGGTACACCCACATTTTACCGGTATTTTTATATACTGCTACTGAAATTTTCATAGTAAACCCCAACTATCCAGGCGAGACAGGCATAAAAGTTTGCCTCAACGTACCTACTTAAGTACAATTTTGACTTCGCATTCCACCAAAACGGAATAGCAGCTATTCTCCAAATTAATTTAAAAAAATCAACGAATGGTCCCAAGTGCTACTGCTACAGGTTCGATTCTCAGGTCGAGCAGAGTGTTACTGGAGACGAAGATTGTGGCGATATGAAGCGATCTTCGATTCATATATTGAGTCTGGCTCAAACGTGTTCGTGGTGACACTGTGCAAGGATTAACAGTAGATCAAAAACTAAAGTATTCTAGGTACTAATATTATAAACGTGCAAATTTGTGAGGATGTACCTACCAATATAGTTTATTATTCTTTCACGCCAAAACTGCTGAATGGATCTGGGTAAAATTTGGCACTGTTTGTTCTCTAGATTATAGTTTGGAATAACACAGGCTACTTTTTATACAGATCAGATCTGTCTGAAGTCCACGCAGATGAAGGCGTAAAGGCAGAAGCTAGTAAAGTATAACTAAATAATTACCTTAAGGCTGATCGTTTCGCTCAGCCCGCCAACTTCAAATTTCAATTGGTTTTTCGCAATTTGTAGTGCTATAACACATTCTAGATTCCTAGCTGTAGTAATTGCGCCATTAGCTATACAATATTCACAACTGAGCATTAAAAACTTTGCAAGAAGCTAAAAGTAGAGTTTGGGATTGACACTACTTTTAGCTACACTATCGATTTACAAGCAAAGGTTTTAATTCTAAGTTGTGAATACTGTATAGCTTATGGCGCAATTACTACAGCTAGGAATCTAGAATGTGTTATAGACCTACAAATTGCGAAAAACCAATTGTAATTTGAATTTGGCGGGCTGAGCGAAACGATCAGCCTTAAGTAATAACCTTTTCCCCGTGCGGTTTGAATTCTGCCAAATTCATCACTCCCATTCCCTGAAAGACCAATAGTATCATCGTGTTTAATGCAAAACTACTATATTAACTTCTACTACGCATCACGTGTAAACACATTGTAAATACTTCTCACGTTCCTCTGAAAATGTATTCAAGAATTTGATTAAAGTTTTTTCATGATATTTCAAGTGTCGTGCAGATTTAACCTATCGCATGTGTCATGCCATGTGTTTCGTACGGTGGTGAAATGATAATAAGCTACCGACGCCGGCTGTAACTCATCAAAATTCAATTCGTCAACTGTGCTGTAGGGTCAGCAAAGAAAGTGAGATATTATTGTATATTTTTCATTTTTTGTGTCATGTAAGCAATTAAATAAATAAATATTCTGGGACATTTTTACACAGCACCATCTCGTCCCAAACTAAGCAGAGCTTGTACTATGGGACAATGGATATAATACTTATAAACTTTTTTTTCTGTAAATTCATACTTATAATACATAAGAAACACCCAGACGAACACAAACACTTATATTCATCACATAAATATTTGTGTCCTGTGGGAATCGAACCCACGACCTCATGGTCAGCAGTCCGGTACTCGAACCACTAAACCACAGAGGTCGTCAATTGTTGTAACTACCGTGTTTATATTATAGGAATGTATTTGCATTATTTGCACCGTTATATCTTTATTTAATATAAAAAAGCGAAATACCTGTAACACACTGATCAATTTCGAAATCTCAAGCAAACTCTTTGAAAGCCATGGAAGTTGCTTATAAAGACTGTGTAAATATACACTAAGAAAATAATTCCAAAATTGCCATAGAATTGGAAGAAATAAGATCATTGCGGGTATCTAGGGGCCACGGGACCTTAGGGTACAGCTAATAAATGAATGGTAAAATAATAAACATACTATCACGTCTGTATTCCCCGAAGGGTTTAGGCAGAGGAGTACTAATGTATACCCACAGTTCGCCGGTATGTTTAGGTCCCATGTAATAGAGGGCGAGCCTATTGCCATTTACCATTGCTACTGGGAATTTCATAGAAAAACCCAATAACACTTTGCTAGACCTCGGAAGCGAACCCAGGACCTCGAGCGTAGCAGTCGCGCTCAGGACCACTTGGCTAATGAGGCAGTTAAAAGTAGAGAGACTTGTAAAATAATAAAATGTGCAAAATATCATTTGAATCTAAATTAAATAATAATCAAATCCTTACCTTTTCTGCTGTCGCTACTCAGTTGCAGTGTCCTGTATAAATTGCAATTAATTCTCTATTTTAGTGTTTTTTGCTCGTCACATTGCATTTAGCGATCCGCTCATCTTTGATATTTTAAACCTAAATATTGCGGTTGCTTTGAGGGCGCTAATCACGTTATAATTAAATTGAACTCTGAGTAAATTTGAAATATGATTTTTGGTTGCTTAATCCTTCATTATTTTATGTTTTATATATTTTTTTATTAAGTATATATTACTTATCATCTTTTTTTTATTCGATATCACCTGATTGAGAGCTCATTTTTCTTCCGCTCAGATTTTTAAAGAACAGTACCTATAGGTTATAAAACAATAATTAATCAAAAAACGTATTTAATGTTAAGAGCAGCATCGATGATTACGATCGCAATGACAAAGGCCTGTGATGGTAGTTACTTTTACAATATGTATATTGATACAATATGTAATAAAAGATGAGATGGTTTGGACATGTTGAGAGAATGAATGAAAGACGATTAACGAAAGGAATTTATAAGGCGCATATCAGCGGCAACGTCAGAAGAGGTCGACCTAGAAGGACCTACACCGATCTTATTGGCGAAGTCCTTCAAAAAGGTCAGGTGCGTAGTACTCGCAACCGGCGCGTATGTATGAGAAGATGTATGAATGTGGCAGAAGCAAAAGAGGCATGCAAGAATCGTAGCAAGTGGCAGTCTATAGTTTCTGCCTACCCCTGTGGGAGAATGGCGTGAGTGTATGTATGTATATAAAATTCTTATATTGATCCATTACATTTGCCGACGAAATTGGGACTCACTAGGCAACGCAAATTTTGCTAAAAAAACAAAACATCATCCCAAACAAAACAGCCGCCATACTTATTAATTTCTCCAAAAAATCGTAAACCCAAAGAAATGCGTCTTTATACTAAAAAAAAGTGTCCAAAAAACTCATCGAATGACTGACTTCTAATCAAAACCTGGAGCTCGGGAATGTCATCGCGAAATGCCGACGGACGGACAAAAACCCGAATCGGTTGATTTTGACTTTCGTTTGTGTCAATTTTCGCATTCCACCGACGGTAGGTATGTCAACTTTGATGGTATATTCATTTTTTATAGTATACAACATTAGTTATAGTACACTTTATGCGGAACCCGAGATAATAAATAAATAAATATTCTGGCTGCCTAAATAAACTGCCTCATTAGCTAAGTGGTCCTGAGCGCGACTGCTACGCTAGAGGTCCTGGGTTCGATTCCCAGGTCGAGCAAAGTGTTATTGGATTTTTCTATGAAATTCCCAGTAACAGCTCGGAGTTTGGAATTTGTGCCCGGTTAATGGCAATAGGCTCGCCTCCTATTACATGGGACCTAAACATACCGGCGAACTGTGGGTGTACATTGGTACGCCTCTGCCTAACCCTTCGGGGAAAAACAGGCGTGATTTTTATATTCCTGGTTTTCCGTACAAAAACGTTTTTTTTCTCAAAAATGTATAGCCTATAACAATCTTACTATAAAGACGAATCAATCAACATCTCATTTGGTAAAATTTGATTAGTAGTTTTTGAGCTAAGATCGAACATCCATACAATACATATATAGACTGTTGACTTCATTACCCTCCCTATCTTTTTGTATTTTTTTATCATGCTAAGCTTATATTTTATAAAGATATTTTATTGAAGGGAAAATTCAACTTGCGGGCAGGACTCGAACCTGCGTCTTCTGGCTAGATACACCAGACAACCTTATACCCTTCCTTTTTCGTAGTCGGGTAAAAATATTTTTATTTCAATGTCTAATGCTTATTAGCCCAGTAGTCCTGATGCGCGACTGCTACGCTAGAGGTCCTGGGTTCAATTCCCAGGTCGAGCAGTGTTATTGGGTTTTTCTATGAAATTTCTAGTAGCAGCTCGCTATGAAATGCCCGGTTAATGGCAATGGGCTCGCCCACTATTACATTGGACCTAAACATACCGGTGAACTGTGGGTGTACATTAGTACACCTCTGCCTAAGCCTTCGGGGAATACAGGCGTGATGGTATGTTATGGTGGTACGATCAATGTCTAATATTTCCGTAAGTGCCAGAAACTATATATCTAGTATATTTCATTTTGTCAAATCCTTAACATATTGCTGTTCGAATATTACAAATATCTCTAATATTGTTCCTTCATCGACTTTTCATCAAACTACCCTCATTTCAATAATGGACGACAATTCCTCGCGATCACACCATTCAATAATGCCCAAACGATCTTACAAACCTTCGTTTTGTCAAGGGTCTAAGCTTCACACACTGGTTAAACATACCAAATTGCACCTTATTCTTAGAGCGTAAAAGGACAAAACGGAATAATAAAAAATCGAATAAAATGAGGTCGAAAATCTTCTAGCAAATCTGTCAAATGAATTCTCAACTTTACAGCCTTAGAAATAAAGTTAGTTTTTCTATGTTAATGATTTCGTGGGTACTAGACAGAAGGTCCCGTCATTGATAGGTGTCTATTTTTCATAAATATCACGTCATTTCCGGTTTCCGATTGTTTCAGTGGACATTACGAGGGTTTTTTTGTCTGTGGTAATTTGTGGTGAGGAAGTGGTGGTATTGTGGTGTGTCTGTTCGTCTATAGTAATGAGCTTGATGAGGAAATTTCTGTGATTTAGAGAGTGATAAGCATGAATCAAATTCGTGTCTAAAAATGGAATTCTACCAGAAAATATCTAGATTATTATTTACGTGGACCATCTGGATTCTTGACCGTGGGAGAGCCATGCTTCGAAATGTGAGTATATATTAGTACGCCTCTGCCAAACCCGTCGGGGAATACAGGCGTGATGGTATGTTATTCTCAGTAGCTCGGATAGTGGATTTGAGCGTGGGAGAACCATGCTTCGGCACGAATGGGCCGGCTCGACCGGAGTGTTGTAGTAACACTCCGGTCGAGCCGGCCTTACAGAAAATCCACGTCAAACCACGCTTACGTTGTGTTTCGCCTTTTAAAAGGCGGGCAACGCACTTGACTTCTCTGATATTGCGGGTGTCCATGGGCGGCGGTAATTGCTTACCATCAGGTGATCTGTCTGCTCGTTTGCCCCCCTATCCCATAAAAAAATCATGGACAGTAATTTACACTCCCACAAGAGAAAGGGATGCGAATCCAGGACCTCTAGCGTAGCAGTCGCACTTGGGACCACCAGACTAGCGAGGCAATACATAATATAACTAAATATACCTTCCGACTATCTCCAAACATGATCTGCGAAGGTCCTTTAGTTTTTGCGACTGCTAATGACGTCATTAGAGGATCGGGAGTGAGTTCACTCTGAGGGAGGGCTCTCAAGATGTTGCAGTGGATTGTAATATATTTTGAGTTATGTGCCTTTTGGTACGGTGGATTTCAGTGAAAATATTTGGTTATCATATTTTTTTTATAATAATAATAATAATAATTGACGTTTTATTATCTTCTTCTTCTCTTCTTCCACTATTATAAAATTGTAAAAAAGTTGTGTCTGTATTGAAGATATTAAAAAAAAAAGTGGGTAGTAGTAGGGTATCTATATAAAAGTCTCCGAATCCAAAAATGTGATTTTTTAAATTCTTGTCTGTTTGTCTGTTGAGTTTGGAGTAAAAACTACTGAATAGATTTTAATTTTGTTATCACTGATAGAAAGTATATTATGCTCTGGTGAAAAAACTGGTGAACTTCTTATCTCAAATAATTAAAAAAATAAAATATTCTTTATTGATGCAAATAACCTTTTATAAAGTACCTACTTATTGATTAGGTTACTAGTTAAATAAGGTAGCTTAGATAGATAAAACCCTGCCTCCTAAACTAGGGTAAACCTGTGACTTAGGAGTCAGTGTTAACAATTTGTGACTTCAAATGTTCCAGTAAACCTTGCTGTGTTTGTTGTTTATGATGGAGAACCTAATTACATAATTGGAGTAATAATTAAACGAATCCTTGGATACAGCTTTACTCTCTGATGTATAGAGGCCCATACAAGGAAGAGATCAACACTGTTGGTTTTTATTGTAATCGTAGTATAGCTTCAGGTGAGCGGAGCCGCGAGCAAAAATTACATAATCATGATTTTGTAATATCTTAATTGTTACCAAAGATGGCTTACAATAAAGTGATAAGATAGGTAACACTAAGCGGGACTGCTTCGCTAGTGGTCCTGGTTGCAATTCCCATGTCGAGCAAAGTGTTAAGTATTGGGTTTTTTATGAAATTCTTAGTAGTAACTTAGATTTGAGCCCGGTTAATGGCAATAAGCTCGTCCCTTACGTGGAACCCAAACATACCGTATATCGTTTTAAATAATATATTTATTTTTCATCTTTCGTGATCATTCATAATTATTTAATATTAACATTTTAAGGTGTATATTAAACGATAGTTTCTCCTTTACTTCTATTAAAAAAATAAAACTTAAGACAAGTGTTACCCTTTAAAATGCCGTTTTTAATCGTTTATGTCTAAACTGTCACGTTACAAAGTGTCTGGTGATAATTACCGGTCAACAGAACTTAATTACTTACACTTCCAAGTATGATGAATACAAATAATGGATTATTGGCAATTTTAATTGTGCTTACATTGTTGCTATCAAGGGTATGGTCCCTTTGTAAGCTGAGAGCGATTCAAGTTTAGCATCAGCGACATAAGCGACAGTATTGGGTACTGATCCTAATTGAATTGTACGGGTAAGGCTATAATTATACGGGTAAGGCTATAATTGTACGGGTTAGGCTATAATTGTACGGGTTAGGCTATAATTGTCCACTAAACTGGCCTTTGTTTTATTTCCATCAACCGACTTCAAAAAGGAGGAGGTTGTAAATACGACTGTATTTTTTTTGTTATAAAAAAAATATGTTATGTGCGAAACAGTTTCTTATCTATTTCTCGGAAGGACTCGAGCAATAGATACCTACCTACGATCAATAGAATGTCAATACCGTAGCATGCGCGCGCGCAGGTGGGACGCGAAGCGCGCTTGCGCCGCAATTAAAACTTGTCGCGGGACGGTTACTTACGCCACCATTACATTTGTGGCCATAACGCGAGAGTTTAATGAACTTTGAACTTAGAACTGCAATTGAATGTTACATACATAAATACACTCATACGCCCTTTTCGCATAGGCGTAGGCAGAAATTACAGAACGTCACACGATTTTTGTATACCTCTTTTGTTTCATCCACATTCATACATCTTGTCATACACGCCCGCCAGTTGCGAGTACTAGGCACCTGACCGTTTTGAAGGATCTCATAAGGTCGGTGTATATCTTTCTAGGGCGTCTTCTCTGGTGTCTCCAGTGACATTCGCTTTATTAATCTCTTTCGCTAATTATCGGTGACCCAAACCGTTTTTAAAGACGGCCAACGTACTTGCGACTCCTCTGGTGTTGCGGGAGTCCATGGGCGGCGGTGATCGCTTACCATCAGGCGATCAGTCTGCTCGTTTGCTCCGTACATCATAAACAAATCTATACTAATATATAAAGCTGAAGAGTTTGTTTGTTTGTTTGTTTGCTTGAACGCGCTAATCTCAGGAACTATTGGTCCGATTTGAATAATTCTTTCAGTGTTAGATAGCCCATTTATCGAGGAAGGCTATAAGCTATATATCATTACGCTACGCGGACGAAGTCGCGGGCAGAAGCTATAAAAAATATTTTATAACCACCATTATGTGTATATAATTAACAGTATATTAAACTTGGCCATAACTATATATTTCCACGACCATATAAAAAGATAGTATCAACCTGCCACTTTCCACATTTTTCAAGTGACATGGTCAATTTAATGGCCTAAGAACTGGAGTTAGCTTAACATGTAATTTAGCATTTTTGTAATAATAAACAGGTAGTTTACGACGGTTGCTTGACGATTATCAACTTGCTACTTGTTGATTCAACACTGGCTATTATGTTGAATGTGGTTAAATAGGGCTGTCTCACACAACATTTCTTGACAAATGACATATAAATCAAATCAAATCATTTATTTGCTAACTAAGTGTCTAAATTAGGTCTTATTACATTAGTTGGTGCTTATGACTTAGTTGCCTTTTACAGGCGTTGCAAATTTGAGAGATATTAATAATAAAAGAATAATTAACATAAGTTGCATAATGTCAAAAAATTATAACAGAATTAAAATAAATTATATAATGTCAAATCATCTTAATTAAATGTATCACCGTATTATTTTAATTTATATCATTAGAAGGTTGGGTTTTATTTTCGTATTTTTATTTTGCATTTCTATTTAGGTATTCTTCAAGGGAATAGAAGCATTTAGCAATAAGGAAAGATTTTTCTTATTAAATATATGAATTTTGGTTTCTTGTTTAATTTCTTGTGGTAGTTTGTTGTATGTTTTAATTGCCATATAACACATTGTTGAAACTATTTTTGGGCAAAAGTTGTTCTGCTGGATAGGGAAACCCTAATAAACTAGCTGTAGGTATTAATTATACACACATCAAAAAAGTTTACGATCACTAGCTTAAGCTGATATAATTTTTTAAATTGCACTTTATCAAGAAAAAACCTTTGTTGTGTGTTTTCTTTAAATAGAAAAACCCTGTTTGAAATTAAAAAACAAAACTACTTTTTATTTTTTATGAAAAAATAACAAAAAAGATTTAGATTTTTCAAAGTGATCGCAAACTTTTTTTGATGTGTGTATATCTGAAAAAAAAATACATCGAAAGACTTCAAAGAATCTTAATTACTTATTTAACATCTTTCATCAAGCGTGACAACCCTACATAAAGACAAACATTTTTCTTCGCTAAACTTGCGCTTGCGCAGGAAGTTGGCAATTTCACGTCCATTTAATACTTTGAGTTCGTTTTAATGGGTATTATGTTGAATTATGATATTTTAATGCATAAAGACTAATAAAAGTAACAAAATAAAATTAATTTTTATTTTAGTAAATTCTAACTCTGTATTCCAATTGCTTCTTGTGGTATTTGCCCAGCACAACTGGGTTCAATTCCTAGTTCGGGTTCAAAACAGAAATTTTTGAAGAATAAACCGAGTAAGGATTTCTTCCCGGAAACCGACAAACATAAATGAATGACGAACTATCTCTCTGTCTAAACCTTCGGAGAAGTTCATTTGGGGAAACATGCTTTAAACCTAGATCTAGCAAGGTGTACAGTTTATCATAGCCGCAGGGTTTAACATTAAACTCTAACTCAATTGAGCAGTTATAATTAAGTGACTTTAATAAGTCAACCTTTAAAAAAATGTTTAATATTTTTATGACGACACGTTTGGCGTATTAGCTGAGCGATCGGTTTGTGCGACATGTGTTGTGGGTTCAATCCCCACACGGAGCAAATATTTGTATGGTCTGAGTGTTTGTATATGTGAGAATTTTTGTTTGTAAACGCACCCACGATACAGGCGAAAATCCTAATGTGCGGCAACGTTTAAAAAAATTAATATCAAAGTACTTAAATACAATTAGAAATAGAAATTGTACACTTGTAATTAGAAATTGAAATGGCTACAATTTATATTTCTAACTAATTATGTTTAATTATAATTAAAAATTATTAAATTTTAACTTAACATGGCCATTATATTATCTCAATACGTATTATACCCTCTAGTGTGGACGACGTGAAGATTAATAGTACCTACAAACCATAGAGTCCCATCCAAAGAGGTGAAACTACCCTTGTGATGTAAAGTATTCTTAAGTTGTCAAATACTATGCATTTTTTTTTCGACATTTTACACAGCACCATTAATTATTTAGTCCCAAACTAAGCAGAGCTTGTACTATGGGTACTAGACAATGGATATAATACTTATATACATTTTTTTTTGTAAATACATACCTACTTATAATTTAAGCGGCGGTAGCCGAATGGCTAGGCCGTCGGAGTTGCGATCATGTGGTTGCCACCCATTGCACTACCGACATGAACCCACTCGTAACACAAGTATTTAGCTTAGCACGAGGGGTTAACAAGAATACTAGTAATGAGTGACCCACATTGCTAGTAAGCTTTAAAAAAAATACATAAGAAACACCCAGACCAACACAAACACTTATATTCATCACATAAATATTTGTGTCCTGTGGGAATCGAACCCACGACCTCATGGTCAGCAGTCCGGTACTCAAACCACTAAACCACAGAGGTCGTCATTGGAAGTTAATTTAAAAAAGTAATGTGGTATGACTGAATTATTAGATTTATAACAATAAAAATAAAATGAATGAACAAATACTGTCCTGTTCAAATTTAAATTTTCTTACAATTAATACAATCATTTATATAGGTTTCTCAGATAATTAAAGTATTGCAGACATATTTTTTTAAATTACCTAGTAACCTAATTCGGAATATAACGAATATTTTAAAAAGATGATTTAATTTTATACAGCGGTTGCCACTCCCAGGTTTTTCGTTTAATAGCGAATTTTCATCTTTAGGCTTAGTGAAAAAAGTTACTGAATGTGGTAAGCTGAAGATCTGGATATGTGACGTTCACTAGAACAAGCCTATTTCCAGCAGTGGACAAATATAGGCTGAAAATGATGACTTGAATTACCGATACGGATTTTTTGCCAAGTAGATGGTAAAATGTCTGCCAACACGAACTGGGCCAGAGTAGCGAAACAACTCAAATTGTATTTTCAAGACGAGAACACAAGCCCTTCAAATGTATATTATTATCTTTTGCAGTACGACATTCTCTTATAAGTCGGGTTGTGGTTTGCGGCGGCTTTCCTTACCTTACCTTGTGCCGACCCCTGTAAGTACACAGTCTTAAGACGCGATTATGAGACCACACATGGTGACTTAAAGAAAATTCTGTAAAATTTACAAACATTTCCTACTAAATTCGGTGTCGAAATTCAGAGATATTTCAAGTCAATTTGACATTTGAAGGCAACAGTTTATCTAATTTTTTATCATAAACTAGCTTCTGCCCGCGGCTTCGCCCCCGTGGAATTCGGTCTGTCATCACATCCCACGGGAACGGGATAAAAAGTCCTATGGCCGTCCCCTGGTTCTAAGCTACCTCTCCACCAATTTTCAGCCAAATCGGTTCAGCCGTTCTTGAGTTATAAATGGAGTAACTAACACGACTTTCTTTTATATATATATAGATATGTGTTCACAGATCACTCAATATTACAACATACTATCACGACTATATTACCCAAAGGGTTAGACAGAGGTGTCCTAATACAGCCCCAGTTCATAATTATCATCCTATCAGGCCTATAACTGAGCACGGGACATTTAGACTATAGTCCACTTATAGATAGGGATAATTAGGCTATAATCCACCACGCTAGCCTACTGTGGGTTGGCAGACTTCACACGCCTTTGAGAAAATCTCTCATATAAGCAGGTTTCCCTTACAATGTTTTTTTTTTCACCGTTTAAGCGAGTGATAATTAATCACATGGTTCCGAAAAGTCTGTGGCTTGGATTCTATCTTGAGACCGTTGAGTTGGCAGTCTGACAGTGATCACCAGGTTAGCACTGCTTACGGGTTTCATCCACAGATCACCGGAATGTAACAGAGGGCCAACCTATTGCCATTAACCGGGCACATATTCCAACTCCAAGCTACTAGGTACTTAAATTTCATAAAAAAATAACACTTTACTCGACCTGGGAACCGAACTCGGGACTTTAAACGTAGTAGTCAAGCTAATCTAACTTTCAATTCAAGTTTAACCATCGAACATAACATATCATCTGATGCCTAGAAGGGTAGTTTAGGTCCCTTGTAATAGGGGCGAGCCTATTGCCATTAACCGGGCACAAATCCAAACTTCAAGCTGCTACTGAGAATTTCACAAAAATACCCAATAATATTTTGATCGACCCGGGAATCGAAACCAGGAATCTCTTACGTATCAGTCAAGACAGTATAACTTCCGATTCAAGTTTTTTTAATGAAGAGGGAAGCAAATGAGTAAGCGGGTCACAGTTTAACCAACTAACAAACCAGTTGCGGTCACAACCTCCCTTGTTACTGGAGATGGTATTATAACATACCATCACGCCTGTATTCCCCGAAGGGTTAGGCAGAGCCGTACTAATGTACATCCACATTTCGCCGGTATATTTAGGTCCCATGTGATAGGGGGCGAGCCTATTTGATGGTATTATCTGATGTATTAACTTAATGTGTTTCGCGTCTACCAGAAGAGAAAAAAAAATGAAAAATTGAGAGGAAGGAATTATACCATCATGCTTTTGTTGCCCGAAAGTTTAGGCAGAGGTGTACTACCCACAGTTCACCGGTATATTTCGTAATAAATAGCGAGCATATTTTTTTTATGGGATTGGAGGCAAACGAGCACACGGATCGCCTGATGGTAAGCGATTATCGCCGGCCATGGACACCCACAACACCGGAGGATTCGCAAGTGCATTGCCGGCCTTTTAAAGGGGTTTGTGTCTCCGGTATCCTCACTCACTCGGAGAAATAGAACGTAAGCGTTGTTTCACGCCAGTTTTCTGTGAGTCCGTGGTATCACTTCGGTCGAGCCAGCCCATTCGTGCCGAAGCATGGCTCTCCCACGCTCAAATCCACTATCCGAGCTACTGAGAATAACATACCATCACACCTGTATTCCCCGACGGGAAGGCAGAGGCGTACTAGTACTAATAATAAAATACACCCACATTTCGACGCTATGTGTAAATCCCATGTAATAGGCGGCGAGCTACTTACGAATTACATAGAAAAAACCAATAATAATAATAATTGCTCGACCTGGGAATTGAACCCAGGGTCTAGCGGAGCAGATTTGAGACGACTAAAGAGGCAATTCAAAACTCTATGAGGTGTACAAATGTGGCAGAAGCAAAAGAAGTATGCAAGAATCGTAGCAAATGGCGTCCTGTTGTTTCTGCATACTCCTGTGAGAGAAAAGCATGAGTGTAGATATGTATGTACGTATAAATATCTAACCATTTATCAAACTCAAAAATACTGGTTTCGGTATCACTTCCCGGAAACTAAATCGCGATAAATATACCACTAATCTACTTTAAGACGCAATGTTCTATTCTGATCATGTCTTGGGACGTAAAGGGGTATTCAGGTAGGTTAAACACAGGATTTAAATGACAATGCATTTTGCCAGTAATAGGCGTTGCGGTGCGAAACACCTATTGTGAAAGGTCTTAAGGATTGTAATCTGGTGTGTAGGGTTGGGAATGATTTGTCGATAAATGGAACATAAATTAAACATGTCTATGATTTTTAGATTGTTTTATTACTAGTGGTATCGGTTATTCCAGTATTTTTATATTAATTTATGTAATTATAATAGTTTTTTTTATTGGATAGAAAGAAATTGTGATGAAACAACAAGGTGCTCAATACTTATTTATTTTCTTGTAGATAAATTTAATCAAGGAATATTTAAAGATCATATTATGTACGTTAAATGATGAACCTAGTTGTTTTTTCATCAACCTGATTAGTCTCGCTTTTTAAAACTCAACCAGTTTTATTCAACCAATCTTATAAAAATCGTGTTTAGATTTAATAATTCTTATTGTACGAATATTTTGCTGATATCGATACTTTTAGCTTAAAAACATCGACAAACCCCAACCCCACAAATAAATCAAACACCAGATTGATGGTATTATGTCAACATGCACCATCACAATGTGGGTATTTTGCATAATAACTAGACTGCTTGACAATTATTGAATAAAACATTATTCGCTAATAAGGGCAGATGGCTTGTGCATTTGTATGTGAGAAAGTATCTAGGAAACTGCAATACTTAAGAGTAATTTGTCATTGCCAAGTTTGTGGACGAAATTCTATGGAATTTTGGATGGATTAGGATTGAAGATAGGAATTTGCATATAGCCTTTGTGGGAACGGCGAAAAATATTAATGACACGTCATTAGGAAGATCAGCTGTTGTTAGAGAAAAGAGAAGTCTTCTCAATAACTGATTGATGTAGTATGTAGAATCTAAAGCTGAGTTTGTCACTTCATTACCATTTTTTTTATGGGATAGGAAAGCTAACGTGCAGACGGATCACCTGATGGTAAGCGATATCCGCCGCCCTTGGACACCCGCAACGCTAGAGGAGTCACAAGTGCGTTGCCAGCCTTTTAAAAGGGTCTGGGCCTCCAGTAACCTCACTCACTCGGCGAAACACAACGCTCGCGTTGTTTCACGCCGTTTTTCTGTGAGGCCGTGGTATCACTCCGGTCGAGCCGGCCCATTCGTGCCGAAGCAAATATTCTGATGCTAACCAATAACGTGCTAATATTTTTGGGTTCCAGTTTGAAGGGAAAAGAAAGCCAGTTTAAAAGAGTATCTTTGGCGTGGTCTCCGTAAGACCATCTATTTGGAAACATGCATGTAGTTTACCGACATTTCAAAACAAATTTGAAAAGAAAATAGTTTGATAACGAGTAAAATTGAGGTCCTAAGATTCACGTGTGAGTGATACGACTGATGTTGCTGGCGTCTATTGGCTGTGGTTAACGTTTATCATTAGACCGCTTGTGTATCATTTTATAAAGAATATAAAAAAATATTTTTGGTCCTTTACCAGCAAAACGAGCATTAGAAATAAACAGATTTATTTCAAACTGCATTTGAAATAAATGTTGCCCGCCTATTAAATTTGGGCCTCCGGTAACCTCACTCACTTGGCGAAACACACCAGGTTTTCTGTGAGGCCGTGGTATCACTCCAGTCGCATAGCAATCGCATTTGATTACGAGCAATACACTAACTAATACCGAACGCAGTTCACACAATCTTTTGGAGATTTAATTTAACATAACTTTTACCGTGGGAGAGCCATGCTTTGGCGTGAAACAACACTTACGTTGTGTTTCGCCGAGTGAGTGAAGATACCGGAGGCCCAAACCTTTTTAAAAGGTGGGCATCCTCTGGTGTTGCGGGTGTCCATGGGCGGCAGTAATCGTTTACCATCATATGATCCGTCTGTTCATTTGCCCCTTTATTCCATAAAAAAACAACACAAACTTTAAAAAATCTGAAAACAATATTCAGTCATACTGATTCCATAAACTCTCCAGAACAATTTCAACACGTCAACATAACTCAAAGAAGCGAAGGGGTTCTTTTGCCAAAGTACTTAACCCTTCGCGCCCCCCACAATGCATCAATACTCAATAATCTTATAATAGATAGTATTGAAGGGTTAACCCTTTAAGAATAAAACCCTTATACAAAGAAGTTTTTATGTGGAATCCGATTTTGCATGACTGACGAGTGATAAAACAATTGTATTGTGCGTTGGGATTAATATTAGTTCTTATGCCAAAGAGGTCTGGTCTTTTGAATAACGCCATGCGCTACCTTCTTTAAGGGACCGTAAGCTATGGCACGTATTGCTTTACTTTTGATGGTATTATGAACTGCATCTTTGTATTTATCAATCTTAGTGCTAGATATGCCTATCCGGAATTGCGTCATAGTACTCCATCCTCTAGTAATGTCAACCTAGTGTTTGAACTTGTTAGAAATTTATTATCTCTCGGATAAGGGGTGAAGGAAAACATCGTGAGCAATCCTCTTTCGATTTTTAAATGAAGTATGAAAAAGTAGCTTTCATAAATATATTTTCACTTACAATAACCTCATTGGTTCTCCTTTATCAATAGATGTTTGGAATATAGTAATATCTTAGACAGAAAGAAAGTAAAAATGAAAATATATATATACTTACCTATGCAATGATTTAAATTTAAGCTATAAGTTAACAAATAGTACTTTTCAATACCAATATTCATACATATTTAACAATATTTCGCCTACTTTCAACTGTTTCCTCTCAATGTAATACCTATACAGGAAATAAACATGATCATGATTTGATCAGTATTGAAAGTAAATAATACAAGTCAAGAATCAATACAAACGAAAGTTCAAAGTCAACGGACCTTACGAAACGGAATTACAAATATTCCAGACAGTTGAATTAACCAGAAAACAACCAGAACAAACCGTCAACCGTCGTGACTGCGGTCACCGCAAAAAACCTATCGTATTTCATACCAAATCATCGATCTATAGATCATTATCGGGCACGCGTCAATGTCAACTATTGTGATCGGTAAAATTGTAGTTTATGATTTTTGTATCAACCCTCGATTGGCTATTGATGAAATATAATATTTTTAAGGGTTGAGCTGGCGCACGATTGCAATAAAGCGATTGTGTTATTGTTGCGTCATAATACTTTAATTTGATAGGTGATATTCTGATTGAAAGTAGATGAATAGAATAATCAAATATATGCAAGTGAGCTAAAAACTGCACTACTTTTTATCTTCCGTGTCATAGGCGTAAATTGATTCACATTCTCAAGCATCTCATATTTTTTTACTCTAAAGATTATAATTTTGAAACTGTTTTCCTTGGATTATCAAATAAATGCAAGGAATTTCCTAAGACTATTTCTGAAATGCTTTCATAATGACCGTTCTTCAAATTTAAGAAAAACCGTAGCAAAAAATGACGCTCTAAAAAATATTAGTGTCAAAAGATTTTTTGTTAAATGACAATAGCAAGTTACAATACCCAATTAAAATAATTCAAAACCGTTATACGTTGAATACCGAACTTCTTCAAAGACATTAAAGGTTATTTAAAAAGAAGGAGTCCATGAACAATATTTATAATTAATTCCTATTTCTGTGTTCTCACGGCCTTAATTGCAAAAAGCAGATGCTACAAGGGCAGAAAAATTAAACCATACAAAAAAATATATTAATAAAAACGAAGATGACTCTGCACCAAAAACCGGAATTCAATTAGACATACAAAAGAAAGCGGGGACACACGTCTTGTTCCTAACATTAATTATTCACGTTGAACATCTCAACAATACAAGCAAAATTACTAAAGAAAAAACCTGACCCTAAGAAAGAATTAAAATAAAGCGCAAAGTAAACACTCCCAGACTTTAATATGCAAAATATACGAACTAGATATGCAAATCGTCGTGCGAAGATAAAAACAAATAGGAAGAAAAAACCGCTTGTATGGGTGACTGACAAATTTTGCATAAATTTTGACGGTCCTACGATCGTCCCTTGGAGTACACCTTTCTCATACTTCCGTATGCAAATGGCTATGGTGCTCAATCTTTTATTTTAATAGCATCTTATTGTGTTAATTCTATTCAAAAGTTGTGGGGTGAGTGTTTTGAAAAAATGGCACAGAGAATTTTATTAATCACTAGTAATATGAAAATCAAAAGCATAGTTTAAAACTGAGACTGTGGGAATGTTATCTAGTTTTTTATTAATTTCGGGGTGAGAATCCTACGGTAAATGTTTTTTATGAGATGAAACAAAAAAGATAAAGGAATCTGCATTAGCTAATACAAAGAAATATGTATTTTTATATAATTCGTTATTTGATTATTTTATAAGACTGTTGAATTAATTAAAATGTATTTTTTATTTAAAAAAGGATTGATTTAACGATTACAAGTTCAGATTCAACTAATGATTTGCTTATAATAGAAACATACTATTAGTTTAGTAAGTTATTTTTGCAATTGTTTGTCTGATCTGCAAGTTAAGCTACGCTAACTTCGGTCAGTGTGAGGATGGGTGACCATTCTTAACCCATCGAGACGCCTCCGAACCTCGGAGAGCACGTTAGGCATCGATCGCGGTTATCATACGAACATCTATGACAATTGTTAGTGGTATGTAGTTAAAAACCAAAAATGCCTGATAACCGAAGTCTATCCTCCGAATATCGGTATTGACCAGAAATGGGTTGCGGAGGTCTGATGGCAGTCGGTTCATGTAAAATACTGATATTCAGCCGCATCTGTTTAGACTAGAATCCGACCCGAATATAGTCGGGAAAAGGCTGGAGGAAGATACATAAGTGTATGATGAAAATTGATTGTAAATCAGTGTTTATTTGCGGCATATTTATTTTTTCTCTTGTTTTTTTCTCTCTTTCTCCTTCATATTTATTTAGAAAATTAAATGGTCATAGATAAATAAAAATAATTTAATATTATAATTCAACGAATTTATGTAGGTATTTTATTTATATTTTCGATGTATTTTGCGAGCAATTTATACGTAAACTGGCAACAATGCAATGTAGTAAATTACCACCCTACTCTAAATAAAACATTATTATTTTATTTCTTTTTCAGGTACGTACAATGGGTACAATCACCACAAAATATACTGTAAGTCCTTACTACATCAATACTAATTACTTTTTATAAAAATAAACAACACAAAATAATTTATGTACCCTTCCTTTGAAAGATCTAGATGCACCAACAATGACATCGTAGCGACATCTGTCGAATTTACGAAGAAGCTTTGTTAGTTCCATTGATCAAACCTAGATGGCGCTACTTAAACCTTTATCGGAACTCTATAGATCATTGCGAACTCAATTTTAGGCGTGATTTTCTGTATTGTAATGCCTTTTATAGGCCTCAATAACGATAGATAGATCCATTGGTTTCAAATTATCGAATCGTAAAAATGAATGGAACTTGTTTGTTTCAACAATGATTACGTTTAAGTTTATGTGACCTTGAACCTATGGTCATAATTCGTAAGTACCGCTCAATTAAATGTCAATTATAAGATTTCCGTATTCAAATAATTATATTTTATAACTATCTCGTTTATATTCGTTAATGGGTAAGGCAGTTATATACAAACACAGTCCGCCTGAAAATAATTATGTTTGCATGTGATACGTCCCATGTAACATAGGCTGAGCATATTGCCAATTAATTTCGGAGCTGTTACAAGAGTACCCCAACTATACTTTGCCCTACCTAAGATTTGTAACCAAAACCTCACGGTTAGCATTACATACATTACATTAATAAATTCAGTACTTAATTGTTAACTATGCTTGCAACCAACAATTAAGTGCTGAAGTTATTAATGTACTTATTCAAAACATTTCTAGGGATACACACAAAGATCCTAATCCTTACATAATGATTATTTAACAGTCTCCACGGCGCCGCGCGTGTCTGTTTATACGAGATAAACTCTAAAACTACCGAACGGATTTTCATAAGGTTTTATGGATATAAGGACTTATGAGGAAGGCTATAGGCTGTTTAACATCACGCTATGACCCTTAGGTACTGGGCGAAACAGGTGAAACCACAGGGTAAACCTAGTATGAAAGATCATTCGAGAACGGCTTCACCGATTTGGCTTTTTGTTTTTTTCTTGTAATTATTCGTAATTAGGACAATGTTTGAAAGAAAGTTTTCTTCTTCTTTAAAATTGACCGGTAAAGTTAGGCGTAGACGAAGCAGCGTTCGCGCTAGTTTCATGAATAAATTCATAAAGTATTGTTTTTTCATATTAAACTTATTTGTGTGTTTGTGAATACAATAATGTTTATATTATATGTTTTTATTAATTTGCTCTCCGGTGATCATTTGCCTTTTGCGGTTGATTCACTCTTTATTTCAAGTCTAGATATTTTTGCGCACGAGTGTTTTCATATTTATCTTGCGAGGGATGAGATTATTTAATCGACTATGCCAGTCTAGGCAGGATTGCGTTCACACACCTTCTAGATTATTTATTATCCTTCTTAGATGTACAAGCTTCATCACCATATTTGCTTCTGCCATGAGCATCTGTAAATTTGTCCCTTATGCAGAAGAATCGATAGCCTAACGTGGAGATAGATACCGTGGGAGAGCCATGCTTCGGCACGAATTGACCGGCTCGACAGGAGTGATACCACGGCCTCACAGAAAACCGGCATGAAACAATGCTTACGTTGTGTTTCGCGGAGTGAGTGGGTATACAGCCAAAACTCTTTTAAAAGGCCGGCAACACACTTGTGACTCCTGAGGTGTTGCGGGTGTCCATGGGCGGTGGTGATCGCTTACCATCAATCAAACCGACTGCTCGTTTGCTCCCATAAAAAAAGCAAAAGCCTAAAGATAAGACTATTGGATTGCCTGGAAGTCGAAGTTCTCGAGTTCTAATCCAAGGCTATCACCTCTGACTTTTCGAGATCTTAGTTTATTATCACGCGCTTAAAGAATGAAGAAAATCATCATGAGAGATGTTCTCAATAGCATGTGACGTCTGTCATTCTTCCAATTCGCATAGGTCAGAGTGGTGGACTATAGCCTAATCCTCCCTCTAATACTGAGACCCTAGAGACTATACATTGGGACAATGCAGGTATAATTCTTGAGCCCCTTAACTTCTCCTGATTCCTATACTGCAGGTTACACCTTTATCTTGAAGATCCCAGGTATTTCTGTTTATGATTCAGGATTCGGTATTTATCCTTGGGAATTACATTCAGACGTACCCAAGTCAAGAATTCATTTGGGGGGAGAAGTCTGAGCCGTGTACCAGAGAAGGATTTATTTTTCGGGATCTCTGAGCTTTAGATCAGAGACGAGAGAGTGGTAAGGAGGTTGACCCCCCCTCCCCAGCGGCAATGGGATATTTCAAAGTTCTTAATATGTTCTTTACTTTTAATAAATATTTTTGTTTTACTGCGTAACCTTGAAGGTTTAGAACTAACTAAAGAATAGGTCATTATGAATATGTAAGTAAGTAACGCTTCGGTTACTGGTTATTAATTAAGATTAATGAGATAAGCAACGTTAGCACATAATGTACATCTGCAATACAAAGATGGTAACGTCTTCCTCAACTTTAAATGTTAATCTTAACCACAACTTCCTATTTGCAAATCTTATGCAAAAAGTTCAAGTTAACTACACAAGGGCATAATAGGTATCTTGTCCTAAACATTATAGTTAACTAGCTTCTGCCCGCGGCTTCGCCCCCGTGGAATTCGGTCTGTCATCACATCCCACGGGAACGGGATAAAAATATATAATATCCTATGTCCGTCTCCTGATTCTAAGCTACCTCTCCACCAATTTTCAGCCAAATCGGTTCAGCCGTTCTTAAGTTATAAATAGTGTAACTAACACGACTTTCTTTTATATATATTATTAAGATAAGTGAATAGTGCTAAAGCAGTATTTTATTACCTACTACAACACTACTAAAATAAAAATACATACCATCACGCCTATATTGCCCGAAGGGGTCGGCAGAGATATGTATTAATATGAACTCATAGGTCTCCTGTATATTACAGGTGGGAGACGATACACGAGAATTTCCCATACTATAAAAAAGGTCCCATGTGTATGGAGCGTATTACCATTAACCGGGCACAAATCCAAAGTCCGAGATGCTACGGAGAATTTCATAGAAAAATCCCGATAAAACATTGCTCGATCTGGCACTCGAACCCAGGATCTGTAATTGCGCTTAAGACCACTAGTCTATATTGAGGCATCTAGTTACTACTTACTCATATACATGAATTCTACTAATCTCAAAAACTATTGTACTCATTTTCATATGGTAGGTACTTACAAAAAAAGAGTTTAAAAGAGACCATGATTCTCTGAGTTTGTTTCGGTGTTTCTTCTCAGAGGTCGTCAGTTAGGAAATGCCGAAGCCATCTAGCTATAAAAAAACAAACCTTCATTTTATTTCCAATAAAAGAAGTTGTATTGGAAAGTCTATAATTTACGAGTATGTACGTGCAAAGTCGGGGTGGATCGCTAGTATTTATTTACAATCTCGATACTTACACTACGAAAGATGTAAAAAGATTCGTTAGATCGCATGCTCGCACACAGTGAAGCGTGTGCACGCAGACCGACGCGCACCCACACACATGCGCACGCGCCGATGAAAAATGACTTGCGAGCCATGTGGTAGTCCGTTGTCGAGTATTTTGACGAATTCCGAATAGACGACTATGTGCATCATGCCAGCATGACCAGGCGACTTTGAAATTATATTTTAAAAATGTATTTACAAATAAAAAAACTGGAACATACTTAGGTACTTATAGATCATAGATATGTTTCATACATGTAATAAATTAGATAGATATATTTTTAAACTAGCTTCTGCCCGCGACTTCGTCCGTGTAGCGTGATGATAATTATAGCCTATAGCCTTCCTCAATAAATGGGGTATCTAACACTGAATTTTTCAAATTGGACCAGTAGTTCCTGAGATTAGCGCGTTCAATCAAACAAACAAACAAACTCTTCAGCTTTATTTATTAGTATAGATATATAATATATACGAGTATCTTCTTCTCTAAAACAACTGATGAAAAAAAAGCTGGTGAACTTATTATCACAATTAATTAATCGGATCGGATCTGAAATACAGCTCTATGATGTATAGAGGCCCATACAAAAAAGAGATTATCACTGTTGGATTTTATTAAATTATTTTTGGAATCCATTTCTAATCCTACTATAGCTTCAGGGGAGCGAAGCCGCGGGAAAAGGCTAGTTTATATTATAATAAAATAAAATATTTTTGACTTCCTTACTGGTCGTGACCGTAAATTCATATTATTCCCACTTCAAGCATAGCAACTGCTATGTATGCTTGAAGTGAACGAATTTCAGTTTGAGCAACGTGTTATTGGGTTTTTCTGTGAAGTTCTCTGGGTGTACAATAGTACGCCTCTGTCATAACCTGTGGGGAATACAGGCGTGACGTTAATTATTAACTATTATTTTGTGAATATTGGAAAAGATTTAGCTTGACAAATTCATTCCAGAAATAAACAAAAATTTGCTCTTCGTCATTAATCCCGAGGAAGTAGATTTAGGGTATTTAATGTGCTTGATATTCGAGAGAGAGATACTAGCCCAGGTTGGAACGATATCTCAACTTAGTATAATCTTAAAATATATTTATAATGGAAAAGGAAGACGTTCCTACTTATTACACACATATCATCATCATCATCATCAGCTCATACTAGTCCACTGCTGGACGTAGGCCTCCCCTAATCATGGGGGGTATATGCCCATAATCACCACGCGGGGCAAGCGGATTGGCGATCGCAGGGACACAGCTTTTCGTACCGTTGACACTGCTGCCTGTCAACGGCCAGATATTTAAGCTGTGTCCAAAGAAGCTGCGTTATACCGCGTCAGCCGGTCGCCAGAGCCCGTTCGTTATACAGCAGGATGACCGCGAGCAGGTAGGGTTGGCTTGGAGCCTATAGGTGATGGGCGGCTCCCATACATCCCATATGCCGAAACACACATATGCCGAAACTTATTTCAGAAACATAATTCTTTTAGCCCCCCAAACGGATCTGAAGGTCCCTTTCTTTATCTATGAATTATCAAAAATACTAGAGTCAAAACATAACACACCTCTTCACAATCAATCAAACCAAACAAACTCGCAACTCGACGACCTCTGTGATTTAGTGGTTCGAGAACCGGACTGCTAACCATGAGATCGTGGGTTCGATTCCCACAGGACACAAAAATTTATGTGATGAATATACGTGTTTGTGTTCGTCTGGGTGTTTCTTATGTATTATTAGTATGTATTTACAAAAAAAAAGTATATAAGTATTATATCCATTGTCTAGTACCCATAGTACAAGCTCTGCTTAGTTTGGGACTAGTTGGTGATGTGTAAAATGTCGCAGAATATTTATATTTATTTAACTGTACCTTCTACAATGACGCACATGGGCGCCTCTATGACGCTGCTCACGCGCATGTGAGGGGCGGTGTGCGGGCGCAGGGGGAGAACCAAAACCTGATTTTCGGTCTAAACTGACCTTGTACCGACGCGTATTACATCATAATATTTATAATGCCTTATTTTTATACTCTTTCATGTCATTGCGAACCAACGCTAGCAATAATTAGAGTCGAATTTTCGTTGTAGTATGTGGTTGGTTTTTGTGACGTTTTGAGAATATTTTAACGCTCTAACGCATAAGTACCCGCCTGAGATTGCTACCTACATGCCAGGTTTTTCCGCATACAGCTTTCCGTGTTTTATTTAACACATTGTTGTTATTTATTTTTATAGCGTTATTAGATAAGATTGGTGAATCTTTTAATCTGTAGAAAACTTGTATTAAGTAGAAACTTATAACGAATTCGTCATTGTACTTACTTACTTCATTTTTATGTGTGAGTTTGAAGAACATAGAAATAGTGTTCAAAACTGTCCCCATACGTGGATCTATCACTCCTCACTGCCTTTCAGATCGGCATCTCGTAAGAGGCCTGAAAATATCTGACTTGTCCTATAGTAAGACCTCTTGGAGTCTTGCAGTCTGCTCTAAAGCACTGCCTTCGTATGCATTTCGACTTGCCTTCTCCTCAGTTGCTGCGGCTCTGGCAGTCTGCAGTCCGAGGGGCTCTGAAGAATCGGCACCACATCAACAACTCCTCTGGTGTTGCAGATATCCATGAGCGACGATTACTACTTACCAGGTGGCTCGTCAGCTCTTTGCCTACTTAAACCGTAAAAAGAAAGAATCACACATAGGTTTAACATTATGGAGATGTCAAGATGTCGATGTCTGTTTTGCTTGTCTCTCTTACTCATGGTCATCTTCCTACGTCTCCAATTACATGTGGTTAGGGTAATGTCTTACAGTCTCTTTCGGTGAAAGCATCTTTACTAAAACTTTGACTTTTAATTATATTCAGTAACTGGACAGTTCGAAGAGAAATAATGATACCACACTACAACTAATAGTGTTGGGGTAGTGAATAATTTTGCGTAAAGAATGAATGATAAAAATGGTTTAATATACTTAAAATCAAACTAAAAATTCGTAAGTAAGATGTGAAATATAAGAATAATTAATAAAATTTATTACCTTTTTATTCTCTTCTCTAATACATATAAACAACCCAAAATAAAATCATGTAAATTTTACTTTTTCATTTTTGCCATTTTATAGATTACTTTATTATTGAGAAACAAAATCTACAGTTTTTAATAGTTCATAGGTAAGTATTGTGTTTTGAAGACAATATTATTTAAGTTCAGTCAATTTCGTTCATTCTTATACCACCTATCTTTTTTCTGTCAAAAACTGTTAACCCTTCATCTATCAAGTTACTGAATACAATTAAAAGTCGAAATATCGCCATATCGGCATTAATTCCTTTCTTTATTATACCATTACGCCTGTATTCCCCGAAGGGTTAGGCAGGGGTGAAGGTACACACACAGATCGCCGGTGTGTTTAAACTTTAAGGCCTATGTAATAAGGGCCAGAGCCTATTGCTATTAACCGGGCTACTAGTATTCTATATATTATCTGTGACCGGCACCAAATCCAAACTCCAAGTTAACGTACACATCACGTAACATTTGCTCTTAGGTCCAATAGATGTCTAAATTATTTTATACACAACCTAATAATATAAAGATGAAAAATTTGGTTCTTTGTCAAATTGTTTGTAAGTAGTGATAACCCAGCAGTAACCATTGGGCTGCCAAGTCAAAGGGCTCAATTCAAATCCAAGGCACGCACCTCTTACTTTTCGAAGCCATGGGTGAAGGCAAACATCGTGAGGAAATCTGCATGTCTGAGAGATTTTCTCGACGGTGTATGAAGTCTGCCAACCCGCATTAGGCTAGCATGGTAGACTATAGCCTAAATACTCATCCTAAGTCACAAATGAAATCATACTATAGTGTGTGGATTTCTCAATGAGTTTTGTTAAAGTTTTTAATAAGAATGCACTGACAACACGTACAAGATCTTCTTTTTTTGATTTTTTTTATCATCAATCTGCCTCAATAGCCAAGTGGTCCGGACCGCGACTGCTACGCTAGAGGTCCTGGGTTCGATTCCCAGGTCGAGCAAAGTGTTATTGGGTTTTTCTATGAAATTCCCAGTAGCAGCTCGGAGTTAGGAATTTGTGCCCGGTTAATGGCAATAGGCTCGCCCCCTATTACATGGGACCTAAACATACCGGCGAACTGTGGGTGTACATTAGTACGCCTCTGCCCAACCCTTCGGGGAATACAGGCGTGATGGTATGTTATGTATGTTTTATCATCACCAGATATTTTAATTAAATGGGCTTAAGCCTAATTAATATTAAACAAGTTCTTCAACATATAACAAAAAAAAGTTCAGTGTACTTCTAACGAGCTACGCATATTTTCACACCTATTTTTTGTCTATCCTTTACAAATGCGATATTTAGTCAAAAACTACTGAGCCGTTTTTAATGGATCTACAGTATTGAATCTATGTTTACATAAAATGAAGACTATTTAATAGCTAGAAAGCTTACTTACTTACTTACTTATTAATCCTATAAATCTTAGCAGAACTTGTACTATGGGAATGGATATAATACTTATACAAACTTTTAAAATTATAATACTTATAATTTTAAAAGTATGTGTAATAATGGCAAGAGGCTCGCCCCCTATTACATGGGACCTAAACATACCGGCGAACTGTGGGTGTACCTTAGTACACCTCTGCCTAACCCTTTGGGGAATACAGGCGTGATGGTATGTATGTATGTATAATACTTACTATGAAAAATAATACCTACAAAATTATAGGTTCACAGACACTTACAATTACATTTATAACGCTTCCGCCGTTCAAGGATTAGTTGACAGCAGTGTCAACGCTCGACATTTTGCACTAGGGAAGTGTGATATCCAAAAACACTTTAATATTTCAACCAATCATTACATAATAATATTTCAAACTACAGCATATCATGACTAAAAAATCTTGACCCCTCACAGCGGCGCTGCTTGTAAACACAACTGTCAGAATTACGTCAAACTTAATACAATTAAACCAGTTCCATATTTTGCCGCGGGTCAAGATAAAATGGTTATTCTAATAGTTCGAAACCGGTATCAGGGTTATATACTATGCAAATTGCCGGTTTTTAATGCAATTATTACTGATATTATATTTGAAAACTTGATTTATCTTTACATTTATTTGGTTGTATCTTATGAATATTCATTGGGTTTTTAATTTGTTGACTAAAATATTCTCCGAGTTTAAGATAATTGTATTGGTTGTAGGTAATTAGGATCTTGCGATAATGCCGTTTTATTAATGTAGTCAGCAAATTCGTCTTACTTTAAAAAAAGTATTCTCTCATGCGTCAAAGTCGGAATACAAAACAATAGGTAGGTAGTTGAGAAAATAACTAGGAGGATTTATTTATTTATTTATTTATAGTTAATTAAAGGATAGAATGGATCTCAGAATGATAGGGATAAGCCATAGGCTTTTACCGTGGGAGAACCATGCTTCGGCACGAATGGGCTAGCTCGACTGGAGTGATACCACGGCCTCACAGAAAACCGGCGTGAAACAACGCTTACGTTGTGTTTCGCTGAATGAGTGAGGAAGGCGGGAACGCACTTGTGACTCCTCTGGTGTTGCGGGTGTCCATGGGCGGCGGTAATCACTTATCATCAGGTGATTCGTCTCCTCATATGCTATAAATAAAATGACTAGAGCGTCGGACTTGCTATCATGCGGTTGCCGGTTCAAAACCCACCCATTGAACTACAGACGTGAACCCACTCGTAACCCAAGCATTTAGCTTAGCACGAGGGGTTAACAAGAATACTAGTAATGTGCGACCCACAATGCTAATAATCTTAAAAAAAACCATATGACATAATAATATAATTGTCACAATTTTATTGTCATTCTCGGAACACTGCACCTTTTTTTATTAATTACTTAGCTTAGAGATCTGACACTCATCATCCCATTTACAGACTGTCGCTCTGTTGGTTGAGCAAAGGTCTACTCACAGATTGAGAAGGGTAAGGCTTCCAACAGGCTGGCCTAGTGTGAATTGGCAGACAGACATGTAGATTTCTTTTAATAATAGTTTTAAAAATATTAAAGCTATGGTTCCTATTTCAAAATAACAACTTAGTAGATTTCCGTATCAAACTCAAAATGATACAGTTAATCCAATCATACGCTTATTTAATTAAGTAATTGGCGTATTGTTTAGTTTAAATTCGATAGAAAATGGCGTGTTATTTATATTATTTGTTGCAAAACTAGATATTTTGGTAATACAGATTGGAATAATGCGATGTCTAAATATAGTCGCCTTACCATTAATGAGAATATAAGTCGTGAATATAAATTAATAAAAAGACGTGAATAGTTTTATTAAACATTTTTTTTTATTCATATGTGGTTATGGAATTTCGAATCTAGATGCACAGTTCCACATTAATCGTTTATTATGGAGAAGAACCGGCGAGAAAGTCTATGGTTACTTCACAATTACCGCGTTTGAATTGTTAACCAAATTATTACACAATTTACAAAATACGATCAGTATTAGCCCATTTGATTTGATTATATAATCTATGATAGGTATGGTATACAAAAAATTGGCCACCATATTACGCGAACACCAACTTTTTGCTCTTCACAAAAAGTAAAACTTTCATTATCACACGAGTCAAATCATAAAAACCTAATAAAAACTGATTCATTGTTTGTATCCAAACGTCTCGCGTGCCGCCATATTGTTCTTCGTTTAAAAAACCCGCCAAAAAACTTAGTTTTAAAAACGGAATAAAAAAACGGTGTTAGATAATGTTTTTTATTAATTTTTTTACAGAAATTGTGGGTCACTGTTATACCGTTCGTCCTTTAGTGGTTTTGTGACTAAATTTTATTTAAATTTAAACACGTGAGTCATTTAACGGTAAACTGCAATATTTATTGAGTTATAAATAAATTAATGGCTAACAAAACGTAACATGGTTTATTTGCGTGATGTTGATTATGAATACAGATTTTTTTATGTTTCCTAAAAAAGTTGTTGGTAACCTATTCATAATATTTTCCTATTTAAAGATCTGAATATCTACGATATCAATGTGGAGATAATTAATGATATTTTTTACCGGTTATGAATTTACCTATCCAAACTATTACTTATAAATGCGAAAGTTTACTCTTTTGAACCAACGCTGATCAATTTTGATATAAGTAGAAAATTTTATATGGAATAAGGGGGCAAACGAGCAGACGGATAATCTAATGCTAAGCTATTACCGCCCCCTATGGACACCCGCAACAACAGAAGAGTCGCAAGTGCGCTGCCCCCCCCCCCCCCCCCCCCCCCCTTTTAAGTGTTTGGGCATCTGGTATTCAATGTGCGAAACACCTACGTTGTGTTTCGCGCAGTGAATAAGGTAAACGGCCCAGTAACCGTTAAGTTTTGAACTTCGCCGACTTTGCAGGTCTGCTATGCTAAAACTAGAAGACTTACAATAATTGTTTTTACATTTAAAGATAGTAAATTTATTCTTGTTTTTTATGATTACTATTTTCAAAATTAATATAAACGTTAATATACAATAATACAACAAAATCATTAAAAAGGGTCATTTGTACCAGTATCCGTTAGATTTGTACTAGTAATCGTTATATTGTCCCAGAATCCGGTATTTTTTACCGCAAATATGAACTCTATTGCTTGATATTAAAGTTCACATTATAATACCAAAATTATAATACCAAAGAAAATATATATTTTATAAAATATAAAAGTTTTTAATAAAATCAGTCTTTATCAATATTATTTTCAGAAAATGTTACTTATATAAATTTCAATGTTATAATTAGAAAATTGGAACCAGGTAGGTATATAACCTACATAGGTAAAATAAGGTATGAATTAACTTATGGCTAAATTCTGAATTTATGCTTGAATAACATTAAAGCCTCAATTTCAATAGGTTTACCTGCGAAAAAAAATTGCACCAACATTAAAAACTTAACAATCTTAGAATGAGAATACAAATCTGGTAGTTTTTGTAAATACAGCTTGAATAATTTGTTAAAATGACACAAAATTAACAAACATCTTTGCAACAAACATTTGGAGATATACAATGAGATCATTATGATAAAATTATATTAATAGGCTTCCCCCTTAGTCTCAATCGCCTGTGCCCAACGGTGTGTCAGGTATACCAGAAGATCACCAGCCGACCTACCCTTGCGAAAGCCGTACTGCTGGTCACAAAGCATCTGGTGATCCTCTAAGTACCGAGGGAGCTGGCAGTTGATAATGGACTCCATTATCTTCGAGAAAAGGGCTATCGGTCTGTAGTTGGATGGATTTGAGCGGTCGCCTTTTTTAGGGATCGGGTGGACCAATGCTGTCTTCCATGATGTTGGGACAACGCCAGAAGAGTAAGAGAGCCGAAAAAGACGTGTTAAAACTGGTGCCAACTCTGGAGCGCACATCTTTAACACAATAGGAGGGATTCCATCAGGCCCACTTGACTTAGATATCGAGGAATACAAGTGCTAAACGCACTGCGCGTTGGTGGAACCGGATATCCGGCATACAGCCAACGAACCGCGGTATGGTAGGCGGCTCTTCTCCCCCGTCATCCAAAGTTGAGATGGACGCAAAGAGTTTGCCCAGAAGATCGAGAGAAGAAGGCAGGCGCTCAAGCCTCTCACCAATTCTACCGATTTGCACCGACTTCGCCCTTGCAATGTCTCTTTTGAAGGACCTAGAGGCAAAGTTATACTTCTTTTTTAATGCGCTGGTATTTACATCCCTTGCCGCCACCGCATCAGCCCAGGCTCGATAGGCTTCCTGCTTCCGACGAGAGGCCTTTTTGGAAGACGAACCGAACCAAGGTCGAAATTTGCCACTAATGGGGACTTCTTCCTAGTCGGGCACTCTTGACAGAGTGGTCGTGGCTGTCGATGGACATTGCTGTGTTTCATCGCTGGCTTTCGAGGCCACTGCACTTCGCGCGATGTCCCTCCACTTCTGGCGACTTTGAGCACTGCGAGCACATTGTACTGCAGTGGATTGCGTGGATTTGGTGATGACGTCAATCCAGCGAGTTGGGGATCGACCACGAGGTCTTCTGCCTTCTATGCGGCCTTGTACTACAAGTCGCTCTATCGAGTCTTCGTTTCTTGAGATATGCCCAAAGAACTTCATTATTCGTAGCTGAACAGTCGACGAAAGTCTTTCTTTTATGTGGAGCTCTTTGAGGATAGAGTTATTGGTGCGGAACGCTGTCCAGGGTAGTTTGAGCATGCGTCTCCAACACCACATCTCCAGTGCATCGATTTTCCGGCGATCTTGTAGCCTAAGCGACCAAGTTTCCGCTCCATAGAGAAAAATTGGAAAAACTAGACATTTCATTAGTCGAACCTTAGTATTTTTCGTTATTCGTCTGTCTTTCCAAATTTTTCCCAGTCGCTCTACTGCTGACCTTGTGATAGCGGATCGGCGCTTGATCTCTTCTTCACATCCTCCATTGTTCGTAATAGTGGAACCGAGGTAGATATAGCTCTGTACTACTTCGCAGTTTGCTATACGCAGTGAACCTGTCACATTATGTTCAGCCCGGTCCACTATCATTACCTTCGTCTTATCCCTATTGAGAGCAAGTCCGAATTGGAGACTAGTGGTTTCAAGAAGAGTCAAAAGCTCTTCCAAGTCTTCTTTTGTTCTTGCAAGAAGGGTAGTATCATCAGCGTATCTCAAGTTATTTATCACGCGCCCACCCACTGATATACCTTTATTCCACCCCTCTAAGACAATGCGCATGATGTATTCTGTATAGGTGTTGAACAGTAGAGGTGACACGATGCATCCCTGTCGAACTCCGGATTCAGTCTTGAATTTATCAGAAAAGACATCATCCACCCGCACTGCGGCTGTACCATCTTCATATAGCCTTTTTAGAAGTAATACTAGATGATGCGGTACCCCGATCTCCCGTAATACTTTCCAGAGACACTTCCATATTACAGTGTCGAAAGCTTTGCGGAAATCGACAAAACAAATAAAGAGTGGCGTGTTGAATTCTCTAGCCTTTTCGATGATTTGTCGCAGTACGAGTATCTGCTCACGTGTGCCTTTTCCTTTCACAAATCCGGCTTGTTCTGGTGCAATTTGGCGAGTAAGGTATCCCTGTAGTCTCGTGTTGAGGATATGAAGCATGACTTTACTTGCGTGTGATAACAAAGAGATGAGCCTGTAATTATTGCATTTCTTAGTTGAACCTTTTTTGTGCAAGGGGATGAATATTGATTGGGCCCAGTCTTCTGGCCATACACCAGATTCCCACGTCTTACAGCAGATGGTATACAAAAAGTCCACCCCAGTCTCTCCTAAGTCCTTGAACACCTCGATTGGGATCTCATCCCCTCCAACAGCCTTATTGCTTTTCAGGTGTCGAATGGCCGCTCTTACTTCATCCCGCAAGATATCTGGCTCCGGGTCACCGATTTGATTAGAGATGCATAGGTGGTCTGTCGTCGAATTATTAATGAAGAGAGATTTGCAATAGTCCTTCCAAACATTCACTATCTCTACAATCTCAGTGACAGTTGAGCCCGTATCATTCTCTATTGCCCATGTCTTCGGCTTAAACTGACGAGTAATTAGTCGCACCTTATCGTGGAGGTCCTTGGTCTGCAGTTTGACGGAGTATCGTTCCAATTCATCGCATATATTTGCCAAAGCCTTGTTGCGATCGCGTCTACAAGCAGCTTGTATAAGCTTGTATAAGCTAATGGGGACTACAGAGGATGGAATGAAAAGTTCCATACCCTGCAGCACCACATCAGCAACAAAATCAGCAGCGGCGTTGGGATCATTCGGCGAGAAGCAAACCTGTCTCCAAGGGTAGGATGTAAAGAAGGACCGCATCCCATCCCATTCTGCTGACTTGTAGTGCCACACACGGCGGCTACGTACAACTCGCGATCGCGACCAGCACATGAGAGGCACTGTACTCCGGACAAGGCAATGATCCGTCGAACCAAGCGGGGCGCCTACGGATACATGATAGCCGTCCGAATGAGAAGTCAGCAGAAGATCCAGCATTGAAGGCTTCTGGCTCTCCACATCTGGGATTCGCGTGGGCGTGGTGACCAGTTGTGTCAGGCCATAATATGTTCTTATCTCAAATAATTAAACGGAACCTGAGATACCTACGGCTTGACCTCTCTAATGTATAGAGACCCATAGCCCTGTGGCTATGGGTCTCTCTGACCAGTGGGTCAGCTCTTACTTGCTGTCAAGTAAGAGCTGACCCACTGGTCAGCTCTTGCTGATTAAAAACTGATACGAGTCAACGACTCAATGTTTGAGCACATGATGTGTTGTATACCCAAAACTACCTTCAGCTGAGTTTTTATTACAATAAGGCATTTTAAAATGTCTGTTTTGAGTACTATCTTGTATGAAAGGTGCATGGTATAAGGGGTATAGTTATAGGCGTAATCATTTAGAAATAATACAGAAAAAAGAAAAAAGGAATCCAATCCATGTGGTTTTAAAAGAACGTACACAGTCATTTCAATTGAAGTCAAAGGAAAATAAGCTCTTACTTAAGGCAATAAGAATCATTACGGATTTAGGTGCAACTGTTAATATACGTCCTAGTACCCGGCAGATCTTTATACCACAGTTTCAAAGGAAAAAGAGACCTATTGCAAGGCAATAAGGATACAATAACGGGTATCGGTACAATGGATATTACCGGTATGATGCTTGCACCAATATCCGGTAGAAAATGGAAAATATATGCCGGTTGCTGGGTCAACTAGGGATTAGTGCGTACCAATAAATGTGACATGCAAAAATAAATACTTCTCAATTAGATTCACCATAATTTATAGTTTATATCGTTAGATAGTTCACTCAAATATTTCAATAAATTAACACCCTTACCGTATGGTCATCCGTAGCAGCATGCCAAGCTGAATAGTACGACGGGGTGATCTCGCAGTTTAGAGGCCGGACCTCCAATTTTCTTAATATTTTTGGAGAGCACACTTTTATGGTTACACAGTTTTGCCACCATAAAACTTTTTGATCAATGTTGCAATTATTATTGTACAAAATATTACCAAGAATGTGTTACAATTTACAAACTTTAATTTGTGCTTGGTAGAAAGGTGGAAAACAAAAAAATCTATCTAGTTACCGGGTATTGGGACGCTGCCGGAAATACGTACTTCTACCTTACGAGAGGCCCCAAAGTAAGCGTTGTTTCACTCCGGTTTCTCGTGAGGCCGTGGTACCTATCACTCCGGTCGTGCCGGCCCATTCGTGGTGAATAACTCTCCCATGTTTAAAACCTAACTAACGTAATATATTGTCTCGAAAAATTGTTTGAAATCCACAATGAAGCCGCGAACAACAGCAAATATTAATGCATATTTATTTGAAACTGTCTCATTAGCGTAGTGTTGTGGAATTGTGTAATTAGCCTGGTGGTCCCGAGCGAGACTGCTTCGCTAGAGATACTGGGTTCGATGCCCAGGTCGAGTAAATAATTATTGAGTTTTTCCATGACATTCTCAGTAGCAGCTCGGAGTTCAGGATTTGTGCCCGGTTGATGGCAATAGGCTCGCCCCTTATTTCGTGGTGAAACATACCGGTGAACTGTGAGTGTGCATAAGTAGGTACGGCTCTGCCTAACCCTTCGGGGAATACAGGCATGATTATGTATGTATGTCATTATTTGAATTATTATGCAAATATATTCTGATATATGTATCTAAGTATACTAATTATGTACTTGTATTAGATAATAATTATTTTTTGGTTTAATTATTGAAACTGGGAGGTTAGGAACTTGACACGGTTATCAGTATAGTAATATAATATCTGTGACAAGGTTTCTACAACTTTAAATCTAACTTTCTCTTTATCTTGGGTCTTGGCTATGACATCAAAAATATTTTTGTAAGTAGGTACCTATTTTTTGCATTTTCTATGCCAGAGGTCCCCAACCTTTTTTATCTTGTCGAACACTTGGCATATTCTTCAGGTTTGAGTAGACCCCATTATTTTCTAATTTAATTTTGTTATACCATATATAGGTACCTTCTAGGCAAGCGCGCTCCATCGTAGACCACTTCGATGCTTAACATCAGGCAAGCTGTGGTCAAGCGTAAGCCTATCAGTAATAATTAAAAAAAAAGTACCATCCATACCCATTTAGATTTCATGGACTCTTGGATTACATGGAATTTTTTTTCTTCCCGCTGACATAGACCTCTTTGCAGGTCGTCTTCGACCCCTGGGGGTCGATACAGACCACTTTGGGTAGCTCTGTTCTATGCTAAGATTACATACACACACCTTCTGCAAGGACAAAATGTCCCTTTTTTTCGACGTTAATTACTCTCAGTCAACTTAGATAAAAATTGGTTGAATATTGGTATCGTCGCTAAGTGAAAATGTGCTAATTATGTTGTAAAGATAATACAGTTACTGCGGACAAGTCTCAACTCAAAAGTCTCGAGTTCGAATCTAAGGCACCCATGACTTTTCAAAGTAATGTGCGTATTAATTAATTATCACGCGCTTAAACGGTGAAAGATAACATCGTGGTGGAACCTGCCTGCCTGAGAGATTTTCTCGACGGCGTGTGAAGTCTGCCAACCCGCATTAGAACACTTAGTTATGTTATTTATTTGACCTTCGCGGCTATTAACTTCAGACTTTCCTGCCAATGGCCAAGGGCTCCTCTAAGAACGAGAGGGATTAGGCTATAGTCCATCATGCTAGCCAAGCCAACCAAGCCATGCGGGTTGGGACCTCACAGGACAAAAACTCTCAAGGATACAGGGTTCCCTACATTCCACGATATTATCATCATAACAGAAAACCGGCGTGAAACAACACTTACTTACCTACGTTGTGTTTCGCCGAGTGAGTGAGGATACCGGAGTTACAAACCCTTTTAAGGCGGGCAACGCACTTGCGACCCCTCTGGTGTTGCGGATGTCGATGGGCGGCGGTAATCGCTTACCATGAGATGATCCGTCGGCTCTTTTAACCCCCTATCCCATAAAAAAGCATAGCAAATAATGCTGTACTTCCCAAAGACATACGAACACCCAATTCGCCTCAACTCCTTGAAACGACGGTAGCCTAATGGCTAGGGCATCGGACTTGCGATCATGTGGTTGCCGGTTCGAATCCCACCCATTGCACTTTTACCGACGTGAACCCACTCGTAACACAAGCATTTTAGCTTATCACGAGGGGTTAACAAGAATACTAGTAATGTGTGACCCACACTGCTAGTAAGCTTTTTATAAAAAAAAAACTCCGGCCTCTGCTTACCTCATCAAAACTATAGCGTGATGCCACAAATTAGTCGGAAAACATAACACGCGGCGTATGTATATGAATCAATGTTTTTGCCGGTCCAATCAAATTGATTGACGTGCAAGCATTAGGCGTAATAGGTGCTTCTACGTTCGTTTGCGCGGGCGCACCATACGTTCAGATGTTGTTCGGACACGTTATAATGTACCTTTGCTTCTAAAAAAGCTTTCTAGCAATGTGGGTCGCACATTACTAGTATTCTGTTGACGACCTCTGTGGTTTAGTGGTTCGAGTACCGGACTTCCGACCAAGACGTCGTGGGTTCGATTCCCACAGAATACAAAAATTTATATGATGAATATAAGTATTTGTGTTCGTCTGGGTGTTTCTTATGTATTATAAGTAAAAAAGTATATAAGTATTATATCCATTGTCTTGTACCCATAGTACAAGCTCTGCTTAGTTTGGGACTAGATGGTGCTGTGTAAAAATGTTCCAGAATATTTATTTATTTATTCTTGTCAACCCCTCGTGCTAAGCTAAATGCTTGAGTGGGTTCACGTCGGTAGAGCAATGGGTGAGTTTCGAACCGGCAACCACGTGTTCGCAAGTCTAACGCCCTAGCCATTAGGCTACCGCCGCTTAAATAATATGGTTAGTTTTGTTTACCATCATAGAACCTTTAAATGAGTGTAATAATAAAAGGAAAAATATTTTTTAAAAGATTTAACTTAGGTCCAGCAAAGTGTTATTGGCCAACCAGCGGTTTTACTCGCGTTGTCCCATTCCTAACAGTCGTAGCGTGATGTTAAATAGCTTAAAACCTTCGTCATTAATCACTAGTTCAGTAGTTTTTGAGTTTATCGTGAACAGACAGACCGACGTGGTGGGGGGACAATTTTTATTACAATATGTTATTTATTTATGACTGCCTCATTAGCCAAGTGGTCCTAAACGCTACTGCTACGCTAGAGGTCCAGGGTTCGATTCCCAGGTCGAGCAAAGTGTTATTGGGTTTTTCTATAAAATTCCCAGTAGCAGCTCGGAGTTAGGAATTTGTGCCCGGTTAATGGCAATAGGCTCGCCCCCTATTACATGGGACCTAAACATACCGGCGAACTGTGGGTGTACAATAGTACGCTTCTGCCTAACCCTTCGGGGAATACAGGCGTGATGGTATTATATGTTATTTATCGTAGCAAGTGGCGGTCTATAGCTTCTGCCTACCCCTATGGGAGAAAGGCGTGAGTGTATTTATGTATGTGTATTATTTAACACCGAAGACAGTTCCTTTCCTTGATTCTCAAAAAAACCAATCAGATGCGTGGTGATGTCATAAGTTCGACTTCCAGGTCAATACTAGATACTTAAGTAAAAGGGTTTCTTAAGCACCCTAGTTTAGGTTTGATTCAGCGAAATATTTCGACGTATTTTTATAGTATGGGGGCCAACGAGCTGACGGATCACCTTGCCGCCGCCCATGGATGCAACACCAGAGGAGTCGGTTTTCTGTGAGGCCTGGTATCGCTCCGGTCGAGCCGGCCCATTTGTGCCGAAGCATGGGATTCCCATGTTCAATGATAATTAAATTTTCTATCTCATCATTGATGCAAACTTGATGGTCGCCCTATAAACAAGATTTTGGCTTAGACAGGGTCGAAGGATCCTCGGAAAATATTTCAAAATAATACTCTTGAGCATCAAGTATCTGTCATCATCAAAAGTAGCTACTTTTACACCGTTGCGAGCATAAATTTACACTTTAGGCAAGCCTTGTATTGCAAACGAACTTATACAAATTGCACCTAGATTACATTAGAGAAATATTTGTCTGAAAGAATGAAGAAAATTTATTTGGACGTACAATAACTGATTATAATTAATATTGATATTTTTACATATATAAAAAATCTTCCAATCGTATCTTCCAAAATAAATTGTAACTGAAGAGAAAGAACAACAAAGAAGAGAAAATGTTTAGGTAATCGAGAAATATACTACAGAATCAAACAATTTTATCTCTGTTTTTCTTCTTTATTCTAACTCATTTTCTTCATATTTAGATAAAAAAACATAAGCTTTTAATTCAATATGAGTAGGTATACGGAAATACATAATTTATTCGGATATTTGTTACGTTCCGGTGTGATAGTCATCCTAGCTAATAATATACCTAACTACCTACCAACAAATCATTTCCATAAGTTAAAACTCGAGGCGTTTAAATCATAAGACTCATAATTCAGGATCCATGTTATGACATCATCGCATAATATATACATTAATATTATTATATACACGAGAGCTATATACGTAGGTATTTTGTAGTATCTAATAGGCGTGAATTAACTTCGGAGTTTCCCTCTTAAGAAACAAAGGCTTTCGTGAACCAGATTTATTTTAAAACTCACCCAAGTTCACAAACATGCGGGAATTTCGCAAAATCCCACTCTAATGCTCACCTATGTATTAGGCGAGTATTTATTTATGTTGAAACCCGGCGTGGAACAACGCTTACGCTGTGTTTCGCCGAGTGAGTGAGGGTACCGAAGGCCTAAACCCTCTGGTGTTGCGGGTGTCCATGGTCGGCGGTAATCGCTTACCATCAGGCGATCCGTCTGCTCGTTTGCCCCCCTATGCAAATACAAAATGTTTATGGAACTTCTGGATGAACTATGGAGAGAGCTATGCTCGGAGTTTCTCTGAAGAATAAAATCTGAAACAAGCCCAAAAGATTAGCAAGTTGAAGTGGCAAATGGGGCGTCGGGGTGTCGGCGAACCGACAATTGCTGAAGCCAACGAGTTCTCGAGACTGCGACTAGGCAAACGTAGTGTAGGGCGTCCGCTCGCCAGGTGGAGTGCCGATTTGCGGAAGGCAGCTGGCAGTGACTGGATGAGGAAAGCCAAAGATCGGGCTCTGTGGCATTCACTAGGAGGAGGGAGTTGGTACATCTTTACCCAATCCTTAAAGGAAAACATGACTTTAAATCTATCATCATCATCATCATCAACAGCATTTAATTCGTCCGTCCTCGGACATAGGCCTCCTCCATCTCCTTCCACTTCTTTTTGTCCTGGGCTATCACCATCCAATTGACCCCCGCCTGTCTGCGTATGTCGTTCACCCATCCTTACGGCGGAAGACCTCTACCGCATTTCGTTTCTCGTGGCCTCCATTCCAATGTTCGTCTAGCCCACCTGGCCACGTCCATACGCGCAATGTGTCCTGAGAGGCTATAGAGGAGGATAAAGGCTTTAGAATATTTTGAAAAAAGTTAGGGATTTCTTCACCCGTACGAAATCGGGCCGCTAGTAATAAATAAATAAATATTCTGGGACATTTTTACACAGCACCATCTAGTCCCAAACTAAGCAGAGCTTGTACTATGGGTACTAGACAATGGATATAATACTTAGATACATTTTTTTTGTAAATGCATTCTTATAATACATAAGAAACACCCAGACGATCACAAACACTTATATTCATCACATACATTTTTGTGTCCTGATCTCCTGTGATCTCATGGTCAGCAGTCCGGTACTCGAACCACTAAACCACAGAGGTCGTCAGTAATGAATAAGCAGTCTCACCAATACTTCAAATCTTTAACTTTTAACTACATAATCCTAAATTATTAATCCATGCACAAGTTAAGCTCAAAATAATTGACGTATTATCACTTAGCAACAAATTTATTACATTTCAACCAGTATTAGATTTAACCTTGATATTTTTTGCGCTCCTTCGAGACGCCGAATTACTGTGTCAGACACTTCCAATCTATACATCGGAATTATTATAAATTGATTTTTAGCTGATATACCTAGCGTTGGGCAAAAAAAATAATCATGTTCGGAAATCATGTTATAGAAGTTCCGTCTGCTTTGGGTGTTTCGCGCGCTTCGGTGTGAGTTGTGGAATCTTCTACCGTACCTACAGTCGAAATACTTGGACGTGTCTGAAGTTGTCTGCAAATGATTTTACAGTGACTGTACTAGTAGTATTATAAATTATCAGTCTTGTACTTTATTTTTTTGAACCATGGACACAAGGCAACACCAGAGGAGTCACAAGTGCATTGCCGGTCTTATAAAGTGTTAGGATCTCCGGTAAATTCACTCACTCGGCGAAACACAACACAAGCGTTGTTTCGCTCCTGTTTTCCGTGAATTCCGGTCAAGCCGAAGCATAGCTCTCCCACGTTAATAATAGACCGGCTCTTCTTAATAGGACCTATAAGACCTCCTATCAATAAACTGGACCCACTGGACCTTCAAAATGGAATAATAACATAACAATCACGTGTCAATATTTAAATCGTCAATTTTCTTTGTAACTTCTTAATGAAACTATCATTCAGATCGATGTAATTTTACGAAGGTTGAAAAACACACCCCGTGTTAATAAGGTCCAGAAGGTAAGTATTTTGCAATTGGGTGTAGTCTTGAAGGTCCAGTGGGTACAAGATGGGTCGCAAAAAAGAGACCCAATTATTAACAAAAATGTAAAGTAGCTGTTAGTAATTTTAACATAAAGATGTCCACCACCTCAGTTTACCCGTGACCATGGATGCTGTAAAGGATCCGAAACGTCGGGAATTAAATAATATTGATACAACGCGATAAAATATGTAAAAAGTAGTTTTATTTCAATGTCCAATATTCGCGTATGTGTTAGAATTTATTCAGTATTTCGATATTTTTCGCTAGTCTATCACGCCACACTCCTGGTGTTGCAAGCGTCCATAGGCTACGGTAACCGCTTACCATCAGGCGGGCCGTATGCTTCTCTTTACCAACTCAGTGGTATAAAAAAAACAAATAAAAGGTAGTTTAGTCACGCGTTGATGTATTAATTAAACTATTTTGTATAATTAATCATTTGTGCTGCCAATATTAAACTTCAATACATAAAAATGTTTGACTAAAATGTCAGTACTTACCTACTTTGTTGAATGAAGTATAAATTTAGTTTTTCTATGATCTATAGATTTTTTTTGGCTCTCAACTTAGCTATCCTCATTTTTATTTATTTTACAAAAAAAATTGAAAAGTAGGTGCTGCTTTCATAGTTATTTGAAACTAGCTGACCTGACAGACGTTGTCCTATCCAAGTTTCAACTAACCACCTCGAAAAATTTGGTATTCCATATTTGAGTCTAGTACAGAAATACTTGAAAAAGAAATTGACTACAATGATTATTTTTAAAATTCAACGTTTTCAATGGTTAAAATATTAAAAACGTTTGATAGAGAGAACCGATTTGAATTAAAAATAGCCTAAATGTTAATCCAAGAAACAGGCTATGAATTCGTGCCCACTTCCTCCAAATCTCTTCAGTAGTTATCATTTGATGCGCGGTCAAACACACAGACAAACCGACAGACAAACCGACAGACAAACAGATAGACAAAAGTTCCAAAAATAATAGAAATGGATTGTGTTACCGATTCTGAGTCCCCCAAATTAGTTTTTTTGTAAATATAAGCAATGTACAGACACGACTCACTTACATTCTTATTATATGTAAGATAAACATTGATAGCCTAGCGATGGTGATATCCATCGCACTGCCAAGTCAAAGATCTTGAATTCGAATCTAAGGTCTTTTTGAAGTCATGTGCGTATTAACAGTTTATCACGCGCTTAAGCGGTGAAGGAAAACATCGTGAGAAAACCTGCACGAGAGAGATTTTCTCGACGGCGTGTGAAGTCTGCCAACGCGCATTAGGCAAGCGTGGTGGACTATAGCCTAATCCGTCTCATCGTCAGAGGAGACTCGTGCCCAGCAGTGGGACATAATAATGGGTTGGTTATGTTATTAGGACACCTATGCCTTATCGTTCGATAATGGTTGGTAGTTCGGTACGTTTTTGAGCAGAGGCCTATCCCAGATTTTTACGTGCCAGTTGGTAATAAAAATCTATCAACCTATGATAAGTTAGAGAATGAAGACTCCATAAACTTGTGTAGTAAAAACATGTTTTTTTTTAAAGCTTACTTACAAGGGTCACACATTACTAGTATTATTTTTAACCCCTCGTGCCTCGTCATTATGCTTACGCCCTAGCCATTAGGGTACCGCCGCTTTATTCTATTACTAGTTTCTGCCCGCGACTTCGTTCGCGTAGCGTGATGATATATAGCCTATAACCTTCTTCAATAAATGGGCTATCTAACACTAAAATATTTTTTCAAATCGGACCAGTAGTTCCTGAGATTAGCGCGTTCAAGCAAACAAACAAACAAACTCTTCAGCTTTATATATTAGTATAGATAGATTTCTTCAACACCCACCATAACTAGAAATAATTAATAACTTCTCAACATTAAAGCATTAAAAAAGTAATAAACTGCTACCAGATTTAAGTGATTATCGTTTTTATGTATGCATTTCCAAAAACTATGGTATTTCTCGGTGACTGACGGCGTTTTTGAAATAACACCATTCCCGTCAATGGAGTGTCTCGAGTTACAAGCTTCCATATTTTTTGACGTTATCATTGTGTGGATGCGGTTGTTCCTATTATTGTCCTTTACCCGACTGCTCTGAAAGGTAGGGTTATGTTATTACTTGGATGTATATTTGTTTTACTTTTAAAAATACTTTTTGTCTGAAATTTGTAATTTTTAACATAACATACCATAACGCCTGTATTCCCTGAAGGTTAGGCAGAGGCGTACTAATGTACACCCACAGTTCGCCGGTATGTTTAGGTCCCATGTAAAAGGGGGCGAGCCTATTGCCATTAACCGGGCACAGATTCCTAACTCCGAGCTGCTACTGGGAATTTCATAGAAAAACCCAATAACACTTTGCTCGACCTGGGAATCGAACCCAAGACCTCTGGCTAGCAGTCGTGCTCAGGACTACTTGGCTAATGAGGCAGTTTTATTTTATTTAAAATACCAAAGCTAATTAAGCCCGCCCCTTATGGCATGTACCTTAACGTGTTGATCAACTGTGGGTGTACATCTGTTTAATCCTTTGGGGAATAAAAGCGTGATGGTGTGTAAAATAACAAAATGGCGGTTGTTTAGTTCTATAGTGTAAATATATTTTTATGAATTATCTTTAATTTTAATTAAATCTTGTTCTTAATGCCATAAGTAGGTATCTATCACAATAGCATAATATAACCATTATTTATTTTCTCATAAGATACGAAATGGATGCATACCTATAACTTAGACACAGAGTTAACACCAGAAGAGTTCAAACTCCATTTTCTTTTACAAAAAGAAAATATTCGCAAAAACATTTCATTCTGTCTTCGCAAATCAATACCTACCCTGAAAATAGCCCAGAAACTTCTAAAACAAATTCACTTAACTTTAAAATAAAATTACTTTACGGATTTTATCAAATCAAATCCAATTTTTTAATTTGGAATTGATTGTGTTAATATGACGCGATAAAATCCGTACAGTACCTAATTTTATTTCAATAAATCCAATATTCAAGTAAGCCTCCGAAATCAGTAAATTCACTGTTACCAAGCAAGATGCACTTAAAGGCCAATAGTTTTGTGAATTCCGCACAGACATAGGAAAAGAAACGTCACCTTGACAGAACTGTTCTAGATAATGAACACTGTGAACCATGACGGTTGCAGAAGGTTGCTTGTTATCTGAATCATTTGAGGGTGTCTGATAAAAAACGGCGAATTCATACAATATCATTTATTAATATATTTATTACTAGCTTCTGCCCGCGACTGCGTCTGCGTGGACTGCGTGGGTCCGACCTAGATAAAAAGTAGCCCATTTGTTATTCCAGATTATAATCTATCTCTTGCGGGAAAGTAATAAATATTCATCCATCCATCCTCACAAACTTTCGCTTTAATAATACTAGTAGGATAATGTACACCCACAGTTTGCCGGTATGTTTAGACTATTGGCTGCTACTGGGAATTTCATAGAAAAACCCAATAACACTTTGCTCGACCTGGGAATCGAACCCAGGACCTCTAGCGTAGCAGTCGCGCTCAGGACCACTTGGCTAATGAGGCAGTTAAAAAAAACTGTGATCGGAATTATTTACCTACAAAATAATTTAGAGCATGCATAAGTTTTAAATTATTTTTGTAATAATTATAATTTTAACTGAATATTATTTTCATATTTTTTTGTAAGTAATCATTTGCTTTCATATTGCTTATACCCGAATTATATTAGATGCTTTTCCATAATTTTTAAATAAAGGCATGTCCACACTATGGAACACGCATCGATAAATGAAATATAAGTGTCACGTCTCGCCTAGACAAGTGTTGTGCACATGTGCAGGCGAGGATAATGTTTTTAATTATTATAATGTTGGTAGTGCTAGGACGTTACAGAACCTGTCATTCTGTCTGAATTTAGAACGAGCATAACTGCCACTTTTTTAAACCCTCAATGTGGTAGACAGTGCGTTGGAGGTCAATGTCATTGTCGACGAAAAACGGGGTTAAAAATGACACTTTTGTCATTAAAAATGGTATAATTACAACAAACAACAATATTAGAATAAAATTATCTACTTGACTGAAAGTTGTTCTGCATTGTAAAACTCACATATTGCTACTTCTATGTCTGGTCTTTAAAATAGACCATGATTCTCTAAGTTTGTTTCGTCGTGTCTTCTCAGAGGTCGTCGGCTAGGAAATTCCAGCGCCATCTAGTTAAAAAAATAATATTAATGAAACTTTTTACAAAAGACTTTTAGTAACTGAGTACACATATTTATACAAGGGAAAATCTTATAAATAGTTTTAATAAAGGCTAATCAAAAGATTGTGTATATAACTAAAACATTATATTGAAATAAAACTATTTTTTTACAGATTTTATCGCAATTTATTATCGGATTATTATCGGATTATATAGGATATATTATCGGATTTAATACAACGCGATAAAATCCGTAAAAAAATAGTTTTATTTCAATGTCTAATATTCGCGTAAGTGTCAGAAACCAGTATAAAACATTATAATTATGGGTGCATGCAATATTGACTCAATCAACATTGTAAGATGCGACCTGAAAATCAAGATCTATTTGCAGAAATTAAATATCATTTATCATTAATTTTGACATCTTCAGTGAAATTGCTGGCCAAATAAGACGAGTTCTCGATATGACAACGCGCGAGTTTTTACCACTGATGTTGCTGGCGTCTTGGTTGTCACTTAGGCCGTATGACTGTTTTTGTTCTTAAAAGGTATACCACCACGCCTGTATTCCTCGAAGAGTTAGGCAGAGGTGTACCATTGTACACTCGGTATGTTTCCATGTAGGTAATAAGGGACGAGCGTGCGAGGACAATAACACTTACGTTGTGTTTCGCGCAGCGAGTGAGGATACCGGAGGCTCAAACCCTTTTAAAAGGCGGGCAACACACTTGTGACTCCTCTGGTATTGCGGGTATCCATGGGCGGCGGTTATCGCTTACCATCAGGTGATCCGTCTGCTCGTTTGCTACACTATCCCATAAAAAGTTAAAGTTAGTAGATAATCTATATCTATACTCTATACTAATATATAAAGCTGAAGAGTTTGTTTGTTTGTTTGTTTGTTTGTTTGTTTACTTGAACGCGCTAATCTCAGGAACTACTGGTTCGATTTGAAAAATTCTTTCAGTAATAGATAGCTCATTTATCGAGGAAGGCTATAGGCTATATATCATCACGCTAGGACCAATAGGAGCGGAGCACCAATGAAAAATGTTTCGAAATCGGGGTTTTTTTTTTCCTTTTGAGAGCTTCCGATGCGTGCGCTGCGTAAACGGTTAAAATTTCGCAAAAATCATATATGACAGAATTGTTCCTCTTTAAAAGTTCTAAAAAAAAGTCCGCGACAGCATATGTCTATCTTTTAAGGTTGGCTCACTATAACCTTTTTTATGCTAACTTTGTTCTAAAATTCCAAATGCATTATTTGCGAAGGTGTTTTTATAAACATGATATTAATCCTTATCCAAATAAATACGTTATTCATCAGAAGTATTTAATTTAAAACAAAAGTGCCCTTTACATCATTGGATTTCAATGAATATCTTAGGAGATATCGCAGTTTTAAAATAACATCGCAGTAAAATAATGATCAAGTACCGCGCGCGCATTTATGATGTGCAAGGCAGTCATGAGGGGGAAGGGCAGTGAGCCCAGTTAGCTCAGCGAGTTAATTTTCTTTAGGGTATTGTTTCTGATTTTTTAGTACCTATTTTAAGCTTATTCTTTTACCGTGGGTAGGCGATATCTTATTGTATAATCTATACTTAATATATAAAGCTGAAGAATTTGTTTGCTTAGTTGAACGCGCTAATCTCAGGAACTACTGGTCGGATTTGAAAAATTCTTTCAGTGTTAGATAGCCCATTTAGTGAGGTAGGCTATAGGCTATATATCATCACGCTAAGACTGAGTAACTATTCCACGCGGACGAAGTCGCGGGCGGAAGCTAGTTACTAATATATAAAGTTGAAGAGTTTGTTTGTTTGTTTGCTTGAACGCGCTAATCTCAGAAACTACTGGTCCGTTTTGAAAAATTCTTTCAATGTTAGATAGCCCATTTATTGAGGAAGGCTATAGGCTATATATCATCACGCTACGCGGACGAAGTCGCGGGCAGAAGCTAGTTTAACATATTCTAATTTCGTAGTCGTGGCTGCTCGTGGCATCACTTATAATATATTCCTAACTGAAATTCGGCTTTCGCATCGTGCTTTTTAATGTCGCAGCATTAAGCTGAGTTAGGGTCCTTTTAAGGCCTCATGCAGGGTTTCCACTATTATTTGTTTGTACATGTTTTATGTACTCTTATACGTTCTGTCTGTGCGAGTCTGAAATAATATGTTTTCTTTCTTTCTTTTCTTTTTAAATCATCGCTATCTTGGATACGGTGGTCCAAAAAGCTTTTTGGTGTGTCGCCGTGTGTATCTTTACAGAGCAAATTGATGCAAATACAAAAAGGTAGTCTGTGTAACACGATCAATCATTAACACGTAACGTTGATGTGTTCCGGCAGCGTAGGATAGTCTTAAGGTCATGCGTTGTGTTTACGAGTAAGTTTTGTACTTGAATTTTATAATCATCTATGTATTTGAATAGCCTCTAATTGGTTTAATATGTGAGTCACACTTAATAACATATACACCATAAGTAATGGACCAATCTTCCCCGTGTGGAGATGTATCTATTTATTACAAGCTCGCCCGCGGTTTCAGCAACGCTGCCCCGTCCCTTAGAGTCGTAGACATAACATTAACATACCATCACGCCTGTATTCCCTGAAAGGTTAGGCAGAGGCGTACTAATGTACACCCACAGTTCACCGGTATGTTTAGGCCCCATGTAATTATTATTATTATTTGTATCTCCTTTTGGGTATCACGGCATGCCTCCGGTGAGGAAGACATCCGGTACTTTGGAAGGCGTGCGGGGGGACACAGGTCCAACGCGCAGAGGCCCCTTGGAGAGCTTTGATCTAATATGGGATGGGGCATACACCCGGGACACTTCACAACTGTACTATGGGAGTACAGTCATGAAGTATTCCGGGCGGGTGCAGGACTATTGTAAAATATGGAAAAGAAAAAAAAAAAAAAAAAATGGGATTATGGGTGAGGTGTTTGGTGGACCGATAACTTCTATTGCCGGAAGAAAACGGCGTCTGCCTTTGACCCTCGAAAAAATATCCTTAGGGATGGCAGACGGTGACTCGCCAACTCACTAGCTGGGCCCCCCGAAAAGCTGCCAGTACAGGCAAAAGGCGGCAACAGCGGCGTGAGCGGCTAAGGGTGTCGAGAGGTGCGGCCCCGGTTTCACCGTCGCGAGTCTCCAAGAGACCCGGATTGGGTTTCCCCGCTATTACGCCATTAGACACTTCCACCCCCAAGCATATAGCTCTGGCAGCCCCCCTCTGGCCAGCCGTTTAAGGCAAGACAGAGTTGAAAGTCCTGCGGGCGCTCTTGGGTTTCCACTCCAGCTACCCAATATGGGCAAACTGGAGACGAGGCCCTGACCGACTCTCTGGGGCAATAAGGACCGCAGTGTCGCCACTCACCATCAGCTCGCCACAAGCTGCCCTGCGATTTGTACGCTTTTCTTTTAACCTTATGACACATTTTTTGTTTTATTGTCTAAGGTTTGTAAAAGCGATTCTAATCTACCCTCCAGTTTGACGTTAGTCTCATGATGAGGTAACGCTTGTCCCAGAGGGGGTTATTATTATTATTATTATTCCATTTATTTCAGGCGACAAGGCCCATAAAAAAATATATAATACAATAATTATAACATTTAACAAATAATAAAACATAAAATACTATAACATATATATAACTATAAAAACTATCACTATTTCGGTGTGTGTTGTACGGCGCTAGGGATGCGGCCTCGGAAACGCCGGAACACTACACCTCTCGGCCAATACTCCTCCTTCATGAAGGACGACAGATGTTCAGTCGGTACTCTAACCACAAAGGAATTAAAGTTCACGGTGTGCTTAGAGTCCAACCGCTCGACCCTCAGTAATAGGGGGCGACCCTATTGCCATTAACCGGGCACAAATTCCTAACTCCGAGCTGCTACTGGGAATTTCATAGAAAAACCCAATAACACTTTGCTCGACCTGGGAATCGAACCAAGGACCTCTAGCGTAGCAGTCGCGGTCAGGACCACTTGGCTATTGAGGCAGTAAGAGTCGTAGAGTTATGTTAAATAGCTTAAAATAAATTAATAAATATTCTACGACATTTTGCACACCACCATCTAGTCCCAAACTAAGCAGAGCTTAAAGCCTTCCTCTCGAATCACTCTATCTATTAAAAAAAAACGCATCAAAATCCGTTGCGCAGTTTTAAAGAACTGAGTATACATAGGGACAGATAAACAGCGGGAAGCGATTTGGTTTTATACTATGATGATTAAGATGGGGTCTCACGGCCTGTTAACTGACAGGCCACGCCAGACCATTCTAAGCCTGCCCAGGCCTGTCGCCGCCCGTTTCGAGCATTCCTCATGGCCCGTGTCTGTCCAGTGTTTCTTCATTTTCATATACGATTATTGCGGCTGTATGCCACCAGCATTTGAACTTACCGACTCACGATGGATCGGTCAGGTGACCACAGGCCACCGCAGGCCTCATCAGACGCCTGGCCAGGGCCTGGCGTGTTTTAGAACAGGCCGTGGGACCCCAGCATTACAAGGCACACCAACAACTAATTTACAAATGTTTACAAAAGGGTGATTGATATTCATTGTTCCCTCTGTTGGGCATGGGTCAAGAGGGATTCAGCTATAGTCCACCACACTGGACTAATACGGGTTGGCAGACCACATACGCTGTCGAGAAAATCTCTCAGACATAGAGGTTTCCTAACGATATTTTCCTTCGCCATATAAGCACGTGATAATTAACTATGTAATACTCATCGAAATGGCAAAATGCCATTTGGAACTCAAGCAGGCGGCAGGCCCGTCTTTTGATGGGGGCGCTGACCGGCCACTTCGGGACTAACGCTCTCCTACAAAAGATGGGTCTGACGGACACATCAGCCTGCAGGGCCAGCAAAAGGGAAATTGAGAGCATGGAACACCTTCTGTGTACATGCGATGCAATGGCTGGAAAGCGAATGTGCCTTTTGGGTCAGGGTTATCCAAGACCAGAGGACTATAGACTCATACTCCCAGGCCTCATTATAAAGCTCATGGAAGAGCTGTTTGTAGAACTGGGAGGGGATGAGGAATAGATTATCTAGGGAAAGCACAAAAGATCCCATTGGGTCGAAGTGCACTGAGGCCTTGCTGCCTCGGCCCTACACAAGATAAGATAATAACTATGTAATACACACATTAATTCGAAAAGTCAGAAGTGCTTGGCTTGGATTCGAACTCAAGACCTTTTACTTGGCAGTCCAATGGTCATATCACTAGACTATCGCTGCTTTACTAATTTTTTTTTATGGGATAGGCCTCTGGTATCCTCACTCACTCGGCGAAACACGACGTAGGTGTTGTTACAAGTCGGTTTTCTGTGAGGCTATTACTATGATATTCCAAAATGTAGCTAAGCCAATATACTTTTTTCTTTCTCCAACTGTGAGTATCTACCCTCAAATAAACTTCATTACATTATGAACTAACAAATAGAAAGTCATAAACAAAAAATCTTTCAAAAAATCTTTCCCACCGGATCCCAAAAGCCGTATCGCCGTCTCCTCCCCACGGATTGAAAAAAAAAACTCATTTAAAAAATCCTGCAACACCTGTTGCGCCTACGCATCCGTTGCTAAGCGACAGCGCCATATTGGTAATATGGCAGTCTTGCCATCTGTCAAAATTTACATTAAGAATATAATTAGCGCGGCAAAGATGTTCTAGAACAAAGTCAGGTGTCTCAAACCCTTAGGTATACAATTTACATACTTGAAGGTTATCTCTCGAGGTAGGTGTCAAACATACATATAATGAGAAAAAAATCTGCATGTATTACACTGCATTGGAATACCGACCTAACTCCAAGGAAAATAGGTATCAAATTGTTAACCATATTCACTCTTGTGATTCTCTTCTTCAATATTTGATTACATGTGCAACTATTGCATGTAGATCCCATTTACCCAAGTAACGCTATTATGTGTCTCATTAACTACCTGGAATCTATATTTGTGTCTTTTTATGGCATAGGGTGGCAATCGAGCAGACGAATTGTCTGATGATAAGCGATACCACCGCCCCCGGACACCCGCAACACTAGAGGAGACGCAAATGCATTGCCGGAATTTTAAAAGAGTTAGGGCTTCCAGGGTATCCTCACTCACTCGGCGAAACACAACGTAAGCGTTGTTTCGCCGGTTTTCTGTGTCCATCGAGCAGGAATATTTGACCATGATACGGTTGATACCTATAGGCTAGGCTCACGCAAATTAGCTTCTATTACAGGAAACCTAAAGCATTCATATGTTCATCTCTTGTAAACTATTGTAATAAACCAGTAGCTCTCTGCCTATCCCTTGGAGAAGACCGGCTTAGTGTGTAAATAAGACATAATCAACCCATTATTCTGTCCCACTGCAAGGCACGGATCTCCTGCAGGGTTGAGAGGGATTAGGCTATAGTCCACCACGCTGCCCTAATGCGGATTGGCAGACTTCACACGCCGTCGAGAACATTTCTCAGGCATGCATGTTTCCTCACGATGGTTTCCTTCACCGTTTAAGAGCGGGATAATTAACTGTTAATAGATACGCATGTGCCTTCGAAAAGTCAGAGGTTTTGAATTCGAACTAGAGTCGTTTTACTTCGCAGTTCAATGGTCATATCACTAAACACTCCAATATGGAGATTAAAAATGGCCAGTTTTTTCTAAAAATTTTTTGATTTTTATCGAAAGAGATTTCACTGTCCATCAACCAATAAGCAGTTCTGACAGATCCACCTGCCATCTTACATCGCTAACCACACGACACAAGCATTATAGAATAAGAACACCAATACTGGCCCAAAAAAGTATTTAGCATATTAATATCCAATCTCAAAGCCTTCCACGACCTAACGCAACATTATTGGCACAAAAACATTATACAAAAAAGAGTTTTTAAATTCATGCACGTGCTAAGAAAAAGTCGATTCTCGCATTTGCAAAAACATTTATTCATTGTGTTTAAGTTTTTTTGGGCTCTTTTTGCTCCCGTTTTGTTTAAAAAAAGAACTTTCGGATACTCCCGTGGAACCCGTTAGGTGTTTTTGCCCTACTTGGTTCTTTTTTAGTGCATTTGCCTCCGTTGCATAACTTTGGGTCAGTGTGTTCGTGGTTTTTTCGACGGACATTAACTTGGGTGTTCACCCTACGGTTTTTGATGACGTAGGCGAGAAATTGAATGGAGTATAGTTTATGGAGTATTTTACATTGTATTATAAACCTTACCGTATGACAATAAGTAAAATTATCGTCGAGGTAGACTCACCCTGGGAAGTCATCATCAGTCTCAGTTTACAGGCAAGTAGAAGAATAAAAGAGCCTTTAAAAGATACAGAATACTTATAAAATATGGTTCCTTCCTTCGTAGTCGGGCACTCTTGACAGAGTGGTCGTGGCTGTCGATGGACATTGCTGTGTTTCATCGCTGGCTTTCGAGGCCACTGCACTTCGCGCGATGTCCCTCCACTTCTGGCGACTTTGAGCACTGCGAGCACATTGTACTGCAGTGGATTGCGTGGATTTGGTGATGACGTCAATCCAGCGAGTTGGGGATCGACCACGAGGTCTTCTGCCTTCTATGCGGCCTTGTACTACAAGTCGCTCTATCGAGTCTTCGTTTCTTGAGATATGCCCAAAGAACTTCATTATTCGTAGCTGAACAGTCGACGAAAGTCTTTCTTTTATGTGGAGCTCTTTGAGGATGGAGTTATTGGTGCGGAACGCTGTCCAGGGTAGTTTGAGCATGCGTCTCCAACACCACATCTCCAGTGCATCGATTTTCCGGCGATCTTGTAGCCTAAGCGACCAAGTTTCCGCTCCATAGAGAAAAATTGGAAAAACTAGACATTTCATTAGTCGAACCTTAGTATTTTTCGTTATTCGTCTGTCTTTCCAAATTTTTCCCAGTCGCTCTACTGCTGACCTTGTGATAGCGGATCGGCGCTTGATCTCTTCTTCACATCCTCCATTGTTCGTAATAGTGGTTATTACATAAAATATGGTTATTACCTATAAATAGGTAATCAAGTTAGTTTAAGTACCTATTAATGGTAATAGTATCTAAAATTTTTAACTCCGAACTGCCTCATTAGCCAAGTGGTCCTGAGCGCGACTGCTACGCTAGAGGTCCTGGGTTCGATTCCCAGATCGAGCAAAGTGTTATTGGGTTTTTCCATGAAATTCCCAGTAGCAGCTCGGAGTTTGGAATTTGTGCCCGGTTAATGACAATAGGCTCGCCCCCTTACATGGGACCTAAACATACCGACGAACTGTGGGTGTACATTAGTACGCCTCTGCCTAACCCTTCGGGGGATACAGGCGTGACGGTATGTTACATTATCTAATATTTTTAAAAATTTAGAAGCTGCTAATAATTAAAAATATTAAAATATTAAAGTTCTATTGTCAGGGACAAAGTCAGTGATGGGAATCAAGAATTGAATCATTGTTAAAAAAAAATACAATAAGACATTTAAATTACCATAATATATGCAATTAATTACACCGTCATTAATTTCGAATTAAAATGTTTATACTTATTTATATTATTTTATTTAATGCTTTCTTTATTTTAATAAAATATTTTGTCATTGTTGTAAAGATCTGCATTTATTTATTCACTGGTTTACAATCATTACTATTGTATTTAAATATAAAGAAATAAATTATAATATACTTATAACATAAGCTCGCGGAAAAACTGTGATGCGCAAATTGTGCTGCCTAGTCACACACCATCCCGCCTGTATTGTCCCAAATGGTTAGGCAGAGATGTGCTGTTGTATTCTCACAGTTCGCATCTTTGGTCCTATGTAATAGAGGGCGCGCCTATTACCATTAATCGGGCACAAATCCAAACTCCGAGCTGATACTGAGAATTTCGTAACAAATTCGTGACAAAACTACTATGTAAACTATTTTTCCAATATATTTTATCTAATATTGGTGCTAATTCTGTTGTTCAACTGACCAAACTAAACCAAACTAAATTTTTACCAATTTAAATAAAGTAAAATATTATCAACTCCGTTTTTTATGTAAAAAAATGGCGTCTGCAAACAGTGCTACGAAAAGAGCCAATAAAAGGCAAAGAGAGCTTTTATTAGATCGACTATCCCTAAGTCCTTCCAGATGAATCCTTTGTTGATAGTTTCTGAAAAATAACTTTTCGAGTATTTTACCTCTCTAATGAATTCGGAAGAGTTACAATTACATGTTCTCCCATTATAATCACGAAAAAATGTTTACTGAGAACAAATTAACTTGATCATTTTACAAATTGTTACAAATGTATACTACGACTATAAAATTTAGTTTAGTAGACACCTATTTCTATTACGACTAAAATTAGTTTGACGTTTCCAATTTAAGTCTCAATTTGACGTAAAACATGTACAACAGAATACCAAAATGACAATTTAGACTAAATTGAGTAACTAAAATAAAATTAGTCCTGTCAAACCAAATTTTAGTTTAGTCGCGTATTATCTGAATAGCAATGACGACTAAACTAAAATTAGTCGGATTTTAGTTTAGTTTAGTTTGCCACTACAGAATTAGCACCATTATTAATTTATACTAATAATAAAATTGCCGTAGGTACTAATACACAGAGAATACAGTATAACCCTACTGATTGATGATACCCATTCGCGAATGCTAATTTTTATTATAATTATAAATGGTGTCATAAAAATAATTAACTCTAGCCGTTATATAACTCAGTATGAGTAATTTATTAACTTCGTAGGCCGACCGGAAAAATATGCAAAGTTATACCTGATTCTTTATCATCACTACTTATTATAAAACAAAGTCGTTTCCCGCTGTCTGTCCCTATGTATGCTTAGATCTTTTAAACTACGCAACGGATTTTGATGCGGTTTTTTTTAATAGATAGAGTGATTCAAGAGGAAGTTTTTAAGCTATTTAACATAACGCTACGACTCTTAGGAACGGGGCAGCGTGGGTGAAACCGCGCGCGGGTCGCTATTGTACAATATAATATTCTTATCAAGTTTGCTTATTATTTTCAATTTTGGTGGCATCATGCCTCAGAGTTTTTAATAATAAAACATTACATACTATCACGTCTTTATTCCCCTGAAGGGTTAGGCAGAGCTGTATTAAGGTACACCCACAGTTCGACGGTATGTTTAGGTCTCATGTAAGTAATAGGGGGCGAGCCTATTACCATGGGCACAAATTCTAAACTGCGACCCGCTACTGAGATTTTCATAGAAAAAACCAATAACCCTGCTCTACCTGGGAATTAACCCAGGACCTCTAGCGTAGCAGTCGCACTCAGTACCACTAGGTTATCAATGAGGCAGGTACCTATATATACTTTTGCAATTATCCATACTGATTAAAAATGCGAATTTAACTTCTGTATGTCTTTTCTTATGGTTTAATAGTCCTTGTTATCGAGTATAGTGTGAGCAGAATTCAAGTCCACATAAGCAAGTTCTTCATCTTGAAATTTTTTGAATCATAATTGCATGATTATTAGCCTAGTGGTCCTAGCGTGACTGCTACGTTAGAGGTCCTGGGTTCGATTCCCAGGTCGAGCAAAGTGTTATTGGGTTTATCTATGAAATTCCCAGTAGCATCTCGGAGTTTGGAATCTGTGCCCGGTTAATGGCAATAGGCTCGCCTCCTATTAAATACATAGGACCTAAACATACCGGCGAACTGTGGCTGTATATTAGTACGTCTCCTGCCTAACCTGTCGGGGAATACACGCGTGATGATATGTTATTCAATATTGCATTGCACATTTCCAAAATACTCAAAATTTTACTTTTATCTCTTCACCTCCCATATCCCGGATGATAAAACGCTGTTAGCACACAGCATGTGTTTCAAAAATTTCGCCTCATAGTCGCCACATTGTGTGATAAATCTGTCTTGGTACTGGTGTGCGTAATCCGATACTTGGGTGAATGTGTGCGTGAGTCTAATGCGCGCACGCAGCGATGTTGCATTGTTGCATGCTTCACTCCCACCCCCGGTACGAGGATGAGGTGGTTTTGATACTTTTCGCTGCGATTAGCCTACTTATTTTGTTATCAATACCAAAGAATCCTTTATAATTTAAGATAAAAAAGCTATGGTAGTACACAATTTCTTTAAAAGTAATGTGTGCTTGTCGCGGTCAGTCTATGAAAGACTTACTATTCTTAGCAAATCGAACCTCCTCTAACCTCGTAGAGCTGTCAGCTGGGACCTAATCCATTGTTAGAATCCCAAAATATCAAGCAGCCAATCTATCCTTAGGATATCGGAACTGCCCAGAAATTGGATTTCGGAAGCCTGACAGTCGCTTCGTGTGAAATACTGATATTTATCTGGTTAGGTAATAAAATAATACAAGAAATAGACGGGACAACAGAAACAAAATAGTACTTAACCTACTTTTTACTCAGGAACAAATCGTTTTGTTTTTTATGAAAATATTCGTAAATAATCCTATAACACTTTTAAGGGCCACTTGCACCAACTTCTTAAACATATTTAAAAATTTGGTGCAAGTGGGCCTAAATCTCTTTTCACCGAATTGCCAGTGAGCAGATATATACACCTGTTATAGCAAAATTGTACCTACCAGTGAAGAAATTAAAAGATTGTTGGAGTTTTTTACCGGATTCTTCTCCATAGGATCAACGGTTTTGAAACCGTGCAACTAGAATAAGAACGTGTTTTTGAACCTGTAACAGCTTATTTAAACTCAAGTATCAAAACTGTTTGTTCCTTCTATGGGGTGAGAATCGTGGGCGAACAGAGGGTGGGTCGCATAATACAACCTTTTTTTTAAACAACCATAGATTTTTTCTACCTGCGAACCCAAAAATTCTACCTGACGTGCGCTGGCGCAGATTTCGAGTCGTTTTTGAGTTTCGAATGAAAAAATTCGTATTACGAATGTTGAAGGGGGCTTTTTGCTTTTAAATTTTTTACTGAATTTCACTTGCCAGTGACGTAAGGTGAGCGTTTTTGTAATGTTTATATTTTTTCTAGCATTTTCACAGTTATTGAGGTGTAAATTGGTGAATGGAAATGTTTTTACTGAACTTTTTTTTTTGAAAGTTTACTCACGTGTTCAGATAATCCGCGCTCTACCAACAAATTCAAGTTCCTCCTAATAATGATATGTTGAGCATAACATACCATCACGCCTGTATCCCCGAAAGGTTGAGCAGAGGCGTACTAATATACACTAACAGTTCCTAGTATGTTTAGGTCCCATGTAAAAGGCACCTCTGCCTAACCTTACGGGGAATACAGGCGTGATGGTATATTATGTATGTTATATAACAAATTACTTATTTCGTTGCACAATTCACGGTTTCATTGTCATGAACTCTGTTGGTTACACACACTTAGGCATGATAGCACGGTACGCGAATTGATGAAGGAGCTTTTTAACAGATTGTCTCCTAAACTTGGCGATAACTTGTAGACACCAGGACAAAACCAGCAATATTATGGAGCTATATGGAGCTCCATAATATCGCTGGTTTTGTCTACAAGCAAAACCGAAACTATCGAAAATCCGAAATGAAAATTTATCCGAAACCGTATCTGAATCCGATTTTTTTTTACGAATAATTTCGGATAGTGTTACTGAGTATTTGGGTATCTTAAACTTACCTTGGTGGTCGTCAATTTATTATTATTTTCGAATCCCGGGATCATAAAAATAGTTGTACTTACTTATGACTAAAATGCAAATAATAACCAGTCGTATTAGTAATTTGCATCAGGAACTCAAATGCCATTCAAAATAAGTGTCAGCACATTTTCTTTAACGCACATTGCAGCTGGCTTCAGAGAGGTCTCGCAGTCACCATTCTACAGACTGACCGCAATTAACACAGCTTATTCTTACAGATAGTTCAATTGTTTTTTTATTGTTTAGAAACAAACCCACATCTTACGAACTTTTTTTTATTCTAATGCATTCCACAATACCTGTACCGAGTGATAGCAATCGTAACTACACAGACATACGACTAAGTTTAGCTGGCTGTCCATATGAAAGTCATGGCCGGCGCAAACGCAACACGTATGTTTGTATAAATACGATCACGCCTGTATTCTCCGAAGGGTTAGGCAGAGGTGAGCTAATGTACACAATTCGCTGTTATATTTCGGTCCTATTAAATAAGTGTTAAGATTTTTCCATTAGGTAACTGTGCACAAATCCAAACTCCGAACTGCAACTAAAAATAATTCTATAGGAACACCCAATAGTCAATACAATGCTTGTCTGGGGATCGAATCCAGGTCCTTACGATGGGCCTGCGATTGTCCACGCAGCTTCACTTGCAAATCAGCTGATGTGTGCGGTTGTCATTTACCTATGAGCCATTAACCCTGGCAATAAGCCACAATTGTTCAAGGATGAACAGAATTTGTCAAACGTTAGCTAATATTACAAATTATTCGGCATCATTGAGGTATTACGTACTTGGTACGACTACGTCTAACAAATTGACTGCACGGCTTAGCCGTACTAGAAAATCAGTATCGAATCGATTGGTCAATAATGAGTCAAAGTTCAGACCAAGTTTTATATTTTAATCCACAATAAAACTGTTTGTCTTCTAATTGTTTACACAGCATCACTACCTAGGATATAAGTACTCATGATAATAATAAACTGGATGACTGTTATATAATAAACTTACGCAATATTCATATTAATTACGTTTTCTAATCGCGTTTAGCACTCTTTGAATTAGCTATTTTATCGAAATCTGTTCAGCAGTTTTTGTTCGAAGTAGTCACAGATAAATAGACATAGTAACACATATATATGATTAGTATGGATAATTTAAGTTATTTAATTCTCTATGTTTAATGAATATTACTGAAATAATCAGTGTAATATCTCAATGTTCAGTTCATATGAGAGTCATGGCCACTTTTCAATACTTGCGTTTTTATTTATTTTTGCACAATTAACATACAACTGATATTTTAGGAAATGCTTAGGCAATATACATATAAAAATTTTATTTTATTAATTGTGTGATATTGTACTTTTGAGTGTTATTTTTACCTCTATTTTGGCTAATTTCTATTATCCTAGACCTTTCGCGTTCATGCAGTCATATGCGTCGCTTGCTTTTCGCTACTATCGGTTTTTGCGTCGTGCGAAATGTCCGCCACAGTAAAGTGTCCTCAGTGTAATATCGTTATTAACGAGCTACTATGTTACGTCCAAAATAAGTTGTCGACGAGTGATGACGATACCTTAATTCGTATATGTGTTTCGGCCTTTAGTAACGAAGAAATCAAAAATTCTAAATCGTTACTTTTTGGATCTGTTCCGACTAATAAGAGAAATATCAAACGGAAGCAAAATGGCAAAGAACACCGTGACTTAGCCGATATAATTGGCCTGTTCAAGTCTACTGACCCTGATGTGATCCCGATTTTCGTCGCGCGGCAACTTGACAATCTACCCCCTATCACATTTGATCACTTGGATGTGACTAAGTTGTTAAAGGATCTCACCTTACTCAAGGATGAAGTGCGAGAACTGAAGTCAACTAGTGTGACGAGAGATCAATTGGATAAACTTAAGATGGACCTTCAGTATGACCTCAAGTTTGGATCATTGATCGAGCATGCACGGAACGAACAGTGTGTGAATTTGAAACGAGGTGGTGGCATCGGTGACTTTTCTCTTGGTAACTCATCATACAGAAGTCTGGAGGCTTCTAATAATGCAGTGCAAAGTCCGAGAAGTCAAGAGAGTGTCGCAAAACTCGCGGTTCATATTACCGATAAACAAAGTCCACTTTTTGAAAGCAGTGAGTATGTTGAGAAGGAACCGCCTCTTTCAGTATCGAAAAGCGGATCTATGACGCGGGCTCACTCGCCGTCGTCCGTACAAACAGCTGTTGGTGTTACGTCACAGTCGCAGAGGATAAACTCTGATAGTAAACTAGTGCCACATTGCGGTGATGTTTTGCCTAGAAGTGAGAATGATGGATGGATAGTTGCTACGCGTCGTAAACTGAAGCAAAAATACCGTTACGCTGGGAAAGCGGGGGTTGCTAAAGACACAGTAGGGTATTTCAAAGCTGCTGAAAAGAAAGTGCCCATGTTTATTACGAATGTGCACAAAGATTCACATACAGCTGACATCATAAAGCACATTGAAATAAAAACCCGCGTAGTTGTTAATTTGGAAAAGCTGTATCTACGAAAAAAGGTTGACTATGATGCATACAAGTTTTTTATACCTGAATCCAAAGTACCTGCATTTTTAGATGAAAACATCTGGCCGCAAAATATAATATTCAGACGGTTTGTGCATTATAGTCAAAGACGTAAGGACGAGTACTCGCTTAAAGTCGGCAGTGTCAGCAACAACAATGCCTAATAAAAGTTTGTTAAGATTTGCCAGCTTTAATTGTAAAAGTGTGAAGCGTTCCATAGAGGGCGTTCGTGAACTTTGCGAATCGTGCGACATAATAGCGCTTCAGGAGTGTTGGCTGCTACCGGAGGAGCTGCCTTTTCTGAGCACCATCCATGGTGACTTCAGCAGCACGGGGAAGTCGGCCGTTGACACGTCTGCTGGCATACTGCGTGGGCGACCCTATGGAGGGGTAGCCCTGCTATGGCGAAAAAGTGTGTTCAGTGATGTATCGGTCATTCCGACTGATAACCCGCGAATATGTGCGGTACGTATTCATACGTGTGATAGGCCATTCATTGTGATGAGTGTGTACATGCCCACGGATGCAGTGAGTAACCTGCCGGAATTCTCGCATTGCTTAGGACTGGTAAGTGCGATTGTCGATAGTAGTGATGTGGAGGCGGTTTACTGTCTTGGTGACTTTAACGCACATCCGCATGAACTATTTTTTACGAACTTATTAAACTACTGTAGTGATAATAACTTTGCATGCGTTGATGTAGATAGGCTGGGGTTGACGTCGAACACGTACACGTATGTTAGTGACTGTAATGAGGCTAGGAGATGGCTTGATCACTGTCTCTGTACAGAATCGTCTCTGAGAACTGTACGTAGTGTTAGCGTTAAGTATGATGTTCTGTGGTCGGATCACTACCCATTGTTGATCGACTGCGATCTTAATATAATTAGGCCGAAAGTAAAGCAGAGTATGTCCTATGATAACTTAGTTGTGTGGGGAGAAAAAAGCCCGAATGCTATCAAAACCTACAGGCAAGAATGTCATCGGCGACTGCGAAATATTGACTTCCCTCGCGTAATGTCCAACTGTTGTGATCGCATATGTAGTGATCCGGACCACAATCTAATAATTGATTGCCTGTATCAGGATGTGGTATCCGCTCTTAGGGAGGCTGCCATTGTTAGCAGGGAGACACGAGTCATAGGTAAGGGGCCGAAGCGCGTGGTGGGTTGGAATAAGCACGTCCGCGGGGCTCACGCGTACGCTAGGCTTAAGTTCAATGAGTGGCTCGATTGTGGTAAACCTACATCTGGTGTGATTTATGAGGAAATGTGTTTTACTCGTAAGATCTTTAAATCTAAACTAAGGTGGTGCCAGAATCACCAAGACCAAATCCAGATGGACATCTTAGCCGAGTTACACTCTAAAAAAGACTTCCGTGGCTTCTGGAAGTCTACAAAAAAGCACAACCTTAGGCCTGGTTTGCCGGCGAGTGTCGATGGTGTGTCTACTGAAAGGGATATTGCCAATGTTTTTAAATCCCATTTTTGTGTCGAGCCTAGCGGTATCCCACTCTCTGAGGTGGTCGATGCTGAGTCACAATGTACTGTCTTGGAACCAAGAGTTAAGTTAGCGGCTGCTGACATAGCTAAGACCATCGGGTGTATGACCAGGGGTAAGTCTCCAGGACATGACGGGCTCAGCATCGAACACCTACAGCATGCAGGTCCCCACCTGCCACGTGTTTTGGCCATGCTATTCACGTTCTGCCTTCGCCATTCATACTTACCGGACGAGCTGATGAGGACGATCGTAGTACCAATTGTTAAAAATAAAACGGGGGATATATCAGATAAAAACAATTACAGACCGATCTCATTAGCAACAGTCATCGCCAAGGTATTTGACAGCGTGCTTAATGCTCAGTTAAACAATACAATAACTTTGCACGATAACCAGTTTGGGTTCAGGGCCAAACTTTCCACAGATAGTGCTATACTGAGTTTAAAGCATGCTGTCAGATATTACACGGATCGGAGCACGCCTGTTTATGCCTGCTTCCTCGATCTGTCCAAGGCGTTTGACCTGGTTTCGTACAAAGTGCTGTGGAGAAAGTTGCTTGATAGACAAGTTGAGCCTGAAGTTATTAAAATCTTCCAGCACTGGTACGAGAACCAGGTTAACAATGTTAAATGGTCGGGTGCTCTGTCGGACTCATACAGGTTGGAGTGCGGGGTGAGGCAGGGAGGATTGAGCTCACCAATACTCTTCAATGTGTATATTGACGGACTTGTTGCCGAGCTCAGCAGCCGCCATATTGGATGTCATATTGATGATGTGTGCTTTAACAATATCAGCTACGCTGATGATATGGTGCTGCTGAGCGCGTCAATAGGGGGACTCAGAGAGCTAATAAGCATTTGCGAGGCGTATGCTCTTACACATGGCTTAAAATACAATATCAAAAAGAGTCAGCTTATGGTTTTCAATGCGGGTCATAAGTGTCCGGCGGAGGTTCCACCAGTAAGGCTATGTAAAGTACCTTTGGAGCGGGTACATACTTTTAAGTATCTAGGCCATATTGTGACTTCCGACCTGAAGGACGACGCGGATATTGAGCGAGAAAGGAGGGCGCTGTCGGTGAGGGCGAATATGATTGCCCGCAGGTTTGCTCGTAGCTCTAGAGATGTGAAGGTGACCCTGTTTCGAGCATACTGCACATCTTTTTATACGAGTAGCCTGTGGGTATCATATTTGCAGAGATCTTACAGTGCTCTCCGCGTTCAATATAATAACGCACTGAGGGCACTGCTGCGGCTGCCTCGCTTCTGCAGCGCATCAGGAATGTTTGCGAGGGTCCGCATTGACTGTTTTTATGCCAGCATGCGCAAAAGAGCGACCTCGATAGCGAGTAGAGTGCGGGGCAGCGGCAACGGTCTCCTTTCCGTTATTGCCAACAGGTTGGACGGGCCCTTCATACAACACTGGCAGGCCTTACATGCACCCATATATAGGGCTTGGGGCAGGTAGAATCATTCATTAATTCATTTTCATTTATTCAACTACCTATATTAATTTATTATTATTAACTATATTATTATGTATGCTCAAATATGGACTATTTATATCGTCTGAAATAAATGTTTTATTTTTATTATTATTTTATTATTATTATATACCTACTATACATAACATACCATCACGCCTGTTTTCCCCAAAAGGTTAGGCAGAAGTATACACCGAGAGTTACCGATATGTTTAGATACACACACACGTACACAAATCAATACTCAATAAATACCTTAACGACATTTATGACATGACATACCATCACGCCCTGTATGTATTCCCTGAAGGGTTAGGCAGAGGTGTACTAATGTACGCCCACATTGCATATTTGGGTCCCACGTAACAGGTGGCAAGACTATTGCCATGGTTCAGTAAGTGATGTGAAATGGATTATTTGATAATAGAAAAATCTAATAACACTTGAAACAATCAATCCTAGTACTTCTACTAGGTTCGGTTCCTAGGTCGAGCGTGAATCTTGAGCATAAAGACCGAAGCTCTATCTATACTAATTTATAAAGCTGAAGAGTTTGTTTGTTGTTAATCTCTAATCTCAGGAACTACGGGTCCGATTTTTGAAATTCTATCAGTGTTAGATAGCCCATTTATTGAGGAAGGCTATAGGCTATATATCATCACGCTACGCGGACGAAGTCGCCGGCAGAAGCTAGTACATTATAAATGCCACAGCCAGAAATATTAACAAAAATTATCACCTTCATTTAATATTGCATAGAAAAATGATGTTTCAAATAACTAACAATGCTTCACTAGATAACGAAACTATCCTTGACTTGCGTGACCCGAGAATCGAATTCACGGCCAGCGGCAGCAGTCCATTAGACCGGACAAGGACTGTTCAATTAACTAAATGCTTTTATTTGCCTACTTATTTAAGGTACATTTAAACAATTTAACAGTGAAATAATTAATTAAAATAATATTATTCAGCGAAATCTCTACTATTATAAAATTGTAAAAAAGCTGTGACTGAAGATATTTAAAAAAAAACACGTGGGTTATGGTATATAAACGTCTCCGAATCCGAAAATGTGATTTTTAAAATTCTTGTCTGTTTGTCTGTTTGTTACGGGTTGGACCAAAAACTACTGAATAGATTATAATTTTATTATCACTGTTAGAAAGTATATGCTCCAACTTAAAAACTGGTGAACTTCTTAACTCAATTAATTAAATGAATCCTGCGATACAGCTTGACCTCCGGGATGTATAGAAGCCCTTACAAAGAAGAGGTCATCAATGTTGGTTTTCATTTTTACTCCTGATAATAATTAGCTTCACGTGAGCGAAGCCGCGGGCAGAGGCTAGTAATATAATATTTACAGAAAAACCGGCCAAGTGCAAGTCGGACTCGCGCACCGAGGGTTCCGTATTTCAAAATATTGTTATTATATGATGTAACTAAAAATTTATGCTTTTTGGAATTTTTCCTTTATCTTTGCTATAAGATGTTGCTTCGTACCAAATTTCAAGATTCTGAGTTCACGGAAAGTAGAATAAAAAGTAGCCTATGTTATTCCAGACTAATAATCTATCTCTGTGTCAAATTTTATCTATTTCATCTGTTATGGCGCGATGGCGTGAAAAAGTAACAAACATTCATACATCAAAGTTGGATATGTAGGATGTTCGACGACACTGCTTCTGCGCTGCGTGTTGTGGGTTCGATCCCCACACGACGCAAATATTTGTATAATCTACAAATAGGTGTTCCGGATTTTTATGTAAAACTTCGTGTTTGTAAGCAACCACGATACAGGAGAAAATCCTACGTGTGGGGCAACGTTTTTAAAAGAAAAAAAGAATAACTACATAAATGGGTACTTATATAATATAACTAGCTTCTGCCCGCGACGTCGTCCGCGTAGCGTGATGATATATAGCCTATAGCCTTCCTCAGTAAATGGGATATCTAACACTGAAAGATTTTTTCAAATCGGACCAGTATTTCCTGAGATTAGCGCGTTCAAGCAAACAAACAAACAAACTCTTCAGCTTTATATATTAGTATATAGATTAAAATGAACATGAAACTCATTACATATGTACCCGTGTAATAAAAAAAAAATGACGTCCGATTCAATGAGCAGAGAATTACAAGGTCAACAAGATTTGGCAAAGTAACTAATAATCATTACTTATAATTTGATATAAACTCACATACATACATACCATCACGCCTGTATTCCCCGAAGGGTTAGGCAGAGGTGTACTAATGTACACCCACAGTTCACCGGTATATTGTAGGTCCAACGTAATAAGGGACGAGCCTAGTTCAAACTTCGAGCTGCTGCTGGGAATTTCAAAGGAAAAATCGAATGAACACTTTGCTCGACCTGGGAATTGAACCACGTCCTCCAGCCTAGTAGTCACGCTCAGGACCACTAGGCTGAGCTAATGAATAAATGAGGAAAACCTTAATAGCTAAAATTCTAACCATACAAGCCCAAACTTTGAGTTGCTATTGAGAATTTAATAGAAAAACTCAATAACACTTTGCTCGACCTGGGAATCGAATCCAGGACCTCTAACGTGGCAGTAGTGCTTGAGAACACTAGTTATAATCTTATAGTACACTAGCGTCTTGACCTGGCTTCGCACGGTTTCACAATGTCGTGATGCATGTATAAATATAATCTAAGTGGCAGTGAATATAGTATCAAAATCATTTGCGTAGTTTATAAGAAGTTAGCAGAGAAATAGCAGTGATAGCCTAGTGATACGACCATTGGACTGCCAAGTCAAAGGTCTCGAGTGCGAATCCAAGGCACGCACCTCAGACCTTTCGAAGTTATGTTAATTATCACGCGCTTAAACGGTGAAGGAAACCCGCATGCCGGAGAGATTTCCTCGACGGCGTGTGAAGTCTGCCAACCCGCATTAGGTCAGCGTGGTGGACTTAAGCCTAATTCCTCTCATTTGAAGAGGAGACCCGTGCCCGACAGTGGGACAGAGTAATGGTTTGATTGTGAAGCAGAGAAACGCATAGACGAAAACAGCAATTATGCTTCATTATTTAGAGAAGAGATTTCCATGCAGGCTGTCATTGAAGGGGCTGGCTATAATGGTCATGGCGCACATCACAAATCCATACGGTAGGTATGGGTCTTGGATTCATACAGGAAACCTGTGGCTTAAGTCCAATGGTCATATCACTAGGCTAACAAGGATATATGGCCTATATGGTTATATGCGCTAATCCAAATTTAGTCCTCAGTGGCTCAGTTCCTTCATCATGATCAAATAAATAAAATACTCTGAAATGACACAAATCAGAAATATAATTGCACCTAGTTACAGATAATTTATGTTAAATGTAGTCCCTCCAAATATATCAAACGATTTTACACAAAACTCCATCTATTCAATTCCAGCCACCTGAGTTTTGACAATGAATTCTCCTTTTGTGTTAAAAAAGAATTATTTTTTATAAAAAATTGGTCCCACGATGCGTAATGCAGTTTTTTCTTTTATGGTACGTCTTTCTGCAGTTTTTATTACTTTTGATTGAGCATCATTGTCCCCATACGTGTGTCATGCTTTTTATTAAAGTGGACGAAACAGGAGCTTCCAGAAATGTGTCAGTATTACTCAATAGATTGAGAAATGTTGCATTAAGTATCAAAAGTTCTGCATCTTGCAAATAAATCAGCGTTCATTTTTGATAGCCCTAAGGATAGGAAGATATATTAAGTCTACATCATCCATAGATAACAATACAAAAATTACACTAAAGAAGGATGATACAGCCGGCAATACTTAGCAGAGTCCACTTAAAACGTTAATAACTAATGTTATTGAAGTGAATATGCATAAATTGTAATCTCCCAAGACATCTGTTGTCCATCCATCCCTTTGTAAAGTTTTAAAATCCTTAAAACTATGACGGTCGCCACAGGACGCAGTAATACCAATAAATTCCGAAATAAAGGAAACGCACATTTTCAATGCCGTAGCAAAATTCCACCAAACTAATGATTAAAATTTTATAAACTTCATACCAATCCCAACCTTAGGAGTAAGAAACAAAAATCAGAATTGCTTATCTAATTATCATGCAGTAAGTCATTAAGTCTTAGGGGATGCTATTCAAGATGTTGCAGATGACGTTACGAATATAAACGATGTAAGTTCCCAACTCAATAACAAAAACAGAACTCTAAAGTTTTGAGATACAATTGAGATTGCAATGACGTTAATAGCGAAGATAGGTTGATGTTGATACAAGGGATGGTTGCAGGTAAAGAAATTTGAACATTCTGAGGGATGATAGAAAAAAATAAGGGTCGTATTTAAGATACAAAGGATGGTGTTGGCGTCAAGCGGCGCGATGGATGGTCTGCGGATGCAGTTTTAGATTTATGCCAAGATTTCGAATATTACATAGACACAGTTAATTGAATATTACCATTTGCTGAGATCTGAGATAAAGGCAATAAACAGTTAGATTTAGAGGCTACTCCACCAATAACTTGGTTAGAAGATGATCTTGTGAAATGGGCCAAAATTACCTGAGGGAGAAATTGCTGAGCTTTTCGTTCGAATTATCGAAGGCTTGTTTAAACTTATTTGATTATAGATGCTGGTATATATAATCAAATAATGTTAACCAAACCTATTTTGTATTTAAGTACTATGTATATATTTTATTAATGAGTATTTATGTTTATCGGTGTATTGGTATTAAGTATTACTTTTTGGTGTACAATAAAGAATATTTTATCCTTCTATCTATCTATGTGTCAATAAGTCAGTAAAGTTAATACTGTACTGACTTAATTGACAATGATTACTAAGTTTTTCACTATTTTACCCATAGAAATAGAGGTAAAGTAAGTCAACTAGTAAAATAAGTAAGTATTGTGTGCACGTTTAGTTATTAAAAGTTTAGATTATACATGATTTTTATGTCTAGCTTTAAAAAAAAGAAATTGAGCTGAAGCTGAAGTCTATATAATTGTATTCAATTATATATTTGTATTGATATATAACTGATATTTTCCAATAATTTATAGTCTTGGAAGCTGAATCCTTCTTTCTTAATAAAGAAAAATACGTGCTGTCTCATTTTAACGACATCTGCATAAAACAATCTATTTTGAATAAATACTAGAAAAAATGTCTATTCAAACACATTGCCACTATAAAACCTCGATCTTCAGAAAAAAATAAATTGTGATATCCTACGTCTTGTATCAAGTGAATAAGGTTGAGAATTGGACCAGATATTTCTTAAAAAAAACTGAGGCGCCCATCTTCCTACAGGAAGAGGAACTTATTTGATTATAATAAACATTAGAATCGGAATAAAAAATGAAAACCAGGTGCATATTGAAAACTTTGTTTTTTACCGAACCAACCTAGGCTTTTGTTTGTTTTATAATATCGTTTGCCTGTGCCACCCTTTCGCTCTTTTTTAAAAAACTTTTTCAGTAGCCAAAAACATTTTTTTATTGTTTATAAAAAGTACTAACGAAAAGTGAAAGTTTACTTTTTTGTCTCTTGAAATTGCTACGTAAAAAAGATTTGTGAAACTTAAAAATCGGTTTCCTTTGCCAGCTTATTAGTTTTTATTGTTTTATTTGATGCAGTAGTTGCTATACACTCCATTGTTCTTAAATATTATGCTATTGCGATGGATTTCTTTGTCGGTATCTTTTATAATGTTATCATTGATTCTAATACCTCATTGGTCTATACGTCTTTAGTGTGATTACTACACTAGAAATTCTGAGTTATATTTCCAGGTCACGCAAATATTATTCGGATATTCTATGAAATTCAAATCGGAGTTCAGATTTGTGCCCGGTTTTTGCCTTCTGTTATAATGACATCAAAACATACCCGCAAATTGTGAGCGTACAATTAAAACTCTTCTGGCTAACCCTTCGGGGAATACAGGTGTTATAAATGCCTCTGAAGCAGTAAACCTGGATTAAAAACTTCGTTCTTTACTTCAAATAGCTACCCAAGCGTTTTTACCTCTGATTTTTTCTTCAGCCACAAATGCCTCATTAAAATCATTTCATTAAAATTTTCAAACAATTTTTATAAATAGTACTGACTTCATGCCCACAGAGTAATGAAGATACATTAAAAAAATTCGATCTTAGTCTCAGAACCCGTCTCTCAGATCCGGTTTCAACATTCGCGTGATGAATGACAGGGCACTTGCACGAACGATCCTGCTTACCACGATACCTGTTTCGAAGCCTACTTCCTCAAACTCTTCAACTTGGATGGCATCCATTACTGCTTTCGTTTGTTCAATTACATTTCCGTTCAGACCTGTAGCACCAATGGATGGAACAGGTGCGTTTTTAATTGTTTCTGGATGAATAATGTGATCATTATAGTGATGAGCTATAGACTGAGTAGATCAAAATGGCGGTCTCCCAAAAATACAGGTTCCATGGTAGGTAGGTGTAAGAAATTAGCTGCATACGAGTTTGTAGTTCGTTAGTTTTTTTTTTAACATCTAGTTATTGCCTCACGAATTTGTTTACAGGGTAGCCGGAGACCCTGAGTATATTTTAGGAAACAACTTACTGTTTTTACGCTGGAGGTTTGATTCCCAGTTCCAGCGAAGTATTGTTGTGTTTTTCTATGAAGTTCTCAATAGCGGCTCGTAGTTTGGATTTGTACATAAATACCTGTTAGGTACCTATATATGGGACCAAAATATACCGGCTAATTTTGGGAGATTATTTGTAGTGAATTTACAGGCTGATGGTAGGTACCTACTTTAATTTTTTTTTTATTATTTCAATGATCTAATATTCGCGTAGAGTTTTTATTCTCCAACTTAAATTATTTCAGAACTGTTATCAGATCACATAGGTACTGATATTATCTATCGTTCAAGCTCTTATTAGAAAAAAGAAGGGTTTGAGACATTTTGAGATATTTAAATTGATATTACACAAAAAAAATGGAACGATTCAATAATTACATAAAGTTTATTGATTAAAACAAATATTTAAATACTTAACAATTAAATTACATTATTTATAAATAGCTTGTTTAGCTAAGTTTTTAAAGAACTTGTACTCTATCATTGAATTTACTCACTATCAAAATATAACTCAATGTTAAAAAAATGTGTCCCAAACATTACCATAAAAATCAATTCATGTTCCAACTGACGCTAGCATCTCTAAGCGACAATTTACACTACAATACAAACAAAAAAAAAACACTTGTCAAACACCTGAAAACATTTGAATCAGAATAAAAGAAAAAATCGAAAAGATTCGATCAACTTCCTTCCTTGTACCAAAACAGGTGATTTTAGGTTCTAAATAAAAAATCTATTCACTATTGAACCCCTTGCGTACAGAAAAAAAGTAATGCATATGAATAAGGAAAAAAAAACAAGGATACAAAACAGTCCAATGACATTGAAAAAAAGTTTATGAATTGTGATCTTGTAAATTAGAAGCAAAAATTAATACGAAAATATTGCAAATTACAATAATTGCAAGTTTTCGCTTTTCATTGAAAAAAAATTACTTAAGTTGTATTGAATATTGGTAGACTAGGCTAGTTTTTATTCATTTAACTCAGTGCAAAAAGATTTTAAAATAATTGGTCGGTAGAAAATAAACTGAATTCATGTTTTTTTATTTCACTCTACAAACATTTTTTTTATCAACATCGTCACAAAACTGACGTCACATTTTAAACAACAAAAATCGAAAGTTACAAAAAAGTAACACTTTTTACGACCCACTAATTAAGCTTTGGTGCCATAAAGTGATATAACTTTACTCTTTGTTGTCATTTCATTGTCAGGAAAATGTTTATAAATGAGACTAAAAATTCTTTAGAGTAATTTTATTATTTTTATAAGTTACTTTTTGATGCCCCGATCTATTTAAAAGACTTTATTAGGCTCTGTAATAAATGTTTTACTTTTAATCCTTTAAGTGGCTTAGGTATAGTTGCTGCTACAGTTTTCTTTACCCCTTGTAATTTGTTCGGATCTTTAATACCAGCATCAAATTTGTCCTATTCATTGAAGATCCCTAGTGATCAGCTTATTACGGATTAGCCTAAGAACTCATCATTACCTTGAGTACTTTCTTTATCCATTATACGATGGGATTTAGATTTATCTGTCTATTAGCTTCTGCCCGCGACTTCGTCTGCGTGGACTTCAGATAAAAAGTAGCCCATGTGTTATTCCAGACTATAATCTATCTCTGGGCCAAATTTTATCCAGATCCGTTCAGAGTCGTTCTGGCGTGAAAGAGTAACAAACATCCATCCATCCATCCTCACAAACTTTCGCATTTATAATACTAGCTTCTGCCCGCGACTTCTTCTGCGTGGACTTCAGTTATAAAGTAGCCCATGTGTTATTCCAGACTATAATCTATCTCTGTGCCAAATTTTATCCAGATCCGTTCAGTCGTTCTGGCGTGAAAGAGTAACAAACATCCATCCATCCATCCATCCATCCATCCTCACAAACTTTAAACATAAAAAAAAATACCATCACGCCTGTATTCCCCGAAGGGTTAGGCAGAGGTGTACTAAGGTACACCCACAGTTCGCCGGTATATTTACGACCCATGTAATAGGAGGCGAGCCTATTGCCATTAACCGGGCACAAATTCCAAACTCCGAGCTGCTACTGGGAATTTCATAGAAAAACCCATAACACTTTGCTCGACCTGGGAATCGAACCCAGGACCTCTAGCGTAGCAGTCGCGGTCAGGACCACTTGGCTAATGAGGCAGCGTCCTATGGTACCTAATCTCAGCTTACAGACTCCAGTAATACCAGTGGTAGCACTCATGCGCTGTCTTTAAAAGTCCACTCTAGAACCTCCCCTATTTCGGGTACCTACATCTCCGGGGAGACTAAAGAGGTCTCCCCGGAACTTATAAAGTTTGTTTTTCGTCATAATTTATTTTTTTAAACTTATCAGACTTTAAATTTCATGCATGTATTTTAAAAAAGTTGATAAGACTTTTTTATTATTATTTTTACATTTGAGCCGTAAGGTAATTGAATTTTATAGGCATCTCGCAATAAATAGTTCAACACATCTGCCCATTGCTTCGGATAATGAATTCTGCTTCGTGCATATTAGATATAATATGCATAATATTACCATATGAATAGAAAACTTCTATCTGCCCTATGGTCATCGACAAAGACTATTGTCCTGTCCTCCAATTGCATAGGAATAATATCATAGGATAGGGGAATTATTTTTCAAAACTGTGTACTTTTAAATAATTATGATGAAAACAAAAGCATCTTTTAGGTACTAAAGTAATATAGTAGGTATTCAATGATTACTGATTTACTAAAAAGGAAAAAAAACTTTAAAATTTTTTGCAATTTTTATTCTTGTTATTTTATTTTTTATACAAAGCATTATTTACTCTGCATTTTTATTAAATTTATTATTCTTTAAATTGTTTTCTCCCTGATTCATTAAGGCGGTCATTAGGAGTCGTGTTTGCACAAACACTGTTTTCAATTTTAAATTCTTTCTTTAAGGCGTTGAGTAATCGATTCCTGCCGGATCCACTGCATACAATTAACCACCCTCATTTGCGTTTGGTCAATGACAGCCCTGTTTTAATCAATAACTTCTTTTTCGCGCGCGGCGTCCTTGGTTTTTTTCCCCGGCGCGACTTTTTCTGCGCGTATTTCGTTTATTATGTGTCAATCGGCCCGCGGTTTTTTCTTTATGAACCACGCGTCTAACGCGTCTTACCTCGTTTTCGTCGATTCTGCAAAAAGCTCAGCAAAAAAGGCAAAAGCTCGTCCAAAAAATCGTCTACCGAACAGTATCTCGTATCGCCGGTCTTGTAGCCATTTTAATTATTATTTAATACCAAGGGACGAGCACGTGGCGACGCGCGCTGTCCCATTCTCGCAACGTAAGCTGTACGGCGCCCGCCGCATGCCATCTCTGTCGCACCGAGCCCACTTACACATATAAAAATCGTGAATAATAAAAAAATGTGTACACATTTTTTTCGCTTAACCACCGTTTCAGTGTGTGCATGCGGCCTCACGCCGCTAGAGCGAGACGCAACTAGACGGCAAACGAGAAGCAACTACTCCCCACTCCGATTTTTTAAGCTCCGCTGTCGATGTTAGCGTCCGTGTGATTTTTTTCATTTTTATGTGTTAGTGTACCCCTCGCGCGGTGTAGTTCACTTTTTCTACTATAGATCTGAATTTCAGTCTCGTTTTTGCCGCGTCGGTCTAAAGGCGGACGAGCGGGCGTTTTGTATTGCATTTTTGTGATGCGAGTAGCCGGTGGTGGCTCGTAGTACTTTATCTGAGCAACATTGCGTCTAGAGGCCGGCTTTTTGTGCGACCACATGTCGTCTTGAGGACTCCTCACACTCGCGCTACTGCAGGCCGGTGCACGCGCAAATCGCCTAGTGCGAGAGGGACGGAGTGCTCCATCACGTGTGGATTACCCATAACTATAATAATTTATATAGCACACTAAAATATTGAGCACAAAAAAATCTGGTAATTTGGATCCTAGTAACGACGCCTGGCATTCATAATTTTACCGCAGGGTCAAGAGCACGGCTCAGCGTTTTTTTCAATCGCCGGCATTTTTTAAATGTTTATTTGCAAGGAGCACGTGGATTTTTTGAGTAATTTTGGCGATAAAGCCTTGGACTGTTGCCTTTCGGACGTGTTGTGACATTAGTGTTACCTTTATTATGTGATATATTTTTAGTGACATTATAGATAGGAACAAACTGTGATTTATTATGGTGATAATATATTGGTGATTGTGAAGATTTTTGGATAGTGACAGGTATTTTTTTTTGTTAATTAATCTGGAAGCAGAACCGCTGTTCACCCTCCATGGGCGGGGAGGGTTCTCCCCTCGGAGGGAGATTTTTACGTAAGATCTCCCTCCCGACTGAGGTGTATGTTGTAATTGTGAGTCGGGCGCTCGCCGTCTGTCAAAGGCGACCTTGAATAATGCCCGGACTATAAATACGGAAATATTTTTGGACACTGTACCGTGACGAAATTTTCAAATTAACTTGATTTGCGATCTGTTTCTTGTTTCTGATTCTTTGTTTGAAAACACTGAGTTTGTAAATGTAGAACTATTATTTCAAACAGCTGTCCTGCTTCCAAATAATTTTGTTGAATTTTATAAACAGTTTGAAGTCCACAGTGTTGTTATGAAACTAAAGTTATTAATTAATGAAAAAGATTCTAAATTTTAAATTCATTTTATTTCAATAGTAAAATTTAAAATTAAATGATGTAGAATTAAAATATTTTTATATTCTCACTTAAATTAATGGAAATAAATAATCGGTAAAAATATTTTATTAATTATTTTCAAGGAAGTCTTCCAAAATTTATAATATCCGAGTTTTAGAAACATTTGATTACAAAAAAGTAACAACTAAATATTACTTAAATGCGGAAATTAATTACTTACTTACTAACAAAAAATCAATTATTGGTTTCTGGTTTGAGATAGTTTAGTACGTACTTCAAATAAGTATCTTAAACAAACATGAAATTAATACGATTTAGAAACTAAAAGACAACAGCGATAAAATATCGAAAAATACGTGTGTTTGAAACTCAGAATGCTTCGAACAGTTCCGCAATCAAATAAATATGCTTGACAATATTTTTTACACAACAATTTAATTATTAGAAACGCTCTTATCCGAGATAAGTATTTCTTGTCAAACAGCCTTGTATCTCATGCTTCACTAACTACGAAATCGCCAATAGCTGACCAGTGCCCAGTAAACGCATATTTTAAACCAAGTGACACAAAAAAAAGAACTTGACAAGTCGTCTATGGCGAAAAAAAAAACTCGATAGGTACCTACCTATAAAACGTTTTAAATGGACAATCCTTACCAACCTACCTGTAAGATATTGTTTTTTATGGCTCTAAACTATACTTGACAAATTAATATACACGTGGATATTTCATAGACTATATTCTTTTATTCAAACAGGCAAATAAAATAAAAAAAAGCCAATAAAAAAAGAACTTTATAAGTTGTCTATGACGAAAAAAATATAAAAATAGTAAACCTTACCTGTAAAATATTGTTTTTATTGGGTTTGCATGTTATAAATATATATTTGATAGGTATATAATTTTTTATTAAAGACATTATTTCTTATCAATTTATATCTATTCAAAATAAAGGCAAATAAAATAGTCGAAAAAAAGTCCTGCTAAAAACACCTACCTACATGAATTTCATTAGCAATTGAACTAGTATAAATAAAAATTCTCAAAATTGTTAAAACTTCTCAAAATAATACGTATAGGTACTAGTAATAACGCAATACAAATGGATGTTAACAAAAACCTAATTACATGCTTTGAACCACTTCTCTAGACCAAACAAGTAATACAAATCCTCGGCTCGATCAACCATGAGGCCTTCTATGCACATCACCAAATACCCCGCATCATACTGGCCCAACACAGCTAAAAACGTCTTTATAAACAACCATTGAAGTGTCATTTTGAAATGGCAGACCTTAGACATAACCACAAACTCGTGTTGCTTTATTTTCTATACCCGCAATTATAGCTTTGACAGCCATGCATGTTGGTCTATGCGAGTACAGACGATGACATAATAAAATAATAGTAATGCTTACACTCAACTACTGCCAAAACGTTCGTTAACCTTGCAAAATAAAAAATGCTAACTGATTATCTTAGTAATCTCGAATATGTAATTTATTTAAAATTAAAACAATGCATCTCTCTACTAAATTTGCTCAAAAGAGCACCAAGATCAAACATATAAGAAATACTCGGCAGAGATAAAAATCATCATTAAGTGAGCGCACATGTTGTAGGCACGTCTCTACAATGTGATTATTGAAGCCTTATTCGATGCGGCATGTGGGCTAGTAGCTAGATCATTGACACAGCCTACACGCAAACTCGTCACCTGCTAGCTAAAAAAACTGCCATCTTTTTTAATACGTCAATTCTATAATAAACAGACAAACAACTTTGTTACAGAAATCGATGTACAAATTTGAATTTAGTTTTTTCTTACAAGCTACAACAACATTGTGGGCTTCACGGATCATTCGAAAAAAGTTTATAGAAGAAATTTATTTTTGCAGCCCAATGAAAACTGAGGATCTCGGAACAATTCCATGACATTAATATCAAAGGAAACATAAGACACGTATTTTTAAAAGTGCCAAAAGCAAGCAAGTTTATACAAATTAGATAGAATAAAATTATAGTAGCCAAGATGATGGAAGGAAGGACTATCGACTACAGGCCAGATGGAGGTGGCTTAGATTATCACAATTCGCCATTGATGGCAGAAATACCAGTAGACAATTATTCCCATATACATAGAAGTATAGAACACCTAAGATCTATAGGAGTGCCCCCGCCCATAGATCATCATAGACATTTAGCAACTAACCTAGCAGATTTGAGAAGATACGAACATCCGGATGAAATGCCGGAGATTAAACCGTCCGTGCTTAGACTTTCTGAATTCAAAAGTGGTTTACAAGAGCTTAGAGCGCAGCATGATCAGGAGAATGAAGCACATAGGCAGATGACACCCCATGACGACGGACCTAAGGGATACAGTGCACCATCTACGCCACTATCGGAAAACGGAGGCCAGACGATGCACGAGGAAAAGGTTAGAGATCTTTTTAGTCTTATAAGTATTGCTTATTTGGATCCAAGTGAAGGACTTGGAATTGAATATAATATTTTTATTATTGAATTTTAATATAACATGAAGTAATTTAATCACTTCATTAATTTTAATATCAACAAGGTTATTGGAATAAAAGTTTCAAATAAAACTGCAGTCAGAAGCTAATTATTCATAATCCACTTGAATATTTCGGAAGTCTTCAACTGCTTGACGTCAAGCGAATCGACGAACATTGTTCGTTCATTACTTCATCACGATGCATCAGTTCCGCATCCAAGACGATTAATTCCATGATGATACCCATTATAATCCTTTTGTTAAATATATATAGACTATTAACTTCTCAGATTCGTGATTCGTATAATTATTCGTTGCGTAACTACCAAAACTATGTTAAATTCCGCTTGGTAGGATTTCTTAAAGGTTGGCTCATAAATTACTCATATCAGATATTTTTCTGATCTAAAAACGTATTTTGCACGTGAATCTAATAAGAATGCCAACAATTTTGGCAAATCTACGACGGGCAAGACGTACGTGTAAAATAGAACTAATTATGTTCGGAATTACATTCACTTCTACTATTTCGGTATAAATACTGTCAATATTCATAATTATTTTTGTGAATAGCTGTTTCCGTATATATTTTTACCGTCTACGTTTAGATATTAGTAGTTCATTAAATAAAAACTTAAATATTAAGCAACAGACTTGATTTAAAGTCAAACTCAAGATTTTTTATATATGTATGTAAACACTCAATCCAATGCGAAATTCAAGTGTACTTAAAATTACTGCCAAATACGGTAGATATCAACTGCTCTTATGTAAATATTGTTTATTTAGTATTTCTTATCACTTCCTTATTTCATCAGTTTACAATAATATCTAACCCCTGACTTCGGATCGTGATAACGTAATAGCTTCTACATATTTTTTACGTAGAATTTTACCAGCCATTATTTTTAGTAATATTGAGAGATAGGTTCATTTTTATCTCTCAATATTACTAAAATAATTATGAATAATATAAATTAAATTACTTAAATTTTGATTTATCGTTTTGTGAATATAATTAAAAAGTATTTGACGTGTAAAGGTTTTTCATAATATCGAATCGCGTATTCGATGTAAATGAGGTTACCTATAAGAAAATTATCTTAAATAATATCTAGCATTTTGTCCGTGTCGATAAAAAAAATATATTATTACGTGTATTGCTTTCGACGATAAAATAAGTTTACCCCTAAATAAAAAAATAATATTATTTATCTCTCTTAATTAAAATAATCAATAGTAATACTGTCATAATTATTTGTATTAAAATGGTTATGATTCAGTTTTTTATTTGATAATTTTTTTTTGTGATTACCTAAAATGTAATGTACATTAAAAACATTCTTACTCATTTTATTTTAGTTAATCACAAAAGCAAAATATTTTTACCTTTTTTTTTCTAAAGTTATTTTAAAATCTTAGCATGAAAAATGCAAACAAATCAAAAAGTTTTTTTTTCTATTTAGCAAATGAAAGCCAAGTTTCTTATAAGACAGATGATCACGGATGAACCTTGAATAGTCAAGGTCGAGATCACTCAGAGTATAGTCGGTGTCGGCAGAGGTTTTAATACCTCGGTGCTATGTTTTTTAATGCAATTACTTAGATAACGAGCCATGTTGTTTAATAAATTTGGTATTTATTATTACGTTTTCCGCAATGATATTAATCTTTGATTCAGTTGTGTGTGTTGATGGGAAATTTTAAGATTTTTTGCCTACTTTAATTTGTGTTTTCTTAATGTTTAATGTCGTTGCATAATGAATTTTATGAATTTATTCAAAGTATGAATTAAAAACGCCAGTAGTGTTCAAATGTTTTTATTTCAAATAAGCTTTACATGCGTTTTTGAGCTAGCGCCTTGCTATCATTCAATTCAGCATTGCCCGTACTGGACCCGGAGACCAAGACAATAGATTTTGCTTTGTATTTATTATACGGGCATTTACAGGTTAAATTTAAAGAATATGAACAATGCACCTTATTCTCTTTTATATTTGGAATAAGAAAAAAGTCAAATAGGTACGTACTTACCTATAATTCCAATAAGCAAACAAACAAACAAATTTGTACAAAAGTATACAAAGAAACTATACAATAGCAGTTTCTCGCAAAAATATTGGATCAGAAAGACAAAGATAACAGCCGTATATTTTGGTAGATAGCTATAAAAATACTGTGCGATATTTATTCGTCATTCAATTAAGTAATTCCGCACAAGCCTTGCCTTACACGATAACTTGTGACCCGGTAGGCTCCCGAAACGTTACAAGGACATCGATAAGGAACCCTCGGTCTGACATTATATAACATTGGTAACGTGTGTTGCTATCCTGGTTTGGCGAAATTTTATGGCAACATTCAATATGCAGTATTTTTTAAATCATGGTTTTTAAAGAGCTGGCAAATAGGTATTCTAAATTAAAATTTAAAAAATACTTATACCTACTTTGGTTTTAATAATAATTGGTTTTAAAAGATTGATTAATAGTATTTTCTTTCTTGATATTAACTTGTCGCTTAGTACATTTTGCAACGCATAAAAAGCTCTCCAAAAAGCATGTTTTGGTGTGCTTTATTTTTGCTTGATAAGTCTGGTATCCCAAAAAAGTAAACTGATTTAACCAAATTACATAAGTAAGGAAACAATAAAATTTTAAATAACATTGTTTTTCTTATTAATAGTAGGCACTCAACGATTTTATCTTATTCCGAAATTCACATGGTTACTACATTTTAAACATAATCACACCATGTCGTTTATTTTTGCAAATTTTTACCCAATGTCATGTAAAATTATTATTTATGTATGCTTTTCAGTTTTACTGTTTACGTTTTCAATGTCTGACCCCGAAACCATTTTTTTTCGTAAAAATTTGACTCTCAATCTTAAATTTAACCTTCAAAGACTTCTTGTGCTGATTTATTCATTCAAGGAGTTATAATGTCTTCATTTATTCCTTTTAGTGTGCAGCCAACTTACGATCTATTTTTATACACACAGTATTATATCTATTTCTATACAGACAGTAATAAAAAACATTCAATAAATTATTGAATGCTTATTATGCTGTAGCAAGAGCAAAAGCCCAAGACAAATTATATAATACGCTGGATACTCCGGCTGGTCAGAAGAATTTATACCGGCTTGCCAAAGCTAGAGAAAGAAAGGAGAGGGATGTCTCAAAGATAAAGTGCATAAAAGACAAAACGGGGGAGGTACTTTCGGATGATAAGAAAATTAAGGATCGATGGAAGGAGTATTTTGAAAGGTTGATGAACGAAGAGAATGAATGGAGTGGAGTGCTTGAGCATACACCAGTGAATGTGGGGTTAGTCAGAGAGGTCAGTGCAGATGAAGTAGAAAAAGCAGTAAATGGAATGAAAAATTAAAAAGCAGTAGGACCAGATGAAATACCAGTTGAAGTGTGGAAGTTATTGAGAGTAGATGGTTGTACGTGGCTGGCTTTATTCTTCAATAAGTTGTTGTACGAAGAAGTTATACCTGACGAATGGTGCAACACTTTCCTAGTACCTGTATATAAAAACAAGGGTGATGTGCACGAGTGCAACAACTATCGGGGAATAAAGCTACTATCACACAGTATGAAAGTGTGGGAGAAAGTTATTGAGAGGCGACTGAGAGAAGAGAGTACAATCTCACAAAACCAGTTCGGTTTTATGCCTGGTCGCGGAACAACGGACGCCATATTTGCTATTCGCCAATTATGCGAAAAATACAGAGAGGCACATAAAAACTTGCACATGGTGTTTGTTGACCTCGAGAAGGCATACGACCGGGTACCACGTGAGGTTTTGTGGTGGGCCCTTAAGAAGAATGGTGTACCCGGGAAGTACCTGCAGTTGATTCGAGCGATGTATGGTCGGTGCAGTACTCAAGTTCGTTCCACAGCTGGCACCACTGACAGCTTCAATGTGGCTGTAGGCTTGCACCAGGGTTCGGCTCTTAGTCCTTACCTCTTCCTGTTAATCATGGATGCTCTTACGGTGGACATACAGGGGGAGGCTCCCTGGTGCATGCTTTTTGCCGATGACATTGTGCTAGTGGATGAGAGTGGTCCCAAGGTCCAGAGCAGGCTGACGGTGTGGTCCCAGAGACTGGAAAGTGTCGGTTTGAAAGTAAGCAGAACCAAAACAGAGTACTTGTTTTGTGACTTCGGCGGACTTTCCGGTACTGCGTCCATATCTTTGGATGGATTGTCCTTATCAGTTTGCTCCGACTTTAGGTATCTTGGGTCACGTGTACAAAGCGATGGCGGAATTGACCGGGACGTTACATGTCGAATCAACTCAGGTTGGATGAAATGGCGACAGGTCACGGGAACAACCTGTGATAGACGGATGCCTCTCAAGCTGAAGGGCAAAATCTATAAATCCGTTATAAGACCTGTCGTGTTGTATGGATCAGAGTGCTGGGCCGTTAAGAAGATGGATGAAAGAAGACTGCATGCAGCGGAGATGAGAATGTTAAGGTGGATGTGTGAAGTGACTAGAATGGACAAAATAAGAAACGAGTATATTAGAGGAAGTCTGAAAGTGGCGCCAGTGGCAGAAAAGCTGAAAGGGAATCGTTTGTCTTGGTATGGGCATGTGATGAGAAGGGATGAAACGCATGTGACTAAAAGAGTGATGAGTATGAATGTGCAGGGACAGAGAGGTAGAGGGAGACCAAAGAAAAGATGGATGGATTGTGTTAAGGCCGATATGATGGGAAAGGGAGTGAGTGGTGAGATGACGGCTGATAGGGATGAATGGAAGAAAAGAACATGTTGCGCCGACCCCAAATAGATTGGGACATGGGCAGGAAGAAGAAGAAGCTTATTATAACGCGAAAAACCATATATATATTAGATAATTAATAAAGAAAAGATCAAAATATATATTTTAATCTTTTCTTTATATTATTTTAGTATTAATCACATTTTATTTATATTTTGTACAAGAATTTTAAAAATCACATTTTCAGATTCGGAGACGTTTATATACCATAACCCACGTGGTTTTTTTTAATATCTTCAATGTACAGACACAGCTTTTTTACAATTTTATAATAGTAGAGATAGAATTTTAAGCTTTAGAAAATGTTTCGTAACCCTAAAAATAGATCTAATAAATCTCACTAGCTTAAAAAAGTAATGGTTAGATTAAAACAAGACTGTAGAGAAGTACCTATTGTGTTGTTAGTTTTCACCATTTTTTAAAGTTGTTTTTAATGGATTCCTCAAAAATACCAATATCTGGCCGTGACTCTTATTTTTATCAAAAACTACACTTTTATTGCACTCATTTCGTCTGTTTTTTGCATTATTATGTAACATTTATGTGTTTTGTATAATGTATGTTAATTTAGTGAAACAACTTCTTTTATTGTCATCCTTAATCGTCTACCTGTTTATCATTATCCAGAATTTTCTTGGACTTCAGAAATCCTTGAATTCCAATGTCTTTTTTGTGATTTTTTCTGTCGCTTGCCACATTCTGGCAATTTATTTGATAACTTACTCTGATTATTAGGACAAAGAATATTTACATATTAGTTTGTATAGCTAACCGTTTTAGTCATGTTTTTCTAGGTTAAATAAACCATATAGCGACTACCTTACATAAAACTTCCCGAATCGATACAGCAAGTATAGTTTGCACGTCGAATCGAATAATCTATTCTGCACGTCTAATATCGATTATAAAAAAACCCGATCTCGTTTCCCGCGCCCGTCCGAGCGCCGAATTCGCTTCAAGGCCGCATACCAAGTCCAAACCGTCCATTGTCAATGTCGCGGGCTAGCGCGAATGACGGATGTGTGTGTACAAATGATGGCGGGAATTAATTGCAAACATTTTATTTTCTTTTTAGTTTATTTTGAGAAATTTTAGTTTATATTTTTTTATTTAGCTTGAAAATATGACTCGTTAAAATATTATTCACAAATTATTTCTAAACCATAGCTGAATACTACCGCTTTTTAGTTTATTTTGAGAGGTTTTAGTTTAAACTTTTTTATTTAGCTTGAGATTTGACCGTATTATTTACAAAATAAATATTTTTCGTAAATTATTTTTAAATCAGAGTTGAATACCACCGCTTCCTACAAATAAATTTCTATTAATTCGTATACTTATTAAAAGATAAAACTAATTAGATTGCAATTTAGTTAATGGCAAAGTAAAATAAATTAGTCATCCATTAAACAGGGGCCTACATTCACGATATTTCTGATCAAAATCAGAGCTCAAGCGACATTGGTCATTGATTTAATACAGTGTGTTCAAAGTGACACATTTAAAAGTTGTAGGTACATAATAATTATATACAAACAACTTTTTATATGTGGTCATTGACTTGACAAAGATACATGCATAATTAATTCAGCTGTCATAATCTGGATATTTCTTTTTATTATGATTAATTGAAAATAGAAATACATGAATGTTAGCAAAACGAGAAGTTAAATTTATTAATATATTTTTAGTTATTAATTAAAACTGTAAAACACTTATAAAATTACATTAACTATAAAATCTACTTACCTATCTACTTCAAAAACATTTTTTTTTTGTAAAACAGTTTCGGAAGTCGGTGCCTTCGATGTGGTCGGATCTTTTATAGTCACCGCCGACTTCTGGAGGTGGATTTTATTTTTTGAGAAGAATTTATTTTTTACTTCAATTATTTGAGTGACGGCTTTCGAGTAGAATTTTACTTAAATCGACGATATCATCGTTTATTCGGGCTGTAGGTACCTATTATTTTAATTTGTGAATAAGATCTTCACCAAATTACTGGCATTTTGGTATGCTTAAAAGCACAGTACCGTAGTACAATCACACAAAATTAAATGTTTCCGTGCCCGCGTGGTCCTGCTGCTCATATTTTTTTATTACTTACTTATATTATATTCACCTCACAACTAATTAACCAACACAATCAAATTTCATCATTCCTAATTTAACGTGTAGATGTTGAAGATATTACTTACCTCTTCAAATACAACAAAAATAAGACAGCCACACAACGCAGTCATATTTTAAAAGTATGAAACTAATAGCTGCAATGTACTTGACGCGACCTGACGACTTTCAATAGTAATAATAATATAAGGTATCTGTCAAATATATCTGACGGAAAAATAAACAATTTATAATTCGAAACGTTATAACATAACATTCACACCGTAGATACACTAACGGTTTTTAGGTCCCATATAAGTGGTAAACCTATGGACATTAACAGGTCACAAATCCAAACTCCAAGCTACTAATAATAATTTTATAAAGAAACCTAATCACACTGCTCTACCTGGGAATCGAATTTATGACCTTACCTACACTTATAGCCTATAAGGCAAACAATTTTATATAAATTATAATTCGTAAAAAATAATTATTTAATTATTGCAAGTTTTTTTAGTTTAGTTTTAAAGGGAATGCATTCGCAGTAGGTATCTGAATTTAGCTACGTCTATTTTTATAGCAATGCTTATTTTTATTAGGGATCGGCAGCTTATACGGCAAAGTCAAGTTTTTTTAAAACGTGTAAGTAAATAAAAAACATTCAAATGATGAAAAAGTTTCAAACCTTTGTAATTAATCTCATCTACTAAACTAAGTACTGTTTTAATACTTAAAATAAAAATCTATAAAGATTTAAATTAACACATAATTATTGCGTTATCAATAGGTACTTATTCCAAAATTATAATTCATTTCGATCATTATAATTTAATTAAGCAATAATTATTATACAGCACATAATTTTATCAATAGTAATATAAAAGTACATGAATATTTAGAATGCTGTTTTTTTTTGCATACTTGAATATTTAAAAAACATTATGATAACAAAATATATAATTAATTTAAAAATAATTATCAAAATCAATTTAGAAGTCAACCCTTAAAGATTTGTTTCGGTTTGAAAATATGAAGTTTTAAATAGTAATTTAGTAGCGTCTTCTTAAAAATATTTTGAATTAACTAACTTTAGTCTAACCCAATGTCGTGCTTGATCCAAACCAATTCTCAGAACGTATTACCAAAATCATTTTCTTTAATGACGTTGATTCTCAACCCTTGAACCCGAATTCAAGGGCATACAGTCGACATTGGCTTAGCAATTATTTTTGTGAGCGCATAAATAAGTTGGTTGGTTTATAATTTTGATTGACACTAGCCATTACGGCTGAGTAGGTATTGCGTCATACATAATGACGCATGAGATAAAGCCCAATTACTTCATACAATTTTGTACATTAACATCTTTATTTTAGAGGCTTCATTCCCTTGCAGGACTTATGTATTTCTTGAAGAAACTATTATTTACAAAGGACTTTGAACATTATGTTTTAAAGGAAAACTTTTATTTTTGAATGAATTTTCGTGACATTGCTATTAGGTTAGAGATGCGTCCCTGTGCCCTCTAAAATTTCAAAGGATATAATAGTTCCATATTGCACTAAAAGTTACTTCACATAATTATAAATATGATTTTAGTTTCAATAACAAAAAATACTCTTTACTGGCCTATAAATTAATTTAAAAAAATAATAATATTGAAACTACGAATGTCTTTTATTTGAATTGATTTATATAGAAAATGAATTCAACTCTTGCAATATCAAAAAACTGTATTCCTGTTTATAAATTATGTAATTGCAATAATTTGCATAAAATACCAGGTGTTTAAAGCCTTGGGTGGACACGCGTCTTGTACATAATTATATATTTTTTATTTTTAAAAAATATGATCGATCTCAATTTTAATGTTATTGTAGGTAGGTATTAGTTTTCTAATTTATATAAGTACTAATTTTTATTACGAACTATCTCATTGGTCTAGTGGTCCTAAGCAAAACTGCTACGCTAGAGATTTTGGGTTCGGTTTCCAGGTCGAGCAGAGTTTGGTTTTTTCTATGAAATTCCTAGAAATAGCTCGAAGCTTGGGATTTGTGCCCGGTTAATGGCAATAGACTCGCCCCCTATTACATGGGACCTAAACACTGGGTATTCATTATTACACCTCTGCCTAACCCTTCGAGAAATGCAGACGTGGTAGTGTTTTATTTTATGACAAATTATATCTAATGAAATAAAAAAAGTTTATTAGCACAAAATTATTTAGACATATTATATATACACATAGTAATATTTTATAGTATACTACCGCCCGAGGTTTCACCCCCGCTGCCCCGTCCCTGAGAGTCGTAGGGTTATGTTAAATAGCTCAAAACCTCCCTCTTGAATAACTCTATCTATTACAGAAAACCGCATCAAAATCCGTTGCGCAGTTTTAAAGATCTAAGCATACATAGGACAGACAAAACAGCGGGAAGCGACTTAGTTTTATACTATGTAGTTATGAAGCAAGAATCACGGGTAATTACAAACTACAAATAGTGCTGTGCAACATTCATGTACATAATATCGATACTAAAGCGCTGAGTGACGTCGAAATATTCGTCGGTACCGAAATTACACTAATTGTGGTACCGTCACGCGATTCCTCTATCTTTACCTCGGGTTATAATTTAGCCCAGAGGCTATGCCCAGCATTCTTTGTTCCGTTTGTGCTTACATTTCTTGGTTTCTGTAGGACATAAGTATTCTTCCTACGAATTTTGTTAATTGAGAACTTAATTAGTTCAATTCTAGGAATATGGTTTTAATGATTATAGTGTAAGAATTTTAAGTTATATTTAAAAAAGTTGAGCTTGATCGATAAAACAAATCCCATCCGATATAAAATTTTGAATCAATAGACATATTTTAAGTAGGTAATTGGGTTTGTTTTCCATTGAAATGAATTAAATTTCCATCGAAATGAAACTACTTTTTACGGATTTTATCGCGGTATATTAAATAATATCAATATACCGCGATAAAATCCGTAAAAAGTAGTTTTATTTCAATGTCTAATATTCTAAGTGTCAGAAATCAGTACCTATGTTAACTGATAATGTTCATCTGAAAACAAAACATTTTTCAGATATTATTTTGAATTACTTTTAGAAAATTACTTTGTAGAATAAGTTGAATATAAAAACTTTCATTCTTTCATTTTCAATATTATCATGAATATCCTTTATATCTCCATTTATAATCTATGGAGTTTCTCCATAAGACCTAGGTTCTCTATATTATTTGGAACTGTGCACGTAGTTTTTTGACATTTAAAAAGTACCTGTAGTCTAATTGAAATAAAAAAAAAATCGAGTTTACATAAACCATAAACAAATTACTTCATCTTCTATATTCTTCTTTATAAATAAAAATGAATCGCCGAAATGTATGAACGCGCTTACCTTCCGAATGAATAAATATAAAATAATTATATTTTTGTTGTGTTCGTTATCGAACGCCAAGAAAATGTTTTTTTTTTAAATATGGGTCCCTAGTTTTCTTAAAAGAATACATATTCTCTTTTTCAACTTCTATCATTCATTTCTTTTTCAATCTTTCTCTTCTCATTTGACTATTCATATTCATCAGACACTTGGTCAAATTATCAAGAGATAATCCGTATAATATTTCTTGTCGTGGTTAACCTACACGTTCTTGAATTCACTCGTTAAGTTACTTATAATAAGCACATGCCTAATAGCATTACTTCCTTCTAAAGCCCAAACTCTTGGAATCATGACTTTAATAATATAGGAGTACGATTCAATTTTGCTCTCACGGGTAAAATTTTAGAACTTCGTCGTTACGAGGTTTAACTGACATACGGATAGTTAAGTGTTGGAACTTGTTTGAGGTATTCATTTTTGGCATTGATTATTATATTCGCCGTACTACGGAGGTCAATCTGTTAAAACGTAATAAATCTATTCTGTTTCAGTAAGTTCGATTATCAGAGCGAGCTATGTGTAATTGGGATTTTTTATGAAATTCTCAGTAGCAGCTTGGATTTGTGCCCGGTTAGTGGTAATAGGCTCGCCCCCTATTAGGTAGGACCGAAACATACCGACGATTTTTGGGTGTTCATTAGTAAGCCTCTGCCTAACCCTTCGGGGTAACCCAGGCGTGATCGTATATTATGTAGATAGTAGCTACATTTATCTTAAATTTTTACAGCTTTATCTACAATGATATTCGCAGACGGCTCTTCAGAATCAAACTGACGTAGTTAATTGATATCGAATTGAAAGTTCAAAGTCCCCAGAGGAAGTATCTATTCAAATTTACTGTAGCTCTGACATTTAAAATGATTTAGGATCATAAACGTATAAAATCACGTAATTCGCTTAAAATTTTTGATTTATGCTATTAAAATTAAAGTATGCGTAGTAAAATTTTTTTGGTGATTCTAAACTATTAATCAATTAGTTTAGCTGACATTGCTGCTTCTGCTGTTTTCAAACGATACTAGTTTGGTCTTACTGTCTCTTTCTTACTTATAACATGAGAGAAGGATAAATGATATCCGGTCAAGATAGTCCACTTTTTCACTTCATATCTGATCTCATCTATAGTTACATTTTAATTTTATTTATTACTAGCAGCCCGCCCCGACTTCGCACGGGTAGAGAATCCCTTACCTACTTTACTTTCCCCGTCAGATCTCCCGTGAACCCTATATGTTAGAGGTGGACAACCCTTATCACTTAAAAAACTATCTTATGCATATACAATTTCATAAAAATCGGGCAAGCCGTTTCGGAGGAGTATGGTAACTACCGTTAATTACTACTCTAATTAAAAAAAACTTTTTTGATAAGAGTAGATAGTAATTTAAAAAATCATTTTTATTAGAGAACAGTAAAAAAAAACTTTTTTCAAAACCTTCATTAGAAACCACAGTTCAAATATTACTACTCTAATAAAAAAAAACTTTTTTCTAAAACGGCTTGCTTATCTAAATTATAAACCAAAGTTCAAATATCTTCATTAGCAAAAGCTTAACAAATTGATACATAATTTAGATGATTACTTACCGATCACATTTATTGCAAGCTACTATTTTTCCGTTTAGAACCGGTTCGAATCTGATAAATCATACCGACAAAAAACTCGTTGTGAAATGTCACATGCTATGTTATATTATATCATGTTGCTTGCGGTTTACGAGACCTCGCATTGTTTGTATTTGGGGCCCTATAACTAGGGTTGCCATCTGTAAAATTTCGAAACCAGGAAAAGACGCTTGCGTTGTGTTTCGCCGAGTGAGTGAGGTTACTGGAGGCCCAAACCCTTTTAAAAGGCGGCAACGCACTTGTAACTCCTCTTGTGTTGCGCGTGTCCATGGGCGGCGGTTATCGCTTACCATCAGGTGACCTGTCTGCTCGTTTGCTCCCCTATCCCATAAAAAATAGACGCGTGAAAACCCCGGATTTTAGAGTCCAGAACCCGGACATTTTGACAGGTTTTTTTAAACATAGTCAGTGTAATAAAAAACACTGCTCCGAGGAATTGTTCGGATTGATCCCTGCAGCCTCTTTTCGCCATCGTTCTACGCGACAACAATTCCATCCCCATCATCTTGATGGCTGGCAGTCCACAACTGTGCGTTTCTCTAGAAACTTTCTGCCTCTCTGCCTCGCACAACAAAACTGTGGAATGAACTGTCGCCTGCAGTATTTCCGGACCAATACGACCTTCAAACCTTCAAGAAAAGAGCGTACTCCCTTTTACAAGGCCGGTAGCGCACTTGTGACTCCTCTGGTGTTGCAGGTGTCCATGGGCGACGGTGATCGCTTACCATCAGGCGATCCGTCTGATCGTTTGCCTGCTATCACATAAAAAAAAAAATAGTTGAAAATGACATATTTGAGACCTTAAAATTAAATTAAGTCATTTTCAATCCGGGCTACAAATGAAGCCCGCCCCCAGAAGCTCGCCGGATGCCCTCTAAACTAGGACAAATCCGGGGAAACCCGGACGGATGGCAACCCTACCTATAACATATGTTTTTACCCACCAAGTGACGTTAAGTATTACGTAATTATTTTGAACTCACTAAGTATATTAGGAGTTTCTCTTGTGTCGTTGATATATTTACCAGCACAAGCACACAGACCTGGAACAACTACCTGTAGGTCATATAAATTTTTGGTCCGTACTAGGATTGAACCAGCGATGCGTAGCGCAGAAGCCGATCACTTAACCACTACGCCAAACATGTCAAGAGTGAAATAAACTAGGATAATTTCTTTAAAGGCTTTATTAAGTGAACAATGGAACCTATACAACTAAATCGTTGTTTTTTTTATAACTGCCTCATTAGCCAAGTGGTCCGCGACTGCTACGCTAGAGGTCTTGGGTTCGATTCCCAAGTCGAGCAGTGTTATTGGGTTTATCTATGAAATTCCCAGTTAGGAATTTGTGCTCGGTTAATGGCAATAGGATCACCCCCTATTACATGGGACCTAAACATACCGGCGAACTGTGGGTGTACATTAGTACGCCTCTGCCTAACCCTTCGGGGAATACAGGCGTGATGGTATGTTATGTTATGTTATGTAAATCGTTGTTTTTTTTATAAGTTTTTTTAAAGAGGGTAGTTGTAAATATAGTTTGAATATTGGTATAGAGAGCAATTCCATAAAAAAAATCAAGTTTATTATTGTCGTTAATTTTTGCGTTTAAAGACATTTAGTCGAATTACGGAGTCCGACGCAGACTGACATTTTTAAAAAGATATTTTGTAGGGCCAGGTAAGCTTTAATATATTTAACCTCAATACTACCTGATGTATATGTGTATAATTATACATTATAATTTTTTTTTCACAGTCTAAGTGCCGTAGTGTAGACTATTGAATATGAGGATATAACATACAGAGACGAGCAATTGAGTACAGCTTATTAGTTGCAAAAAATTAAAGTCAAAATATTTTCAAAAGCTGCCTGGCTAAGTAATTTATCTTCATCTAACACTGCCTGTCAATCAAGAATAGATTTTTGTATTAGCCAAATAATTTATCATATTTGGGTGCCGAAAGATAAATAGACCTGTAGGTACTAAGATTTCGGTAAATGAAAACATACGTAATGTTTAGTTTGGGACGGACCCGACGAGTTATTTTTGACGGCTCGAATGAACGCTGTGGCTTATTTGACGCGACTAACACTATGGCGTACGACAATTTAATTTTGACACTTTTGTCTAGGTCTCATGATATACTGAAGAAAAGACAGCCTTGGGAGAGCCATGCTTCGTCACGAATGGTCCGGCTCGACCGGAGTGATATCACTCCACGGCCTCACAGAAAAACAGCGTGAAATGCTTAGGTTGTGTTTCGCCGAGACCCACTCGGCGAGGACAACGGAGGCCCAAACCCTTTTAAAGGCCGGCAACGCACTTGTGACTACTCTAGTGTTGCGGGTGTCCATGTGCGGCGGTAATCGCTTACCATCAGTCGATCTGTCTGCTCGTTTGCCCCCTATGCTTTATAAAAAATGCATAAATAATTAAGTATATAAATAATCATAAATGCAAATATTAACAAAGCCTACTTATAGGTAAATAGGTTTCTTATATCAATAAAATCCTAAATCAACGTTTGTTATCTTAAGACAAGACACAGCGACATAATTTATGTAACACTACAAAACATACGATACACAAATAAATTCCGCGAACGCCCACATGTGACGCGTTCGTACTTGACCTTAAACTCTAAAACGTTGGACGTTTCAAAAGTGGCTTAAAACAAAAGAGTTACGAAAGTGAATGGCGGTTATAGAACATTTTTAGTACAACCATCACCAATCAGTTTTATAATATTTTGACAGCGCGATTGGCAACTTAGAACTAGCTAAGCATTATTATTATTATTCAATTCACACTTTATTGTACACCAAAAATAAAATGAAAATATACATCTAGGTATGTTACAAACCTTATCACATATTAAAGCGATTTAAATATGGTATCACGCCTGTATTCCCCAAAGGGTTACGTAGAGATGTATACCCACAGTTACTGAGAATTTCATAGAAAACCTAATAACGTTTTGCTCGATCGAACCTAGGACTAATGAGGCAGATGGATTAAATTACTACATTTTTATGCTACGAAAAATTGTTTCTACTGCCCACAAATATTTGTTTGTTTTATTCCCTCGTTTATTCAAATTTTCTTCTTATGCGTTTACTGGAAGATATATCATTATAGTTAATAATTAATCATAGTAATTACATTTTCATTAGAAATAAAAATGTAATTACTATGAATAATTAATGAAATTGCTGGTTATAAGAAATATTACGTTTTTTGTTCCAACCGCTCATCCGTATGTTTTCAATAAAACTTAAGACTAATGGTAGATAATTTTGCTAAGCAGTTGCCGGGTAAGTCCATTCATCAGACCAATGCTTTGTATGAAAATAATTAAATCTGGGTTTTTTCTATATAAATAATACTACATACTATCAAGCCCGTATATTCTAAGGGGTTATACAGAGGTGTTTCATGTGAAACAGTTCATCAATGTTTTAGGTCCGAATAGGGAGTTGGGAATAATTTGCTTGATGATAATATTTTAACTTGTGTGACTATTGAAGTAATGTAATTCATAGAACGACATTATCTTGAATAAATAAATACATATTATTAATAATAGGTTAATTATCTTAAAATGTTTTTGTTTCATAATAGCCTTTGTTTGAATATTTGAACATTATAAAGACTATGATATTTAATCATTGTAAGTACCTACAAAAAAATATATTTATAAACGCAAAGTTAAATTATATACCAATAACCTAAATAACTAACTTTAATAACTACTAATGAACAAGATAAATAAAACTAAAAAATAGCATCAAAGAACTTCTCCGCATAGCTATCAGCCGGAAGATTACACAGAAGGCTCGATCATGTTGTCAGTAAAAAACAGTTAGTAAAGAAACCTTCAAAAGACGGCCGGTTTTCGGGGATTAAACCGGGGCGGGTGAAGTTTTCCACTAAAACCAGCCCGGTGGCCACCATCAGCACAAGACAGGGTCACTGTGCCCTCTTAAAAGACCACCCCAGAACTCCCCTGTGCAACGCCTGTTAGGACACATATCCCTAGGATCTTTAGATACCTAACCTATTTTTTCAGTCGATTAGAAAGAAAAAGGTTGGTACCTACTTTTTTTTTTAAAAGCTTACTAGCAATGCGGGTCGCACATTACTAGTATTCTTGTTAACCCCTCGTGCTAAGCTAGATTGCTTGTGTTACGAGTGGGTTCACGTCGGTAGTGCAATGGGTGGGGTTCGAACCGGCAACCACATGATCGCAAGTCCGACGCCCTAGCCAATAGGCTACCGCCGCTTCAAACTATTAACTGAATTACTTCTAGTAAATCTATCTTAATTAATGATCTACGTGTCGTTTTTCCTATTTCTAAAATCAATATCGAATGCTTAAACCAATTTCTCGTTTAAGTACTTGTAAAAGAACAATAGTTGCCGTCTCTATACACGGATGTGCGATGTCATATCCAGTCGCTGCCGAAAGCGTTTTCATGACGTCACCTCGCCGTGACCTTGACGCCGCTCAATGCCAGCAGAAATTAGGCGCAAACGCAGGTGGCGGCGCATCAAGCTATTCTTGATCTGTGTTGCCATGTGGCATTTTGACGTTATCTTTTTTTGTGTTGCAAGTTTTAAATACTGTTTGAAATTCGAAAATAATTTTGTCTTTAGAATTGTGATGCTGTTTGAAGATTATTTCATATTTGTAGTAGAAAAAATACTTTTTTTGATTTATCGAATTATGAGTTTGAATGAGGAGGTTAAAGCATTGCCAAATATTCTGCCGCTAAGCAATAATGTTTTCCAGTTGGAAGGGCAATGTAGCCAGTGAAAGTACTGGCTAAATGAGACAACCATTGAGGTCTAAAGATGACAAGATGGTAGTGATGCCACTGTTGTTACAGTCTATTGCTTGGAGTTGCCGCTTACCATCAGATAGCCCATAGGTATTTTATTGTCATTCTCATTTTATTACACATTAATTAAAAAACGGTGATATCTCTCTGTCCCTCTCTCTCGATTTTTCTTCTTAGCGTATTATAAGTACCTAATACATCAATGTCTAGCGGGCGATAATATTGCTATTCTTAGTCGTCTGCCTTAATTCTTGCATAAATATTATAAAACAAAGACACTCGCCGATGTTTGTCTGTTCGCGATAAACTCAAAAACTACTGAATGGATTTTCATGCGGTTTTCACTAATAGATGGATTGGTTCATGAGGAAGGTTTTAAGATATTCAACTTCACGCTACGACGCATAGGAACGGAGCAACGCGGGTGAAACCGCGGGCGGTCGATAGTAACAACACAAGACATTATACATACATAATTAAATACCTATCTACTTTTAATTCGTTGCATACAATTTAATAATTAAATTCATTTGATTAGCTAGTCTTGTTCTATATCCAGTTTAGGAAATAGTATAAAATTTTAATATAATTGCGCATAATGCGACTTAGCAAGGACTTTTTAAAATCTGAATTTCAATCAAGTTGTGCATATTGCGAATTGTTATTTAAATAATAACTTGTAATAACAATAATTTAAAAATGTCGCTTAATTTTTTATACAGTACATAATTATGTTGTTATAACACTTGTTTTCACAAGAGGGCAGAGGACTAAAATTTAGTACCCTACCCTCCTAAATTTGAAATCAACATTATTTGATGTTAATACCCACAGTTAGACGATTTTGTTTAGGTCCCATGGACGCGAGCCGAGCCATTAACTGGACACAAATTTCAACTTTCAGCTGCTACTGAGAATTTCATAAGAAACCCCAATAACAATTTTCTCGACCTGGTAATCGAACCCAGAGTCTACAGCCGTAGCAGTCGTGCTCAGCGTCACTATAGGCTTATAAGGCACTAGCTTCTGCCCACGACTTCGTACGCGTAGCGTGATGATATAGCCTGTATAGATGATATAATAAATGGACTATCTAACACTGAAATATTTTTTCAAATCGGACAAACACTCTTCAGCTTTATATATTAGTATAGATTAAAGCACAAATCCAACATACAAGTCGCTACTGAGAGTTTTCTTTTATAAACACTTGTTTTGACAATGAAGTCAATGTTTTTTTTACCTGATTACATCTGAGAAGAAACGCGAAGAATCAAACTCAGAGAATCAGGGTCTCTTTTAAAGTCCAGACATAGTAGTAGCAATATGTGAGTGTTACAATGCAGGGCAAGGTTTGAGAAGGCCTTTTGAAGAGCCATAGCGGCTTTGAGTAGACCAGTCCCAGCTGACGGCACGCATGCCTCAGTCATTGTGTAGCTCGACCATAACCTACGGAACTCAATAAGTACCTACCATGGGTCATAAGTGCAACATTAAATACATCCGCAACCTCAAAATTACTGATGCATTGACGACCTTCTAAATTTAAACACACTACCGCATTAAAATAACTAGCTTCATCTCGCAACTTCACTCGTGTAATGTAAGATTTTTCTCACAAAATATTTTACGAAGTAGATATGATTAGGTTAAAACATAATACACCTTAAATACCTAAAACAATTTGAAATCGGAATGACATGGCACACACTCAATTTCGAATTTAAAAAACGAACACTATTTACATTTGTATTATTGGTTACACTGTAGGCCAGTGTAAATTAACGCCGCAAAAAAGTTATTTGATGCGTAATGAAGCATTTATAATCATCAATTTGGCAGGTCAATTAATTTTTCAATTAATTTAATTGCATTATTTTATGGAGATATAATTTAAATGGTTTTAGCTGTGTTACCCTATATCTAATTTGTTAATCAAATTAATTTAATGTTAATTCTTTGCAACAATTTTTCTAACAATTATTTTCTACTATTTTTTATGCAATAATCTACATACTTACTTCGTGTAGTTACAAAGTAATTAAGTATATAATAATAAATCACAATAGTTCCCTTTAACCCTAAAATGATTAATTTGGGGCCCTTTAAAATAGCAAGTGCAGGCAAATTTCGGAGAGGTCTTTAAATCGCCAGTCATCATTCAAGGGTTGAATTTGACCGAGGGACCACTAAAAGTTAGCATTAATTAGTTATTTTAACCAACTTTGTTTGAAAAACAGAGTCACTTGGTTAATAGTTAGATAGAAAAGAACACTGTTTTGTGTTTAATGTTTAAGATTTCTGTTTCTAACAAAATTTATGCATCTTTTATTTGACAAAAATAAAATGTATTTATTGAATTTATAATGTCTCGTTTTATAAGAATAATTTGTATCATACATCTTCAATCCAGGCTTATCCAACTTTAAACAATAAACTACCACTTATTTGTATCTTTATTGTTATACTTACTAGGTAGTTTTTTTTTTACATTTATAAATTATTTTTTATGTTCTTTTATGTAATTTGTTTAAATAGTTTCAAATAGAAAAAAAATACTTATTCTTATTAATTTTAAAGTAGATGTCAAATTAATGTTACCTTTTAGCATTTTAGATTTTTTTTAAATATTAAAATATCAGCTGTATTAACTGAACGCTTCACTGCATGTTTAATAGCAGTTGAAGTGGCCACCAATATCGCGTCAAGGATTAAATCCACATCCGAGAGAAAAAAAATGTAATCCACCACAAATAAGTACTTGTCTACTATAGGTTTACTGCATCCTAAAACGATGATACACGTCTTATTCCATACTATAAAATTAAATAAAACTCATCTCCCTATCCTTTTTAAAAAAAATCTTACCCTAGACTAGGATTTTCTCCTGTATCGTGGGTGCGTTTACAAACATAAATACTCACATATACAAACGCCCAGACCCGGAACAGCAACCTGTAGATCATACAAATATTGCTCCGTGTGGGAATCGAACCCTCAACACGTATCGCAGAAGCCGATCGCTTAGCCGCTAAGCCAAACGCACACACCATCGAGAAAATCTCTCAATCATGCAGGTTTCCTCACGATATTTTCCTTCGCCGTTTAAACGCGTGATACTTAACCACGAATAGGATATTATATCTAACCATTACAAATTTGTGACTAGAATCAACAAATTATAATAGTTATAATAAATCTACCTATGAGATAAGCAGAACCCGCTGTAATCTAGGGGTCTACGTATCTATGCTAATTACAAGGGGGTCCATAATCTATCCGTTTAAGTGACCTTCGCTAGTTTGAGGGTAGATTTATGGTGTACGATGGGTTTTCTTGACCTGTACTTTAAGATAGTAATGGGTGAAACGTAAATCTTTAAGATGTAACTCCTAATTAATGGCGAAATGACAATAAGCTTGATGGTATCGAAAATCTACAGGAGCGCTGTCAATACAGAGAATAAATTTTAATTTTGGTTACAGTAGCTTTTATTAAAAAAGGTACAAGTTCAAATTTTGTTTTGTTTTGTTTCTTTTATGCTGAACAATAGAGATAATTCTATATTATTCTATTCCATTCTATTTTAGTATGACCAGGCTGAGGTTTTACTAAGATCGTTTACACTTTGTATTTTTTAGTACTTAGATAGAATTTGTTTATGGCTAAAAAGCCATATGACAATCCTCAAAAACCGAATAGCTAAGTGAACATTGTCCATTTTCCCATGTAATTGCTTAACTTCACGTCTCCGGGTGGTCCCGGTGACCACCTGACCTACATTTTTTTCTATCATTTGCAAGCATCTGTGCGAAGCCTTAGGTAGCGACAGCGTGTTGTTCTTTTTCATTTATGGTGCGATTTTATTACTCCATATTGCGGAAATATTGCTGCGTCTGGGCTTCTGTCCAGCGCATGCTGCTTGTTCAATGAATCGTAGTTGGCAGAGCTATATATTTATTAACAAGATATTTTTTAATGCCCGTTAAACAAAATATGATAAATAGAGACCAACAACAAAAACAACATTAAAATCGTTTATAATATAAGAAAGTTATAAGCAATTTTCCATTATATGCTAGAAAGAACGTATACAAACAAATTCTATGTTAACATTAATTTTGCGGGAAAGGGACAAAGCATACCCTCTCAATACCCACCAAAAACTTTAAACACTTTATTTTATAACTTTACTAGTCGATTTCAGTTATTTTTTCAAAGTATGAATTACGTTTGATGATATTCTTCACTAAGCTTGTTATTTTTAATAACTCAAGCACCAGTCAACCACCTTATTGCAAAATTTCAAGAAAAAAATTGTTTATCAATTTAAAAAAACTGTAATAGTTTGCATTTTAATCCTAATACGGTGAACACTTGTATCTATCCCTAAAATATTTAACCCTTTAGAGGGTGAAGAGAAGTGAGAATAATTACGTCCTATTCCAAAAACTACTTGAGATTTTTTTTAAATAAGTTACTTTAAAAAAAAGTCCTTAAGCTTTAATTATAATTTCGAGTAGAATGTAGAAATAAGCTTTAATTAAACAAATAGCCTTAAAGTAAACTCATTTCTATGTCATTAGCCGATCTACGGGGCATTGATTATGGTTTGATGACGTCAGCAGTTCTAGACGGTCACGCCACGAAATGTCTAAATCTGCGAACCTAGGAGGGTTAATAGGTGCTAAGTAATTTGGACTTTATTTAGTATCTGTAAGAGTTCATTTTGCGTTAGAAAAGGTTTTGTGTAGTACACGTATGGCCAAAATAAATAACATTTTCTTGATTAGATAACATTTATAATAAAAAAATATGAATTCTTCTATCTAACATAAAACTAATAGATATTATCCATACCACTAATAGATGCATGAATTTCCATAGGATCGTTGGATTGTGAGGGTAAATAAAAAAAAATTGACGCAAAAATTACAACAATTTATTTATTGCTTCCTTTTTTCTGCACGCCACTGCACTATGGTACACAATAAAACCTATTGTTTTATACTACAGAAAGACATTTCCGCAATTTGTTAGCAATGCTGTCAATTGATATTCAACTATATATTTATGCTAATAAGGTGGAATGTTGTCTAAATATTTAAGCCCACATGCTTGGTGACATGTGTTAGCTCTTTTGTTTGTACTACGGGCCAGTTATATTTTATCAATGGCTTTTACGAATTTTAGTACTTTTTGTCTAACTACGAGTCTGAAGATAGCAGATTTAATGTGACGTAAACTTAATTTAAAGGTGTATGTGGTTATTTTAAACTGAGATCAATTTTATTTAAAAAAGAAAGAAATAAATTATTTTAAGGGATATAGGCATGCTCATAATATTACAATTATTTTTAAAATATATTGCATTACAATTATTGGTAATAATAATAATTATTTAAACACAAAAAGAATATCAATAAAATCAACCATACATACAATCCATGGCAATAACAATCGAAATTAGAACTTCTTTAAATTTGGAACATCTAAAAATACTGGTCGCTGATAAATCGTGTCACCTTGGTACTTCCCACACGAAAAAACGCGATAAATATTCTTACCGGGAAATGGTTATGTATTTTCTCTTACATCGTACCTATAATATTCATATATGTTAGACAAACGTAATTATGTCGATAATTGTATATATATATATATATGTATATATTATATTGAGATTTATATTTATTTTTTTATTAAAAATTCTAAAGTGATAAACAATATTACTTGAAGAATGATTGTTAATTCTATATTTAAACTATGTAGTGTAGGTACTAGGTACACCGTACGTCTACAAAGTTTTAAATAAATAATTTGCATACATTTTAATTTGAATTTAATTTTATGGAATGTCGCCGCTATTTTTGGTAATTATTTATTTATGTTGGGCAAATAGTGTAAGTGAATAAGTAATTATTAGGTAACTTTAGAATGACTGAAAAACTTCATGTTTTATATTGACAATTTAATCGTTTTTTAATCGTATTTTTTGTCCATCCGCAAATATCTTATATTGACACTTTGACAGTGATATTAAATAAGGCTGGATATTTCATAAAATAAAAATTTTCGGGGGGGTTCGATTCTATTAAACATTCATAATCAAGAAGTACAGTTATCTTTAGAAAACCTTGGTGATACCTAATTTCTACCGAAACCTAACGAAAAGTGAAAGGGTTTTTTTCCCAAATTTATTTTATAAACTATTTTTAACGTCAAATTAGGTATAGCTTGTTTTTCAGTTAGTAAATTACAATGATAGAAATTTAACAGCACGCCGTGTGTAGGGGAGAGAGAGAGAGATAATTAAAACATAATAATTAGTAGTTTTTAGACCGAAATAGGTCAATTTTACCAACGTATGGTAATGATGGTGTACCTTAACACTGAAATACCCGGACCATAACACCAACCCTAATTAATGAAATTAAAATTCATAGATAAAAAAGTTGGTTCAATACAGTGCAAATTAATTAAATTACATTTATTCGTATGTCGCCAACGTACTGTTTAATTTGTATTTTGTTTAAAATTAGCATTGAATATATGTTACATTCAATTGACTATATTTCGCGGTTGACCGCTTTTCAACCTTATCCTCTCAAGCATAAGAGTGAAAAACAAACAACCAATTGGAATTTCGTTTGTCACTATCCAAAATTAATTGTGAATATTTCTTTATTTAAAGCGTCTACTTATTATGTAAATATTATTATAATTGAAAGGAATGAAGGACAGTAAGCAGACAATACCTACAGACAGTCTGTATAATTTAAAGAAAGAAATAAATAAAATAAAATAAATTATTATTAACAATTTTATATAAAAATCAGGGGGAGGGTTTTCCATGCACAGGTTACCTAACAATTCATAGATAACATCTTGCTTTACGACATACATATTTTTTAAATAACTGTTTCCCGGATTGTTGCTGTGATAATGTATTGTAATGTGGATTTTATGGTGCATGAATTTTTGAAATCGGTCTAGCAGTTTTTGAGTTTATTCGTTGTAAACACACAAAAATACAAATCTTTCTTCTATGTAATATTGGTATAGATGAAGTCAAACTCGTAGCTTTTGAGTTAGGAGAGTAAGGTTGCACATTGGACCAAAAGAATATTTAAGTTACTTTTAAGTGATTTCAAATTAAAGATAGGGAATACGTAGGACTCGATTGATCACATAATATCATTTAAGACCCTAAAAAAAACAGCTTAGCAAAAAAAATTTTAGAAATGGCTAGACAAATTCACAGCACAGGACGTGATTATTAATAACTAAAAAAAATTGCAAACCATGACAGTGTTACTTAGGCTACTACTTGATATTTCGGTATCCATGACTTCCTGGATTCACAGATCGAATTGCTTATTTTAAAAAGTTCATTTCGAGGATAATGGAAACTATAAAGCCGAATCTATCAAAAATTCAAAACTCACGCGCATTATCGTAATACTAAACAAATGCTTCTGTTTATCCCGTCAAAATCCGATACAGGATGTGCAATTCGGTGCCATAAGAGGGATGCTCGCGACCTGTCCCACGACCCGGCAGGTGATGGTGGTCCACCCCCATAAACAAACAAAAATCAACCTTATTACTATAGTTGCAGCATCAATAATCATCCTTTCTATATCATTACTACCACTACCAACAACTGTCATTCAAATTTTAGTCTTAAAATCTGAGATGTAAGGTTGGTATTTATTCGTTACGATCGCTTCCTTTGACATCCCATGGGAACGAAATTTTACGCATCTGAGGGAATTCTTCAAAAGCTTTTTTTTAACAATATGTTTCCGTCAAAAGCTCTTACGCAACGTGATGCAATATGTGATGCATTAGATTTTCTTGAATATCTTTTGAATGTATTAATTTATTGCAATTCAAAAGTGTGGGAATTTGCGTTTATCTAGAGATTTTGAATAGATAATTTATCTTTTAATTTATAATAGTAAGAAAATAGTTTGACATAATACACAATGTAGAGTTGACATACTTGTTCACTGTAATTATAATACCAAAGAATTATATAACGCTACAATAAGATAAGTAGATATTATTATCAATTCAGTCAAGGAAGTCATGAATATCATGAGAAGTGATTATTAATATTGATCTGTAATTATTATAATAATTAAAAATAAATATAAAACTGGTAATGCACGTCATTCGACCACTACGCGCTTTGATATTTGAATGTCGGATGTAAATGCAAAGAATACAAAAAAAACGTCTTTTGGACTTCGATGAAAGGTTTCATCAAGTTAATATGATCAACACAAAATATCTGTTAAATTAGCTGCATTTAGCCAACCATTCTTTTTTTGAAACCGCCATTCAATAATCCCCTTACGAACCCTTAACGGTCATCCCAGAGCAGGACAATGACCGTTCCCCTTATTTATAAGTGTAACCAGGGGTGTATATCTGGATGTTTTGATGATATCCAACAATGACATGGTAACCTAGTTTTTATTGATATTATCATGGGGCTTAGGGAGATGGACTGAGGTGAAAGCTGCATGGTGTTGAAAAGATTTATACATAACTGAACTTGCATGGTCATTTTAATCCACTATATATTTATATACAAGCGTATTATATACTTTAATTTCGTACAATGACCAATTTCTTTGTAAATAAACCGGATTATTATGAAGTTTAAGTAATGCTATAGTGACTTAAATTGCTACTCCAATAAATATGCAAATTATGTACAATCGCTGACAAAGTTAATGCTATTAAATAGTTAAGGCTAGCGAGTAATGCCATTTAATATTTGGAAACGTTTCTTCCCCTAACCATTTAGTACCTTACATGAGTACTTCAGTGTGTCTGAATATAAAAAATATCAACTTGACTTGATACTATACTTAACAGCTGATAGTCATTAATTCGTATACATGATAACTCTTCCAATTGTTTACGGTAATTTAGTGCAATAAATGAAAATTTATCTCTATACATAGTTTTAATTTAAAAACATCAACCAATAACTCAATAATACAGCGTAATTTACCGTTGTCATCAACGATATGAACTTATGATTGACATTTGTTGCTACTATCAACAATAACTCTTATTTTCTGTGCATAAAGAACATTTTATAATGTCTTTCGTCACTCACCTGTCATTTTGAAATATATGTCAAAGGAAAATATAGCTTAACTGTAAAAGTTAAGGGTTGTTTTGTCCTGTGGTGGTTTAAAGAGAAATTATAGTCACCTGCTTCGTAACATCATGTTTTACACCATTCATACTCTGACGTAGGTCTGAGAATCTGTTTAGACCTGCCGATGCTTTACTTATCATACCGCCTCGTCTTTTCATAAATTACTTAAGCTATAATGATATTTCTAGTAACTCTGTGTAAAACTGTATAATGTATAAAATAATGTGCCGTGTGAACAAGTGTTGAACAAGATAATACTGCTCTAGTACCTACCTAATTACTTTGAGCAAATGAACATCATTCGTTTTTGGTGTGTAATAAAGAATTTTCTATCCATATAATTATCTATCTTTACATATTAATCAACTTTACAAATAAATCTATCCTTATACTTAAATCTGCATTAAAACACGCAGTTTGCTTCAATACCGCTGCTATCATTCCTGGAATTACCCCTTAAGGAACTATAAATCTAAAAACTAAATTCCCTACAGCATTTTCATCATTCTATGGCCACCATGCAAACCATCCACATTTACTGACAGTAATTCTTTGGCGCGCCAAAACTGGTATTACGCAAGAGTGGGATGACAATAGTATTATGTCTAGAGGTGAAAGAGACAAAGTATAGGCCACTTCCTGCGCCGGAGCCACGTAGAACACTTTTTGTGTGTTGCAATTCTATGTATTGGAGATAATATTAATGCATATTTATGGCTTTGTCAGGTTGTTTGTGCAGACGTGCGGAACCGATTTTGATGGTGTTCTTGTTTAGTATAAATACTTATATTGGATAGTCCCTTGAAAGTATTCTTTGTTGGGATTGTAATAGCCTTGGCTTTTAAGCATCCACAGCATTTGTACGCACCGCAAAATTTGTTAGAAATTAAAAAGGCAGTCAGTTTGACTTTTGTTTTTGTTTAGTTAAGAGATTTAAATTTAAAACTTTATGAATAGTAATAAATACATAGTAAGTAAATAGTACTTTAAAATTCAGTACACTCTTGACCACAAATTTATCATCAGTTATTGATTTGAAGTTGTTCCTGTGAACAACTTCAAATATGCTATAAAATACCCACTCCGAGAATCGTCCAATTATTCTTAAAATAAAACACAAAATCAACGCAAACGCTATTCTGTGATACATCGTATAAAACACGTAGATATGCATATTGTTCGTCCATCATCGTAACCTTTTTTCCGTATGTCTTTTTCTTCCACCTTATTATTGATATATTTTCCAAAACAATGTGTGCGAGACTGTACATCATCTTATAGAAAACTTATTATAGATTGTACGGATAACCGTGTACAGTGGTAAATCAATACCATTATCTTAAAACCACTATAAAAATGAGTGATACTAAACTACCAGCGGTTTCTGAGAAGAAAGCCGCAACATCAAACAAACTTGAACTTAAAAATGTAAGCAATACAGATAAAATTCCTTCGAAAGTAATTTAATTTCTTTACAATATGCAATTTTTTAATTTCCAAGCAAAATTAGACCTAAAATATGTATTTGAAGATGTAGAAAATTACTAAAAAAGTTAAAAATCGGCTACAGATTTAGGTTGTAAATATTTTTGTCTTTTGTTTGGTCATAAAGTTCAAAATTGTTTGATGCTGATGTAGGTGAGGTGCGTCGTTTTGAAACTAGGGATATTACTTGCTCCCGCGCATCTCATGGCGGGCGGAAATCTTAATGGGTCCTGGAACGAACTAACGATGGATGGGACCCATCGATCCGAGATCGTAGACGTCGAAATTTTTAGACTTGTCATGATATTAATAATGGTACTCTCTCTGCTTCATTAGCCTAATGGTCCTGGGCGTGACTGCTTCGCTAGAGGTCCTGAGTTCGGTTTGCACAACAACAAAGGTCGAATAAAGTGTTATTGGGGTTTTCTATGAAATTCAGAGTTTGGGATTTGTGTCCGGTTAATGGCAATAGGCTCGCCCTAGGACTTAAATATATCTGTGAAGTGTGGGTGTAGGTACATTAGTGCGCCGCTGTCTAACCTTTCCGGTACAGACGTGATGGTATGTTACGTTATTAATTATGCATGGAAATCTAACTTAGATACTTTAGCTAATACAATTCATCAATTTGTCGAAGGTGTTGTCGGTTTATTAGATAAATGTCACACAGCGATGACAATTTTATCGACTAATAATAAAAATATCACCAATCATTATTCAGACCTTCGGAATTGAAATAATGAGTGAGTCATTAAGGAGAAAAAAATACATTTCACTATCAAGTTCAATATCAAACATGTCATTATCGAAAAATTCACGAGTTAAGATAAAGAAAAAAACCCAATGATTTGAATAAATTACATAATTTTATGGTTTTGATAACTTTTTATTTACAATATGCCTATGCTGGGTTTTTTGTTGCTCTAATAGTCATCTATGTTTATATATTATATTTTATACAAATATTTTTTTTAATTATGATATCGTAACAGCTAGGGCGCCCGACTTGCAACACATTCGAAACCCACCCATTGCACTACCGACGTGAACCCGCTTGTAACACAAGCATTTAGCTTAGAATAGAATAGAATATTATCATTTATTGTACACCAAAAACTAATGTCAAGTATAAGTTATCAATCATAGTTTAGCACGACGGGTTAACAAGAATACTAATAATTGCTAGTAAGCTTTATTAAAAATATTAAACTGTAAAATGCAGTAGATATAATTGTGTTTCCATACAAAAAAAAAACAAAACAGACTTAAGAAAAATTCTAATTATTCCAAACGCATAAAGACTTTTTCGTTGTTAATCATTCGTTTTGCACTGTTTATAACATTCATAACTAGAATAATTTAGTGGTCATGTCTATCGTTTTAAAGCTCTACACGTCATTACGTGTCCATATTTGCTCAGGGTGCGCAAACGCCGACGAAAAGGTAACATCATCGGGACGCGAATTCACACGACACGCTTCATACCGCATTTGATGAGGATCTGGAACTAATTCTGACATCCCTGTTTGTAATACGATGTTTGATAATAATGTACGCAATGATGACACTGAATAAGAATAAAATTATCAGATTCATTTGTCATATTATGATCTTCATCTTTGATGTCGAAGAAGTATTCATTGTTCCTAAATATAAGCAACTTTAAACCTAGGAAAACGCTGAGTACTTTTCTATATTAAATATTAACGGCAATGAAATATTTTACTTTAAATCAAGATGTAAAGGCTAAAGTCAAAATTAATCAAGCTGCTAGAATTGAATTGTATTGTCTTAAGTTACATGATGATGCTTTAAATACTGAATTAAATACTTTATCACTTCCTGTGGGTATGGATAAAGACAACTAAGGAGTAAAATCTGAAGAATAAATGGCAGAAGTCATCCATGACGGTCACAACGATCCGGGTTTGATAGCGCTGTTCAAGTGTAGTAACATTGAATGACATTCTTTGAAGTCATTGTTATATAAATTGGTATTATTATTAAGCAGGTAGGTATTATGAACAAAAAAAACATTTATCATCAGTCTGATTTCAGCCACTTCTAAGTTTATAGTTATCATCTATCACAGTTTTAAAAGAAGCAAACTTCATCGTTGACCCATCTCTTTTCAAATTTATATTCAATGCATTCACTCCTTTTAAAAAAAGGCGACGATAATCGATGATCAGACGTTTCAAAAATAAAATTCGCATCCCGTAAAACTCAAAAAGCAAATCAAAATCAGCATTGTATGTAACAAAATATCATTTGAAAATTCTATCATGATGTTTTTTATAACAATGAATAGGAGTGATCTATCCAAATGCTTTTATTAATTGTCAGTGGCGGAAGATGATAGAAAAATATCAATTTCTTGTCATCTCACTCTATAATGGTGTAAAACGTGACATTTATTTTAGTGAACGAAGCACGACACGAGACCAAATTAGACGTTTTAAACCAAATTTCGACGCTCAAATCTGCAGACCGTTCAATGCCAATATTAAACGGATTTTTTTTTATTCACGATTTCCAACTTTTTCATTCGCTTGGGTGACAAAAGACGATAAAAAACGGAACCATATAAAAAAGTTCTGCATTCAGTTTAGCTCTTTAGATGATGGTTTTAAAGATCATTTTCGTTTGGTTTGTCAGAAGTATCGTAGGGTCCAATCTGGGTCTTGGTCACCGGCTTCTTTCGGAGTTCGGAAAAACGGTTTTTGAATTGGTTCAGCGTTTTTCGTTAGCACGCGCCTGCCACCCGTAGCGATCCGATTTGAATATCATTTTGTTTAGACTACATTCTATAAATTTCCTGTTTGAGAATTTGGTGCAAGCAGAGTTGTTAAAGGTAATATTTAACGTGTCCGTTTTCCGCCTAAAGTCAATAAGTTGAATATTGTAGTAGATGAAAGCAATTATTGTGTGCTACATCATAACATGTGTGTATCACTGCTACTCATATTCAGTTATTTACAATTCCCAATAAGTTAGTATGATCATCACGTTTGTATTTCGCAAAAAGATCGGCAGAGACGTACTAAAGAACACTCTCAGTTCGCTGGATTCTTAAGTCCTAGGGGCGAGCCTATTGCCAAATTTAAACTCCGACCTGCCACTTAAAATGTCATAGAAGAACTTAATAACACTGCTCCCAAGTACTCCAGCATAAGACTAGAGAGGCAGATAGAAGAGATGTTAGTATTACATTCTAAAATAAAAGCTTTAGACTGTTCTATTCTATATTTTCTTCTTTGAAGTCTGTGATATGAGATGAATAAACGTCACCGTCTTCCAGTACACCTGATAGAATTTCAACACACGTTAATGTTAATCTAAGATCATTAAAATGAAATAACCATTCCACTAGACTTCATAATGAATTCAATGCGCATCGTTTTACTGTGTTTGAATCACCAAATGGCTATTTTGCATTATTTTTAATAATAGTTTTACTGCTGTTTCCTTTATAGACTATACTTGTGTGTTAGTTTGGTTGTATTTATTAAATTTCTGCTTTTAATTTTGTAGATATACCGAATCTGTTTCTTCCTCTTTCTCATCTTAAGCTTCTTGATGCATTTCTTCATTCTGTAAAGTATTATTAGAGCCACTTGCACCAACTTCTTAAATAATAATTCTTCTTAAATAGTATTTAAACACAATTTTTCATTGTAATTTTGTGTTTAAATACAATTTAAGTACATAGTCTTGTATTTTTCAGTTTTTATCTTCGGAGTTTTTGTTTTCTTCCTACTAATCTTTAAATTATTCTAAAGTATCGAGCTAAACCGTAGTATTTACATAGTATTTAAAACATATTCAAATGTTATACAATAAAATGCTTTACAGACACCGTTTACTTAACAATTGGACAGCATTTGATCTGATAACATAAGAACGGACATTGATAGAATTCTGTTACCTAGGAGGATATGTTAAGACCTTGTGTCCAAATTAGCACTAGATAAATATTTGATGTCAAGAGGATGGGTGGTTGCATCCTATTTTGTAAAAATGACATCAGCAGTCAACTATGGTATGCTAATTTCCTAAATTCTAGCAATCTATCAGATTATTAACATCTGTGGAAATTGCGGACTTTTCTTCGATAAAATGAAAGGAATTCATATTACCTCTCTATATTTTATTTATTTATACTTTGTTGTACTAATTATACATAAGACATGACACAATAATTTTCTTTTACGTAATCTTAGAATGGATACAGAGCAAATATATCTACACAGAAACTTGGAAATAGGGATGACCACCAAACAAATACTACATCTATCTTTAAATATAAAAGAAAGTCGTGTAAGTTACACTATTTATAACTTAAGAATGGCTGTACCGATTTCGCTGAAAATTGGTGGAGAGATAGCTTAGAACCAGGAGACGGACATAGGATACTTTTTATCCCGTTCCCGTGGGATGTGATGACAGACCGAATTCCACGGGGGCGAAGCCGCGGGCAGAAGCTAGTAATTATTATAATGTTCTTCCGCTTGAGAAAATGACTAACGAATTCATAATAAATTATGATTTCCATCTAAAATATTTCTCAGGTACTTACTACTTTGTTACCTAGTAGTCCTGAGCGCTACGTTAGAAGTGTTGGGTTCGATTCCTAGGTCGAGCAGTGTTATTGGGCTTTCCTATGAAATTCTCAGTAGCCGGTGGGAGATTAGATTTGCGCCCAGTTAATACCAATAGGCTCGCTTTCTATTAATTACATGGGACTCAAACATATCGGCGCACTATGGGTGTACATTAGTATGTCTCTGCCTAACTCTTGGACGAATACAGGCGTGATGGTATGGCCGTATTTCATTCAGCCTATTGCTGTGCTATTGCTTGGCAGAAAATCGAAACTAAGGATGAAAGGAATCACCCTGGCCCAAAAAACGTTAGGAGTAGACTTCACACGCCTTCAAATATTCAGTCGAAGGCCAATTTCCCTAACGGTTAAATTGCATTAAGATACGGATATAGGCCTTGTTTCCAAATTCGAATTTGGGCCACTCTTGCACAATAAGCGCGTAAATGACAATTTCGATGTTACAAACATTTTATTTTACTACACCAATTCACAATATCATTTGACTTGTCGCGGCTCGTATTTAGTAACATTGCCGCTTGATTTCTCGCTATTTACCTAGATTACTTGGTTTTTTTCAACGGTTGCGGCAATATTTAACGCATGGCCGATACTGACATTGGCTTAGAATCAACTTTTTGCCGCCAAAATCATGAGCGCCAGGGCCGCCTAAGAAAAACGACACTTTTCAATAACAATAATTTTCATGACATAATATAATAGAAAAAAATAAAAATTACTTACAGTTAAGTCTTTTCAAGAATCTGATTGAATTTTTATATTTTTAAAAATTGTAAAAATCAAATCCGTCGCACGATTAGCCGCTACAGATTAAAGTTTCGTTGGAAATACAAAAAGCGGATTAAATGGTCAAGAATAGAATCCACTGGAGGCGTTTAGCGAAAAACGTGAGATTAAATCAAAATTCTGTAACAATGGAAACAATGCTTGTGATTTTTATTTAAAATCTTTTATTTTCCTGATTTTTATTTATGGAATTCTAGCGATAATTATTCGGAAAATATTTTAACTATAAAATCGGTACCCGAGACTCGAAATTATACTCTATCTATTTATTTCTTCAAACACTTCATTAATATTCACAGTTTAACATAATCAATACCAATTCAATACAATAACTACAAACAATTAAATCGCACAAATCAATTCACAATTAATTTAATTGTAAACATAAAATAACTGAATAATTATAATTGGATTTGTTTAATGGATAAGTAGGAAATTTATTCCGTTGAATTATCTGTACCTTCGAAGCGTAATCAATTCGGAAGCCGGTAATTGAAGTTTGTGAATCTTTTCCTTGTTTTAAAGGCGTTTATTACTTCCTTGACGCTACTTGCTTTGTAGTTTTTAACGTATTTTGCTTCTACAAACTATTCGAATCATTTATTTCGATGATAATTCAATAAAAATTGTAACATAAAAATTGTGAATGTTCAGCTCAGCTATTCTCTTACCTGTAAAACTTAATAATCCCACTGTTTCCTAAAAAGATTCACGATATTAAGCTGGACCACCTGTTAGGCAGGCGAGAAATCTAACAATAAAGATATCACTGCTTAATCCGGAAAAGATAATAACTTTTACTTTTTCCTCAGACAGCCCATAATACTCACGATAACATTTTTATTGTCTCATTTACATAAAAGAATCGATGGACCTGTTTAGCATTAGGAAAAGATTTAATTTGTAAACGAGAATAAGCGGCACTTAATCTACCTACCGTGAGCTCGGTCTTAAGAATTAATCTATGTTGTGTCATTCATATGTCACATGGATGTGACATGGATTTGCAGATACGACGATATACGGTACTAGCGTAGCTTTTCGGACCAATACTTTTAATTTTTTTTTTTGTTGAAATGAAAATACTATTCACGGACTTTATTACGTTGTATTAATAATATTATTTAATTGCTGACGTTTCGGATCCTTTACGGGGACGTCAGGAATGAAATAATACTTAACAATGCAACGCGATAAAATTCGTGAAAAGTAGTTTTATTTCAATGTCTAATACTTACCTATTCGCATGAGTGTTAAAAATTACTTTATATTTTTTTATTCAAATTATTTTTTATACAATATTATTTTTAACAATTTAAATACCTACATTAGCCAAGTGGTCCTGAGCGCGACTGCTGCGCTAGAGGTCCTGGGTTCGATTCCCAGGTCGAGCAAAGTGTTATTGGGTTTTTCTATGAAATTCCCAGTAGCAGCTCGGAGTTAGGAACTTGTGCCCGGTAAAAGGCAATAGGCTCGCCCCCTATTAGGTACATGGGACCTAAAAATACCGGCGAATACAGGAGTGATGGTATGTTATGTTTACTTAAAACTAACTTTGTGTACAGTTGTACACTATGTGTTTCACCTACTTTGCTCAGTTCGTAAGAGTCGTGGCGTGATAATAAATAGCCTATAAACTTCCGTGTGAATCACTCTGTTCATTGGTGAAAGCTCTATGAAAATTGGTTCGGTAGTTTTTAAGTTTATCGCGTTAAGACAGACAGACTTTGCTATAGGGATATTTATTATTAACATCATTTTGTCACGAACCGTGAGAAAAATTCATTCAAGTCAGCTAAGTAGCTTCAAGCAAGTTCTATTGAAATTAATGTAGTGGTTTAATAGTGATGGAATAACAAGCAAACAGACATTTAAGTCGATATCATAAATTAATCTTTGTAGGTAGGTATTTGAAATAACTTATGGTGTCTACAAAGCTTACAACTTTTATTTGTTATTCCGCTTATCCCCAAAGACCAAAAACATGATAAAACCAACAAACAAACCCACCACAAATCTTGTCCACAATTTTTCAGCCAAAAAACATCAAAATGCCGCCATTTTGAAACCCTAAGCTTTCGCGAAAATTAATCTGAGCGGGCAAAAACTATGCCTTATTAGGGGAAAGTCCGCCCCTGCCCAAGGTCCAATGTCCACAGATAAACACACAGAATGTATGCGTACAATTAATAATAATTTTGGGGCGGCAAAAAGTGGTCCGTCGAGGTGGCCCTTTTTGCGGGCCTGAACTTTTTGCCGGTGATAAGTTGACGGTTTTAAGAAAATTAGTTTTCATTTTTTTATCACTTTGTTTACACAAAATTGTCGGCTAAAAATGCTACTATTGTTTAAACTTTCTACAGATACCAGTTAAACAGACAATTTTGAGAGCCAAATACCTGTTTTTTTTTTTTAATTAATGCAAGATCTTCTTGTTTCTTCTTCTTCCCAGCGAAAACACTAGGAAGCGGTGAAGGGCGGGCGTTTTGGGGCTGTCTATAATGTAAAAATGACGTTCAAAAAGTACTACCTAGTAGTCTATATTGAATAAATGATTTTGACTTTGACTTTGACTTAGATCTTTTGCGCTATGCTTGCTAGGTTATACATCAATTTGCAAGAACTGAAGACAGAAGGGTTGAAAAACCAATTTATAGGTATTTATGATTAAAAAAACAAGAAAAGATTCTTGACTGAAATCATAGCCAGGTTAGAATGCTCCTCCTCACTGCCTTTCAAATAAGTATCTCGTAAGAGGCGAGAATATATCTGACCTGTTCGGTGGTACCTCTTGAGGTCTGAATGGGTGGCGACCACCCTTACGTCAGAGTCTTTCGCAAAGCACCTTCGTGGGTGGTTTGACTTTTGCGCGAAAGAGCCAGTTCCCCCTCTTATACAGTCCTTAGGGGCTCTTATTGGTCGGCAACGCATCAGCAACTTCTCTAGTGTTGCAGATGACCATGGGCGACGATGACTATTTACCACCAGTTGGCTCCTTTGCCGCCTTAAACCATAAAAAATAGCCAGAAATTCTTTTATTTGCGAATTCGTGTTAATGTTTAATTAAACATGTATATATTCTATTTAAAAGTTATGTAACTCTTATATACTTGTAATTATTCAAGAGGCCTTTGTATTTTAATTAATTATACTACACGAACAACGTGTATTAAGCCATGAAAAAACAGGTATTTAATTTTTCTTTTTATTATTATGTGAATTTCATTTGAAATACCTTACGAGTAATTGGTAATAAGCTCGCCCCCTATTACACGGAACCTAAATACAGGTGAATTGTGGGTGTACTTTAGTACACCACTGCCTAACCCTTCAGAGAATATAAGCGTGATAGTATGTGTGACCATATTTGTTCCTCAATCATAAATGTTGATGATGTATGATTGAGAGTGACAGCAGGAATATCATGTCGTGAAATCGATTCCCGCACGTAACCAATATTTCTATACCTACCTACAAGACATGGTACAGGGTAATAAAAAAAAATCTAAAACCATTCTTATTTATTAATGTACAAAATATTATTTAAACAAATAAAAACAATATCAAAATCGGTTCACCCGATCAGGCAGAGCACAGCAAATAAATACGTTAAACTTATCTCACCATATGAAACATTACCCTGCATTGTAACACCCACATATTACTATTACTTATTACATGTCTGGTGATTCTCTGAGTTTGTTTCGGTGTTTCTTCTCAGAGGTCGTCAGATAGGAAATGCCGGCGCCATCTAGTTTAAAAAAATCATAACAATGACTAATGTAAAAGAATCTTATTAAAAATATCTATTTACAGAAATAAATTTAATTTATCATTTATCACTCTTTCTCGTTGGGGGTTAAAAATAATTTTAAATTAAGAATCCCAATATTATTGCAACCTACATTCTCGCAATTTAGGAAAAAACGCCAGCCTGTACTTATATAGGTCGCTTTTTAAAAAATATATCTCCTTTTACTCCGCACTAGATTTTTCCACAGTGGGTTGCCTGTAATAGATGACCACTGTTTAATAACCCTTATCCCTTCAACCCTTACGTCACGGTGCCCTTACGTAATCTTGTCTTGATTTTAATAGGGTTATTATGTCAGCTGTCCTGTTTTATCTTTAGGTTGAAGTTTCTCTTTAAATCTTCTGGTTTTAAATTTGACAGATGAATATCCCATGTCGGTAACCATCTGTCACTTAATTCATCAATCAATGTCTAAATTTCGTGTGTGTTTTGAATTTTATTGCTAACCACATATCTGGTACATATATTTACTATTTTATTTCAAGTTCGTGCAATTTCTTTAAATTAATCATATAATATGGGAGACAGAAAGACAAGTTCTTGTATTTATTATACCGATGTAAAGGGATTTTTAATGATCGGAGAGATTTATACAATTTTATACAGATTGTAGGGGCTGTCACAGTTTATACTGATTGTAGGTGTTTATACAATTTTATTTATACTGAATTTAGGAATTTATATATGTTTTGTGATATAGCGGTATACACTGGAGGGATGCAGGTCCCATTAGGTCTCATCTTTATTTCATTAAAAATTTGTCTTTAAAAATTTTAAGCATGTAATGCCAAATATACTCGAGAAAGATATAATAGAGAAAGTACAATAGAAATATACATTTATAAAAACTGATCAAAACATAATAATATTTATGTTAAATTTGTGTTTTTCGCTCTTCAACTAATTTTGGAGGTCTGAAGCTCCAATGTGCGCCGCTACGGTTTACTGATTTCATTGTTTCCTACAAGAAATAAATACATCTGCTTTGTAATTAATAGCAGTAATTGATAATAATTTTAAAATTACTTTGAATCATAGCTGTGAAATAGTGTTTGTTATACCTTGTTTTTTTTTGGTAATTACATTCAGGATGCAAATAAGAAAAATCATCGTGCCTTGAGAATCTCTCGACTGATTTGGTTGATATTTTCGTAGTTGTCAGGACAAGATTTGTATAATAGTTTTTTTTTAATCCGCCTGTAGTGGTGAAAAATTTGCGCGGCCCGAGTGCGCATGGGAAGCTAAAAACGCATCAAAAGAGTGAGAGACCCAAAAATCAGTCATGTTTAACAGTATTACCTACATGCTAAATATGAATTTGAATTTGATATTCTAGGACCGGTAATTATTTATATAACATCATAATCCCTTTTTGTTTTCCACGGCTATGCATGTGTTTTATCTCAGAGTGGGAGATGGGTGCCAATCAGTTTAGCAGTTCCTGCACGTGCTGTTGAGAAAATCTCTTAGGCATGCAATTTTTTTTAACGTTACTTGAATAAAGCACATGGTACCGTAAGATCAGCCACGGTGCCTTAAAAACGAACTATTTGCCTTGGAAGATATCTAGAATAATTTAACTGGATCTCACTGCTTTTGCACCTATTAAAATTTCTTTAATAAAATCATTGAAACAAATGAAAAAAATATATATCTATGTTACAAATTCATACATTCATACATTCATACATATACAAAACACAAATATAGTGAGGAATAAGAATTTTGTGAAAAAATATTGCATTTAGTAACACATATATATTATCTTGTGAAACCTGTTGCCAAGGTCAATGGTAATGATACTGGTTTTATTTTTAACAAAACCACTTTGGAAGCCAAAATTTTCTAGGTAATAAAGCATAGTTTGTTGAATTTTGATGGCTTTATAGTTTATTCTCTAATTTAAGTATCTACGTGAATTCTGTTCGAATTTTTTAATAGTGAAACAAAATAGAATCAAATTCAAATCGTGATAATTGTGTATTGCATTTGTATTTTAAACATAGATTCTTGTGTTAATATCGTGATATTTCAGAGTCGATAGAGCGTCTTCGTTAAAAAAAACAGCTGTTTCTAAGAACAAGGGTTATTTTTCTTAGAAACAGCTGATTTTTTAGTTAGACTTTAGAATTGTCAATCCTTTTAACATTTCTGCTAACAATTAAAATAGCATATTTAGACACCTACTCTCTGTATAAACTACGAAATGTGTAGTATAAAAATATAGTACCCATTACGTTGTAAAATTCAAAATTCTTAGTGTTAAACCAGAAGCGAATAGATGATGCAGTTGGTCAAAAATGAATGTAAGTTACAGGAAAAAGCAACACCAAAGATAAATACGTTACAATCAATAGCAAACTGTCTGTCTGTTGCTCATTGTTCAGCAACATATTTAGATTTTTTCTTATTATTCAATTACTTTGTGTCGTGGATGCTTTGTCAGTTTTCCACCAATTGAAACGTCAATTCAGTTTTTGCTCTGTTCTCGATTACCTAAGACTAAGCTTTAGGTTATTGCATGACTGGTAGAATAGACAAATGTAATGTCTTATTTGAAATGTATACAGATTACATTCGTGATGTTAGTTTTTTTATCAGTGTTGTTTCAATTTTATACTTCGAAATCATTCATTTAAACTAATAGGGATATATTTTAAACATGAATCATACAGCATCCTTTATCTGTAACCGATTTACGGCACCGACATTCCGAGTTACACCAATTTAACAAAGATTCCTCACCAGACGATCCTTCACGAAGACCTATTAAAAGTCATCCACCACCTCGAATCTACTGCTTCACAACATTAAGTAGTGCCCCAAACTTTAATTATGTTCCATCTGTGACCAATTGCGTTCGTGTCTCATACTTCTCGCCAGTCATGCAACGTGCTACCGAACGAATCCGGCCGGTAGAATCAAAAACTGCAGCTTTATTGTAAAAATGAACTCTATTAGAATCCTATTTAAAACCAAAATCGTCTGCATCATCAATTTTATCAAATACATTCCCTAACGTTCATTGTTAGGCACTACAACCATCAGCAACTACTGATGATAATATAATTTGGACTTTATTGACTTTGGTATTGTGATCACTATCTTTTGATTGGAGATCGGCAGCGCCCGAAGGAACGTGGCTAGGAGCCTCATTGTTAGATGAAAACGATTCTAAGAGATGACGTGTCAGTTTTAAGTTAGAAACTAATTTGGAATATCACAAAGAGTATCAATGGTGTACCGAAACACTTTAGTGCGAACAGAGCCGCCGAAAGTGCCTCCCTTTGTTAGCACGTGTACACAAATACTTATTTAAAATTCAGTCTTCAATAATGTTGATATTGAATTTGCAGAGACACCTGACTTCAGCCACTTTAATTTCATGCCATTTACGTCTTCATTTCTAACACTCATTCACGTGTCACCAAAATGTTTTTGTAATGTTTGTAAATTTTTTCACTTTGATCAAAGAATTGACTATATTTTTACCTCATCTTCATGGAGAGTGAGATTTTGGAGGAGACGCGCAGAATAATATGTTTCAATAATGCTTAAAAAATACATTAAATCAATTAAAAAAACTTTACTGACGTCACCTTTAAGACGTAAGTTTAGAATGTGAAGGTAAATTTCGACATGGCAGGTGGGACTCACGGTGGCTTAGTGGTCATAGCGTCTGGTGTGTCTAACCAGAAGATGCAGGTTCGAATCCTGCCTGAATTTTTCCATTCCTAAAATAACACACCTTTTGTTTATAGTTAACGTATGAAAGTTGAAAATGTTGAGTACATTATGGTCTAATTTCGAGCAGTGGCACCACTACTTTTAGTTAATATAGTAACCGAAGCTGCGTCAATGATTGCCCAGACCGTATATAAGGAAGTCAAAGCGATTAGTGCGCGTGGAAAACGCCGTGAAGCCAACATCCTGCCTTTATTAAGAGTTGGGCAAATAAAAAAAGACCAAGAATCATTTGTTCCGGCTGCCCGCGGATGTCGTTCAAGGGCAAAATTCACTTTTTGATGATTTCAATGATGTTTACAACAGTGTTGAAAATCATTTGTTAGAGATTAATTTTGTTTTGAAGTTTATCTTTGTAGTCTTAAGTAGCTTGTACATAATCGATGTTTTTGTTCGTATGGAAGCGCATAATACTCGTAAAACTTAAATAATTACTAAAGAATCTTATATATACACATGAGTTCCAATGAGCTTAGATGTTTCGTCTTAAAAAACAAAATAATGTTCCATCAACCACACCTTTTATCAAAGATAAATGTTTTGATTATCATCTGAACATATTCTAAACATTGCAATAAAACTAACCATTGTTTTCTCTATTCATTCCAGGTTTTCGGCTCAAAAGCGGACTTACAGCTCCACACCCAGATTCACCTCCGTGAAGCGAAGCCCTACCGCTGCACACAGTGTCCAAAGGCCTTCGCCAACTCCTCGTACCTGGCGCAGCACTCCCGCATCCACCTGGGCATCAAGCCCTACCGCTGTGAGATTTGCCAGAGGAAGTTTACTCAGCTGTCGCATCTTCAGCAGCACATCCGAACACACACCGGAGACAAGCCTTATCGTTGCACCCAGATCGGATGTACCAAAGCTTTCTCTCAACTTTCCAATCTCCAAAGCCACAGCCGTTGCCACCAGACCGACAAGCCCTTCAAATGCAACTCCTGCTATAAGTGCTTCACCCACGAGAAGGACCTCCTTGAACACATCCCTAAACACAAAGAATCCAAACATTTGAAGACTCATATATGCCAGTATTGTGGCAAGAGTTATACGCAGGAGACGTACTTAAGTAAACATATGAATAAGCACGCGGAGAGAGCCGACAAGCGGCCGCCAATATCCGCATTAGGATTGAGTGGGTTAAATAGATCTTTGGCAGCAGCGGCGCCTACGGCTGCTCCTTTCGGCGACCACCCTTACTGGCCAAAAGTGAGCCCTGATTCAGCGGCGCATATGTCTGATGAAGGAGGCTACCACCAGCAGCGGGAAAGTGACGATCATCACGAACAGCAGTTGCAGCAGCAACGGGCGTTGTTCGCTCAGCATGAGAGCCAGGATGACCGCATCCAGCCTCCTGTATCGTCCGCCGCGAACTCAGCGTTTACTCCCATCAACTCCATGGCCCCTCATCTCAATGGGCTGTCGCACCATAGCGCTTTACCCACGCGGCCGTATCTCTACGACCCTCTCCACTTCCAACAAGGCAAACAGCAGCCTAACTCCTTCCCTAACCAGTTGATATCCCTGCATCAGATCAGGAACTACGCTCATCAACCCTCGGCACTGTTGCCGGCGGAACACATCCTCCCTCATGCGCTATCGCACAAGGATAAGCAGTAACTTACCGTAGGTACAATCACTATAGTATGTACTTATGATGGTATTACTAGTTGTATAATTAACAAAATATTAAAAAAAATATTTAGAATCTCGCTCTCGAAGACAGTGGTATTACGGTTTTATCGTTAGAGAAACAAATTCATGTTTTTAGAAATAAAATTGTATGGATACTCGAAATTTTGTGAGTAGATAACAAAATGTTTATGGGTATGAATGTGATTTCGAAATTATTTTCGAACTTTACGGTTTATTGATTAGTTTTTATTTTACGGTTGTTTCGTTTTAACCTAGTTGATTCGGGGGTTTGATCGTCAATTATGCTTGAAGGCAATTATTATAATTTACATTGCTGAATTGGTTTGGAGAAAAAAAGACTTGAGACATCACGATTCATATTAAATTGAATTTTCGCATTTGTGATATGGGTATAGAAATATGAGATATTTATATCTAAAGTATGTGTTATTTTTTTATGCTTTTTTTATTAATTTGTCTTTGTTCAAAATTTTTCAGCACCACTAATTATCGATCAAACATTCGTAGCAACTTTGATTAATTTTATAATATTTTCACTGTGTAAAGAAAAAACTAATCTTTAATACGCTTAAAACTTGAAGCAGTAAAATTTGAACATTTAAAAATATTTTTTCCATATTTTTCTGCAATAAAAGCATAATGTTTTATCGATGCATAATTTAGACCCAGTGATTTTTTGTTATTTTTAATATTAATTGGTAGACAATGTTTATTTTAATTTTGTTACTTTAATTGAACTTTTCACAGCATCAATTAGATTGTTTTAAATTAAATCATAGTTCGCGTTCGAAATTTAACAGTGAGACTGGTTTGGAATATGATAATTTATTCACAATTTCGTATAATAAGTAATAAAAGGTATTTGAATCAAAAAGTTCCTGACAAAACAAGTATTTGTACAGTCTACAAGTGACTTGAATTACTTAAACACAATTTGATCACAAGTTCTTCACTTCTCACTTCAGTTGCATTTTTTATTGTATTCATTAAGATTAATAGATCTCTTAAATCATCACATTTGCACTCAGTTCCTACTTAGATCATATTATTATGTATTTTTTTAGCTTTATCTATCTTACTATCATTTTTAGTATTTTTATTTTTTCCAAAAATTTAGAAAATGTATTCCTCCTGTTTTTTTAAATGTTTTTAACGAACAAAAAATTAAGTTAATTATTAATAAGCCGTCGCGGGTCGAATATATTTTCTAATATTAAAACATTATTATTCCCCATGTGTAAAATACATTTTATGAGTGGCCAAAATCGCTTCTTTTACGTCACAATGAAAGGTGCACTTTTTGTAAATATTTTGTAAATACGGATGCGATTTTTTGAGAAAAAAAAAACAATCCTTGAAATTTATTGAAGAAAAAGTTTTTTTGTTTACTTTATAATATCTAAAAGTGCTTATGCTCAATTATATTAGCCTTAAGAACTCGGGGTTAGATGGCATACATCGGAATTGTATATTATTCCTATTTTCCGTACTTAATAGGCCCTTCGTACATCGATTTTTTAGACTAGTTTCAAGTATACGAACTCATAATATGTTGATTTGTTTTAATTTTTCGAGCGAATCAGCGTTAGTAGGTAAAATTAATAAAAAAATGTGATAGGAGATGGAATGGGGAAGAGTGACTATTTTTGGAGGAATGTCTATTTTCCTTCTAAATTAATTTGCTATTGATCTTTTAGTTTTAAAAATGTTAGGTTGTGGTTATTCGTTAGGGGTCCGTGGGGGCAAGATGGCCGTCTGTCTGTCACAAATTAGCCAAATCTTTATTTTCTTGTACAAATATGTTTTTTTCTTTAATGTTAAATAACGGCAATAAGTATTTCTTCCGATTGTTTGTTATTAAGTAAGCACTGTTGTATATTATCTGTATCATGACAATGAGCCAAGAGTTGAAACTTTTTTCAAACTTTGGATTTAAGGTTATAAAAATCGCCAATATCTCTCTATTGTAAGTAGAAATGTGATATTGTAATTTGATTTTTTTTAAGTTAAATGTAAACTTATTATTATGAATACGATATTTTTGTAAGTAATTTTTTTTTTCGTTTACGTTAGTTTTCGCTTGTTCTAGCGTCCTCGTTTTAAGATTTATAGATGAAAATGAACGAAAATCATTTTTTGTTACTTAAAATTGATTAAAAATTAATTACAACTATGCCAAGAATTATATCAGTGTCTTTTTTATTAAACCCTTCAACTTTAATTTGTTATGATTAAGTTTAGAAACACGAGCAAGAGCTGCATTTCTTTTACACAAAAGATCTACATTACAATTAAGGAAACACTTTCTTCAATGAACTAGAAAAAAAAACAATACCAGAATACAGGAATATATAATACTAGCGACCCACCCGTGGTTTCACCCACGCTGTCCATAAGAATCGTAGGGTTATGTTAAATAGCTTAAAACCTTCCTCTTGAATCATTCTATATTTAAAAAATCCGCATTTAATTCCGTTGCGTAGTTTTAAAGATCTAAGCATACATAGGGAAAGATAGCAGGAAGCGACCTACTTTTATACTAACTATGTAGTGATTAATTCTGAAATATAATTTATGCAAATGCAATAAAAGTCTACGGTCATACGTTAAGTACTACTATCGCATATTTGTCTACTGCGTCATTAACCTAGTGGTCCTGAGCGCGACTGCTACGCTAGAGGTCTTGGGTTCGATTCCCAGGTCGAGCAGTGTTATTGGGTTTTTCTATGAAATTCCCAGTAGCAGCTCGGAGTTTGGAAGTTGTGCCCGGTTAATGGGAATAGGCTCGCCCCATATTACATGGGACCTAAACATACCGGTGAATTGTGGGTGTATATTAAGTACGCCTCTGCCAAACCCTTCGGGGAATATAGGCGTGATGGTATGTTTGTTTTTTTTATTGTTTGCTTGCGGCTATAGTATCACTGTCAGGGTACATTGTCGCCTACATCTAGAGACGAAAACCAGTAAGTTACCGACATAGCACACTGAAACAAGCTGTAATTGCAGTGAATATATCCGTAGAGGAACCGACAACCAATGGGGTAGACGTTTTCGAGTGGAGACCTTGGCAAACGTAGTGCTGGGCGTCCTCCAGCAATATAGACGGATGCTTGGCCGCTGAAGCTGGATACGACGCCGAGAATAAGGTGAAATGGCGCACATTAGAGAAAGGTTATCTTAGGGCAGGTCCAGCAGTGGACTCTAATATTCCCTCAGTAAGTATCTACACAAAAAATTGTAAGTATCTACTAGTTTTGCCCGCGGCTTCGTTCACCTGAACCTATAATAGGATTAGTAATGGATTCCAAAAATAATATAATCAATAACCAACAATGACGATCGCTTCTTTGTATGGGCCTCTATACATCAGAGAGGTCAAGCTGTATCTGAGGATCCGTTTCATTAATTGAGATAAGAAGTTCACCAGTTTTTAAGTTAGAGGATATGCTATGATAATAAAATTGAAATCTATTCATTAGTATTTTCTCCATCCCGTAAAAAACTGACAAACAGACAATTTTAAAATCACATTTTTGGATTCGGAGACGTTTATATACCCTAACCCAGATCTTTTTTTTTCAAATTATCTTCAATGCACAGACACAGATTTTTTACAATTTTATAATAGTGGAGAAGAATGTTCAGTAACATTTGACACTTATTTTAATTTGAATCGCTAATACCCATTCCCACTAATCTAATAATCACGAGAGGTTGTAACCTCAGAGCTGTAGCTCTGGGACGAGACCGTTATACTTATTATGAAGTTGAGGATTTCAAAATAAGAAGCACTTACTATTTTCATTATCAGCAGTACCCATCCAAATTAAATCTTAATTAATTCACATCGTGTTGCATTGCCCAAAAAATGCTCAAATATAAACTAGTAGGTAGTAATAAAACTGCAACTAGAATCATAACGTTTCATAAACGCTTGTAAAAGCTTATTTGAAATAAAAATCATTTGATATGATTTGATAAAAAATTTGCAAATTGACACAATTCAACTGATGATCAAAATATTTTCAAACGAAAGAGGCAAAAAGGACAGATAATTGAAAAAAGGAATAAATCCAATGAAACAACTTCTAGAACTTTCCTCTTTTTATTTAGTTAACAGTCGCAAAATATTACAGTATAATAATTAATCACTTAAAATAGGTATTTACAAATACGGGATCATTCTACCTACGTAGGCAAATTCCATACACAAACCATACAAAAATTAGAAAGCAGATACATAATACTTATATGAGAATGCTAAAGGCACAATAAACAATTAAACTTTGAGTAGAAATCTAGAACATTATAGAAATATCTACTAAAAGTTACAGCCAAAAACTGTAAGCGAATTCTTTTAAGATTCCTCTGACATTAGCAACTTTTAAATTAAAAAAGACGTAGAGGAATTGTAAAAAAGTAAAAATAATATTTATGAAATTCGCAAAAATTCTTGGGCAGTAAATTATGTCTCGCTTTGCTTATAAAATAAAGGGAATATTTTTGAGTTAATACTTTATATGTATTGTCATTTAGTCGCCCTAAATACTAAACGAGAATCATATAAAATTTGCCAGAAAACTGTACGTACGACAACTAGAAAAATATCTTTATTTGTCAAAGTTACACCAGAAATTATAATTTTAACAAATACAAAAACTTCTTTTACATTGTCAAACACTTTGGAACTTCGATAAAAAAATGTAAAAAATCAGTCTCCCAAAAATAAAATTCAAAAAATTTGTTTAAAAAATAATATTTCAACATTTTTAATGTAAATTACTGTAGAAGCAAACAATTGCCATTTCTAGCTAAGCAACCAAAAACAAATTAATATTACCAAACAAAATCGGAATAAACTTACTCAGATAGAAAATAAAATATTATTACAAATAATAAATTAGTATCAACGATATTGTCGTAGTACAGTAATATGTTTTTTATCATTTATTAACGTAGATCTATTTATAAAAAATGTTAGAGCTTTTGAAAAAATGCTTAAATATAATAGGAAATAGCGATGACAATTTGATGATTTTAAATAAATTACCAATAATGAAGGATCATGAAAAACAGGGGACGGATAGAGAAAAGGTTTTGACGATAACATAGAACTTGTATCTATAAGAGATCAATTTATTAAGATGAATACAGAAACCTTTTCGTTATCCTATATAATCAAGCATTTGATGATACAAGACTAGAAACTTAAAACATACTTAGATATATCTTAGAAAAAAACAACTAAAAATGAAGACATCACAATTATTATTAAATTTTTGTCTTTATTGCTTGCAGTCCATAAATTGATTGGTTAAAACTTTCAGATCTCTGCTACAGTTAAAAACATAATCATTTTAGATGCTAATTCTGAGTCTATATCTGAATATGTTTTAAGAAAGAATCATAATCCTATTACTTATAATAACTGATGGTAACGCATACAGAACTCAATTCAAATAATATACTAGCCAAAAAATAAACTAAAAAGATATTTGACTAGAAAGTTGTGACCGAATAAGGTAATCCAAATTAAAATTGACAACCCTGTGCCCAAGAAAGTAACTGGCTAAGAAGAAAAAAGTTATAATTTCAAGCTTGTCTGTACGTGCTACCATCCCCCTTTAGTTCAGGCCTTAGACCTCAACCTTGTAGGGGGATCCGGGGATGTGCTCGTCTCCCCACTTGACAATGACAATGTAGTCTCCCCTGTCTCTGACGACGTACCAGCATTCGTAGTTATTCTTACCCTTATGCTTGAGCTGGACCTCGTCGCAAGGACCCTTGGGTCCGTAGATACCGACATAGAGGATGTTGTTGCCTGAAGAAATAGATGAAAATATGAGTCTTGAAAAGGAAGGTGTGATAGGTAAGTATTGTAGTAACTAAATCCATATTAGGTAATACGATAGTCATGATGGTACTCCTTATTTCAAGGGAAGGGATACTTTATCGGGTTAATTCAAAGAAATATATGTATGGTATAAACTATGTAGGTATGTAGTGACGAATGACGAAGTTCGAATTTTAGATATTGAATTTTTTATTTTTATTTTGGCGAATTGAATGACCAGTAATATGGCCCTGATTGACAATTAAAGGGAAATGTGGCCACTTAGCGCGAGCCTGACAGTATACAGAATTACCGACACATCCCATGGGGATTAAAAAAAGGTTATCAAATGCATGTAGCCCACTTTGCTATCCAACGAAGTTCAATTAATATAGTTTTTTTTTTATTTATTATTCAAGCGTTATCATCCCATTGCAGAGCAAAGGCCTCCCTAAACTCCTTCCACTCCTCTCAGTTTAGGCCTTTCTGTGGCTAATTCTTCCAATAGAAGTCTAGTTCGTCCCGCCATCTCCTTTTGGGCCTGCCGCGACCTCGCCTAGCGTTGTGTGGGTCCCACTCAGTAGTGAGTTGTGCCCACAGTTTCCAAGTTTGCTACAGTTCACAAGCCTAGTGAGATGGCTAACTTGACGTAGCGGTAGCCTAATGGCTAGGGTGTCGGACTTCGGATCATGTGGTTGCCGTTTCGAACCCCACCCATTGCACTACCGACGTGAACCCACTCGTAACACAAGCAATCTAGCTTAACACGAGGGGTTAACAAGAATACTAGTAATGTGCGACCCGCATTGCTAGTAAACTTTAAAAAAAACTGGACACCCATGACTGACACAATTTGGTGGATTATATTATGTCTAATTACTTACCCCTTACCTACTTACTATGATATAATATCTAGAAGTATAATAACTACGTCAGAAAACTCACCAGCATCGCCAGCGTGGACCGTAAACTGGTTGTGTTTATTGAGGTACGCCTTCTTCAGACCCATGCCCTTGCTGGTAACCTTGGTGGCATCAGACTTGAAGTTGGGCAGCACTGGGCCTTGCTTCTGCATGGACTTAGCGACCTTCTGCACTGTCTCCACTGTTACTGATGACGTCTCTTGAGCTCCAACCTCAGCTAGATTTGCACCTGCGAGAAAAGTATGAAATAAAGTTACGTAATTATGAATACTAGGTACGATACCATCGAACAAATGACCCCAAGGAAGACAAGTCCCCATGCACCATTAAGATAATGGAGGAAACCCTCGAAAACCTTGTGATTTTTATGGGAAACAAAGAATTATCGAATCTAGCCTGTATGCCCTTGGCAAAAATCTCCTTATCCGTTTTCCACACATCTGTTACAGTATGTCTACAATCATCATTATCAAATAACTAGCTTCTGCCCGCGGCTTCGCCCCCGTGACATTCGGTCTGTCATCACATCCCACGGGAACGGGAAAAAAAGTATCCTATGTCCGTCTCCTGGTTCTAAGCTACCTCTCCACCAATTTTCAGTCAAATCGGTTCAGCCGTTCTTAAGTTATAAATAGTGTAACTAACACGACTTTCTTTTATATATATAAGATTACGCCTTAGATAAGCTAACGAGATCACCCGAAAAAACGAATCTTGGTAGATTGTTTAGAATTGGGTCAAATTTTTCTTTAACTATAAGTGTTTGAGCACTTCTGTTTTTATAGTTGAATAACGTTATACGATATATCAAATAGTAACTAAAACAGTTATTTCTTAATCTATCGATTTCGTTATTTTATAATATTTTTTTTTGCGATTATTTTTGCAATTATTTTGCTAATTTGCTGACGTAGATTTGTTTATTTAAATATTCAGCATGAGTTACTACAAAATACAATGAAAAAATAATTAAGGTATGAACTGACTTCCATAATGGCACAAACTTACCCGTCGCTTCGATTTTGAATGGGGATCCAACAATGTGAGCTCCGTTGTACTTGATGCTCATGTAATAGAAACCAGGTGCAAGAGGAGTGTAGCGTACCTGTACGAAAAATGCAAATATTTAAGGGCCTTGACTCAGTTATGGTTTAGATTTCCCTCAAACAAGTCTTGAAATAAAACATGTTCGTAACTGATTCTCTTAGAGTAGCGAAGAGAGTAAAAAAATACTTTGAATATAGGTAAGCAGAGGTAATTTCAAATCTAAATTGCTGCCAAACCCTCCTGCTCTCTTCCAACTTTTGCTGCACCCGAGTTTCCTAATGATCTATTTTAATACATTATGGAATGCAATAAAATATTGAGTCCGTTTTTTATGGGATAGAGGGGCAAACGAACAGACGGATCGCCTGATGGTAAGCGATAACCACCGCCCATGGACACTCGCAACACCAGAGGAGTCACAAGTGCGTTGACGGCCTTTTATAAGGATTTGGGCCTCCGGTATCCTCACTCGCTCGGCGAAACACGAGCGTTATTTCACGCCGGTTTTCTGTGAGGCCGTGGTATCAATCCAAGTCCAGTCCAATGTCCATTCGTTACTCTTTTAAGATTGTGGTACAGACCTTATATCCCTCATCAACATCTGTACAGTCCATGGCGACTCTGGAAGGCCCGTCCACGGTGACGGCCAGCACTCCCACACCAGCGTTGCAGGTATCAATGATCAAGTCCGTTTTCACGCCTGCGAAGAAGCGATTAGAGCAATAATAATATTATTTATAAAGAATGATAAAAGAATAATATATAAATATAATGTATTAGTTACAATAAAAAAAAAATTATTTTTTTTAATTTTGAATATAAAGGAACCAACAAACTACTGTGCAGTTTAGCACAGGAGAAATATTGCAATACTTTAGGGAAATTATAAAAAAAGGATTGGTTCTTGATAAATGATAAACAATATTTATTTCTGTAAATAAATCTTTTAAAGACACTTTTACAAGGCAATGTTTTATTTATTTTTTATCTAGATAGCGCCGGCATTTCTTAACTGACGACCTCTGAGAAGAAACGCCGAAACAAACTCAGAGAATCATGGTCACTTTTAAAGTCCAGACAGTAATAGTATTACAATAAAATATTATTAGATATTATGTGAGTGTTACGATGTAGGGCAATGTCTGGACAGGCCTTTTGAAGAAAGAGCCATAACAGCTTTGAGTTGACCTGTCCTAACTGACGGCACGCATGCACCTGTCATCGAGTAGCTTAACCATTAAATAATGGTTGATATCCTCTTTATGGAAAACTATTTTTTATACTAATATATAAAGCTGAAGAGTTTGTTTGTTTGTTTGTTTGTTTACTTGAACACGCTAATCTCAGGAACTACTGGTCCGATTTGAAAAATTCTTTCAGTGTTAGATAGCCCATTTATTGAGGAAGGCTATAGGCTATATATCATCACGCTACGCGGACGAAGTCGCGGGCAGAAGCTATTATTGATAAGCGGTTTTACTCGTATCCTAAACTACTTTTTAAAACGAAAGCTAGAAGTTGTACTACAACTTGTCAAAACTGTCTCCTAAGCAAAATTATTCAAAATTGATATCAGCGATATATGCATGAAAATGTAACAGATAGACCGACAAAGTTATTTCGCATTAATATTAGCCTTTATGCTTCTCCAAAGACCAATCTGTCCTGATACCAAAATTGATTCAACAGTTTAGAAACCAAGGCCAATTAATTTCGCTTTTATAATGTCACCTACAATGGATACATTTTTTTTTATAGGATAGGGTAGCAAACGAGCAGACGGATCACCTGATGGTAAGCGATAACCGCCGCCTATGGACACCCGCAACACCAGAGGAGTCACAAGTGCGTTGCCCGCCTTTTAAAAGGGTTTGGGCCTGCGGTAACCTCATTCACTCGGCGAAACACAACGCAAGCGTTGTTTCACGCCGGTTTTCTATGAGGCCGTGGTATCACTCGGTCGAGCCGGCCCATTCGTGCCGAAGCATGGCTCTCCCACTATGAATCAGGATTCATTATCATCTTCATATCAGCCAAAATACGTCAACTGCTGAACAAAGACCTCCCCAAAGACTTCCTTAAGGACTGGTTATATGCCGCCTGCTTCCAACGACTCCCAGTGACCTTCACCAGGTTGACTTCATGATAATCTTGAAGGTCTTTTAACTTACCAGTCTTGACGGTTCCAAGACCAGGACCGTGAGCGTGGACAGCTGCAGGATCAGCGTCATCCTTGCCAACCTGTTAACGAAAAATTTAAGTAGGTATTTATTACAAGTATTAATTAAGATACTTAATTATATACGCACATCAAAAAAGTTTGCGACCACTAGCTTAAGCTGAATTGATGTAATTTTTTAAATTGAACTTCATCAAGAAAAATTCTTTGTTGTATGTTTTCATTAAATAGAAATACCCTCTTTTTGTGATTTTTTTGCATTTTTCATGCTAAGATTATAAAGTTATTTTAGTGAAGGCAAATGAATGTGAAGGCAAATTTCGACATAGCAGGTAGGACTCGCGGTGGCTTAGTGGTCATAGCGTCTGGTGTATCAAACCAGAAGACGCAGGTTCGAATCCTGCCTGCGAGTCGAATTTTTCCTTCACTAAAATAACTTTAGAAATACCCTGTTTGAAAGAATCTAAAAAGAAGAAGAAATCATAATATAATCTACCGTAACAAAAAAGATTTCGATTTTTCAAAGTTTTCGATCTTTACAAGTAAAACCAATCCATTGCAGAATTAAAAAAGAAATCATCTTTAAAAATTATAATGCAGTTCGTTGGTGAATGCATCATTTGAGAATGGCTAAACCAATATTGATATTTTATTTATCTTTTTGCTATAATCCTAGTAAAGGAAAACCTTTACTGGGTTTAACTCTCTCTAAAGAGAGAAAGAAAAATTTAAAAGTTGCCCAGATAATTTAAGAAAAACTGAAAAAGTTTCTGCTTATTTCGATATCATAAAGGGTTTCATTTCTAAAATTATATATACACCCTATAAAGATCGGACAAATCAATATCTAAAACAAAAGACGTTTTTTTGTAGTTTTGTTTAATTAAGAAAGTTATTGTGTAACAGCACTATGCATCGAGACAACGTTTCACTAGTACGTGCTGCCATCTATTAGACACAGAATGAACTGCATGTATAATAATATAGAGTTTCTTGCCAGATTTATCTTCATAGAATTTTCGGAAACGCGTATTTCAAGTAAAATATTACTTGAGAGATTTTCTCGAGGGCGCGTGAAGTCTACCAACCCGCATTAGGCTAGCGTGGTGGACTTCTAACCCCTCTCAATCTGAGAGGAGACCCATGCCCAGTAGTGGGGCAACAAAATGTGTTGATTATGTACTGTGGGAGAAACGCGTAAGTGTATCTATGTATGTATGTACTACAAACCTTAATCCTCAAAGGTGACGCAGGAATATGTACACCATTAAACTTCACGTTGATATTGTGGACTCCGTTCTCCCTGGGCATGAATCTGATGCTGTACTGGTCCCCGTCGATGTTCTGAATGAAACAGTCGTCGGTCTTGCCCGATGGGGAGATTATCTGGACAAAAAGTTTAGTTAGAGTTTTTCAGTCAAAGTCAAAATCATTTATTCAATATAGACTACTAGGTAGTACTTTTTGAACGTCATTTTTATATTATAGACAGCCCCCAAAACGCCCGCCCTTCACCGTAAATGTAAAACCTTCACAGTAAATGTCTGTATGGTACCTACTCGTAACGTAGAGTTTAAATTGTAGCTACGCTCATAGTTCGCCAGTATTTATTACTGTATATAATATAGAGCGAACCTATTGTTATAACGATGAATATGCGCAGGGACATTCAAAAGATGTTACACGTCAAAATGGGAGGCGCAGATCGTTACATATTCATATTAAAATTTAAAAATAACATTTTAAAATAATGAAGTAATGTTACAATATATATAATTGTACTACTACCTATTTTTTTACTATAGAGAAAAGATGCAGTAGAGGCGCACGATACATCAATTCAAATGTTATAAAAAATTGATATTGTTTCTAACCTCATCGAAGCTCAATAATTCGGTAGCATAAGGTAAAAAACACTGCTAATTTCGCCACTACCTTCCCCATAACTTATTGCAGAATTATTAGTACTTATCCTCTTTTTATAAATCACTAGCTTCTGCCCGCGGCTTCGCCCCCGTGGAATTCGATCTGTCATCACATCCCCCGGGAACGGGACAAAAAGTATCCTATGTCCGTCTCCTGGTTCTAAGCTACCTCTCCACCAATTTTCAGCCAAATCGGTTCAGCCGTTCTTGAGTTATAAATGAAGTAACTAACACGACTTTCTTTTATATATATAGATAAAGATGTGTCATCACTTTTTAATAATATTTTACGCGTTAGTTTTATGAAAACATTCATTTTTTTTCTATACCTTCAAGAAACAGGGTGAACTTTTCTTACCCCATATTAATTTTTATGACACAACTCGGCAACTTGCCACAATATTCATGGTGGCACACTCTTATAAAATATTAGCGCCAAAATGATTTATTTCGGTATAACGCGGTCACGTGCGGTCAGTTCGTTTTATTACATTTTTTTGGCCAGGAAACGTGGGGTTAGACACACTGTGCGGGAATTATATTGTTTTAGATGTGTTGTGTGTTGTTGGTGAAAATTATTTGACAGTTTTGCTAGCTAAGAACAAAATTACAATAAAGAAAAAAAATATATACCTCAATTTTTATTTAAATAGCTATTTATATATTTAGTACGTAGCTACCATTGATTCTAATACCAATATGCAGTACAAATAATATTTATATTAATACTTTTTCTGCCATCAAACATATAGAAAGAAAAACCTTTTTCGATAAACTTACTTACTACATTATAAAATTAATATGTAAAGTAATTTTAACAGAAACTAGGTATTTTCGTTTACTTACAAACTATATCTTAATTTCTGTCAAAATTTCGTTTCTAGACTCAAATAAATTAACAATAGCAAAAACACCATACCCCACATTGCATCAAATCTCAGCAAATCTGGTCAAAAAGCCCCTTATACATAGAATACACACAGCACAGTGCGTCAAATCCCTCCAAAACGCCCTAAACGCGGAATAAACGCACGTATGATACCCAATGCACAGTGGTCCATCCATCATAAATCTTGGACACAGCCGGACACCGTCATGTTCCCACGATAAATCAAACTGACCAAGGGTATAGTTTATTAGAAGACATTGTATCTATCTGGTAAATTTTTAAATGTGTTTTCTGAAGGGAACATTTTATTTTACATCTACCTATGTCAATAGTTTGCTTGGGAGGGGCTTTTCTAGCAATGTTTGCTCAAATTCCATAAGTTTCAGTCAAATTTAGAATTATCATGTATCGTTTAAAGCAATTTCTTTGAAGCAATATTTGCACAATTTCTTTAGGCCCAGCTTTAGGCACAATTCATCTCTCATATACCTAATAGATGTACCTAATCTTAATCAATAGTTTATATGATTTATCTTACATTATTCATGGTAAATACTTTTTTCGGTGGACCGAATTTCCGATAGAAAAGTAACACCAAAATAGATTATAATTCAAATACAATTTAATCGAAGTGTGTTCATTTATCTTCTATCTGATAAGGCTACTTACTCTGCCGTCTAAGCTGCCCTTAGCTCCATTGAGCCTGATGTAGAACTGAGTGGGCTTGTCAACTTGCGCGTTGTCGGGAAACTGGGCAACTTCCAGCAGGTGTGCATCACCCACAGCTGGAGAAATGTACACCTTGAACGGAGAGTCTGGTATGTGCTGCTCGTTGAACTTGAGACCGATGCGGTATTCACCTGGAACGAGGAGAGAGAGTCAGTATTGATGAAACAATAGGGTATTACACCTTTTTTTGAAAACTGTTTTAAATTAATCCTTAGACCGTAATGAACCAGTAGAATTTTTATTTCAGTTTTATAAAACCGAAAAATGCCTTAAAAACTATTTTTAATTTATGATTTTGAATTTACGCGCGGAAACGCTAGCCGCCATGCTACTTCGGGTCGTGACGTTACCTCGTTAGTAAACAATACAACTGCAAAAGACCAAGTAACGTCAAGTTACTATCGGAGTGACATCACGTCGGAATCCAATATGGCGGATGGCGTTTTAAAACAGATTAAAAAAACTACTTTTGAAATTGAATTATAAAATTTACATTGCATTTTTATAAATAAATACTAACGTTTCTCGTTTACTTTTTTAAAAATCTATCGTATACATGCATTTTTATATTTTTTCTTACATGATGTAAAATACCCTATTGTGAAAGTCCTATCCGTTTAATGCGTGACACTCTTCAACTCGTCATTACAATAGGTACATCTCCTTCAAAATTCCACTATCAATCAGACACACAGTACGCCCTCGCCAGCGTTACCATTCTTGATACCTCAATCTTCTAACGTAGGTTACACTCAAATTCCGTCAATGGACTGGATTTGAGCGTGTCTTGTCCTTACAATTTTTTTTTTAAAGCTTACTAGCAATGTGGGTCACACATTACTAGTATTCTTGTTAACCCCTCCCACATGATCGCAAGTCCGACGCCCTAGCCATTAGGCTACCGCCGGTTATGTTAATTATATCCATAGATGCATTAGCGAGCACGAAACTGGGATTCCTAAGTACTGCTGATACCTTAATATACTGCCAGATCCAGCACAATCTCTATGTCTTAAAATATACAGAAGTAGTTAGAAATAAAGAAAGAAAGAAATGTGTTTTTGCGTGGGTTTCACGCAAGTTTTCCATAGTCTTCTAACAGAACGTTCAACGCATCACATATTCATTCTTTCGAATTATCAATATACTTACTGAATACTCATCATCATTGCGAAAGGCATTCATCCTGTGTGGATCAAATTCCTATTTGAAACAAAATGTCTCTTTCAATTTGTTTGCTACCGAATATCATTTTTATTTACGTAAGTTTTTATTCCATGACATTTTAGAAATTGGAAATCTGATAGGTCGGAAACATCGGATAAGCAGACGCCGCAAAAAACCGGAAGAGCCAATTATACATGGAAACAAATCGTATTCTAATTCGTCCAGCCACCCAAAAACACCGACAAATGTACTAATAAATTTCGCAGAGACCCGAAAAAAGCCGTCGAAATGGAAAAAATGCGTTTTGTTGTTAAAAAATGAGAACTACATGTCAGTATAACGGACTAACGATGCATCCAATAATTCTTCGCAACTGACTTGAGATATTTAAATTTTCTACGTTTATTTAGGGTTCTGTAATACAGAGTATTTATGTTGTAAAACACCATGTAACATATGTACTTGATCACAAAAACTTCCAAAATCTATCTCTATCTTATATCTTCTATAATATAAAAATCAATTGCTGTTCGTTAGTCCCGCTAAAACTCAAGAACGGCTGGGCCGATTTAGCTGATTTTGGTTTTGAAATGTTTGTGGAAGTTTTAAAAGGTGGTAAACAGCTGTACCATTTGGATGGTTCACTGTTTTTAATAGTTAAAATTGTCATTTAAACTACAAGAAAGGAGGCTTGCTAAAATTATAAATACTGCTTGAAAATAATAACATGTGCGCCAGCTGACAGTAGCAATGAATAAATTATTAAGTACCCCAAACAATGATTTGAAATCTTGTATAACGCCTTAGTAACTTATCAGACAGAAATGTGTTTGCTGGGGAGTTTGTTGCGCCGCTTCTTCTTCCCAGCGAAAACACTAGGAAGCGGTGAAGGGCGGGCGTTTTGGGGGCTGTCTATAATGTAAAAATTACGTTCAAAAAGTACTACCTAGTAGTCTATATTGAATAAATGATTTTGACTTTGACTTTGACTTTGACTTTGATGAATTTTGGTACAGAGACAAATATTGAGCCTTTGAAAAGGTCATAAACTAAATTGTGTCTCACAAAATCCTTTGTAATGGAAGTGAAAACGCAGGCTTGTTTATAATATATCTTCAAAGCTGTCATCCTCATCCTCCGAGCCTTTTCCCAATTATGTTAGGGTCAGCTACCAGTCTAACCAGATGCGGCTGAATATCAGAATTTTACACGTAACGACTGCCATCAGACCTCAGCAGTCCGTTTTCTGAACAATAATATTCTTAGGGCCACTTGCACCAACTTCTTAAATGTATTTAAATTGTATTTAAACGCAAATTTACTATGAAAAAATTTGTTTAAATACAATTTAAACATATTTAAAAAGTTGGTGCAAGTGGACCTTAGTATTGTACCTACAAAAATGGCAACATTAAATAAATGGGTCTAACTATAGAAAAGTGTACAGAACCTTCAACAAAAAATGCAAGTCGCACTTGATTATGTTTTTCAATATGACCGAAGTCTCAGCGGTGGCCATATAGTTGCTACAGATTTATTTACATCCGAGATAAACTTTTTTCGATAAGGTTTTTGCTGATTGGACAAAAAAAATACTCGTAGACTTTTTCGGAAACAATCCTTTTGTTTCGGAATTAGTTGGAGGCCCGATGCCACCGTGGATTTAACGTGTGGTGTTCTAATCTGAAGTTAAATGAACAGTAGAAAGAAAAGGAAGAGAATAATCATAATAAAAAAGTAATAAAACAAATTTATTAATAAAACTTTTATGAACTAAATAATATATTATGTTTGTGTATTGAGGAATTAAATTTAATTATTTTTTATTGAGTATAAGATAGGAAGCATAAATAACCTATACACAATTTAGATCCTACACGCACTGGAAGCAAGAATAAACATACCCACCTTAATCCTTTCAGCAGCATGAAAAATTAAGTATTATTATCAGAAAATGATAAAGAATTTCACATTAAAACTGGCAATTTAAGGAAGTGACTAATGGCAAATTGCATTTGTAATAGAAGTTATTATTTTAAAAACTGATACTGAGATTTTTACATTTCTTTCGTGTCTATATAAACGGTATATTGGTAAAACTATATCGCTTCAATGAAGAAAAGCCACATACTTAGTATATGAAAATAGAAATCTTTGTGAAATGCCGGACCAACCAACAAACGAATTGTCCAATAGAGAAATATTTTATGACTTACAGATGAAAACTGCAAGTAGAAAATCTGGCATCGAGTCACTGCTAGCAGAAGTTTTCTAGCAAATCCCCTGTCCACCCAAATCGATTGATTAACGAACCACTGTTAACACAACAGTGTAAACCACCACCCAGTGCTTCAAATAATGACGTATGCTATGCAAAATAGTGGTATTGACATGTTAAGGGTTCGATGCCCGGCCCGTTTCCTCCTGTTTCTTATTAAGAAGTTTTTGTTCGCGCAAAAACTGAATTTTAGCTTTTTGCGAATAAAACATTCCGCAGGTGGTTTTCGGTGTTACGTCAGTTTTATCGAGAGACAAAAAGAGGAATTATGTCACGATTTCACGATTGATTTAGTTACAAATAGTTCTGTAAAAAGGTGAGAACTTCAGTTCATACCATACCATCAGGCCTGAAGTCGCTGAAGGCCTGTACTAATAGATAATGTACTTACAATCCATAGTTCGCCGGTATGTGATAGGAGGTCGAGCCTATTGCCATTAACGGGCCACAAATCCAAAACCCGAGCTGCCACTGAGAATTTTTGGTGAGAAAGACCCTCTTGCATAGCAGTCAAACTTACGACAACTTACATTACAAATGAGGCGGTAAATTATTAACCTTTTTAGTTGGGAAAATAAACTATGAGAATGCTAACTACCTAAATAATTTGATTTTACTCAAAGCTACTGCCTAAAGATACAATACAAAATTGTTACTTGATTCGCTTCCTTTTAAATATCAGAAAATAGATGTTCATATATAATTATTCTTTGCCAAAAAAATTACATATTCAAACCATTATAATGTCCCACTGCTGGGTACCTAGGGTCTCCTCTCAGAATAAGAGGGATTAGGCTATAGTCCTCCACGCTAGCATAATTTAGGTTGGCAGACTTCACAAACTTTCGAGAAAATCTCTCAGACTTCATGACAGAATTCCTCAAGAAGTTTTCCTTCACCGCAGGATAATTAAATATTAATACGCACATAACTTCGAAAAGTAAGAGGTGCGTGTCTTGATTTTTTCGAGATCTTTGATTTCGCAGTTCAATGGTCATATCACTGCTCCGAAATACATTGTATGATCATAATTGTGGGTTCACAAAATACGTCAGCTGCATTTAATTACTATGGCTGAAGGGGTGCACACCATATTTGTGTTGCTAATATAACATTAGCATACTGTATTAATAAGTTGAGTCGTTAAGTTTAACTGTTTTAAGATTAGTCGGGCATGGGGTTTAAAATCACCACGGTTTATTAAGTGATAATAGATAGATATGCCATAATTCCACACACAAAATGTTACGATCAACAATTTAAAGGAATACAAATTCGAATTTTAATGACGCAATCAATCATTTTAACTGCCTCATTAGCCAAGTGGTCCTGAGCACGACTACTACGCTAGAGGTCCTGGGTTCGATTCCCAGGTCGAGCAAAGTGTTATTGGGTTTTTCTATGAAAAACCTAAACATACCGGCGAACTGTGGGTGTTCATTAGTACCTAATGAACACCCACAGTTCGCCGGTATGTTTAGGTCCAATGTAATAGGGGGCGAGACTATTGCCATTAACCGGGCACAAATTCCTAACTCCGAGCTGCTACTGGGAATTTCATAGAAAAACCCAATAACACTTTGCTCGACCTGGGAATCGGTGACGTACCCGTAGGACCTCCTAGTTAGGTTAGGACACCTCTGCCTAACCCTTCGGGGAATTACAGGCGTGATGGTATGTATGTTATTCAATCATTTTCATTAATTACCAAGCTAAACGAGTAACCCCTGCTGTTACATTAACAATCGAATTTTCTAGAAAGTTCAAAACTATCAAAACAGTATCCATCCATTTTTATTTCTATTTTTTTTTCTTTATCTGTGCTATAAGACGTTGCTTCATACCAAATTTCAAGATTCTGGGTTCACGGGAAGTATCCTATAGGTTTTGATTCCCTTGGGTCTTGACAGACAGACAGACGGACAACAAAGTGATCCTACAAGCGTTCCGTTTTTTTTACTTTTGAGGTACGGAACTCTAAAAACGTACCATCACGCCTGTAAGGGCACGCAGATTTTGCGACTATATTTACTATGAGCTACAAATTCACTCGACTCATAGAGGACACTAAATTAGTCGCACTAATAACTTCCTCGTGGTCCTAAGTGCGACTGCTACGCTAGAGACTCTGGGTTCAATTCTCAGTTCGAGGAAAGTGTTATTAGGGTTTTTCTGTGAAAATCACAGAGTTTGGATTTGTGGCCGGTTAATGGCAATAGGCTCCCTATTACATTGGACCTTAAACATGCCAGCGGACTGTGGGTGTACATTAATAAATACACATTGTGTGTCTTATGATGTGGAATACCAAATGAACGTTCTTTCTTTCTCTGCCTAACCCTTAGGGTAGGGTTGCCATCCGTTCCGGTACACCGGGATATGTCACCGGTTTGCAACTTCTGTCCCGGTCGTCCCGGTTGAACTAAATACTACTAATAAAATTTCCCGGAATTTTAATTGCAATGTGTAATACGCGTACAGCACAGACCGGTGAGGCGGCGGGCCCGGCCACCCGCTACCGCCTGCCAGAACACGCATAATATTGTTGTGTTATGTTGTGTCGTTTATTCTGCCGTGCTAATCGAGAGGGCATTTAGTCTAAGGTGGCCATTACTGATTTGAAATGTATGTCAAACGAGATTTCTTCCTATCTAGGTTTCATAAATCTAAGTAAATTAGAAATGCATTTTCTTGTTTGATAAAGATATTTTCAGTCACTTACTGCTAATGTCCCGGTTAGTACTTATGCTGCTATGGCTACCCTACCATATAGGAATATAGGCGCGATGACATGTTATGATAGCATGGACATTTAACTGCTTGTTGTATTGCTAATGTACTATGAATTGCTCATGCGACTATTATACCGACGAGATATGATAACCTTTTTAACGTGGGAGAGCCATGCTTCGGCACGAATGGGCCGGCTCGACCGGAGTGATACCTCGGCCTCACAGAAAACCGGCGTGAAACAACCCTTGCGTTGTGTTTCGCCGAGTGAGTGAGGATACCGGAGGCCCAAACCCTTTTAAAAGGCATGCAGCGCACTTGTGACTCCTCTGGTGTTGCGGGTGTCCATGGGCGACAGTTATCGCTTACCATCAGGTGATCCGTCTGCTCGTATGCTTAGGGGAGCATACGATCCCATAAAAAAACCTTCAAAATTACTCATAAAAAGCTTACGTCATCCTTAAACTTTTACCGACTTTCTAGGCATCTAAGACAGCGCAGGTCCCAAAATGTCGGCGAAAAACTCGTCCCAAAGAATCAAAAGTGGCATTCCTTCAAAACGCGTCCACCGTTTGCAAAAAAAAAGCATTTTTTTGTTAAACGATTATTACCATCGGGCGGTCAATTAAAATGGCTTCTACACACCACAGTCGCGGAATGCTGGCCGACTGAATTTGTCCAGTATTCTATTGTATTCTGTGCGACAAAAAAATCGCGAGCTCCTCCGACAAAGAAGCGGTGCCTTTTTGTCTCCAGATACTTCATAAATGTATCGCGATTAGAAAATTTTGAACAATTCAAAAATAATAATGACTTTAGTTTTGTTAGGCGACAGTTATTCCGTGATTGGTTTTGTTTTTTGGCGGGATAACGTTTGTGTTGTTATTAAAAATCATTCGCCATTGAAAGCGGTGAATTAATCTTTTTGAATTAACAAGTTTGATCCATAACGTAGTTTTAAATGTTTCGAGTAACAAGCTTTATGTGGCATTTTTTTATTGACACCATTTTCTCCAATACATAAGGGCAGTTTTACATTGAGTCTTTTACTGATATTAGTATTACGAATAACACCTACTATCCTCCTTTGTCAATTATTATTCCATGCTTTGCATCTTTACTTTTTTTATATTACAAATGCGAAAGTGAGTTTGTTTGTTACGCCATCACACATAAACCACTAAACCGATTTAAAAAATTCTTTCACCATTAGGAAGTTACATTATCAGTGAGTTACATAGGCTTTAATTATATTTTTATTATTTAGATATCCCCACGAAAATTACAATACATATAATATATTGTAACCCAAGGTATCAAAATGTTTCCTATAAAAGTAATTCTTTAACGTGTGCTGTAAACGTGCCATTTTATAGGCTACTTTTTCTTTTTTTTAAATACCACGCGGACGAAGTCGCTGGTAACAGCTAGTATCATAATAGTATTATTATTAGTATCATATAACTTTACACATTAATCAAACTTACCCAAGAAAATATTGCTAAGTATATGTTTATACACACAGAATGTTACCATCAAAAATTTAAAATCAGTTGCTGATTTTTGTAATTGAAATTTAAGGGAATACAAATTAGAATTTTAATGACGTATTCAATCGTTTTCACTAATTACTAAGCTATATGGCAACCCCTGCTGTTACATTAACAATTGTATAAATTTCTAGAAAGTTCAAAATTATCAAAACAGTATCCATCCATTTTTATTTCTACAAAGAGCAGATAAAAAATTTAACTTTTTAAAATTCGAACGCAAGGCACAACTGACAAAGATGCCGCTACCAACTTATGCGAATATATTACCTGTATATTGCTTTTACAGATAAAGAAATTAAAATAATGTTCAGATTAAAAGTTCATGTTTTGATAGAAAAATAAAGCTTGGAAACAAAGAAAAATATTTTCTAATTTCAGTTTGTAAACGCATTTTTTTAATAATAATTAAAATAATTAAAAACGCATTTTCTAAAATAAATTCGGTTATTTTTGTAGGAGTACTCATTTTCTTTTTAGCAGAAATTATTACGTCGTTTTAAATATGGAATTCTAAATCTATTGATTAAAAATGCGTTTAAAAATAATATAATAATTACATAAAAAATATTATCACTATGTGGCAGATAAAGTACAATAGACAGCTAAAACTATTCCAAATATTCGAAACTGTACCAAAACGCACTAAACAAAACACTCGGAAAAAGTAAAGAATGCCGCAAGAATTACGAGATTCATTAGCAAAAAGGTATATCGTAAATCGGCACAATCGTGTGCCGAAAACGCGGCGAGCTAAAGTTTAAAAAACGAACGCGCCCCTCTGTGGTCAGTGGCCGAAAAAAATAAAAACAAATTGAAAAAATGTACGAACAAGTTCGAGATTGTGTCACATTATGAGTTCCGTAAGAAAATTTTAATACAGCTCCTTGGTTTGTTTTCTATTTATACTAAATTTCTATTTAGTATTTAGTTGCTTTAGTAATAATTTTACGTAAATTCTGTGCAAATCAAATATTCTATCCTAGCATAGTGAAATGAGTAATCTTTAGTAATTTGACTATGACATACCATCACGCCTGTATTCCCCGAAGGGTTAGGCAGAGGCATACTAATGTACACCCTAAGTTCGCCGGTATGTTTAGGTCCCATGTAATAGGGGGCGAGCCTATTACCTTTAACCGGGCACAAATTCCTAACTCTCTAGCTAGCTCGGAGTTAGGAATTTGTGCCCGGTTAAAGGTTTTTCTAATTCCCATTAGAAAAACCCAATAACACTTTGCTCGACCTGGGAATCGAACCCAAAACCTCTAGCGTAGCAGTCGCACTCAGGACCACTGACTATGACATAACATTTTGGAAAACGGGATGTGCTTGACTCGTAGTGCAGGAGTTGGGTGCTGAAAGCTCTCAACCGAGAAGAGTGGAAGAAGGGAAGGGAGGCCTTCGCCCTGCAGTGGGACGATGATGGCTGATTATAATAATAATTTGACTAATGATTAATTTATTTGACTGCGACGGTGAAACAAGTATCTATATTTTTTGCGTTGTTACATTATTTTACAGTTTTATATAATATAGCTGACCTGACAGACGTTGTTTTATGTTATTTAGTCCCTGTAAATGTATTTTTTTAATTTTATTACTTGATTCTGTTATAATTTTTGATCCGTGCTAGTCTAGTACAGAAATACTTGAAAAAGAAATTGACTTCAATGGTTATTTTTAAAAGTCAACGTTTTCAATAATTAAAATGTTAATAACTTTTGATAGAGAGAACCGATTTGAATTTAAAATAGCCTAAATATTAATCCAAGAAACAGGCTATGAATTCCTGCCCACCTCCTCCAAATCTCTTCAGTAGTTATCATTTGATGCGCGGTCAAACATACAGACAAACCGACAGACAAACAGACAGACAAAAGTTCCAAAAATAATAGAAATGGTTTGTGTTACCGATTCTGAGTCCCCCAAATTAGTTTTTTTGTAAATATAAGCAATGTACAGACACGGCTCACTTACATTCTTATTATATGTAAGAAGATTTTGGTCATTGTCATAAATACATAATTATGTTTAATTTTTTTTTGTATTTATAAATAACAGCTTCAATATTCTAGTGCTCGTCAGCGATACTGCTAAGCTAGAGGTCCAGTATTCGATTCCCATGTCGAGCATAATGTTATGGATTTTTTTTGTGAAATTCTCAGTAGGTACCAGCTCGGAGATGGGATTTGTGGCCGTCACAATAGGCTCGCTCTTTATTACCTAAACATAATGGCAAACTGAAGGGTCCAGCAGTACCCCCTCTGCTCAACCCTGGGTCGACAGATGTGATGATTTGTAATAATTATACTGTGCAATGCTCTATAAACCTAAAATATTTTGTTAATGAGAGCTTTTTATAATACTTATCGTGAATGAAGAATAATATTAATACCAAAAATAAAATAGGTACCCAAAAACACGATAAGGTTAGTTAAAACTATGTTTACAAGTAAAAAACAAGTAACAAACCGACGCTGGACACTGCCCGGAACCTACACTACTCACCGTCCGTTTTTTACGTCGCAACAAGGAACTCTAAAAATCGAACTGTCAAAATGGTTCGCAGTAAATTTTGCCGCGCTCGCCGTTGATTGGTCCTTAGTTTAGAGGGCGTGGCCAACAATTGAAATACAAGACTGTTTAGTTATGAAGAGAAATTGAGTTGTTTTTGCTTCATCGAGGAGGGGGCTCGGTGATACAACCAGCAAGAAATCGCGTTTAAGTATATTTGAATAGCTGCAACTAAAAACTTACTACAAGCATTTTAAATAATATAATATCGAACAGTTTCTTCGACTTCGATATTTAAATTCTTTAGCAAAAATGTTGAATTTGGAATACAGAGTTTTACTTGTAATTCGACTTTTGAGTTGTAACTTTTTAAAAAGATTGATGGCACAGGTTGTCTCGTTTTATTCCTGTAAATAAGATTCATTTATGGAGTGGAGTGTTCTAAAACAGACGTGGGTTTTTTATATATCAAATTCAAAAATTGTACTGGATATGTTTCCTTATAACGTCTTTTATTCTTTCGAGCACCGTCTCCAATGCAGATATATTTTTTATCGGTTAACGATAAAGGGTATTTGTGAGAATTTTAAATATAAAAAAAATACTCACCAGGCTCTTCAATTTTGTAAGACACGTCACAGGATCCATCCTTCCTGTCTTTAAAGTCAATTTCGGCCTTGCTGGGGCCCTCCAGGGATATAGCGAGCTGGCCCGCTCCTGCTTCACGGGTCCATACGTTGAACTCGTTGAAGCGACCAGCCTCTCCCCTCTCGAGACCAGGTCCGCCGGCCTTCACTAAGTGGGCCCCGGAATCCCTGAGAGGCCCTACTGTGAACTGGAAGGGAGATCCTAGAAAGAAAATTGGAGAATATAAGAATAAATTAGTATTACCTATATTAAAAGAATATTTATCTATACTAATAAATAAAATTGAAGTGTCTGTTTGTAATATTAAAATTACCGCTTTTTACTAAGTGCATTTGGATGTATACATGTTATATATACCAAAACAAATTTTTTTTTTTCATTTACACAAACACCCAGAACCGGAACAACTACCTGTAGATCATACAAATATTTGCTTCGTGTGGGGATCGAACCCACAACACGTTTCGCAGAAGCCGTACCGAACCGAATTATTAATATGGACTAGATTTAGAAAGTCAGAGGTGCGTGCTTTTAATGTGAACTCGAGACCTTTGACTTGGCAGTCCAATACTCTTAGCACTAGGCTATCACCGCGTATATAATAAATGCGAAAAAGCAAAACTGGTTATAAAGCATAAATATTATTCAGATAATTAAGTGAAGGAGAACTATGCTAGATGCTAAGGAGCCTATGCTAGAGGTCCTGTGTTCGATTCCCAGGCCGAGCAAAGTGTTATTGAGTTTTTTTATGAAAATCTCAGTAGCAGCTCGGAGTTTGGGACGTGTGCCCGGTTAATGGCAATAGGCTCGCCCCCTATTACATGTGACCTAAACAAACCGTCGAACTGTGGGTGTACAATTAGTACGCCTCTGCCTAACCCTTCAAGGATAAATATTAACGCGGGAGAGCCATACTTCGGTACGAATGGGCCGGCTCGACCGTAGTGATACCACGGCCTCACAGAAAACCGGCGTGAAACAACGCTTGCGTTGTGTTTCGCCGAGTGAGTGAGGTTACCGGAGGCCCAAACCCTTTTAAATGGCGGGCAACGCACTTGCACTCCTCTGGTGTTGCGGGTGTCCATGGGTGGCGGTTATTGCTTACCATCAGGTGAACCGTCTGCTCGTTTACTCCCCAATCCCATAAAAAAATACAAAAAAAGTGTGATGGTATGTAAATAAGATAGTAACAAAATAACTCACCAGGAATATGGATTTCCCTGTACTTTACAGACACTGTGTGGACGCCCAGTTCCTTGGGCACGAAGTGGACGGAGTATAGTCCATCTTCCACCTCCTGGATCTCAGCGTCTTCGGAGACTCCACCGGGGCTGGTGACGGTCGCCGCCAGGTCGAAGGATGTTATACCTGGGAGACAATGTAGTGTTTAAAAAACTAAATAACTTGACTGCTTTTCTATGTAATTTGGAAATGAAAAAGTCCTAAAATAAGAAAGTAGCAGTCGGGATCCATTCGCTTCGTATAAAATATCCATATTAATATTATACATTCGAAAGTAACTCGGTCTGTCTGTCACCCTTTTACAACTAAACCGCTAAATCAATTTTGACGAATTTTGGTATAGAGATACATTGGACTTTGGAGGAGGATATAAGTTACCTTTTGTCTTGAAAAGTCTTTTGAGATGCTAGTAAAACAACGAGCAACAGATAGTATAATAAACTAGCTTCTGACCGCGGCTTCGCCCCCGTGGAATTCGGTCTGTCATCACATCCCACGGGAACGGGATAAAAAGTATCCTTTGTCCGTCTCCTGGTTCTAAGCTACCTCTCCACCAATTTTCAGCCAAATCGGTTCAGCCGTTCTTGAGTTATAAATGGAGTAACTAACACGACTTACTTTTATATATATAGATTTAATTTAAAGTCGGTATTATACTGTACTTTGGGGTAAGATTAATTCCTCTTCCTAAGTGAATAATGTTCTAGAATATTCTTCCACTTACCAGGCATCTTGAATGTGAGTTTACAGTTGGTGCCGACCTCCGTGAGAGGTGCTGGGTCCCTATGCCTCTGGATTTTCTCCCTCTGTCTGTTGCTACCCTCACCTGTCACCTACACAAAGATATTGATCATTGTCATGTAAGAGAACTATGATGGTAATGTCAGAGAATCATGGTCTCTTTTTTTACGCACATTACTAGTATTCTTGTTAACCCCTCGTGCTAAGCTAGATTGCTTGTGTTACGAGTGGGTTCACGTCGGTAGTGCAATGGGTGGGGTTCGAACCGGCAACCACATGATCGCAAGTCCGACGCCCTAGCCATTAGGCTACCGCCGTTTCAGAGTCTTTTAAACATCTACAGCAGTGCAGGTATCTCAAAGTCGGTGATAAGCCCCTCTTGAGGGCGCTAGCGGCCTACAGCTACAGCAAGCGGTAACATACATACATACACGTCACGTCACATACATCACGCCTTTCTCCCACAGGGGTAGGCAGAAACTCTCAGAAGACCGTCTCTTGTTACGATTCTAGCATACTTCTTTTGCTTCTGCCACATTCATACATCTTCTCATACATACGCGCCGGTTGCGATTACTACGCACATGACCTACTTGTAGAACCTCGGCAAGGAAGCTGTAAACAGCCTGGGAATAGGCTAGGCCTAAAAATGGGGGTGCTGTGGCGGTCAAAAGTTCAAGTTCAAGTTCAAGTTCAAATGTTTTTATTTCAAATAAGCTTTTACAAGCGTTTTCGAAACGTTATGATTCTAGTTGCACGGTTCCAAAAGGTCGATCCTATGGAGAAGAATCCGGCAAGAAACTCCATGGCACTCTTTTAAAATAAATTCGACGCCCTTTTCTGATGTTGCTCCTGGCTGGAGGCATTTGGTGCCTCACCACCAAGTCCGGTTACGCTGTTAAGATTCCAGGAATCAACAGCTACTGTCATTTAGGAAAAAAAAAAGAAAGAAAAGAGTTAATATCACTAACCTTAACAGTGAAAGGCGATCCCTCAACATGATGGTCGGCGAACTTCAGGTTGACGATGTAGTACCCTGGCTCTGTGGGCTTGTAACTGATGGCCAGCACTCCATCCTTGCTGTCTGCGCACTGGATTTCAGCCTTGCTGGGACCTGAGAGAAGAATATGGTGTGGGTAGTTCAAGCATTATCTAACGCTGTAAATGACTAGTTTACATTATTGAATATAATAGTATATATATAATATATATTTATATTATGTATGTATTTATGTATTTATTTATTATTATTTTATTTTTCTTGCAAAATTTTCATAAATGAATAATTCATTTATGTATAATAATCCTGTTTCTTTTTAAGTACGCCAGACTACCTTAGTATGAGCTCTCCTTTTCTTACGAGTCCATCCAAAGGTTGTCTGGAAGAGATCGCTGTTAGCGATAAGAGCGCCCATTGTACCATTCTATAGTTTAACTAATTGTAGGTACTTTACTTTGTTTTGGTGTGCAATAAAGAATATTCTATTCTATTCTATTCTAGTTCAAGTTCAAAAAAGTTTGACTTGTTGAAAAGTTTGTATGAATCTGGAAGTAGCAAAAAGAAGAATCGTAGCAAGTGGCGGTCTATAACATAACATATACACATACCATCACGCCCGTATTCCCCGAAGGGTTAGGCAGAGGCGTACTTTATGTACACCTACAGTTCGCCCGTATGTTTAGGTCCCATGTATAGCCTATTGCCATTAATCGGGCACAAATTCCAAACTCCGAGCTACTGTTACTGGGAATTTCATAGAAAATCTCAATAATGCTTTGCTTGACCTGGGAATTGAACCTTACCTTCAATGGAGAGTGAAAGACCACCGTAGCCAGCGTTCTTCGTGTCCACGGTGAATGTGTTCTCACTGTGTGTCTTGCCCTCCTTCAGGGCTGTGCCAGCCACCTGAATATAGGAAAATAAAAAAATATTAAATCAGCAATTCTTGTGTATTATAAGTATGTATTTACAAAAAAAAGTATATAAGCATTATATCCATTGTCTAGTACCCATAGTACAAGCTCTGCTTAGTTTGGGACTAGATGGTGCTGTGTAAAAATGTCCCAGAATATTTATTATTATTATTATTTTGTAATTCTAAATCCTTAAGTGTCTGGCGGATCGAATTTCTAATACAAACGTAATACTGAAATAAATCGTAATTCAAACACAATTTCAATTCAATTCAATTCAACTTTATTGCGTTTCATAATGTATATAGGTATAGGTCTGCTCAAATCTATTAAAACGATTATGGACCCTGTCGGGCACATTCAAAGTGTGTTATTATTCGGATTCCAATACCGTTAATGTAGGTTCCTGCTCTACCATTTCGTCCAAAATACTTCACTGGAAATAAATGTAAGCAAATACAATTCTTGTTTTTTTTTTTTTAAAAAAGCTTACTAGTAATGTGGGTCACACATTCTATTCTTCGTCACATAGTATTCTTGTTAACCCCTCGTGCTAAGCTAAATGCTTGTGTTACGAGTGGGTTCACGGCGGTAGTGCAATGGGTGGGGTTCGAACCGGCAACCACATGATCGCAAGTCCGACGCCCTAGCCATTAGGCTACCGCCGCTTCTAATCGCTTCTAATCAATATAAGTCTGATAACTTTGCCAAGTTTGGAACGATTTTCCAGTCGTTTCTACCCAGTAAAGAAGAACGATTTTCTAGATAAACTTATCTCAATCCGAATAATAATACAATTTAATAAAATATTATTTGGATTACGATTTATTTATTACGACCGTTGGATGACTTTTATTAATACACAAATAAAATTACTTACTTACATAATAAAAAAATAATTTAAAATATTTTTTTTCGGGTGGGGTAATGCACTTCATGCAGAGGAATATGCGGAAATACAGTATTAGGTGGAGTTTTCTATCTTATATACCTATTAGAGAAATTAATAACTTTCTTCCTTCATACCTTAACTTTCTTCGCGTCACCGACTTCCTGGTCCAAGACAGTGATGTTGAAGGGTGAGTTCTGGATGTGGACACCCATCTTCTTGACGGAGACTACGTGCTGGCCAGCCTCGCGGGGCGTGAAGCTGATGCCGATGTTACCGGAAGGCAGCCTCTTGAGGAAGCAAGGCTCCTCAAGCCCTGAGGGAGCCTGTACATAAAATGATGTTAATTCTTCAATAAACATAACTTAACACAGCACAACTTTATTCCCCGAAGGTGGTTCGGGTACCTTTTTGCTTGGTGGTAAGACCTCTTGAGGTCTGACTGGCTGGCGAACAACCTTACACCGGAATCTGTCGTAAAGAATCTTGGTGTGTTTCAACTTTTGCGCGTGTAATCCTGGCCATCAACTCCTCTTCTGTTGTAGGGTGTTCATGGATGGCAATGAAGTCTTTACCATCAGGTTGTCGTTCTTAGACTGATATAAAGAATAATAAAAACATCTTACCTGGATGGAAGCGTTCAAGGAGCGAATGTCATTGTCACTGATCTTGCCCGGAAGAGTGACCTCGCTACAGCTGCCCACGGATATCTGGTTCCTCTTACGACCTTCACCGGTGACCTGGAAGAGAGAAGAGAAATTGCTGATTAAAGCTCAAAAGAATGGGTTGGACATACTAAATCTATGAGTTAGCCTAGCCTATAATCCACGACGCTGCTCTAGTGTTGCTAGAAACAATTAACAACCTGTTAAGAAAACTTTCCTCCATCCTTTCCTCAAGATGATGTTTTCCTTTTGATTGATGAGAAGATGTTTTCCTCGAGTCCAGAACCAGTACAGTCTACCGCCCAGTAAATAACATAATACCGTGCCGTTAGGTTAGTAAAGCCATCTATGACAATCCGAAGCCTCCGAAGGTTTGGAAGGATCTCGGTATCACCCAGAAATTGGTTTGTGGAGATCTGATGGTCACTTCGAGTTAGATACTGATATTTTATCCGTATCTGGTTAGACTCGAAGACATAGTTAGGAAAATGCTAAGATGATACAGTAAAGAAGATAAAGTTAGTGATCAAATATGCTGTATTACGCCCGTATACCCGGAAGGGCTAGGCAGAGGTATACTAATATACTCCCACAGTTCACCAGTATGTTTAAGTCCAATATACATAGTAGACAGACGAGCCAAAATTGAAACATCCAGCTATACAAACATACCTTGGCTGTATAAGGAGAACCCTTGATGTGCTTGTCTCCAAACCTGACGGAGATCTTATACTCGCCAGGAGCTGTGGGCAGGTAGGATACGGAGACTGTACCGTCCTTGTTATCGTGGCACGTGATCTGGAAGAAGATATGGAAGGTTTCTGTCATTTTTTTATGGGATAGGGAACCAACGAACAGACGGATCACCTGATGGTAAGCGATAACCGCCGCCCATGAACATCCGCAACAACAGAGGAGTCACAAGTGCGTTGCCCGCCTTTTAAAAGGGTTCGGGCCTCCGGTAACCTTATTCACTCGGCGAAACACAACGCAAGCGTTGTTTCACGCTGGTTTTCTGTGAGGCCGGTCGAGCCGGCCTATTCGTGCCGAAGCATGGCTCTCCCACGTCAAAGTCATGTCATCATTGTCAATGGCTCAGAGTGTAGTAAAATTTTGGAGGGTAGGTCTTCACGGTTCATACTTTGTTTTATTGCAAAAAAATCTCATGGTTTGTCCGCCTGGTTACATCAAGCTGTTTTAATTCAGATTAAGTAGACCTCCCATTGTGCGGAAACCCACACAATGTGAGATCAGTTTAGAATGGTAAAGTACAACCTAACGTGTAACCCGTAACTGGGATCATCAGACACAATGAAAATGACACGATAAAATTCATCCTTTACTTTTCAAGGGATGAAATGACACATCATTACCCGACTGCGCCAGAAGGAGGGTTATGATTTTCAAGGGTATGTACAAACATACACTCGCGGAGCGGGGGCAAGCGGAGCATAGTATACCTACCTATACTATGCTCCGCTCGCTCCTGCTCTCTCCGCTACGCTGCTCCACTCGGTAGCTTTAGACTACCGAGCGGAGCGGCGGCTCACGAAATGGTTTCTTTTCTTTTTCTTCTTTCTTGTCAGAGGCCAAGCTAAATAATAAATTAAAGATCTGAGTAGAGATGAGTGTAGTAACCTCACCTCAGCCTTGCTAGGTCCTTCCACAGCCATGGAGAGTCCACCAGACCCTGCACCCTTGGTGCTGATGGTGAACTCACTGGGCTCGCCACTGACGCCATTCAGCAGACCAGGGCCGTACGCAGTCACGTACCCCGAGGATATGGAGTCCACGTGAAACTTGTAGGGAGAGCCTGAAATTGAGCAAATTTAATGATGATTATTGGTATAAAGCATAGCTGTTGGTTTGGATCATGGTCACCCATCCAATAATTGACCTTGGAAATAGTTGCTTTACCTTGCTTAAAATAGTTTAGTTAACTCAACTCAGGACATTGGCAGCCCACCCATAAACTGGTCTCGGCCCGAACTGCTTAACTTACCCTGGACATGTTCGCCATTGTACTTGACGAAGAGCTCGTGGACTCCTTCTTCCCTGGGCTCATACTTGATGCTGACTGTTCCATCTCTGTTGTCTTCAATCTGGGGCTGGTCTATGTGGCCGGACGGCATTTTGACTTCAGCTGGGAACAAAACAGGCATAAGTTAGATTCTAGCTTAAAAAAACAGGCCTATGTCGGATTCCATCTAAAATTAAAAAAAATTACTTATTCAGTTACACAGGGGTTGTAAAATTGACCTTGGTAAGCAAGGTTAAGCCAGTTGATAGGAATGCATCTTAGTCTAATTCTAAAGCCATGGGCGATCAAGAATAATTTATTAAAAATAATGTCTGTAAAATATTTCTGTCAAAACCTTGGCGTTAAGAAAATATTGTGACATTTATGTCTGATATAATTATAGAAGTAATTTATGAAGTACCTTTATATGTCTAAGGATGTCACAAATACAGGGTGTGTTTGTAAAAGTATCTTAGCCACTATTTGAATCAGTTTTCACCGATAGGAAGAAACGAATACTGAACATCAATCCAGAGTTTTAAAGCGCTAATACTCGTAAACTGCATTTTTTTACAAAAATCTATATTGTATCTTGAGCTTAGAATAATACACACATGTTTTTAGTAACGAAAGATTGATTTCCATACATAACATTGCCATTAAAAATGTTATGATGTTACCAAGGTTAAATATTTTTAAATTGCGAACACTTTTATCGAGTTTATAGAAGTATAAAATTTATACTTCTATAAACACGATATAAAAAAAAATCAAATTAAAATGTTTTTAATTTTATTTTATGAATAATCTATCCTAATTTAAAAAATCTGGATTATTACTATTATTCGTGCAGTGAAATTTATTTTTTTAACAGAATACTTTTTATTTCTTAGAGTCTAAAATAGAATCCTTCGAATTACTTAAGAAGGTAGGTACGACGGTAAAACTTTTAATTGAGCAACGCCCGTGATGACCCCTGAAAACCTGTGTCTATAGTACGGGACTTAGGTTAATATTTGCATTGGCATTAAAATAGTAAAAAATATTTACCTATAGCCTTAATTCTTGAATATACCTAAACGATATATTAAAAAATTAAGCCTTCCTATTTACTTAACGAATTGTAGGTAATCAAGAAAAAACAATACAAACCTCTCCTTGTATCAATATGATATACTGAGATGAAATTGAGTGGTGTGAAAGTGTATCCGAACGCGTTTTTGTTAAAAGAAATCTTATGACACTCTCCGAAGACTATCGGTATAGCTTCTTGATCAATTTCTGACACTGAGAAGTACTTCTGGCTTTTATCGAAGTAAAACCTTGACAGTTCTTGCCACGTTACTTCTTTGTCACTGCATCCAACGATAGAGTTCCAGAGTCCGCTTACAAACGCCATTTATAATAAAATAAGTGTCTTCTAGCACGAGAAAGAAGATTAGATGTGTGTGTGTGTGTTCAGTGTTGAGTGTGCATCATTTTTTGTGCTTGTTTGGTCCCTGAAGTTGATAGAAGTGTGATTTTCCAAAAAAAATGCTTTATTCTGCCATAAAGGTCCGCTGAACGCTGAATTGCCTATAAAAACGTAATACCGAATAAATTGTAATTCAAACACAATTTAATCAAATCGTGTCCTACCCAAGTATTTTCTCTACTGCTATTTTACTGAAAGTAAAACACCGAAAAGTCGGTCGATAGGTACTTCGTCAAATGATCAAAAATAACATTCATTCAAAATTATCTCCCGTGAAGTACCTATTTTGAAAGAAATATTTGAATAGGAACCTAGAATAATGGTATCCGAATCCGAATAATAACAAAATTTGATTAAATTCAATTTGAATTACAATTTATTTTGGTATTACGTTTGTACCGACAATTCGGTCATCATGCAAATGTGAGACTTATGCTCAGCAATGGGAAAGTAAATAGTTGCATGAAAGAATATAAATATCAATGCCTTATAATGTTAACAATACAAGACATTTATAATGTATTAAAATTAAAAAGTTTTTTTTGGAAAATCATCAAGATATTGCTATTGAATTTATCAGTGCTACGAATTCAAATACGAATAAAAAGTATAATAAGTAATATTGTTTAAATTTATCCATTTATATGTCTGTTTTAGCCGTTCTCCAGATAAACTGAAATATTTTCGCGAAAGCTTTCAGTGTAATAATAGCTTAAGTATGAGTCAAATTAAACGAAAATAATCTGATTCGTCACAAACTGTAGCCAGATAATTTTAAACCAACAGGAATTTCAATATATAAAAATTCCGCATGTCAAAACATTGGTCTTTTACGAAAAGAACTATGAAATAGTATAATTTAAATTTTAAAATTGCGCAACACAATTCACTCCACAATAAATATTCTAAATTATTGTAATTATCTTTTAGAAAATGTGTCATATTTTTCATTTGTATTGTGAATAATTTTATTCATGAAACTGTTATAATCGGGTGACGTCACATAACCTATTTTAATTTACTCTAATTTCATTTTTTGCCAAATTCCACAAGTCTAAAATCATACTCCATTGAAATTTTTTTTTATGTCTGTCTAACCTATTTTCTAGTGTCGCAAATATATTTTAATAATACATAATAATTTATTTCCGGGCCTGAAAAAAAAATGCTTTGATGTAGCAAATACTGGCGTTCGCGCCGCCTCATATGTGCGAGCCCTAATTTATCATCAAACTTGACAGACACGTTAGATATTATTTTAGAAATTTTTATTGACTTGTTGTACAAAACATCAATTTGTATAGAATATCCGGCGTCCAATGGATCTGAAGACGTGTAAGAAAAAATGTTAAACATGCTGTATTTTTCTATAATTTTGCCGTCGTAACGCATCATAAAAATAGTTGGCAACCCTTGACGAGTTTTAAATTAAAAAAATCACGGACGTTTTGCGTCATCGCGAAATGTTTATGACCTCTGGCCGCTGACAATTTCATCGGTAGCCAGTTGTCGTCAACCGTTTAACTCTGTTATTTTTTTATAAATGACTAATAAAATTATTCATTCAATAGCCACAACATGATTTTCAGGTATAAGGGCCGTTAATAATAGGTAGTTAATATAAATTATACATATGTATATATTTTTATTACAGGTATTTTATAAATAAACTGGCACGTACTAAATCAACATTATAATAAATTAACGCAAGGTTACATTTGCGCTGCCTCATTAGCCAAGTGGTCCTGAGCGCGACTGCTACGCTAGAGGTCCTGGGTTCGATTCCCGGGTCGAGCAAAGTGTTATTGGGTTTTCTATGAAATTCCCAGTAGCAGCTCGGAGTTAGGAATTTGTGCCCGGTTAATGGCAATAGGCTCGCCCCCGATTACATGGGACCTAAACATACCGGCAAACTGTGGGGGTACATTAGTACGCCTCTGCCTAACCCTTCGGGGAATACAGGCGTAATGGTATATTATGTTATGTTACATTTTATGAAACTTTTTTCTCATTAAAAATAAAGGACACGATTACATACAATGACGCTTCAAACCACCCGTATTCCATAGCATAGCGATGACTTTTTATTGCACCATGCATGTATAGCTTGACGTGTTTTGTGTTTTTAAAGTAGGTACGGCAATTTCATATGGACCGTCTAGGTACTACCAGGTTGGCTAAAATTCCGGAAATGACAGAAAGAAAATATACACCCTGCAACTGAAAATTTTATAGGAAACCTATTGCTATAAAATATATTATTAAGTGACATTAATTTCCCTTAGCGGCCTTAAGGGACTTTTACGAGCTACGATGAAAGACATAACGACATTTGGATCTAATTTTCTAGACGGATGCGTAATTTATTTTTAAAGAAGTTTTTTTCAGAATATTTTCATATTTGACATTTCATGACAAAATATCTACTGACCGATATATTAAAACACAGGAGAGTTTAATAAAAACACATAAATTTTGGTTGACGCCTGATTGATATCTGCATTACAGAAAATAATGTCTCACATTTTAACGATTTCCGGATAAACAAAATTTTATTTAATACGCATTAAATCGCAGGCAAAGTTCCAATAAATTAATTATATGTTGTTTTAAATAATATTGATCTGTCAACTACCAAAATGTTGACGACCAATGATTTCTCTTTGACATAGTAATAAGTTTTAGGGCCTGTTTCACTACGTTCGAGTAAAATTCTGGTAAATTATTATAATTCTGTTCCGTTTTTTTATCAATTCAGAGATGGTGAAATGGAACCTTAAAAGAAGTCAGAGCGGATTAGTTCCAACAGTCTTTATGTTATTTTTCTTTAAGATTTCAACTGACTCAGTTACTGGTCCTAAGCGCGACTACTACTGTGGAGGTCCTGGGTTCAATTCCCAGATCGAGCAAAATAGTATTGGGTTTTTCTATGAAATTCTCAGTAGGTAGTAACTCGGTGTTTTGATTAGTCGTATCTAAAACAAAATAAATCATGATCAAAGAAACTAATGATCCAATCACTTAAAATTATTTCATTTAAAATAATATATTCAGAGTCAGATCACGCATTCTTAGCAAAATTCAAACAGACAGATAGTAATGTTTTACATTATTTTATTTAAAGCTCCGACCTACATAATTATGACAAAAATAAAAAAAAACTACATTGAGTTACTAAGTAATACACATAACATCGAAAAGCATTTTCGTTCAATGAGTTGTAGAGTATGCGCTACAACTTTAGAAAGTAACTTATCCCGCATCAGCATGTTGAAGTAGCCGCTTCTCCCCGAATAAGTTAAAAATGCAACGGAATTTGTATGACATTAACTGCCAAATTACTCGAAGTTAGTGAAACGCGTCATAGCTAATTGACAACTAACATCAGTAGGGGGAGCAGAGGGGCTCATGGCTATGTAATAACTACGCTAATCAGTCGGTCTATGAGGTTAAGCTACGCTTGCCGTCATTTTCAAGACATCCAGAGTCGCTTCCGTGTCTTAAAGAAAATGTATATGTCACAGTTCTTATACAGAAACTTATGACAATCGCTAGTGGTTGTCAGGAGCCAAAAAAGCCTGACAACTAGATTTTCCTTAGAATACCGATTTTCACTGGAAGCACACCACAACCTAGACGAAAAACTCTTGGAAAAATGTATAATGCTTAGTTCTTAGTACCATTTTACATCAATGGAGAGACCGGATAATAATTATTAGTCTGTCAATTAATACTTAGAGCCTGCGCTTTAAGTTCTCGGACTTCAAATTGTAAAGTAAAATACTTTTGTAAATATCTTGGCACTGAAGTATTACCAATTAAATAGAAATGGCTCGATTATATCTCCTGATTTTAATTTATTATTATCTTACATGATTTACCGAAAAATAAATAAATTAATAGTCATTAATTATTTAGATGTAACTTTTCATAGAGAAATTCTTTGTATAACCTCATTGGTCGAATGGTCGTGGAGGCTGGCATAGGTCTTCTTAAGACACCTTTATAAGTAACTAGCCACCCGCCCGCGGTTTCACCCGCGCTGCCCCGGTCCTAAGAGTCATAGCGTGATGTTAAATAGCTTAAAACCTTCCTCTCTATCTATTAAAAAAAACCGCATCAAAATCCGTTGCGTAGTTTTAAAGATCTAAGCATACATAGGGACAGACAGCGGGAAACGACTTTGTTTTATAATAAATAAATAAATAATAAATAAATATTCTTACGGACATTTTTACACAGCACCATCTAGTCCCAAACTAAGCAGAGCTTGTACTATGGGTACTAGACAATGGATATAATACTTATATACTTTTTTGTAAATACATACTTATAATACATAAGAAACACCCAGACGAACACACCCACGACCTCATGGTCAGCAGTCCGGTACTCGAACCACTAAACCACAGAGACCGTCCTAATAAGTAGTGATTATTTAATTTTTTTAAGTACTGTATAGCCTGCATATTCTAGCTGACGACCTCTGAGAAGAAACATAAAAAAAACTCATGACAGCTTTGAGTAGACCAGTCCCAGCCGACGGCATGGATGCATCAGTCATTGCGTAGATTGATTATTATTAGGAGCTCATAACCTGTCACAAGGTGATACCAGATCGGGTGGAACCTAAGCAATTATATATTTGTAGTCCTTATAGTAGAGGAATCTTAGTTATTTTAGTAAAGGAAAATTTTGAATAAGCACAGGATTTGAACGTACGTCTTCTCGTTAAATACACCGGCCGCTATGACTAGTAAGTAACCGCGAGTCCCACTCACTAGGTCGGAATTTGCCTTTACATTGTCTGCAAGAGATCGCTTTTAGCGATAAGACCACTCATTGTACCATATTCTATGAGTGTTAACTTATACTTGACATTAGTTTTTGGTGTACAATGAAGGGTATTCTATTCTATTCTATTCTAAAATCTGAATTAACGTCTTTTGTAATTCTTCATTCAGATTTTGAATTTCGTATTTTGAAATTCAGAATACTGAATGAAACTTTGGAACGTCTGAGAGAACACTAACATTTAAACTCGTATCCGCCTGTGTTCTGTAATTAGGACACTCATTATTTTCATTATAATAAAGTTTACGCCCGCTGACATGAACGCGAGTGGGACATTCCGGCTAGCTGATATATTGTGAGTAATATTTAGTGATGTTACCACCCATTATACATTTTGCTCAAACTCATAACCGTTTTAAACTAATTTTACTAATGATTTGGTCTACTTCATTATCGAATTTCGACATGGTAGGTGAGACTTGCGGTGGCTTAGTGGTCATAGCGTCTTGTATGCCTAACCAGAAGACGCAGGTTCGAATCCTGCCTGCGAGTCGATGTTTTCTTTCACTATAGTACCTTTATAATCTTAGCATGAAAAATGCAAAATGAAGAAATGTGTATTATTACTCAACTGCGCCAGAAGGAGGATTATGTTTTTCGAGTGTATGTGTGTATTTCTTTGGCACGCTCTGTAACCTAAACGGCTTGATGGATAAGAGGTTTTTAGATTCGACTCAATTAATTTATAAAATTAAGATGCATAAGATCTTTAAGAGGCATTAGATCTTTAAGGCGATGCCTCGAACTGCATGAGATTTTCATTTTGTTTGCATTGTTGTCGCAGTTGGTTTTTCATTGTTTGCGTATTGGTATTAACTTTATTTATGTCCGGCTGGAATCATATAGGTAGGTTATATAAAAAGCATGTATTTTTGTAAAGTCCCCGGCAATACAGGGCTAATTCTGTAACGCGGAAGGCCTCTTTAAAATAAATTGAATATAACTATAAATTTAATAACCCGAAATACATAAATGACGAAATTTTCGTAGTACAACACTAAATTCGCAATGAAACTAACATTAAAACATGAAAGTGTTCGTAAAACTAAAACAAACCGACAAAAGTCACAAATAAATAAAATTAAACATGAAACTACAAGGAATGCTTTTCGCCATTTAAATTATTCAACATTATTTTATATTATTCAACATTATTTTATTCATGAATAAATGTAAGATGACGTTTTTGAATAAACGGCTCGGCTCTATTTCTGATTCGGCTTAATTTGTAGACGCGAATATTTTTAATGTTTCCCTTTGATCAATCTTGAATTTAGTTTACGAACTATAATGTAACCACTTGCTACAATGTAGGAAATAATCTGAGTATATTTTGTAACCAATAAACCGGTTTTATAGTTCTTATGAGAAATATCATGATATTCTCTCATTATCTGCTTCATTAGACTAGTGGTCCTTAGCGCGACTGCTGGGCTAGTTGTACTGGGTTCGACTCCCAAGTCGAGCAGTGTTGTCGGGTTTTTCTATTAAATTCTCAGTAGAAGCTCGGAGTTTGCATTCTTAATGGCAATAAGCGAATTGTGGGTGTACACAGTGATGATCTCTTCCTTGTATGAGTCTCTATACATCAGAGAGGTCAAGCTGTATCTCAGGATCCTTTCAATAAATTGAGATAAGAAGTCCACAATTTAACTTTGCATGCCACAACCATATGGCGGTGTTTGATGAACTAATCACATATTTATAAGAACTTATTGTACCATCTGTATAACTGCCTCAATAGCCAAGTGGTCCTGACCGCGACTGCTACGCTAGAGGTCCTGGGTTCGATTCCCAGGTCGAGCAAAGTGTTATTGGGTTTTTCTATGAAATTCCCAGTAGCAGCTCGGAGTTTGGAATTTGTGCCCGGTTAATGGCAATAGGCTCGCCCCCTATTACATGGGATCTAAACATACCGGCGAACTGTGGGTGTACATTAGTACGCTTCTGCCTAACCCTTCGGGGAATACAGGCGTGATGGTATGTTATTATATTTTAATAATAATAGATGCTAAAATCACTGTTTCAATCAATCACATGAGTAACAATTTTCAACATCGTTCGAAAAATTTAAACGTAATTTTTTCAACATTATCGCATTAGTTAATGTCAGATAGATTACGTCATTCAATTGTTATACACGATAAAATTGTGATAGGTGTATCTTACGCTTTGTAATGACTTGTAAGTCTAATGTATGATATAATATTTTTGAAATTAGAATTGTTTCGAATCGTAACCTGTCGGCGATATTGTCTATGAAAGCCAACTAAAAGAAAAGAAGGAGTTTAGGCGGGAAAATGTAAAGTGCATTTTTGTCGTCAATTGTTGTTGATTTTATATTATTTTTCAAAACTTGAATTTCTCTGAAGTTTGATGTGTAATTATGGTGGATAATTAACCATTAAGTGTTCGTGAACGTGTCAGAGTATAGGCAAATGATATAAAATTGAAAATCGTGTCTTTTTGGGTTCACTCCTAACTCCATCAAAGCCTCAATATAGTTTTTACCGTTTTATTGGGGCAACTAAACAACTTATACTTGACACTGGCGAACAAAAAAAGTGTGGTGCCATAATACAATCCCACGATGGGAAATACTACTTGATTACTCTAATACTTGACACTGGCAAAATATACAAAAAGTGTGGCACCATAATAATAATTAAAAAAAAAAAATTAAGTTACTTTCACTTTTTTTGGTGAATGAATATCTAAATGAAACTCTCTTCTTTATATTTTTTTAAATCAGCTTTATAAATATAGACTCGGCTTAATATTTTTTCTAGCCTAACAATCATTATAATTCGAGGAAATAAAGCGTTTTCAACCATAGGATTAAGATATCACTGCTTTACAAGTATCTACCTTTAAGAAGAAATAAATGTGTTATTAATTAGGCATTATGCCGATGGTCATAGCCAGGTGCAAAACCAATTAAAATAATTGACTCTTAGGCTAATCAATAGCTACACGTAAATTTCATAACCAAACCCGTAAGCTTACTCACATGAATTATATTTAATCAGAAACTGCACTAATAAATTAGCTCGAAGCATTAAAATAATATCATCATTAAAATTACATGACATTTTCATAATTAGATGTCACTTTCGTATATATTAGTGTCAAAAATTAAATCTGTCTGTTTGTTTGTCAGTAAATTCAGATTTAAGGACGCGGCCTAGAGAAATGACACGGTGAATAAAATGAAATGATGCAGCTGGAATTTTCCCAGCTAAGTTAGGGTTGGCTTCCCTAACCTGATGCGACTGAATTATGTTAGTATATTAGAATACTAATAAGAAACATTAATATTCTAGTTACACGGCTCCAAAAGGTTGATCGTATGAAGAAGAAACCGGGAAGAAACTCCATGGACACTCTTTTGAAATAAATTATGTTACAATCTTCACTGGTACAATATTGAGATAACACACTCAATACTCAATTATTTATTGCATTCCATAATCCCTACTAATCCCTACTTATATAATATTATAAATGCGAAAGTAACTCTGTCTGTCTGTTACGCTTTCCCGCTTAAACCTCTCAACCGATTTTGATGAAATTTGGCACAGACAATCTTTAGACCCTGAGAAAGGACATAGGCTACCTTTTATTGCGATCATCACGCTATAGGCTATATATCATCACGCTACGCGGACGAAGTCGCGGGCAGAAGCTAGTGTTTTATAAAGGTGGATTTAATATATTTGTTAATTTGGTTTATCAGAAAATGGCAAATTGACTGGGGCCATATAGTAGTTAAACAATTATTGTTGTTGTTTTGTTAATTGTTATATTTAAGATGAATTTATTATTTATTTATTATTATTAGATTATTAGATATTATTTTTAATCTAAGTTTATGTGAATGTTTGACGTATTATTTTTTAATTGATTTATCGTCAAAAAATTATTTTTTTGTATAATAACATTTATTTAGTAGAAACTGGTTTAATTTATTAGTGAATGTGTTGGTTTTATTTTTCTGCTTAATGGCTTTGGATAAATTGTTATAAATTTTAATTGACATAACCAAAGGGCTGGATGAGTGTATTTTAAGTTGGGATGTTGGTAAATTTAATCTATTTTGATGATGTGTGAACATTGAAAGTTAATGTCCCAGTATGACCGAAGTCGATAATATTAAACGAAGGTTCCACAGCATATGAGAACTCAACACTCAACTATGTGGTAAAAACACCCAGATTGCTTGGTGTTTAAAAGTTTTTATCAATTGACCAGAAAAACCAATATTTTCCAAAATGATTGATCAGAGTCTTCAGCCATTCGATACAGACAGAACATAATTAAATAATTGGGGGTCAATCTGGAATATCACTCGCAATTTTTATTTGCGAAGATAAAAATTGCGAGTGATTATAACACACATTTTAAAAGATAATGAACAAAATATAAATGGAAATCCTTCGTTGTTTTTAATTCTGTAAAATCGTTTATTTTGAGAATGTACAATAGATCATTTTCATGACATTGCATTAGCTGGAAATATAATTGTTAAAAAAACGTGATTAGTTGTGAAGTTTTTAAATATTGTATGTAGGTGTAAATACCACATATTTACTTGTCATTTCAAATGTCAACTCTGTATTTGTATAAGAATTCAAGGATGAAATGCTTTACAAACAGATCTTTCTTGTTTTTTTATGAAAGTACTTTTTGTAAAGAGCTAAGAGTGTTGTTTTGTTTATCTTCTTTTTTTTATTACTTTTCATAACTTTTTATCTTATTCTTTTAATCAAGTGATAATTCGGAGTAGTGCTGAAAACTAACAACGACATATTAAGAGATAATTATTATTTATTTTTTTTTCATTTTTTTTTAATGCCCATAAAGTATTACCTATATAAGTATTCGCACACTACTCATATATACACACACTAGGTATACATTACATTTGAACTACATACTAAATGTAAGTAATCCCAGTATTTATGATATAGGCCACAAAATAACGTTATCGTATGAAGTGGGCTACGAGTACATAATACTTTAAGTCCTGCCTCACTGGCCAGCGAATAACTTCACACTGAGGTATTTCCACTGGTAATCGTCGCTCACTTATTCCGTATGCTCAGGGTGCATACAAAACATTTTGATTTTGTAAATCATAAAATTTTATAAAAAGAAAATTGAGCTGGTTGCATGACTTGGATGCATATAGCAAGGGAAAGGCAAAGATTATAGTTCGCGCAAAATTACTTGACCCAAAACTAACGGAGAGGGGGAAAGTTTGCGCAGTGCTTTGCATGCGAAATGTACTAAAAATCGACTACTGCGCATCCGCCATTTTGGTTCAAGTTATTTTGCGCCAACTGTACCCGGAAAGAACTGGAGCAGTAGCAGGACGGCAAACTAATAAATTATTTTAATACAGGACTGAAATTTTATGTAAATTTGGTTTTATTTTAAAATGATGTTGGCACCATTAACATAAAATACAAATGTCTCCAAGTTAGTCTTTCAACTGTCAAAATATTTAGACATATTTATACGAATTCAAGTCTTCGCCTTATCTTATCTTATCTTATCTTATCTTACATTTAATAAGAATGTATGTAAGTGAGCCGTGTCTGTACATTGCTTATATTTACAAAAAAACTAATTTGGGGGACTCAGAATCAGTAACACAATCAATTTCTATTATTTTTGGAACTTTTGTCTGTCTGTTTGTCTGTCGGTTTGTCTGTCGGTTTGTCTGTCGGTTTGTCTGTATGTTTGACCGCGCATCAAATGAAAACTACCGAAGAGATTTGGAGGAAGTGGACAGGAATTCATAGCATTTTTCTTGGATTAACATTTAGGCTATATTTTATTAAAATCGGTTCACTCTATCAAAAGTTATTAACATCTTAACGATTGAAAACGTAGAATTTGAACAATAACCGTTGAATAAAATTTCCTTTTTAAGTATTTCCGTACTAGACTACCACGGGTCAAACATTATAACAGAATCAAGAAATAAAATTAAAAAAATACACTCACAGGTACTAAATAAGATAAAACAAAGAAATCAGAAACCATTATTGTGAACGGGAATTGATTATTAGTACAGTTATTCTGACTCTACTTCTACAGGGCATCACGGGACATACATAGGAATTATCCAGCGAGCACCAGCCGGTGTAAAAACTAAATATTTGAGTAGGGTAAAGAAGTAAACAAAGAATGACAACTCTTTCTCTAGATGACTAACACGAAATCGTTATTAGCTCAATGAAATTTGATTCCATAACAGGTGTCATTTTGAGTTGACAATTTTGACAGTTATTCTTTTCTTCTTTATAGCATCCAGCTTTAAAGTAACTGATTTTATAACGTGAAACCTCCATAGTGTAGATTCTAAAGAGTTTCCATCTAATCAAATCATAAAATAATATACCACGTATTGTGCCTATGTATAATAAATAAAAAATGGGTCATTTAATAATAATAATAATAATTGCAACGTGCGTTAATCTTTACTGATGCCGTAACAGTTATTTGAGTTTTTTATCTATGCAGGTATGTCTGTTTATATTTGCGAACATTTTTTTAAAATTAAGTCAATGGCGCTAAGTGTACGTGTGTACTATAAATATGGAAAACCAGAATCCTTTTTTTTATGAGATTTTTCGAGGTAGTTAGTTGAAACTTGGAGAGGACAACGTCTCTCAGGTCAGCTAGTTATTAATAAAAATCTTAAGTGGCCGGCGCGGCGGACTGAATTGAATTTAATTTTGTTATTATTTAAATGTTTTTTATTCCTGATAGGAACGCTTGATCGCCGCGACACTACGACTTAAGAATTCGGATACCTACTTGTAATCTAGGATCCTGTCGAACCATTTCTTGCAAAATACTTCACGGCAAAAAAATATAATTAAATTATATTTTATATGCCATGCTTCGGCAAGAATGGGCCGGAGTGATACCACGGCCTCACAGAAAACCGGCGTGAAGCAGTGTGTTTCGCCAAGTGAATGAGGTTACCGGAGGCCCAAACCCTTTTAAAAGGCGGGCAACGCACTTGTGACTCCTCTGGTGTTGCGGGTGTCAATGGGCGGTCAATCCCATCCCCTTGGTTAAAAAATATATATATTTTAAGTTGGTGCAAGTTGCCCTAAAGGGGGCTATTTTTATGTAAGGTAAGAAACTTTAGCGCCATCTAGTATAAAAATCACAACTTATCTAATTGACTTGTAAAAGTATAGTGTTTTTCAAAGATCTATTTTAAAGCAACAAATTTTATATTATCATTTATAATGGCGAAATAATGCCACTTGCATTTGATCTCGGTTATTTGTCGCCAAACCGTGAAGAATCACGTTTCACAGGTCAATCAGCTATTTAAATTGCTATACCTACATTGCTTAACTGTTTGATCATGTTTTTATGATAACTGATCAAGTTAAAATTTATTTAAACCGCATGTTGTAACCTCTTTGCAAACAATTTTACACTACTTATCAGTTAAAAATTTAAGTTTATTTGGTTACTTAAAAATGTCGGTAACAGCCGGTATCTTAACAGAGGCTAATAATAATTTATATATAATAATAATTTTTAGTTTAAGATAAGATGTATAATAATATATCTATATTTAATATATAAAGCTGAAGAGTTTTTGTTTGTTTGTTTGCTTGAGCGCGCTAATCTCAGGAACTACTGGTCCGATTTGAAAAATTCTTTCAGTGTTAGATAGCCCGTTTATTGAGGAAGGCTATATATCATCACGCTACGCGGACGAAGTCGCGGGCAGAAGCTAATATATAATAATAATAGGCTTGAATAATCCTAATATGATTCAGATTTCTAAAGAATAACTACGGGTTCTATGAATGCCTTTACAAGAATTCCATTTTGTTCCGGGCTACATTTGGCATTAGCTTATAATTCTAATGATCCCTATCGCTACTGCCTCTACCCAGGACCTCTCCTGGGTTCGATTCTCAGGTCGAGTAATGTGATAGTGGGTTATTCTATGAAATTCTCAGTAGCAGCTCGGAGGATTGGTTGTCTGATAATAGGCTCGCCCCCTATTACATGGGACCTAAACATACCGGTGAACTACATATACTACTACTATACATTATTAACCACGCACATATCCCAAACTTTGGTGTGCAACAATTTGGTGTTATTCAATGAAATTCTTGAGAACACTTCGCTCGACCTGAGAATCGAACCCAGGACTGGCAGTTGTACTCAAGACCACTAGGCTAATGAGGCAGTATTTTAATAAAACGCTATAATTATCTAGAACAGTATGGAACATGCTTGCAATACATTGTCTGAAACAATTTGCCAAATACCGCACTACTACGACTACAGTTAGGAGTATTACTGAATAGCCTATAATTTTGAGGCATCTTAATATCTGTCAGCAAATCCCCTAATCTGAGATCAAAGCTGCATCATCCTGTAGCAAGATATTACATCTGCCGCATAATATTTTGCGCAAACGCAAAGCGTCGAGAGCGATTTTAATTCTGGAAACTAGAGCAGATTTCCAAGATACGAATACATTCAGATTATTACAGATTACTTATAGAATTTCTGACACGAGATTTCTCATGATTTTGCATGTTAAAGTCGCCATTTTGGGATAATTAATAATCTGACTAGACTGCCTTCATAGCCTAGGGATATGGCTATTGGGCTTCCAAGTCAAAGGTCTCAAGTTCAAATTCAAGGCACACACCTCTGACTTTTCGAAGTTATGTGCGTATTAATAGTTAATTATCACGTGCTTAAACGGTGAAGGAAAACATCGTGAGGAAACCTGCATGCCTGACAGATTTTCTCGACGGCGTGTGAAGTCTGCCAACCCGTGGTGGTAGCGTGGTGGACTATAGCCTAATCCCTCTCATTGTGAGAGGAGATCTGTGACCAGCAGTGGGATATTATAATGGGTTGATTATGTAATCTGACTAAACGTTCGGTGTAGCGACTGAGCGATCGGATTCTGCGCCACGTGTTGCAGGTTCAATAACCATACGGAGAAAATATTTGTATAACCTAGAAGTAGTTGTTCCGGGTCTGGGCGTTTGTGTTTGTGCACCCACGATACAGGAGTTTCAATAATGACTACTTTAATAAAACGGTAATTTAAAAAAAATAAAAAACCGACTCGTTTCAGTGTAATTTGGAACACATTGCCCTGAAAAATGGGTACTGGTAATGGGTATGAAGACTTTCTTGTTTTAGGGTTTTTCATTTCCGAATTACACAGAAAGGCAGTCCGGTTTTATTTTATTTATTATTTAGTTTTATTATTGAATGAGTTTTTATAGTAACCTATATTTAAATTCGAATCTAACGACACCTATGAAGCTAAAATCCATCGAGCCGTTCAGGCTGCAGAGAGTACCAAACATTTGAATTTGGCGCCAAAAATCCGCCATTTTCTTTATCTACCCAGTGTCACTCTCACAGTAAATACGAATCTAACGACACCTCTATCAAGCCGTTCAGGCAGCAGAGCGTACCAAACAATTATACATACATACATACATAGTGTCGAAAAACATAACCCTCTTTCTGGCGCAGTGGGGTAAAAATCATGCACTATAATTATGACTATTTCGTTCATATTTATTTCAAATATCGCAACACATGTCACTCGAGATTTGCCTCGGCGCAATAATTTTACTAATTACCGTGGACTCCGAGATTTAAATAGTGTCCCAATTTATTAGAGCAAGCCAATTAATTGAACGAGGTCGGCCCTAACCTGACGTAGTAGTTAGAATTAGGTATTCTAACTACTACGTCAGGTTAGGGCTGTTCAATCGATCTGAGAGGTAACTTTGGACTTGCTGAGGTCAGTCTATGGATGGGTGACCATTCTTAGTGCAAATTAGGACGGCTCCATGCTTTAGAGAACATGTTAAGCCGTTGCTCCTGTTTGTTAGGGAAAAAAATATGAATTTAGACAATTACTAGCTGTATCTATTAACGATTCTTTAAAATATGGCGTCATATGCTGGTTCCGGTAATGCCAGCAGATGGCGTTATATGCATTTTCCTTTGACAGCTAATTTTCTTAATTTTCAGGGGGCAAAAGAGCAGACGGATCACCTGATGGTAAATTACTGCCACCCATGGACACCAGCAACACCAGAGGAGTCACAAGTGCGTTGCCTGCTTTTAAAAAACCTCTCTCAATTATATAAATATAATACATGCATACTTGTCAGGAAAATTATTACAAAAGACACATTCTCAAATAATATTTACTAAAAGGCAACACACACATAGAATGTTAACAAGACAAGCAGATTATATACGTTTAATTCAACCTAGGACTAACTAACTAACTACGGTAAAAGAAATATTATGTATGAAGGCGTAAATTTTTATAATAGGTTACCCAAGGATCTAAAAGAAATCAAATCATTTTACACCTATAAATATTTTTTAAAACAACATATTTTGAATGATTACACCCTACTATCCGAATAATAATTTAAAAAAATACATAAAAAATATAATATACTTACAATCAAATAAAAATGAAACTGTGTATAAATAAAAACTTTCAATAAAAAATAAAAGTGGTCATTATCATATAAACTAAATAAACTAATTTACATACAACACTTAAACATAAAATAAATAAAACTGCACCCATAATGTATCTCGCTCCACACTATAGTATAGGCCTTAGTAAACACGCTACAGCTACTGCACCCTACCCGCACCATCTACAGCTGCATTATTAGTGTCTGTCTTCGTAAATATTTATCTACCCTATTTTATTTAGTTTTGTTTAATGGCTGAGTCGAAATTACCAAATATTGTTCTGTATTCATGTTCATTGCAAAGCTGCGCTTAATGGTTATATTGTAACTTTAGTGATAAGTGTTTTCTCTGTAAGTGAATTTATAATTCTTTAGAGAAAATAAAGATCTTTAACCGTAAAAAGGATTTGGGCGTCTAGTATCCTCACTCACTCGGCGAAACAGAATAATTCTGAACCAATTTTGAGTACTTACTCGTTTCATTTTTACTAGCAAAGTGTTCTTTCTTTTTAACGGTAGGTATATGACCACCAGTTCTAAAGATACTCCAGTTAATTTTAAATAAGCATCCACAAACTTCCGCAGCTCTGCCGAGATTAAAATCAAGATGTAGGCAGATCTAATTTGAGATCCATAATGGATTTTATACAACTCAAATCTCACCCAGTTTTCATTCACACTTATTATAATATTTGGTTGGCTAAGTACCTAATAACTACGTTGATCAATCGGTCTGTAAGGTTAAGCCGCGCTTACCACGGTGAGTCCATTGATGGGTGACCATTTTTTAACCGACTTCAAAAAAGAAGGAGGTGGTTCTAAGTTCGTCTGTATGAGTGTTTTTATGTAGGTATGTTCGACGTTTAGGTTTAGGTTTACGTCCTATTCTGTTGGTGTACATTAGTACACCTCTACCTTAACCTCCGGGGTGTAAGTACCTACAGGCGTGATGGTATGTTATGTTATGATGAACCTGCTATATTATCTATTATTATAAAAAATATGAATAAACTACGTCTTTACAAGAACAGATTTTACATAACGTGGGCCAATGTCAGCTCTCTCACTTAAATATAAATAAACTACATTATTATAATACTTTATATATAAAAACCTAAATGTTATGTTGCAACACCTATAAATTAGCCAACGGAGCAGAAATAATCAGGAGCATAGATCGTAGAAGCTTGTCAAATGCGAACCGCCAAGAATGTTGCCAGCAAATTACACATCCGCACAATATTTTGTATATAATATATATAATTATATATTGTAATAAACAACATGCAATAACGCATAGAGAAGTGACGTCGATCATAAATGTAGCTGGAGACGACGTGTAATAGAGTATTGACGTAAATGTAGCTGGAGACGACGTGTAATAGAGTATTGACGTAAAATTTCGTAGCACAGGAGAATACTTCGCAAGCCTAATATTTGGTGCTGTGTGATTTCGACATTGGAATAACATAACATACCATCACACCTCTATTCCCCGAAGGGTTAGGCAGAGGTGTACTAATGTACACCCACAGTTCACCGGTATTTTTAAGTCCCATATAATATATAGGGGCGAGCCTATTGCCTTTAACCGGGCACAAATTCCTAACTCCGAGCTGCTACTGGGAATTTCATAGAAAAACCCAATAATACTTTGCTCGACCTGGGAATCGAACCCAGGACCACTTGGCTAATGAGGCAGTTGGAATTTATGTGCAAGGTGATGTATTGCATGTCCATTGTCCAATCTTGATCGCCAGTTCGCCCAATGTTAAGCGAAACTGCGACCTACGATGGCGCGCGTTTTTAGGCTAGAAGGAACTGGAGGATTCACTCGCGAATCGGTTTCGTCTAGGGTTTTATAGAATCATGGCATTTATTTATTTATTTTTCAAAGGAAGACCAACAGCATATAACAATTAAAGTAAACAATAATTTTAGGTAACAGAAAGCCAATAATAGGTCTTCACGAATAAAATACTGATTAAAACAAAAAACAAAGCTATTCTTGTGAACAAAGTTTTTAGCAATCAGATGACATTCAGCTCTCATGCTTTGCAAAAAATTTCATGTAACATTTAAGATTAAAGGTGCTAGGACTCTTCTGCTGGAGTTCGGCTGTGATAGTACCTACTAATGGAGCCAGTGAAATGATTATATGAGGAATAACAACAGCGCTTTCAAGATTACAACGCGCTTGTGTTGTTCTGGCGTCTATAGCTCAGAGCCGTGGCCGTGTGTTTTTCGTCGGTAGGAGTCCGACATAACCTTCCCGCTTTACTTCTGAGAGACGAAATACATCCATGAGGATTTTAACTTTTTGTGATTTTTTGCATTTTTTTTTATGCTGATTTTTATAAAGTTATATAGTGAAGGAAAAATTCGACTCACAGGCAGGATTCGAACCTGCGTCTTCTGGCTAGGTACGCCAGACGCTATGACCACTAAGCCACCGCGAGCCAACGTCACCTTTAAGACGTAAGTTCAGAATGTGAAGGCAAATTTCAACATGGCAGGTGGGACTCGCGGTGGCTTAGTGGTCATAGCGTCTGGCGTACCTAGCCAGAAGACGCAGGTTTGAATCCTGCCATGAGGATTTTCTTAAGAAAAAACAAGACCCTAGTAAGTAAAACGCATTACTATTGCAGGTTATACCTCAATACACAAGGTGTCATAACACGTATGTTACGGGTTGGAGTAAAAACTACCGAATAGACTTTAATTTTGTTAACACTGTTAGAAATTACATGCTCCAACTTAAAAACTGGTGAACTTCTTATCTAAATTAATTGAACGGCTCTTGAGATACCGCTTGACCTCTCTGATGTATACAGACCCATACAAAGAAGAGATCATCACTGATGGTTTATGATTAAATTATTTTTTGAGGTCAATTTTAATCTTAATGTAGCTTCATGTGAGCGAAGCCGCGGGCAAAAGCTAGTATTACTATATTACCAATAAATATACATAGGTTTTCGTATGACAACTAGGACTGACTTAATGTGATCTCTGAAGCTCAGATGTAGTATTTTTATGAGGTCTAGTAACAAAGATTGAGAAAGGTATGTTAAGGAGGTTTGGGCATGTAGAGAGGATGGATGGACGGAGATTGACGAAACGAGTATACATGATGAGTACGGATGGAAGAGTTGGAAGGAGCCGACCTCGACGAACGTACCAGAACCAAGTTGCGGCCGTTCTTAAAAAAGGTCAGGTTAAGACCACCCTAAACCGACGATCATGCATGAGGTTAATAAACGTAGATGAAGCGAAAGCAGGTGCCAGGATCGTAGCAAGTGGAAATCTATTGTCTCTGCCTACCCCAATGGGAGACAGGCATGAAAATATGTATGAAAGTGTAAGGATTCAGTTTTTCAACAGCTTTGCAAGGCTATTTTTTCTAGTTGTGATTTGTGATTATTCTAAGCCTACCGAACTTTTTCCCGGTAAAACCAAAGAGGATTTTTTAAATGGGGACATTTAAAAAAGTGGTAAGTAATTGTATTGTTGCTACAGAATTCACACCCCTATAGCAATAAAAAATAATACTTTTACGTACCAAAATGGCCGAACATGATTGCTCAACTCTGCCCCCAAAGTGCACACGACAAATTGAATTTACGAAACTTGAAGTATGTTGAGTTACGTAACACTTACTAAAAATAATCTACAAGACATTTGCCGCCTCTTATATAAAAAAACATAATAAATTCTAAATTATGTTCTATTAAATGACCACAAGTGTTCGCCGCCTAGTTATGAGTTCTGGAAATAAACGGAAACTGTACGTGTGTGTGTACGGGAAATATAATACTTTAGAGAAAGTCGCTGGAGAAATTATAATTATAAATGTTTAATACTTTTTTAAATATATTGAGAATGCGTTTTTTCATTTCATTTACAGTTTTTATTACGTTTTAAAATTTTATTTATTTTATTATCGTGGCTTTTTTTTCATGATTTTGTTATATCATTTTATGTATTGTAAAAAATGACTTACTTAATTTATTCTAATTATAGTAATTTTACTATTCAATTCATCTGGAGACGAATTAAATGACTTTCTCAATATTATTTTACACACTGGTTTAATAATTTAATCTATCAATTCCAATTACGAAAAATATCACAATTATATTTTAAAATAATCATAATTATAATTTTATAAAAACCGTAGTCAGAATCGATAAAATAATCCTCCATTCATCATTAACGAACTCGTAGCACGGAACAAAGCGCGTAGCACTTTCGTAGCACGCACACTGTGTTACACAAAAAAAATATAATTAATTCAAAAAATAATTATTTAAAACTGTGTATAGTGTAGAAATGTGGTAGAAAACTTGAAAATTTCGTACTGGTGCCATCGGACAACACGGACCGTTAGATTTTACCAGCACTAAAAATCACTTCACACTTCGCACTTGAAAAAAATAACTCCTGAATGTACCGTACTGCGGAGCGCGTGCGTCAAGACTAGGCCGCGAACGCTCCACCAGTAGAAACGCGAAAATTACGTATTTATATATTAAACACTAATTATGTACATATTCCGTGATATTTTTGTAACGATAAATTCAATGATAATTATCGTGTTTTGACTTGTCTGTGATTTTATCTCGATATCGTAAATATTTGAAATAATGCCACTTATCAGATTCTTCAAAATATCCATAGTCTTGACCGTGGATCTGAAATATCGGGTTTTAATGAAATTAATTGATATTTTTTGCATTTTTCATGCTAAGATTATAAAGTTATTTTAGTGAAGGAAAAATTCGACTCGCAGGCAGGCTCGCGGTGGCTTAGAGGTCATAACGTCTGGTGTATCAAACCAGAAGACGCAGGTTCGAATCCTGCCTGCGAGTCGAATTTTTCCTTCACTAAAATAACTTTATAAATTATATTTATTCATGTAATTAGTTCTAATTCATTAGCCTGCCTCATTATACTGCCACGCTAGAGATCCTGGGTTCGATTTCCAGGTCGAGCAGTGTTATTAGATTTTTCTATAAAATTGTCAGTAGCAGCTCGAAGTTCGCTCGAGCCTCGCGCCCTATTCCATGAGACCTAAACCAGCGAATTATGGGTGTACCTATTATTCAAAACTTTGGGAATACATGCTTGATGGTATGTTATATTGCCCATTGCTGGACAAAGGTCTCCCCTAACTCAGTCCAGCATTCGTTGTCTCAGACTCTCAGAGTTCAGTTGGCAGAAAGCGGTTGAAATCAACGCAACATCTTATATTTAAATAAGCTTCCCTACAAGATTCGTTCGTCGTCACCTTCTGACGTTAGTAAAGTCATATTATTTAATTAAACAAACATCAATGTCACACCAAGTATTTTGGAATTTCCATTAACAACATGATAACAACAGCGTCTTGCCAAATTTTATATAACTAGCCGTATCACTCGGTATTTCCCGTGATGATACTGGTGTTTTTTTAAGGGAAAACGAGCAGAAGGATGGTCTGATGGTAAGCGATTACCGCCGACCATGGACACCCGTTACACCAGGGGCCCAAGTCTGCTATTTCAATTGCGTCAGAATGACCGTCCAATGGCACTAAATGACATAAGAAATGACAGATTTCGTAGAGAAAACTGTCAAAAATCAACAATTTTGAAGTCACTCAATCACAATTCTGACACAACTAAATAGTAGACTCGGCACCCAGAGGAGCTGCGAGTCCGTTGCCGGCCATTTAAAGGGGTTTGAGAACCAAGGCTTTTTGTGATGGTTTTTTTTCAATCCGTTGTCCCTATAAGTTATCACACAATATTATGTGCAAAAATTTTGTTAATCTATACTAATATATAAAGCTGAAGAGTTTTTTGTTTGTTTGTTTACTTGAACGCGCTAATCTCAGGAACTACTGGTCCGATTTGAAAAATTCTTTCAGTGTTAGATAGCCCATTTATTGAGGAAGGCTATAGGCTATATATCATCACGCTACGCGGACGAAGTCGCGGGCAGAAGCTAGTGTAACTTATATATAGGCTAACTCGCTAACCCTTCAGGGAATACAGGCGTAATGACATGTTACGTTCAATCTTAAATATTTAGCACTTTCAGTTGCTGTGTTTATATTTTTCAGAGTAGATACTAGTAGTACCTTATTAGAAGTTAAGTAAAATAAAACCACCTAGGTACATATCCACTGAATTCTCAAGCTTCAACATATAAACACATTAATTACAAAAACAAGCAGCGAATTAAACAGCTTTCCTTTATAAAACGTTTCCAAAAATATTTGTTTTCAAAACAGAGGTAATATATTCAAGGATTCACAGCGTATGTTACATTGTTTTAAGATAAATAAAGATGCAAAGGATGATAGGTCAAAAACCTTTGTGATGATACTCATTCAAATGATTCATACATACTTCCTTGAATTCTATAGAATTCATCACACTTTCGCAATGTTTTGGTTGCTAGTCCCAAGTCGGTCAAAGTATTATTGGATTTTTCTGTAAATTTCTCTATATATAAGTAATATCTTTTCTTCTTCTCTACTATTATAAAATTGTAAAAAAGCTATGTTTGTTACGGGTTGGAGCAAAAACGGTTTTGTTTGTTTTTAAAAAGCTTACTAGTAATGTGGGTCACACATTACTAGTATTCTTGTTAACCCCTCGTGCTAAGCTATATGCTTGTGTTACGAGTGGGTTCACGTCGGTAGTGCAATGGGTGGGGTTCGAACCGGCAACCACATGATCGCAAGTCCGACGCCCTAGCCATTAGGCTACCGCCGCTCAACTACTGAATAGATTTTAATTTTATTATCACTGTTGGAAAGCATATGCTCCAAATTAAAAACTGGTGAGCTTCTTATCACAATTAATTAATCGGATCCTGAGATACAGCTTGACCTCTCTGTTGTATAGAGGCCCATACAAAGAAGATATCATCACTGTTGGTTTATATCAAATTATTTTTGGAATCCGTTTCTAATCCTACTATAGCTTCAGGTGAGCGAAGCAGCGGACAACGGCTAGTATATAATAAGCCTACTCCTATTTACAGGGACCAAAAATATATCAGTAAACTATTCCTACACTTCACAAATAGAAGATATTTTTAATACCACAAAGGAGGCAAACAAGCATACGGCCTGATGGTAAGCGGTTACCGTAGCCTTTGGACGCTTGCAACACCTGGGGTATCACTCGCCCTTATTGAAGAACCCCATGCTTTAGTTCTTTGGGAAAATCTCGGCTGTCAGAAGTATCTCCTTCTTATTGTGTAATGGTAAACAATTTTCGATAATTACGAATTATGGGAACAGGCGTGGAGATAAGTTACGCAATGTGAAACTTTCAGAACTGCCTCTTTAGCCTAGTGGTCCTGAGTTCTAATGTCCTGAGTTTGATTCCTAGATTGATCAAATTGTTATTCGGATTTTTCAGTAGCAGTTTGGAGTTTGAGTTGTGCCCGGTAAATGATAATAGGTTTGGCCCCATGTCTCATGTATTACATGGGACTTAAATATACTGACGAACTGTGGGTGAACATTAGTATACCTCTGTCTAGTCCCTAAGCCTTCAGGGAATACAGGCGTGATGGTTTGATAACTGTACCTGTTACATTTTTAACTCGCAAAATAATCTCGTGAAAATTTTTGTCATTGCGTTGAACGTTCAAATATATCAAGGTATATTTCACATCTACCCTCATTTTGGATATGTCCCAAATGCGCCGGAGTCGAGTAAACATCAATTAATATTCCAGATTGTCGTTATTTTTGGTATTTGTGGATTTAATTTACTGCGAAACTAAAATGAAGGAATTTAAAGGCATTTTTAGGTTGTATCTGTACTTAACTGAGAGTGAAGAGTTTATTTGTTTGATTGAACGCGCTAATTTCGGGAACTACTGATTCGAATTGGATAATTATTTTCGTGTTAGATAGTCCATTTATCGAGGAAGGTTACAGGGTTATATAACATTATGCTACGATGGATAGGAGAGGAGCACCAATGAAAAATGTTGCAATAACGGGAAAACATATTCCATATGACAGACACTCCACGCCCATGGTCCAACAGTTGACGTCGGGCGGTTGTATATATCCCAGTTGCGATGCAAACTTCACTTGCGCGATTCAGGATTTGTCTATCATTGATTTCTTTCAGTATATTAAATTTATTGAAGCTATCAGGTGGTCGTCTTTCATTCTGGCTAGACTTACGAGTATAATGAGGTATTAGCTGCTAGTTGGCGCTGCTCTGCCTGACCTTACTTATGATCTGTTGACATATTTACAGCAACAAAATATACTAACTCGGTCCTACTAATATTAAAAAGTGAAAATTTGTGAGGATGTATGTTTGGTAAGATGATTTCTTAGTGATACCCTTGTAAGTATGTCCTTGGGTTTAATTTGAAGACGATTGAAAGTCTCTACACACAAATTACTTTTTTTTTTTTAAAAAAAGTTTACTAGCAATGTGGGTCGCACATTACTAGTATTCTTGTTAACCCCTCGAGCTAAGCTAGATTGCTTGTGTTACGAGAGGGTTCACGTCAGTAGTGCAATGGGTGGAGTTCGAACCGGCAACCACATGACCGCAAGTCCGACGCCCTAGCCATTAGGCTACTTGTTTTATTTCAGGGACTTAATTTAGTAATTTTAGTAAAGGAAAAATTTGACTTGCGGGCAGGATTCGAACCTGCGCCTTCTGGATAGATACACCAGACGCTATGACCTCTAAGCCACCGCGAGTCCCATCCGCCATGTCGAAATTTGCCTTCACATTCTAAACTTACGTCTTAAAGGTGACGTCAGTAACATCTATTGAAAGCAAGTTACTTTGCCTCTCAACCGACATGACTTACCTTACGGTTAGTACTATGTCGTACGATGCTACCATACCTATTCACTATCTTTTTGTATTTTTCATGCTAAGATTATAAAGTTATTTAGAGAAGGAAAAATTCGACTCGCAGGCAGGATTTGAACCTGCGTCTTCTGGTTAGGTACACCAGACGCTATGACCTCTAAGCCACCGCGAGTCCCATATTTTTCGCCATGAGTGTGCCTTTGATGCGTGGCGATGACAACCCGACAGTAATGCCCAAACATAAACTGCTTCAAGAATTTTAAAAGCTAAATTACTTTTGTGGCGTGAACCAACATTGTTAGTATGTTTTGTTTTGTAAAGAGTTCAAAGTACTTTAAATGATTTGTTGTTATGAATGAGTTGTGCCTAAAAATGTTTACAATCCATATTTTTTAATGGATACTTTATTTTAACTGATTTCTGCATCTTAAACGAATATTAGACATTGAGATAAAATTATTTTTTTACGGAATTTATCGGGTTACGGATACTTAACAGTTTTTTTTTATTGATTAAGTACGCGAACTGACGAGCCATCTGGTGGTAAGTAGTCAAAGTCAAAGTCAAAGTCAAAGTCAAAGTCAAAGTCAAAGTCAAAGTCAAAGTCAAAGTCAAAATCGTTTATTTAATATAGACTACTACGTAGTACTTTTTGAACGTCATTTTTACATTATAGACAGCCCCCAAAACGCCCGCCCTTCACCGCTTCCTAGTGTTTTCGTTGGGAAGAAGAAGCGGCGCAACAAACTCCCCAGCAACATTTCCGTCTGTTATGTTAATAAAGCGTTGCACAAAATAGAATTCAAATCATCAGTCATCAGTCATCGTCACCCATGGTCAGCTGCAACACCAGAGGAGTTGCTGATGCGTTGCTGACCCTAAGAGCCCCTACGGACTGCAGACTGCCAGAGCTGCAGCCACCGACGGATGCAGCATTTCACTACTACTATGTCTGGACTTTAAAAAAGACCATGATTTTCTGAGTTTGTTTCGGTTTTTCTTCTCAGAGGTCGTCAGTTACAAAATACCGGCCATCCAGTTAAAAAAACAATGACTTGTAAGTCTTAAGTTCTATTTACTTACAAAAACAAAAATCATTATTTTACCATTTAACTGAATAAGGGTTCTCTACGCTACACATACATACCATCACGCCTGTATTCCCCGAAGGGTTAGGCAGAGGCGTAATAATGTACACCCACAGTTCGCCGGTATGTTTAGTTCCCATGTAATAGGGGGCGAGCCTATTGCCATTAACCGGGCACAAATTCCTAACTCCGAGCTGCTACTGGGAATTTCATAGAAAAACCCAATAACACTTTGCTCGACCTGGCAATCGAACCCAGGACCTCTAGCGTAGCAGTCGCGGTCAGGACCACTTGGCTATTGAGGTAGTTACAGCTACAGAGGCAGTTAGTCTACGCTACACCAAATTACTTAATTATATCACCGAAAGACAGAATGGCATAAGCCCGAACAATCGTTGACTTAGTTTACTGATGCATCAAAACCCCGAATCTTTAAAATCTACTACATACCTATACATCAAAAACAGTTTACGATCACTAGCATAAGCTGATATATATTTTTATATTGAACTGTATCAAGAAAAATTCTTTCTTCTTCTTTGTTGTGTGTATCTACCCTGTTTGAAATCTATACATAATATATAAAGCTGAAGAGTTTGTTTGTTTGTTTGCTTGAACGCGCTATTCTGAGGAACTACTGGTCCGATTTGGAAAATTCTTTCAGTGTTAGATAGCCTATTTATTGAGGAAGGCTATAGGCTATATATCACGACGCTACGCGGACGAAGTCGCGGGCAGAAGCTAGTTAAAAAATAAAACTACTTTTTTATTTTTCATGAAAAAATAACAAAAAAGATTTAGATTTTTCAGTGATCGCAAACATTTTTTGGTGTGTGTAGGTACCCGGGAGTCAAGGGTTAAAGCTGAAAATCAGCGCTTGGGAACCCCTAGGGGGGCTTAAGCATAAGCTGAAGCTGTAACCTTTTGCTTTCGGTATTATAGTTATTTTGTAAGTATCCAATTGCTACAATGTTGGCTGTAATATCGAAGACAATAAATCTCTATTCTATTCTATTCTATTCTATTCTACCTACCACTTACATAAAATATTTTCAGTATCACATGTAATTCTTGCGAGTCACAGCATTAAAATATCGTGGTAACAACGCAATAAAAACGCATAATTTGTCGTAACTCAGAGTATTAATATAAAAATAAGAACTGAGACTACTTTAGTGGTCTGGTCACAAGCTTGGCTACTGACTGGGCCTTGAGTTTTTACTCGACTACGAAGTCGTTTTGGGTTTAATTTTAAGTATAATTTCGACGGCATGCGACCACGGCTATAATCTGGACATCACTGTTACTATATGAGTTAATTTAAAATGAGTTAATTGAACACCTATAATTATGTATACACATGGAGTATACATGTGGAGTTAAGTCTGTCTCTAAAAGGAATATTTCGTCCCGTTTTCGCAACATTTTTATTGATTCTCCGCTCCTATTGGTTGTATCGTGATCTTATATAGCCTATAACCTTCCTCAATATTTTTTCAATTCGATCCAGTAGTTCCTGAGATTAGCGCGTTCAATGAAACAAACAAATTCTTCAGATTTTTAATTTAAGTTGTAGAAATTTGGAGAATTATTTTTTGTGTGTGAAAGAATATATATTATTATACTCCCGATGATGATCACAAACTTTTTTTTTCTTCATTACTTTTTTATTTTTGTAGTACTTATGTTTTACTTTTTGTTAATCATCTTGATGGCTGGCAGTCCACAACTGTGCGTTTCTCTAGAAACTTTCTGCCTCGCACAACAAAACTGTGGAATGAACTGTCGCCTGCAGTATTTCCGGACCAATACGACCTTCAAACCTTCAAGAAAAGAGCGCACTCCCTTTTAAAAGGCCGGCAGCGCACTTGTGACTCCTCTGGTGCTGCGGGTGTCCATGGGCGGCGGTGATCGCTTACCATCAGGCGATACGTCTGCTCGTTTGCCTGCTATCACATAAACAAAATCAATCATTTGTCCTATCAGTAGCTATATAAACTTAAAATACAATAATTAGAAGCTTTATAGTAATCGAGATTTGTGCCAATTTTTCTAAGTTACAATTGTTGTAATTTACTTAAAATCTTTCTAAATTAATTTACTTAAATTTTTTCTACAATAATTGTCTCGCGGAAATGCCTCAGTGACCAAGTTTTTGGAGCAAATGACAGCTAGACAGCCAGATATTTTGATATGAGTGAGTCAGCCCATTGCCCACCGAAATAGACGGCGCTTATTACTTACTTTTACGCCTGTTATCCGCTGTAGGATAGGCAGAATATCCATATCAGTAAAGAGTGGAGAGTGTTTTTTTTTATTGGTATATCTGCAAACAATCTACACAGTTGGATTATCTCTACATCGTTATTATACTTTACATTCACAATTACGTCTATATTCATCAACATTTGTTGGTTTTGGCGTGACAACGAAACAATAAGAGATAAGTTTACCTATCGTCTATTACGAATGAAAATGGCATGAAAATAATATAAAATAAACGCAACCCATATTCCCCGAAGGGTTAGGCAGAGGCATAGGTACTAATGTACACCCACAGTTCGCCGGTATAAACATACATAAGCCTAATGCAATTAACCGGGCACAAATTCCAAACTCCGAGCTGCTACTGAGAATTTCATAGAAAACTCAATAACACTTTCCTCGACCTGGGAATCGAACCAAGGATCTCAAGCGTAACCGTCACGCTCAGGACTTCAAGGCTAATGAGGCAGTTAAAATAAACATTTTATATATTTAAACTGCATCTTAATAGCACGACGTAATTGGGGTGCAATGCCAAATTATAAGACCTATAAGATTTGGGACATCACATTCCGGAGCGGGGTAAAGCTGGGGTCTCAATGTTAGCGGGAATTAGAAAAATGAGATAGATACCTACCTAATAAATACAGGTGCCTACACCGGCTGGGCTATATATTTTTGAGGTGGTGAAACAAATTTCAACGATTGACTTCTACAAACGATATTTAACAACAAGCAAATGTGTTTCAAACAATAATAGCGACTGCTGGCAATATTTTGTACCTATAATGTAATTTTCTACCTAATTAAGTCATAATCGTAGCAAGTGGAAGTCTGTGGTCTCTGCCTACCCCTACGGGAAAGAGGCGTGGTGACTTTATGTATGTATGTTATTTAAAAAAAATGGGATTGCTCCTTAGCGAATATAGCCGCCCATGGACACCCGCATCCCCAGAGGAGTCACAAGTGACGTAAAATCAATATGTGAAGGCAATTTTGGACCTAGTGTTTGGGACTCGCGGTGGCTTAGTAGTCATAGCATCTGGTGTATCTAACCAGAAGACACAGGTTCGAATCCTGCCCCGCGGTCGAAAATTTCCTTCACTAAAATAACTACTGATATACAGTCACATCTGTTGAAACTGACCGACCGCAACCAAGACTACGAGAATGACGCTATTTTCAGAGACACAGTGTGTTCAATATTCCCGCTTCCGCTACCGCTCTCCGCTTACAACGCGACCTAAGCATTATAATTAAAATATTCAATAATATAAAACGTCATCTTATGCTTGGCAATGTTTCAGAATGTTTGAAAAAGTGTGATAATGTTGGATAAGTCTCCTCCGTGAATCACGCGACGTCATTCAACGCGATACTTGTGAAAGTATTTATAAACATTTGATGAAATTTATTAGCACTATTAGTTTTCTGATAGCCTAGTGATACGACAATTTGACCACGTCATAGGTGTCGAGTTCGAAACAGAGTTCTCGAAATAATTTTCTTGTAAAATAATTAATAATAAATTATCAGACGTATAAACGGAAGATTAACATCGTGGGGAAATGCATGCTTGAGATATTTTCTCGACGACGTGTGGGTTCTGCCAACCCGCACTAGGTCAGCTTGGTGGACTACAGCCTATGCCCTGTTATATCAAGACTAGCTTCTGCCCGCGACTTCGTCCGCGTAGCGTGATGATATATAGCCTATAGCCTTCCTCAATAAATGGGCTATCTAACACTGAAATAATTTTTCAAATCGGACCAGTAATTTCTGAGATTAGCGCGTTCAAGCAAACAAACTCTACAGCTTTATATATTAGTAAAGTATATAGAAGTATAGTTAGGATAAGATACAAAATATATGAATTGATTTTGATGAACACATCACTACATAGTATAAAACAAAGTGGCTTCCCGCTGTCTGTCGGTCCCTATATATGCTTAGATCTTTAAAACTACGCAACGGATTTTGATGCTGTTTTTTTATAGATAGAGTAATTCAAGAGGAAGGTTTTAAGCTATTTAACATAACACTACGACTCTTAGGGACGGGGCGGCATGGGTGAAACCGCGGGCGGGTCATTAATAATTTAATTACTAATAATAACATCTTTATCGTGGGAGTGCTTCGGCACGAATGGGCAGGCTCTAGTCACAGGACATATCATTTATTATTTGTCTAGTATTACTAAGAGCGACTGCTACACTAGAGGTCCTGAATTAAATTCCTAACTCCTGTAAATGTATTTTCTTTTAATTTTTCAGTAGTTAGCAGCTAGCGGAATTTATAGTTGTCCCCAGGTTCGACCCCCTTTTTTATGGGACCTAAACATAACTAACAGGATTTTTCGCAGCAAAACGAAAAACCCATATACCTAAGTATTTAATTTCTTAGTAGTTAGAAGTTTATCGAAACACTTCTAACTTTAATCTCGAAGTCTAACTACGTATGTAGATCAATCGTTCTAATAATAATATTTCATACTTAGATAGGTATATTCCTATCATCATAATTATCTACTACTCGTTAGTCTCTCACGAATATTGCTACAATATATTACATCATTTAACATTTCACCATCCACCACAACTGTCAACAGTTTATTAAGAAACCCGTCATCATTTTGCTAAACACGATTATTTTAAGAAAATGTGCTAATGTGTTTTGAATAAATCTATTTCTGCGAGGTTTATTAAGATTTATTTTACTTTTTAAAGCTTAATTAACACGTGCTAGACGTGTCGTATCGTGGGGCAGCTGTTATCACACTGATATAATAAAATAATGAGAACGTTCTGAAAAATGGCTCGGTCAAGAGTACCCTAAACGCTCATGTATGAAAAGATTGATGAGTGTGGATGAAGCTAAAGAGGTATGTCAGAATCGTAGCAAGTGGAAGTCTGTGGTCTCTGCCTACCACTACGGGAAAGAAGTGTGACTTTATGTATGTATAATAAATAATAATATAATATACTAGCTTTTGCCCGCGGCTTCGCTCACCTGAAGCTATATTAGGATTAGAAATGGATCCCAAAAATAAACCAACAGTGATGAGTCTCTATACATCGGGAGGTCAAACTGTATCATAGGATCAGATAAGAAGTTCACCAGTTTTTAAATTGGAGTGTTTATATACTTTCTAACAGTGATAACAAAATTGAAATCTATTCAGTAGTTTTTACGCCATAAGTAACAGAGAAGAATTTTTTAAATCAAATTTTTGGGTTCGGAGATTTTTTTAAATCTTCAATGTACAGACACAGCTTTTTTACAATTTTATAATAGTAGAGATTATTCAGATTCTAATATTCTTAATCTAGGTTCCTGTTCCAAAATACTTAAAATAAAAGTTATTAAGAATTGCATTCGCTTGCAATTCTTAATAACTTTACCAAGTTTAGAACAATTTTCCTGCTGTTTATTTCAAGTTCATTAGTAGGTAGTAGACGAAATCGTACGGTGGGAACCTAGATCTACGGTATCTCAATCCGAATAATACTGTTTGGATTACGATTTATATTGGTATTACGTATTGGAAATTCAATCCGGACTCTTAAATATTTTCTCTTATACAGGAATATTTTTTAAGCAGTGCGCAAAAAAATTTTGGTAGTTCAGTATCAGTAATAGAACACATTCCCATTATTAGTTCAAAACTTTTTTTTAAATTTTTATCCGGCTTGAAATCAGCTAAATATGGACACATAATATCTATTCGCAATAATAACAATAGGCACGTGTGCCAGCCGACTCACGCGCCGGTGTACAGCTGATGTAGGTACTAAGGCGCGCGCGCTTTGCCGTGTGCTAGCGAGTAACCATAAAATCAGTTTCAAAGTAAACATCTTTCGTTAACGATAACTTCGATATTTTGTACATATCAAAATAACAAATTGGTGTTTAATAAAAGTCGTTTAAGTATCAATTGTCAAAGTTTGCGCACTGAATAAAAATTATTCCGGTATACCTACAGTCAACGTAGCGTTCATAATTTATGTACGACAATCTTCTGCTAGCGACTTCGTCCGCGTAGCGTGATGATATATAGCCTATAACCTTCCTCAATAAATAGGCTATCTAGCACTGAAAGAATTTTTCAAATCGGACCAGTAGTTCCTGAGATTAGCGCGTTCAAGCAGACAAACAAACAGACTCTTCAGCTTTATTATTAGTATAGATGACTGCTGCCTCACAGTACGACACATTTAGTGTATTTAGCTTTAAAAAGTAAAATAACACCATCACGCCCGTATTCCCCGAAGGGTTAGGCAGAGGCGTACTAATGTACACCTACAGTTCGCCGGTATGTTTAGATCCCATATAATAGGGGGGCGAGCATATTGCCAAATTCCAAACTCTGAGCTGTTACTGGGAATTTCACAGAAAAACCCAATAACACTGCCCGACCAGGGAATCGAACCCAGGACCTCTAGCGTAGCAGTTGCGCTCAGAACCACTAGGCTAATGAGGCAGTAAAAGTAAAATAAATCTTAATAAACTTCGCAGAAATAGATTTATTCGAAACACATTAATAGCACATTTTCTTAAAATAATCGTGTTTCGTTCTCGTTTGTTCGATTATCACAGACAGAAAAAACTGAAAACTACCCAAATAATAAATCTGATATCAAAATATTGTTTACGATAACTTCAATTAACTCCTGTCTCATCTGATTTTGAAATAAATCAATTAACACAGAATCTAGGGCAGTCCCAAATGCGCGGCCGGATATCCGTCGACCTTCAAATTTTGATGACAAATTGAACATTTTAATTAATATAACTTTTAAAAATCGTTTAGCCAGGAATGTGACTTGTGGCTAAAAAATCTGATTAATTTATTTCTGTTCATTATAAATCATTTTAAGACACATGTTACGATTTTTAGTATTTGATAGCGCAACTGAAAACTTCTTAGAAAAGACACGGAAACAAACTCTGATTGTGTTTTTTTACTGCCTCATTAGCCTAGTGGTCCTGAGCGCGACTGCTACGCTAGAGGTCCTGGATTCGATGCAAAGTGTTATTGGGTTTTACTATGAAATATGAGGGTTTTACTACTTATTTGGAATTTGTGCCCGGCTTTCTCCCATTACATGTGACCTAAACATATCGGCGAACGATGTGTGTACCTACATTAGTAGGTACGCCTGTACCTAATCCTTAGGGCAGGACAGGCGTAATGGTACGTATTAAGTATTTTTATTTGCAAAAGCTTAAGTAGCTTTTCATCCAATTAGCATAATAATGAAACCGTATAATTACTGTATAATCTTTATTTAACTATGTACAATTGTACATAATTTTAAAAAAAACTATAAGTTGAAAATCTTTATGTGTTTTAGTAAATTTATAGCATATCGTCCAATTAGTTTAGTTTACATTTTTTATTTATTTTCTATACAGATAGATATACTGGTAAATTCACTCTAAAATAAAATACTAACACTTGACACTCGTGTTTTATAATATGAATTTATCTACAGGCATTTCCAATCCTCCCCCTAATGAATTAATATTAAAATCACCGAACGACTATTGACCTTACATAATTTAAAACATGTCTGCTTACTCCATAAAGATTACAAACATAACAGACTACGACATAACATGACGAATGAGCAATATTTTTTTTTTTCTAAATATTCTCAATTTAAACAATAACTTTGTGACCCCAGCACGTTCTATCCTGTATCAAATTTAAAAAATATATCAGGTAAAAATTAAAACAATATTAACGTATTTAATATCCCTAAATAATAAGCTGCTTTAACGTGAAAAAATATAATATATTGAAATATTACTCAGGATATTTTAAAGACTAAGTTAGTTTCAACTTTTAATAATAAAATAAATATTCTGGGACATTTTTACACAGCACCATCTAGTCCCAAACTAAGCAGAGCATGTACTATGGGTACTAGATAATGGATATAATAAGTACTTACTTATATACTTTTTTGTAAATACCTACTTATAATACATAAGAAACACCCTGACGAACACAAACACTTATATTCATCACATGCATTTTTGTGTTCTATGGGAATCGAACCCACGACCTCATGGTCAGCAGTCCGGTACTCGAACCACTAAACCACAGAGGTCGTCAAATAAAAAAACATAGGCAAATTACTCGTTAAATGGTAGGTAGGTAGATTTTTTTCTACTTTCAACATTATTTTTGTATATCACCTCGAAAAAGTTTATTATACCCAGATACTTACTTATTTTATTTTTTAATCAAAGAAAATAGTCTCATCTCATGTTCGCAAGCGCGACTACTATGCTAGAGGTCTTGGATTCGATTCCCTGTTCGAGCAAGGTTTGGATACCACAGTACACGGACGGTAAATGGTACATGGACAGCACCGAGTATGGATTTGAAATAATATCGCAACTATTATAAAATTGTAAAAAAGCTGTCTGTACATTGAAGATATTTAAAAAAAAAACACGTGGGTTATGGTAATTATATAAACGTATCCGAATCCGAAAAGGTGTTTTTTTTTAATTAAAAAAAAATAGCCACTAACAACTAGAAATACTAACTTAGCCAAAGTTATAGTAGGTATACAGTATATGGCATTTATATGATATTAGATTTAGGAACAGCTTTCTCCCTAATATCCTTGTCTGTTTGTCTGTTTTTTACGAGTTGGAGCAAAAACTACTGAATAGATTTTAATTTTATTATCACTGTTAGAAAGTATAGGTATTCTCTAACTTAAAAACTGGTGAACTTCTTATATCAATTAATTAAACGAATCCTGAGATACAGCTTGACCGCCCTGATGTATAGAGGCCCATACAAAGAAGAGATCATCAATGTTGGTTTTCCATTTTTACTCATAATATAGCTTCACGTGAGCGAAGCCGCGGGTAGAAGCTAGTATTTTATAAAATAAAAAATGGTGTTAACAACGCTATCTGATGCCAAATAGATGAAACACGAAACGAACTCCGCAGTCACAAACTTACATTTAACGCAGTCCCACGTAAAAACACTAGATGGCGCTTTTAACAAGTCACACAAAACACCAGAACACCAGATTAATGCGCATTTTGCGAACATTCTTCAAGTCACCACCACCCTTAAAATAAACATCATTCACGCAGTCAGAGGACGATCACAAGTAAAATCAACAAATACATACGACTGTTGCACAAGACATTCATAAAATACAAAAATGTGTAAATATATGCAGAAAAACATTATGAAATCATACAGTAAAGATATTTTGTTATCTTTTAACTGCAAAAGGGCAGGATTTTACAGGGGCATACCGAATATGTATCTTCTGATATCACTCTGGCGAAACCACGGGTGATAGTAGTCTGAAAATGCGATTTCGTATTGTTTATTAAAGTCTTTTCATAACAGTAATAGTATTTTATTTATTATCTGCGCTACTGTTCTAAATACTAGGAAGCCGTAGATACAAGATTCCTTACATTGCATTTGTAATTAAACAATTCCTTTTCTTGACAACCTAGCCTAGCTTAATTATTTTAATTTAACATACACAGTGCAATTGCTTGTCCGAACCTATTCTGCATTGTAAGTAAATGGCCAAACACAATGTAAAGACGTAAATATGAACGAGGGTAAAATTTAAAATAGTTTTCCCTAGTGCTCTATTTGCGGAATAATTCAATTTGCTAGAAACATTGATTATTTACTTAAATAATATTGAAATTAAAATTTAAAACTGAAGTTGAAAATTCAAAACTTGTATCGAAATTTCAATCTGCGTTTTAAACATCTGGTAGTAAAAATTGTTGCTTACCTTCTAAGAACTGTCTGGTGGGTAAGCGTAGGGAGACTTTGAGTGAAGACGCGTACGCAGAATCGATGTACCAGTGCGGGTCGCGCTGCTCACCCAGCCTACTGTTGCTGCCTCTGTAATGGCGAAAAAAGACTTTTAATAATATTTTCCCATGAAAGAAAGGGCATTTCTCTTAAGTAATCTGGTCGCATATGGGCAGACGAGTGGCTTAAATTTTTTATCTTACTCGCCTTTGACTTACCTCTGAGATCTCTCCTTATTATTGATCTTGTGGAAAATTAATATTAATGCTTCTAATATCGTTAAGCATATATTTTATTTTATTTTATTTTATTAGGATCTCCAACAAAGAATACACCTTACATGGTATAAAAGTGTTTACATTAATAGATATTCCTTGTGTTTCCTCAATTACAGGTGACCACATCATGCAGTAATATTTAACGAACAGAAAGACACAATAATATTGAACACTTAGGCCCACTTGCACCAACCTCCCAAATGTGTCCAAATTGCATACAAACACGAAATTTTTATGAAAAAATTATATATCGTGCAATATGTAGGTAAGCAATATGATTGTACTTCTACATTTAAAAAAATAAATAAATAATAAAATAAACACCTTTATTAGTTTCTAAGTATAACATTTTTTTCTTTCAATTATTCGTAAATCAATTGTCTCGTTATTAATTTAAAAGGTTACCTTAATACTAAACAAGCTTTGGGTTGATAACTAAAATCTATACTTTGACTAACATTTGCAAGTTATTTCCGACGCGTTTATAAAAAGACAACTGTTTTCCAGCTATTTAACGAGTTGGTACCTACGACCTTGTCCTAATGAAACCAGTGAACCAAGGCAATAGGTATAATCGAAATACTTTAGATATTAGCATAGTAACAAAATATATTTTAAAAATATTATTTCGAAAACTAAAAAATTTAGATTCATCAACCAAAGTTTCATTCAGCGAACTCCACTCATTCATTCGGCGCCAGTGCAACTTTGTTAAGTGAGTTTCGAAGCATGATTTAGAATTTAAGTAATAAAACTCTAAATATAAAACAGATGTCCATAAATTAGCCAAAAAACCTAAGAAAAACACAGTGTGAGGTTATGACGAATCAAAACATTTAGAACCAACGCCTTTTGGAAAAGTAATAGCAAACATGCAACGAAAGCCGGTCAGAATATTTACCCTGAATCCATTTCTACTGTCATCTAAAGGAGCACGGGTTTATAATACATGAAATAAAATTCGCTTAGCGATATTCAAAATAAAAACTACATGTTTCCACCATATGTCAAACTCGGAACTATTTTTGTACAGCCCCAAGTTCACGTTGGATAGGCGCAAAAATAAACGCGCCGTTTAGTATGCGCTTGCATCGCTTTTCGCACGTAGAACTAGAAGTCGATCGTTTCTTAGAATATATTTTAGCAGTTCGCAGCTTTACTAATAGATGGCGCTGTTTGCATTCCTCACGAGTGATATAATTCTGCTATTGGGTAAGAGATGGCGTTGTTTAATAAATAAAAGTTCAATTGGATAGTTCGATCTAGTAGACTAGCTATACAAATATATAAAATACTGTTACGATAGGAATATAATTACTGTTTTACGGAGATTAGTAAAGAAGGAACACAGTATTTTGATAACGAAAATATTCGTAATTTGGTATTTCCAACAATTTTATGTGGATCAAAAATATTTTAGAAACTCATAATAGCTAGACTAGCATTTGAACTGCACGATGCATACATAATATTTAGGTAAGTATGAACTTACTGTAAAAAAAATTAACATAAGTACCTAACCTACCTATAACCTAACCTAACCTATAAGTACCATAATACCATTACATACACACGAGTCAAAATCGGTTTTATCGTTTTTTTGTACTACTAATTAGATATTTACTAATGGCTAGGGCGTCGGACTTGCGATCATGTGGTTGCCGGTTCGAAACCCACCCATTGCACTACCTACGTGAACCCACTCGTACGTAACACAAGCATTTTAGCTTAGCACGACGGGTTAACAAGAATACTAGATACTAGTAATGTGTGACCCGCATAGCTAGTAAGCTTTTTTAAAAAAAAGAAAATAGAAACAGTAAGCACTGAAAAGTAATCTTGGTATTATAAAAAAATATATAAAACTCGTTTGTCAATTAAGAACTGAGTAATTAGCAAAAAGTATCAATAATGTGTAATGTTAATTACGTATCTATCAACTACGGTAGATACTCGTAGTGACAATAGTTTTGAAAACTAGATCATCATCTTCCAAGCCTTTTCCCAACCAGATGCTTCTAAATATCAGTATTTTACACGAAGGATAGACTGGTTGTCAAGCTTTTTTGGGCTTCTGATTACCACTAACAATTGTCATAGATGTTCATATGACAACCGGACCAACGACTTTACCTGCTCTCCGAAGCACAGAGCGGTCTAGATGTGTTAAGAAGTTTCACCCATCCACACACTGACTGCGGCGAGCGCAGCTTAACCTTGCAGATAATTTGATCAGCTTAGTAATTACTTAGCCACGAGCCCCCCAACGTAGGTATTGCCATAACCAGGGCACAAACTCACAAGCTACAATAACACTGCTCGAATTGCTGCCTGTAAATCGAACCCAGGACCTCTAGCGTAGCAATTGCACATGGTGGTCCCATGTGCAATTGCTACGCTAGAGGTCCTGGGTCCTAGCTGGATTAATGAGGCAGTTACAATATTAAGGTACTGAGATTTTTTTGGAAAAAAACTACACCTAATACCTAGGTACTTAGTGCATAAAGGATCTAATAACAGATAATACAAAAAAATATATTGTTTATTCGCAGACAAATCACGGTTTCTTTGACGCTATAATGGTTCTATTTTGCATACCGCCATCAAAGTAGGTACCCGTTTAATAATGCCAGCGAATATTAATAAAATTAAAACAACCACTTTGTGTCATGTACAATGTACTAGATAATGTCTGAAGCGTGTTCTGACATTAATTAGAAATAGGTAGTTTGTTTTATTTGTAGAATAATTAATAATTATGTTACAAATATAATTGGTCGTATGATATTTGAGTTTAATATAACATAAATATTAGGTAGATATTTCACTGCCTGCTACTTTTCGTTCGAAATCGAAACTCAAAAGTAGCTAGAGTGATATTAAATCATTGTGAAACAAAGCAATGATAATGCCGCACTTGCTACTTTGGCTATATAAAATGAAATTTGAATCAATGGCGCTACTTCATGATACAGAGCAGATGTTGGATTCAGGTGCTACACAGATGTGTTGTCTATAAATCCGTGAACGAATTGTAATTTTATAGTGCGCGAAAAATGCAAGTGTTGTACTTATACTGAAAAATCATATAATGTTTTTTTTTTATTATTTATTTCAGTAAAGGAGCCGACGCTCCATCAGGTGGTATGTAGGTAAGTAATTATCACCGCCCATGGACACCTGCCACAATAGAGGAGTAACTGAGCCACTACGAACTAAAGATTGCCCAAGCCGCAAGAACCGACCGAATTCATTTTATAAAATCGAGTAGTAATTTTACAGACAAAGACATCCCCCCTCGGGTAAATGATAACTCGCTTTAGGTTGAAGGAAATCATCGTTAAGACACCCTGCATGACTGAGAGATTCTCGGTCATGTGTGAAGTCTGCCAAAGCAGTCTCTAGTCTAGGGTGATGGACTAGACTCTAACCCCTCTCGTTCGAAGAGGAGCCAGTAAAAAGGTTGCAATGTTTCTTGATGCTCTACTATATTTTTTTTAATGCCGCCAGGCAAAAACGCCTGACTGGTCGGAGGATCCTCCCTTCGGTTGGAGGTTGTCGAGGTGTGTTGCCTACACTCGCTCTCCACAGCTACTGCCTATTAAAGTCACTAGTTATTATTTTTTATGGGATAGGAGACAAACGGTCACCTGATGGTAAGCGATAACCGCCGTCGATGGACACCGCAACACCAGAGCAGTCAAAAGTGCGTTGCCCGCCTTTTAAAAGGGTTTGAGCCTCCGAGCGAGCTAACGAGCAAAACACAACGCAAGCGCTTCTTCATGCCGGTTTTCTGTGAGGCCGTGGTATCACTCCGGTCGAGCCGGCCCACTCGTGCCGAAGCATGGCTCTCCCACGTTAAAAATCCCACGTTATTTGGATCAAGTTTTAGTAGAAAAGCCAGTAGGTCGAATAATAATGTTTACACAAATTTCCTGATGTTTACGACGCGTCGGTTGACCAGATCCTGCAATTATCCGCTAATATTAGATTTCAGTAACAGCGCCGGACATAGTTCGCATTTCTAGAGGAATCGTGGTGTGTGAAGGTTAGATATTGTTTCAGTGTTTCATAGTCTAAATAAAGGCCATATCATCTGTCTGATTGGATGACAATTCTTAACACCAAACTTTGAGATGGTTAATACTTACTGCCATTTTTTAAAATAAATCACTACTATTATAAAGTTGTAAAAAGCTGTGTCTGTACATTGAAGATATTAAAAAAAACGGGCGGGTATATAAAGTCTCCGAACCCAAAAATGTGATTTTTAAAATTCTTGTCTGTTTGTTACGGGTTGGCGCAAAAAATCCTGAATAGATTTAAATTTTGTTATCACTCTTAGAAAGTATATACTCCAAATTAAAAACTGGTGAACTTTTTATCTCAATTAATTGAACGGAACCTGTGATACAGCTTGACCTCTCTGATGTATACAGCCCCATACAAAGAAGAGATCATCAATATTGGTTATACCATTTTTACTCCTCATATAGGTTCACGTGAGCGAAGTCGCGGGCAGAGGCTTATAGCGGCTTATATAAATTCCATCAAGTCTCAAATTAATTTATATTCCTAAATATAACATTATAAAATGATAATGCTTTATTAGGGACCTATTCGCAGGTAATGTTGCTGGATTCAAAGTCTGGATTGGAAGTCTTTTGGATGGATTCAATAGACTCAAAAACATAACGACGTACATACTATTGGTGTAGGACTTCTGCCAAACCTTTTCGAGACACAGGCGTGATGTATGCTGTTATTCTTCAATCCCACACTTTCGCCACCAAAATACAGAAACAGGAAAACAAACAAACACAATGTTTTTGTTTTCCAAAACAATTCCAAACACTTATTTCGAGTCTCATTCATAAATCGTATATTTTATGAAAAACTTATATATTAGCCGAGACCATTCAACTCGGCTATAAATCGGATATTTTATTTTAGTCAACTATTTTGTATGATATAAGTAGTTATTTTTGGAAGCGCGTTCGAATAGCGGTGCGATCGTGTTACAAGAAATTTGGCTTGCTTACACTGTTTTGAAATGTCAATCAGATTAGTCTTCTCTACTATTATAAAATTTTAAATCAAACATAGCTAAAAACACTCCCGACTTATTCACTTTTCAAACAAAAAAAAACAAAATAAAAATCGGTTCATCCATTCGGGAGCTACGATGCCACAGACAGACACACACACACACACAGACACGTCAAACTTATAACACCCCGTCGTTTTTGCGTCGGGGGTTAAAAAGCTGTGTCTGTACCTACTTATAAGATATTACAAAAAAGCGTATATAAACTTCTCCGAAACTGCCTCAATAGCCAAGTGGTCCTGACCGCGACTGCTACGCTAGAGGCCCTGGGTTCGATTCCCAGGTCGAGCAAAGTGTTATTGGGTTTTTCTATGAAATTCCCAGTAGCAGCTCGGAGTTAGGAATTTGTGCCCGTTTAATGGCAATAGGCTGAACTGTGGGTGTACATTATGCAGCATAACGCTGCATGTCAGAACTTTTTTAGTCGTTTTTGTCAACCTTTTTTTGTTGTTTAATGTTACTGGTCGATATTTGTTTCTTTTTTATTTCGGGATTTGATTTATTTTTTCTGACAGGGGTTCACTTTTTTCCGTCAGCAGAGGAGTGAGAAGAGTTGATTGTGCAGAGATTTTTTTGGAAAAATAACGGAGCAATTCAAAGTACCTATGATTTAACACATCATATTTTACTAATTACTACATTGCTTTCTACAACGCCTCTTGTTCTTATAAAATTGCGATAAAATTCCATGTTTGGTGTTTTTTTCCACGCTAACCAGGATTAGTCAGCTGTGAACAGGCCGTATTTCGGCCTCCTGGGTTGGGCCCAGTCGAGCCTTGTGGGTCATTGGCTGTCAACAATTTATATTAGGCCACGACCAGCCGCGTCTAGCCGCGAAGACTGCCCGCCAAGCATTTTAATATCAAAAATTCCAGCAGCAGCGGACTACAACACATAATTATTCTATTTTTTTTTTCTCCTAACTTGCGTGCCACCAACTCTACATTTTTTATTTTGTATGTTTAAAATTTACTTCCTAGCGTTTTTTTTAGCGTTTATGTTTTCCTATTTCTTACCGTTAATCACGTGCGCGCGGACCTAACAACCGATTGCAATCGATTTGATAGGACGCGGCCCTTTTTTTGGTTATTTTCCTTATTTTTAAAGTACAGACCTGATTTCATTTTTTTCCTTATATTTAGTGTGTTTTTCTATTGTCAAAATTATACGATTTAGTGGTGAAAACTAAATATTTTTTTATTTTCGCTACAATTAGTACGCCTCTGCCTAACCCTTCGGGGAATACAGGCGTGATGGTATGTTAAACTTCTCCGAACCCAATAATGTAATTTTTTAAATTCTTGTCTGTTTGTTACGGGTTGGCGCAAAAACTACTGAATATATTTTAATTATGTTATCATTCTAAGCAAGTATGTGCTCCAACTTAAAAACTGGTACCTATACTTCTTATCACAAATAATCAAACGGAACCTGAGATACAGCTTGACCTCTCTGATGTATAGAGACCCATACAAAGAAGAGATCATCACTGTTGCTTCAAGTGAGCGAAGCTGCGGGTAAAAGCTAGCTACAATGCTGGCCATTGTAGGTGACCGTGGAACACTATTAGGTAGACTGTAGACATATAATATATTCATTCTTTTTTAAAGGAGTAGGCAGAAACTAAAGAAAGCCATTTGCTACGATTCCTGCGTATTGTTTTGTTTCTTCCACATTCAAACTGTCATACACACGCACTGGTTGCAAGTACTAGGCTCCTGATTAATATATCCAAACCATCTCAGTATAATTCATCTCAATTCGTGTCAATACATCACACTGCCATTCATTCTGGGTAGATCAAATATCCAAGTTTTTCAACCAGCTTGTCTTATCAGACCACTAGCAGGCGCGACACATGTTTTCCTGCCCTAAAACTTAAAAAAAAAAACAGCAGCTGTCAAAGGATAGTAGACACAAAACGCCAACTACTGGCATACAACGTTATGTTCATTTTTGTTCGTGGTATGATTCTGTGAAATCAGTTAATCCGTTTCTGATACAAAATTTATTTATTTATTTATTTATTTATTTAAAGTATGGAAGACTTACAGCTAGGATATCACAGTAAAAACATCATCTAGTTAATAGAAAGCCAATAACAAGTCTTCACTTATAGAAATATAGTAAGTTAGATTGAAATTGAGAGCTAGTATATTATATAGTATATTGACAATTCACAACTACAGATCACTATTACAACTACAAATTGTTATTACATTGTATTTTAAATTATTGATCATACAACAAATGACTGTCTATTTAAAAAAGGTGAGGCTTAAGGTCCTTCTTGCCGATGACACACTAGTCATAAAGGGGTCAAAACCGTGCTGCTTACATATACTATTAAAATTTCTGATTGCTCGCACAATGTAACTGTTCTGCCTGTAATTTGTACTAGCATTCGGAACACGAATGGGTGGATTGAAGCGAACTGACTTACACGGGACATTAAAATATAGTTTTTCCAAGAGCTCATGGCAATCGATTTCATTGTTAATGATTTTTATAAGATAGGAGAAGTCAGCTATCTCACGACGGATGGAAAGTGGTAGCAGGTGGTATTTTTTACATAATTGGAGGTAATCTTTAGAATGATAAGGAATCTTTTGACGAAAGCAAAGGTGCCTAACGAAGCGTTTTTGTATTTTTTCAATTCTATCGACGTATTTGTTGTAACAGGGGTTCCAAATTTGGGATGCATACTCTAAATGAGATCTGACATAGGTGCAGTACAGAATTTTGAGTGTCTTAACTTCAGTGAATGATTTAGAAAGTCGCATTATAAACCCGAGCGATTTGGAAGCTTTTCTCACACATGTGTCAATGTGCGTGTCAAAAGCTAGCTTCTGATCGTGGTATACGCCCAAATCACGAATTGCACTACTTCTTGGTAAGGTTAGACCTCCCAAGGTGTACGAAGTCTCTATGATCGCACGTTTCCTAGTATACGTGATTACTGAGCATTTGGAGGGGTTGAGGTCAAGTTTATTTTTTAGGCAGTACTCTTCTAGCCGGCATAGGTCGGACTGAAGTGCTGACATGTCTTCAACTGATGAGATTGTGGTATAAATTTTCATATCATCAGCAAAGCATAATAGATGAGATGATTGAAGGCAACGGTCGATGTCGTTTACATAGACAACAAATAGGAGGGGGCCCAATAACGAACCTTGAGGTACTCCACTTGGCACTGAAACCCAACTTGACAGGTAGTTATTAAGTGCTACAGCTTGCGACCTATTTTCTATATACGAGGAAAACCACCTGAGCAGATCTCCGCGTATTCCCAAATAAGCAAGCTTCTTAATTAGGATTTTATGTTCTATTCGGTCAAATGCCTTGCTATAATCAGTGTAAACGACATCGACCTGCCGACCCTCCTCCATAGCTTTTGTAATAAAATCATTGAATAATGCCAGGTTTGAGGTGGTAGACCGGCCTTTTAAAAATCCGTGCTGAAAAGGACTAAGCGCTTTCACAATAACGGGGAATAACTGGTGGTAGATAATCCTCTCGAATACTTTGGCTATAATGCATAGCTTAGAAATAGGCCTATAATTAACGACATCTGTTTTGGACCCTTTTTTATGCACTGGTGTAATATATGCAGACTTCCAGACTTTGGGGACGACACATAAGGATAGAGATTTTGCAAATAGGATTGAAATAGGTACACAGATAGATGATGCACACTTAACGAGGAGAAGAGATGACAGGTTGTCAGGGCCGGCACCTTTAGATGTGTCTAGCTTGTGAAGCAGATTGGCAACTACATCAACTTTCACCTCGATCTTGCAAATGTCACATGGCGGATTAATTGTAGAGGAATCAAGGTTTATAGTAATAGAAGTGTTAGAATTACCAGCGCCATCGGTCAGAAAAGTCGAATGGAAATAAGAGCCAAATGCCTCACAAATAGACTCGCCCGTGATTAATAATTTGTTATCATAATTCAGTGCACTGGGAATGGCGGTTGACTTATAGCGATTCTTAACGAACGTCCAAAATTGTTTGGGATTTACTTTTATTGAGTTTTCAGTCAGGGCGATGTAATTATTATAACAGGTGGATTCCATAGTCTTGACTCTTTCCCGTAATAATTTGAACGTTAGCTCATCAGATATATTGCCGTAGGTCTTGAATTTTTTTAGGTACTTATACTTTTCTTTAATAGTTTTAATTAGAGCCGAGTTAAACCATACTGGATATTTATTTTTACGGACGAGCTTTTGTGGTATATATTTATTTTGTAAATGAAGAATAGTTTTATTAAAGAACTCCACTGACTCATCCATTGACCGAAATGAGAACTCATGCTTCCAGTCCATGGCATTTATATCGTCATTTAAAGATTGAAAGTCACCCCTACTAAATACATAGCGTAGTCGCGGGGCATAAACCAAGGCAGGTATTTCAAAAATGTTGTTAATGTTAATTAATAGTGCTGGATGGTAAGGATCGATGGGCACTAAAGGGTCGGTACATTCCGTCACATTTACTAATTTGTTTGAGAGCACTAAATCCAACATTTTACCATACCTGTTAAGCACAAGATTATATTGACCGAGGCCCAGCGTAGATAGCTCATCCGCGAACAAACACTCATCATAAGTCGTCAAGTTTCCTGGCACGAGCGAATTATTATTTTTACTATCCAAAGAAATCCAGGAAATACCACTCATGTTAAAGTCACCGAGCACCAGGAACATATCGGAAGTATTGTTCATAGTTACTGCATTTAATTTAGTAAGAAAGTTACTCAGTTGTGAAGAAAAAGAAAGGCCGTTGCACTGTTTACAGAGATAAATAGCACATATATATAAGTTTGTATTAGCTCCTGAAGTGGAGTCTTTGAAACGTAAATTAAGCCAAAGATCTTCTGCTGTAGAATGTAGGAGTGGCTGTGAAGTCACCGGTAACTCCCTACGCGTGGCAATGAGTACGCCACCACCTCTAGATTGCCCAGTTAAAGTATAGTCTCGGTCGCGACGCCAAACTATGTACCTATCATCAAAAAACTCCGAGTTTAAAACGCCATCCATTAACCAAGTCTCCGTTAAAACTATAATATCATATGTGCTCATTGATACCTGGCGATAAAAAGTGTCAGTTTTAGTTCGCAATCCACGTACGTTTTGATATAGGATGGTTAGTTGATTTTTACTACTATTACCCATTGCAGTTACAAATCACGTTTGTGTACGCAACAATATAAATACTTAAAAGAAAACAATGTATACATAAAATAACAATCAGACAAATTATTAATAAATACTTAAAAACTGAAATACTTAAAAGTAAACACATTATACATAAAATAATAATCAGACAAAATATTAATAAGTACTTGTAAAGTGGGTAGAATTCACTTATTTTTGCAAGAAAGCCGAAGTCAGACGGCGGTATGTTGCAGACAGCTGCGGGACAAAGCAAGCAATAGTTCACAATACATGTGAGTGTGAATGAGAAAGATACATTTTTAGTCATTAATGCTTTAATGCAAACAGCGCGATAATGAAGCGTCAGGCTCATTAGCAAGACAGGGGTGCCAAACCTTTTACAGCTGTGAATTAGTGTAATTGCAATACTATTAGCGATACTATTTTTTATATTTATATTTAAGTAAAAGTTAACCAAAAAAATACAAAGAGGGTATTGTAGATAACATTTTAGGCAATTTTGTTTAAATCCGTTTCCTTTCGTACTATGAAGGTTTTACAATTATTATTTTTCCGTACATGAATTTTACCGTGTTTAACCCAGACATAATCGTAGTTTTTTCCTTTGGCTGTAGATTTGACTTGCGTTAACAGTTTTTTCGACTCGGCGCTAAGGTGATCGTTTACATAGACGCGTTGTGATTCTCCTCGAAATCCCAGGTCCGTAGTGGAAAGATTTTTTTCAGCGCGCGCAGCTGCAATAAAGTCTTCCTTTATGTATCTGTTCAGGAAACTTACTATTATCAATTTATCTTTGGAGTTATGCATGGGAACTCTCGAGATATAGTTGATTTGGGTTTTGGGGCAATTATAATTAATCTTGCGGCCTATGTCATCGACGATAGTGAACAAATTTTCGTCCTTCTTGAGGGGAACTCCCTTAATCTCCACGTTATTTAATCTCGAACGCTGATCGTAAGAGGATAGCTCGCATTTAGTATTCGCTACATCAGCTTGTAAACAGTTGACTGTCTCCTGAAGTTGCTCAAATCCAGATACCTTGACCTCAAGCTCCACGAGTCTAGTATTAAATTCATCGAGTCTGCCACTAGAGAAGTCACATGAAGACTTAAGTTCCGTCAACTCATCTTTTATTGTGCGTAAATCATCCACAAGAGTTGGTAAGTTGAGAAGTTGACGCTTCATATCACGTATCTCGCTTAATATTGTATCAAGGGAAGCAGCAGGTTCTGGTGTAGGTGTTAGCATAGCTGGTGAAGAAATTTTACACATTGGGCACTTCCATTGGGCCCTTCTATCAACACCGAGTTTTCTCCAACCTCCTTCAGATATACTTGCACAACCAAAGTCCAAGTGCTTCTTACAGCTCGCACATTGAACACCGTCATTGAACTGGATATTGCAAACTGCACACGACTTCATTGTAGTTGTAAAGTAAATCAGTATCTTAAACTGCCAAAAGGTTGACGATACACTATTACGAACGACAAACGTCCTAACCACGTACGCGCTCGCTCAGAACTGAAAAAAAATGTATGAGTAAATCAAATTTCTTCATAATTTTCTTTTTAGTGACTTACCTACTTCGATGTTTTAATAGGTATTCTGCTATATAAATGTATACTAGCTTCTGCCCTCGACTTCGTCCGCATAGCGTGATGATATATAACCTATAGCCTTCCTCGATAAATAACTATCTAAAACTGAAAAAAAAAATTCAAATTGGACCTGTAGTTCCTGATATTAGCGCGTTCAAGCAAACAAACAAACAAACTCTTCAGCTTTATATATTAGTATATATTATATATTTATAGATTCGTTGGATTAAGATTTATTTAAGTATTAGTTTTTTGTGGGCATATCAAGGTCCACCGGACCTTTTTACGACACTGTGGTATTGTTGACAGAATAATTAAGTTCATATTTAATATTTAAACCCATAATTTACTCATCAAAATAACTAACCACATTGTAACATGTTACGCATACAAAAATGTCAGTAGAACAACCCAAACAATAAAACTACCAATATAAATCATTATACGGGCGGGTGCGCGCGCGCCGCACTCAGCCGACCATAGCCAAACGAGAATAGATTAGATAGTGTTAAATTGATTTACAGAATGTTAATCTGATTTAGCACGTGTAAATAATTGATCAATCGTACCATCACGCCTGTATTCCCTACTGGGTTAGGTAGAGGCGTAATATATACACACGTACCTACAACAGCGCGAGCATAGTGCCACTATCCGGCCATTAATCCGGATAATAATAAATAATTAAATTAAAACTGGAAATCCCTTTTTTTGTGGGATAGGGAGGCAGCCAAGCAGATGGATTGCCTGATGGCAAGCGATCACCGCCGCCCATGGACAACACCAGAGTAGTCCCAAATGCATTGCCAGCCTTTTAAAAGGGTTTGGGCCTCCGGTATCCTCACACACTCGGCGAAACACAACGTAAGCGTTGGTTGACGCCGGTTTTCTGTGAGGCCGTGTTATCACTCGTGGTTGGTTGAACGCGCTAATCTCAGGAACTACTGGTTCGATTTGAAAAATCTTCTTCTTCAATTTTATGTTAGATAGTCAATTTATTAAAGAAGATAATTATAACATCAAGCTACAACCAATAAGGGTCGAGCAACAATGAAAAATGTTGCAAAATCGGGAAAAAATATTCCTTTTGAGATACAGACCGAATCCCACACGGGCGAAGCTGCGGGCGGAAGCCAGTTTAAAATAAAGACCACACACATTACATTACCTAAATATTAGCGTTCTTAGATCTGAATTCTTATTTTTATGATACGCTGAAAGTTATTCAATCATCACTTTCAGTGTGTGTTTATCAAACGAAGAAATAAAATGGATGGTGTACTGAATTTTCGTTTTAGCGGCAACATTGGAAAATATAATTTAATTCTTTTTTTATGACTCAGCCTGTGTGGTTTCTTCTCGATAGCTGTCCAAATAATGTTTGTTTTTAATTTATGTATGTTTTATATTCGTAACTAGCCAAATAAATCTATACTAATATTATAAAGAGGAAAGATTTGTATGTATGTTTGTAACGAACTGGCTCAAAAACTACTAGACCGATTTCAAAAATTCTTTCACCATTTGAATGCTACGTTATTCCAGATTAACATAGGCTATAGATTATTTTAAAAACAGTTAGGGATTTCACCACCAGTGCAAAGCCGGGGCGGAGAAAACCCTAATTATCTTTTTTTTTATGGGATAGGGGTGCAAACGAGCAGACGGATCACCTGATGGTAAGTGATAACCGCCGCCCATGGACACCCGCAACACCAGAGGAGTCACAAGTGCGTTGCCCGCCTTTTTAAAAGGGTTTGGGCCTCCAATTCAAACACTTTTTTTTTTATGGGATAGGGGGACAAACGAGCAAACGGATCACCTGATGGTAAGCGATAACCACCGCCCATGGACACCCGCAACACCAGAGGAGTCGCAAGTGCGCTGCCCGCCTTTAAAAGGGTTTGGGCCTCCGGTAACCTCAACTTACTCGGCGAAACACAACGCAAGCGTTGTTTCACGCCGGTTTTCTGTGAGGCCGTGGTATCACTCCGGTCGAGCCGGCCTATTTGTGCCGAAGCATAGCTCTCCCACGTAATAAAATAATTTTACAAATTAAGGTGGCAATCGTGCTGACGAGCCACCTGATGGTAAGTAGAGCTCCTACGGACTTGCAGACTGCTAGAGCCGCAGCAACCGAGAGGGAACTGGCTCTTGCGTGCAAAAGTTGAAATACACAATCATGAAGGTGCTTTACGACAGACTCCGACGTAAACCAGTTAGACCATATTTTATTTTGATACACTTCCTAAAAGCCGAGTTATATTAAGTAAACTAGCGACCCGCCCACGGTTTCACCCGCGCTGCCCCGTTCCTAAGAGTCGTAGCGTTATGTTATATAGCTTAAAACCTTCCTCATGAATCACTCTATCTATTAAAAGAAACCGCATCAAAATCCGTTGCGTAGTTTAAAAGATCTAAGCATACATAGGGACAGACAGCGGGAAACGATTTTATTTTATAATAATATTAAGTAAATTCTTTTGGGACAGCATCACAATAAAAAAAGTATTACAATAATAAAAAAATCCTCTTGGAAATGGCAACACCACTAATGCACGGTGGGCTATTGAGTTGATAGGTGTCGACAGCCGCGCTGGCAAACTGCCCAGCTATTGTGATTGACAACAGCTATACCAACTACTTACACTTGGCAATTGAGCGTTGAGCTGTGGATAATGATTGGTGCTGTCTATACTGTGTAAGAAAAAATGGAATAAACATTTTTTTACATACATACATACCATCACGCCTGTATTCCCCGAAGGGTTAGGCAGAGGTGTACTAAGCACACAAGCATTTAGCTTAGCACGAGGGGTTAACAAGAATACTAGTAAACTGCGACCCACATTGGTAGTAAGCTTTAAAAAAAACAGTTAAATAAAAGTTAAGTGTGAGTGGAATTATTTAATTCCGCCATACCTCTCTCAAATAAGAATAATATAAAATGTGCAGGTTGTAAGTGGCACATAAGAAATGCGATGTAGTTTAGTTTGAACTTATTTAATTAGTAACAGTGCAACGGCAAGAAGAAGAGATAAAAAGATGGCGGCGCGGCGCGCACGCAGTGTTGCCAACGTTGTCCCGCGCTTGCTGTCCATAGACTATGTATCGTTAACATAAAATATGCTGAGATGGTTTCGGCGTGTCGAGAGAATGGATGAAAGGCGACTTGGCACTTTGGCAGTCCAATAGTCATATCATTACGCTATCACGGCACACTATTTCTTTGAAATTCTACAAATAACCCCGCTGTTGTTATACGTATATATAGCAAGTAGAAATCTATAGTCTCTGCACACCCCAATGGGAGACAGATGTGAAAATAATTATGTATGTATGTATGGGATTTGTAGCAGACAAACACTCGATACGTTTACGGTGCGAATTCGATTGATCTTCGTGCTTTTCGAATAGACAAACGAATAGAAACAAAATGAATGTAGATGACATTTGTGCACGCTCGATTTGTCAAAAGCTTATGTAATTTGCGTAAACTGAGAATTCTACTCTATTTGATAAGCGTTCATGCCACTTATTTACTAGAGAGTCAGATTCCTCCTTGCAGAGTTAGCAATTCGGCCATACCACGTATGTTATACGACCATTGCTGTAAGAGCAGATGTCTTTGAGTGAAGTAGTATGAGTGAAGACTTCAAGGCGGGTTTTTGAGTCACGCTGACCGTACGCTGACCGTCGGCGCTGACAGCAGGCGATACGCATGAACGTCTATGAAGCCGTCAGCGCTTAGCGGTCAGCATTACTCAGAAACGCTACCTTACGACAAAGCATATTGGCCCATCAGCGCTGACCATCCGCGTGCGGTCAGCGTGACAGGAAAACCAGCCTAAATCTATACTAATATATAAAGCTGAAGAGTTTGTTTGTTTGTTTACTTGAACGCGCTAATCTCAGGAACTACTGGTCCGATTTGAAAAATTCTTTCAGAGTTAGATAGCCCATTTAGTGAGGAAGGCTATAAGCTATATATCATTACGCTAGAGCAGAAGCTAGTCAGTTAATATACGAATAACTAAAATAACTGTGCCTTTCTGAAGTTATCCGTTCCGAACTTCCAAGCAGGTGACGTCACATAATTTACATATGATATTAATATGACAGATATTTACATTATCAACCCCTTATATTGTCTCTCTGCTGGGCACGGGTCTCCCCTCAGAATAAGAGGGATTAGGCTATAGTCCACCACGCCAGCCTAATGCGGGTTGGCAGACTTCACACGCAGTCAAGAAAATCTCTCAGGCATGCAGGTTTCCTCACGATGTTTTCCTTCACCGTTTAAGCGCGTGATAATTAACTATTAATACGCACATAACTTCGAAAAGTCAGAGGTGAGTGACTTAGATACGAACTCGAGACATTTGACTTGGCCATATCACGCTAACTGCTTAAATGTTTGTTAATGCAATTTTTTTTTTAAATGGAATAAGTATAACCCCGAACGCTAAAACAATTCCGACCCGTATTATCTTTGCACCGAGCTCTAAAATTCAAATTTACCACCGCGTTCTTAAAAGTTTGTGTGAGGGTGCTACTTACGAATTGTTCAATAAAATCACCATATGACAGCTGTTTTCTTTATTCTTCTTTTGGTCACATAATTAACGTACAAAATAAAGTGTTACCTATAAAACTGTTGTTATAATTTAACTAATACTGCATGATTTAATTCCGCAATAATATTCTTACAAAATCAACCAACCAACATGACGTTTCGACTCAACTCCCTTTTTCCTACACACTTCACAATGATTCTATTCAAGAAATTTAAACAACACAAGAATCAACCATAAAGTTAAATCATAGAGTTTATTACCAGCCAGTTATAAAATTCCCAAAGACTAATTCTCCAACATCCCCTCTGAATTTTATGTTTATAGCAAACAGAACAACATACAGAAACAAACTTATAACTAACTCCCAACAACTCATTTAAAACCCAACTTAACTAAAAACTACCCATCAACTCATTTAAAACCCAACTTAACTAAAAACTACAAACAAACTTTTGAATTAATTAATCTAAACACCTTACATAACTAACTTACAACAAAATTTCAAATTAATTCCCAAACAGCCTTATCTCCTAATTAAACTTCAAACACAACACATAACTCTTCACATTAAAGAATGTCCTTTAATTATCACTCACTAAGCATTGTCTTAATCTCAAGAACTTTGTTCTGTCCAATGGTTTAGTTAAAATATCAGCCAAATTATTTTTTGTAGAACAGTAATTAATTTCCAGCAAATTTTTATCTATCTTCTCCTTAATAAAATGATATTTAACATCAATATGTTTGCTCCTTCTATTTAAAATTCCATTCTTAATTAATACAATAGCAGATTGATTGTCAACAAACAACTGTGTTTTCGGCAATTTACCCGTCAACTCGTGGATCAGAGACTGAATGTATAGCAAGTCTTTTATACATTCGGCAGCAGAAATGTATTCAGCCTCAGTACTCGAAAGAGCAGTCACTGACTGCTTGCGTGAGCACCAATGTATAGGGCCACCACAATAGAATATTACAAAGCCAGTCGTACTTTTTCTAGTATCAGGATCACCTGCGAAGTCTGCATCACAGTATGCTTTTAAAGTCATATCATTTCCACGAACATACTGTATACCACTACTTATTGAGTTTTTAACGTACCTAAAAATATTCTTAATATTACTGAAATCATTCAAATTAGGATTTTCTTGATGTCTACTACAATAACCTACATGAAACGATAAATCCAATCTTGTTTTATTAACCAAATATAATAAAGAACCAATTAATTGTCGATATTTATGTACATCATCAACTCCACCTTTCCCCTCTTGATGTACATCAACTAAAATATCGGGATGACAACTATCCTTTAAGTTTTCAAATTTAAACTTTTCCAAAATTTGTTTAATATAACTTTCTTGATAAATCTTAATAGAATTTCGTTCTACTTTAACATCAACTCCTATAAACTTTTCAGTTTTATCAAATTTACGCATGTCAAATTCAGTTTCTAATTTATTAATAATTTTATTTAAATCAATTTCGTTTTCACCAATTAAAATTCCATCATCAACATAAATAGCCAAATAAATTCCTTTATCTTTATTGACAAACACACATGGATCAGATTTCAATTGTAACAAACCTAATTTCTTCAAAAACTCCGTCAATCTTTTATTCCACATAAGTGGTGCTTGTTTTAATCCATAAAGACTTTTCTTTAATTTGCAAACTTTATTTTCTTTATCTTTAATGTCATATCCCAAAGGTATTTCCATGAAAATTTCTTCATCTAACTGTCCATATAAAAATGCTGTCTTTACATCAAATTGCTTTATTTTTAAACCTTTTTGTGCTGCAATAGCCAACAACAATCTAACACTAGTAGTATTAACCACTGGACTATATGTCTCTTTATAATCAACATTATGCTTCTGAAGAAAACCTCTTGCTACTAATCTCGCCTTATATCTTCCACCAGGCTTTATTGTAAATATCCATTTGTTTGAGATTATCTTTCTATTCTTTGCTTCACTCCTGTTTACTATTTCCCAAGTTTTATTTTTCTCCAATGAATCTTTCTCTTCCTTTAAGGCTTTACACCATAAATCTTTATCAAAACTATTAAAAACATCTGTATACGTTAAAAATGACGTCTCTAAATCGTAATCCTTTAGCCATGCTGGCAATCTTCTCTCTCGATTCGGTAATATCCTCCGTCCAACATTAACTGCTTCTTCAACTGCATCCTCAAACTCATCACAAGTCTCAATTCCTGTATCATTTCTACCTTCACCTCTCAAAACATTATTATCTTCAACACCAATTCCAACTGCTGTGTCTTCAACACTAACTCCAATATCTTCAACACTATCTTCAAAATTATCAAAATTGTCTTCAGAATCTTCACCACTGACTTCAACTTCAACATTATCAAAACTATCTTCAAACACCTCATTATCTTCAATATCTCCTTCACCAATGTCAACACTCACCTCTTTAAATAAATTATCTAACTCACTGTTTCACTTTACAATTACACAATTTTAAATATTTCGCAACATCACTCCTATTATTATTAAACACTACATCTTTCGAAAAAACACTTCTAAAATCAGAGGGATCCCATATCTTATAACCATTGTTCGTAAACCCTACTAAAAGCCCTTTGCTACTCCTGGAGTCAAGTTTCTTTAATTGAAAATTATTTTTATAATAAGCTAAAGATCCAAAAATGTTCAAATGTTTTAAGTTTGGTATTCTATTAAACCACATTTCAGCTGGTGTTTTATTATTAACTGTGTTTGCACTCCTGTTAATTAAATAGGCAGATGTTAAGACAGCTTCCCCCCATAAAATGTGTGGTAGCTGCATATCAAAAAGTAACGCTCTAGTTCTTTCCATTAAAGACCTATTTAATCTTTCAGCTTTACCGTTTAACTGTGGAGTGTAAGGAATTGTATAGTCAATATTGATGCCTTTACTATTGCAATAAATTTTAAATTGTTTATTATTGTATTCGCCACCATTATCGCATCTAAAAGTTTTAATTTTTGTTTGGAAATGATTTTCTGCCAAATTAATGTAATTGATTATTTTCGAAAATGCTTCGCTTTTATTTTTAATTAAAAATACTTTAATAAAATGTGTATAGTCATCCAAAAAGGTTATAAAATATTTGTAACCATCCCATGTTTCAGTTTCGATAGGACCACAAATATCACTATGTATAATTTCTAAAGGTTTACTGGCTTTTTGTCTAATAGTTTGGAACGGTTTTCTACATAATTTTGATTTAATGCAGACTTCGCAGTTGTCGGTCTCCTTTACTAGGCCTCTCTCAATTCCTTTAACAAGATTCTTAGTCTTGGCTATAGGTACATGACCTAATGCTCTATGCCAAAAGTCAGATTTAATGTGAAAGGTTTTTTCTGACCTTAAATTCATGAATGGCTTTGTCTTAAATTCTAGGTGGTACAAACCATCACACCTTAGTTCAGCAGCTGTTACGCATTCAGTCTTCGATCCACGAATGTCGCATCTATTTCTGAAAAAAATTAACTTATAGTTATCATCTGTTAATCTAGATACAGATATTAAGTTTTTCTTTAATTCAGGAACAAAAAGGACATCTTTCAATATAATATTGTGGGAATATATGTTGCCCATGATGTTAACAAAATAAAAATTTCCATCAGCTGTCATGATCTTATAACTTGTTTTTCTTTTATCTTTAAGGCACTCGTCCGAATTGACAATATGACTGCTGGTACCTGAATCAATAATGAATTCAATTTTTGTTTCTTCATTTTCTATTTTGTTAGTAAAGTTGTTACTTACATTTTTCATGTTTAAACAATTTTTCATGTAGTGGGAATTGACACCACAATGCCGGCAGTTAAACTTTTCTTTGCAGTCCGCATATCTGTGTCCAGTTTTCAGACATTTGAAGCATGTTGTGCTCTGTTTATGCTCATCACTCGATATTGGAGTTCTAGTTCTGCAAAATCTTGCGATGTGTCCCTTCTTTCCACATTTAAAACATGTCTTTACATAAAAATTGTTTCCTTCTTGATTGATATCATTATTGTTGCTTGATGTTGTTGCTATTATTTCCTCTTCTTTGTTGTTGTTCCTTATTCTTGTTTCTAGACTTAACCTTGATATTAAATTAGTTAGTGTTTTGTCATTCAATGGCGTTGCTTCCCAAGCAGTTCTGAAATGGTTCAATTTTTCTGGTAGACTTTTTTCTGGTAAATTTTTGTCATAATCTGCTTGTTATCAAAATTGTAGCCCAAACTTCTTATTTTCGTTGCTATGTTTTCAATTTCTGTTATATCACACATTGGATTTTCTTTTTGAAATTTGTAATTATAAAACTCCTCCAATTGTTGGGATATCTGTACATCTTTGTGTCCCAGAAAAATGTCATCGAATTTTTTAATGATTTCTGTTGTCGTTTTACAATTTATAACATATGACATATATTTCTCACTTATTGAGCAAAAAATGATTAATTTTGCTTTCGCGTCCTTTTTCTCAAAATCTTTTTCATTATGTCCTCCATCATCCAAAACTGAATTTAGGTCTTTTGCTTTTAAAATTAATATTAACTTAATTTTCCAAAATGAATATTCCGATTCTTTTGTTAATTTTGACAATTTCACGTATTCTTCCGACATTTTTTTTTTTATTTTTGTATTAATTTTGGGCTTTTAGTTCAGCTTCCTTCTGATAGCAGAGCGCCCATATTTAGTTGTAGAGGGCCCATAACCTCTTAAAAGTTTGTGTGAGGGTGCTACTTACGAATTGTTCAATAAAATCACCATATGACAGCTGTTTTCTTTATTCTTCTTTTGGTCACATAATTAACGTACAAAATAAAGTGTTACCTATAAAACTGTTGTTATAATTTAACTAATACTGCATGATTTAATTCCGCAATAATATTCTTACAAAATCAACCAACCAACATGACGTTTCGACTCAACTCCCTTTTTCCTACACACTTCACAATGATTCTATTCAAGAAATTTAAACAACACAAGAATCAACCATAAAGTTAAATCATAGAGTTTATTACCAGCCAGTTATAAAATTCCCAAAGACTAATTCTCCAACACGCGTAACCAAACTATGCTAAACTACCGCCAATAGTGAAAAAAATAAAACATTTAAATACAAAATCCCCAAAAAATATACATATCAGAAGTGTTTGCAAATATTTCTATTTATATTTTTCGCGTTAGCATTCAATTCGCAAGCCCGTTTACATAACGGCAGATTAAAACGTCAACAATAAATTGGGAAGCGTTTATTTAACTGTTTTACGGCGGCCATTTTGCTTTGCTTTATTTAAATTTCGAATTTGATCGCTGAGCACAACGGTTACTGTTGAAATTCAGTATTACATTTGCGTAAAGGAATGCTGATTTATAACTTAATCGATATTTTTAGATTTATTTTTTATTATTCGATTTCTTTATGCATTTTTTTAAACAAAATTGATTGTATTCTACGCGCATGAAACTTAACCAATGTTTGTATTTTCTCCAATCTCAGTCAGGTAAATATGATTTTATGTATAACATTTTATTTTAGAAAGCATTTGCACAGGGGGATTGATTGCTTCACCTAAGTAACTAAATCAGTGGAAATTAACTATTTAATCATTAATCAACATGATTTATCTTCAATAGATAGCTCCCGCTGCTAAGAAGAATCTTTATCATCAGGATCGGCTTCGGTTAATACACGAATTTAGTTCACAAATAATTACATTCACAATTATTTTAATTATATTGATGAAACGAGCAGAATGAGAAAGATATAAAATATTTTTAATTAATATGGAAACATAAAAAATTATAATTCATAGAAAATATCTAAAACAACTTTTTTGAGCTGTTACCTACAAAACAACCTTTTAACAATTCAGTACTATTGTGTATTGATTTTCCTTATTAGAAAATTAAGTTCAAAATCAACTGAAACTAAAATCAAAGTAAAACAAAACAATTTCTAATAAAACGCCTACTTGCGTAACATACGTTCTAAATATAAATATGTCAATATCTCCGTTAACCCTGACCTCGAAGGTCAAGGTTACAAAACATCGGCCTTCCATCTCAAGTTCAGATGACGTATATCGACCCAAACTTGCCCTTCACGAACTAGGTCTCTGAAGCGACCTTAAAAGACAAGGTTTTGTCAAGGACTGTCCTTCGAACGAGGCCGCGGAAGAAGGCCGTGGCCTCGATGAAGGCTACCCCGGGAATGGCCTTGCCGAGAGGCTGCGGAGCTTCGATTGAGGCCTTAAGGTCACGGCCGCGAGGTGAAGGTTTCCGGGAGTGTTAAAAACGGTGCCTAGATTTATAAGCGGGCGGCTGTCTCAAAAAATATAGAGGTCAAGTTTTACAGTCTATACACAATTGTATTGTTAAAGTGTTTGTGTTCGTCTGGGTGTTTCTTATGTATTATAAGTACGTATTTAAAAAAAAAAGTATATAAGTATTATATCCATTATCGAGTACCCATTGTACAAGCTCTGCTTAGTTTGGGACTAGATGGTGCTGTGTAGAAATGTCCCAGAATATTAATTTATTTTAATTCTTAATCCCGCCATGATTTGTGAGGACTTTCAGATGCGTTGAAGTTTTTAAAAACCTGTGTGACAATAAGTTAATGAACATAACAAAATAATGGCTAACGCTGATGGATCGATCTGCAAATTTAAGCTGCAAAATCGTAATCCAAACAATATTATATCAAATTCTGTTATTATTAGGTTTCTACGTTACCATTTCATCTACTACTACTTCACTGGACATAAACGACCGGAAAATCGTTCCAAACTTGGTAAAGTTATCAAGAATTGCATTCGCTCACATTTATTTCCAGTGAAGTATTTTGGACGAAATGGCACGTACAACTATCGAATTCGTATCGTAAACGAATGAGTTTTTTTCTGCTACAAATCTATACTTACTAATATATAAAGTTGAAGAGTTTGTTTGTTTGCTTGAACGCGCTAATCTCAGGCACTACTGGTCCGATATGAAAAATTATTTCAGTGTTAGATAGCCCATTTATTGAGGAAGGCTATAAGCTATATATCATCACGCTACGCGGACGAAGTCGCGGGCAGAAGCTAGTCTCTTATATACATACATATTTTCACATCTGTCTCCCATTTCGGAGGCAGAGACTACACTTGCTGCGATCCTGGATCCTCCTTCACATACAAATTATTCTCGATTGCGATACGAATACGTTTTCGAAAGTGTTCGTGCTTGGGCTATAGGAACCTTATTAACGGTATCGGAATCCGAATTATTATTCGGATTCCGATACCGATAATAAGGTTCCTGTTAAAAAAAAATGTATGGTATTCCATACTTTTTTTTTCAAATCAAATAATTTATTCAAATCCAATTAAGTACTACATGACTAAATGATTTATAAAATCTTACTTAGGTACTATATTATTTACATTATGTGCCTGAAATAGGTTATCCTGTGTACTTTGATTAACTAAATATGTATTTGAAATACATTTGATTTTGATATGTTTGTGTGGGAATTTCGGTCCACCGGACACTTAAGGAGTAAAAATCACCATCATCAACTAATTTACTGTCAGACTGCTAATTAAAGCTTCTGATCCATCATCCTGGCTTAGTGAAAAGTTGGCAGACTTCACACGCCCTTCGAGAAAATATTTAAGCCTATAGGAAATATTTCCTTCGACATACAGGTTACAATTAAAAATATTTGATACCTATTTTTTAAACTGTCTCATTAGTCTTGTGGTTCTTAGAGGTTCTGGGTTCGATTTATAGGTCGTGCAGAGCATTTTTTGTTTTTGTATGAAATTCTCAGTAGCAGATCGGAGTTTGGATTTTTGCCCTGGTTATGCCCTGTGCCCTGTGGGTGTAGGATTAGTACACCACTAATTAACCTTTCGAGGAATATAGGCGTGATGGTTACATATATAAGTATATTCTTTCTTCTGATTCCTCTCCGACTCCGGATTCTGTTACAAAGCGAGCCATTTTCTGAAATGTTTTCTGAACAATATTTTCAATATTTACCTTAATTAATAGTTACCTAATTACAAGGTAATTTACAAGTTATTTTTTTTTTTTTCTTAGATCAAAAAAGCTCTTCAGTGCTCACTGAAAATATCTAATTAGTAGTGCAAAAAAACATAACAAAAATCTAATCTAAATAAATATTATACGTTTAAAAAGAACCAATTAAATTGTTTTCTTTTCCTTAGTGACAGACGCCTGTCATCTGTACGTGTTAATTTGACAGCTGGTGACGTACGGCATGTTGATAAATTATTTTTTATTTTCCCGCCTAATTTGTTTCAAACAATGGTGACTTTTAATTAAGGTGTTAAATAGTGTTGACAGCACTGAATTATCGTAATTTTTTTATTTTCCTTATAATTTGAGCAATAAAATGATGATTTAAATAAATGATGAAACTGTTTTATGAATAAAAAATACTGTATTACATACAATGTAAGTGATATAGTACATATTTTTGAATACTTACTTAACCACTAAAATCTTCTTTAAATTATTTTTAATCAAGGTAATTTAAACGTAAAAAACACACGTTATGTACTAAAATATTTGTAAATCGTGAAATCGTCGAGTTCTCTCAAAAACACACATCAAAACCTCTTCCAAAATATCAAAACCCCACTTACCCGAATGTTAGGAAACTCCAACTCCAAAACTAGGTCACAATTTAGGCACTAAACTATAAACTAGCTACAACACGTCCTACACTGCCCACAATACTGGTGTACTATGTAGAAAACCAAAGCTGAACTAAAAATAAAGCGGTGTATGATGAAAATTTATTAACGCTCGCATTAATGGCGTGCCTTTGCTTATGGGATGGATATCAGTTTTCATGAAGAATTATGAGAGATCGAATTTTATGCGTGAGTCTATTCTCTTTCTGTCTGCAGTCCGTAGGGGCTCTTAAGGCTCGGCAAATTGCAGGTGTCTACGGGCGCGATGACTACTTAACTCAGTCACTAGATTTGTTTACTAGAGATAGAATTTTGGCAAATGGTCCATACAACTAATGTAAAAATCCTATTTCTAGTAAGCAAATCTACCGATGGATTAGATTAGATTGGAGTAACATAGCATTAGATTAGTAGAACCGATAAAAATGCAGACACTTTGTTTTTTATTATGGCGCCACACGTAACTTTTTGTGTATTTGCCAGTGTCAAGTATTAGAGAAATCAAGCAATATTTCCCATCATGGGATTATATTAAAGCACTAGCGACCCGCCCGCGGTTTCACCCGCGCTGCCCCGTCCCTAAGAGTCGTAGCGTGATGTTAAATCTTCCTCTTGAATCAATCTATCTATTAAAAAAAACCGCATCAAAATCCGTTGCGTAGTTTTAAAGATCTAAGCATACATAGGGACAGACAGCGGGAAGCGACTTTGTTTTATAATATGTAGTGATGATTACACTTTTTGTGTTCGCCAGTATCATTTAAAAGTTGTTCAGTACTTTATTGAAACTTTATTGAAGCTTCAATGGAGTTTAGGAGTAAACCCAAAAAGTTACGATTTTCAATTTTATATAATTTGCGTATACTCGTGTGCGAGTGTAGGCAAATTATATAAAATTCCACCAACACATTCCTAATGGTTAATTATCCACCATCGGAGAAATTCAAGTTTTGAAAAATAATATAAAATCGACAGCGTGCACTTTACATTTTCCCGCCTAAACTCCCGCAGATACACTTCATCTGGAAAAAATCTGACAGTCTGCTCCTGGGAAGAATTCTGCCGAGCGACAGAAATTTTCTTTTATTTCGCCATGTATTTTTCTCTTACTCGTATAAATTCTCTTCAGCTAGACAGAATTTTTAAGTAATTAAATATGGAACAAGTTTTTTTTTAAAAGATTACTAGCAATGTGGGTCGCACATTACTAGTATTGCTGTTAACCCCTCGTGCTAAGCTAAATGCTTGTGTTACGTATGAGTGGGTTCACGACTTCACGTCGGTAGTCCAATGGGTGAGTTTCGAACCGGCAACCACATGCTCGCAAGTCCGACGCCCTAGCCATTAGGCTACCGCCGCCGCTTCCAATTTCAAATTAGTTCCAATTTCAAAAGACAGCAATGACAGATTTCTTTTAACCGTTATCCCATTCCAGCTATGACCAGATGCGACTGAATATCAGTATTTTACAATTTACACTGATCTCCGCGACCCAATTTCTGGGCAATATTGATATACTTTTTTTGTTGTACGGGAACTCCTCATGGATCGTCTGGCACCCGGCAGAATATGTCGGACTCCTACCGACTAAAATTCGCCTTGGCTATCTTTACTCCTGATATTCTCGTTATATTCGGTTCCTGATATTCGCCACGATGGTGACAGGTAGTCTTTCAAGGGGCTTCGAGGCACTGTTGCGCGACCCACTGGAAGGTGGACGGACCGGAAGCGGACCAGATCATTTTCTGGTCGGGCACCGGACTTCCCAAGTCAGCCGCCCTCGGGCCGCAGCCCATGGCCGGAGATCTTTGGCCTTCTGACTACCACAAACGATTGTCATAAATGTTCATATGACATCCGGGACCGATAGCTTTACGTCCTCGCTAAATCACGAAGGTGTTAAGAATAATAAATAAATATTCTTCGACATTTTACACAGCACAATCTAGTCCCAAACTAAGCAGAGCTTGTACTATGGGTACTAGACAATGGATATAATACTTATATACTTTTTTTTTGTAAATACATACTTATAATACATAAGAAACACCCAGACGAACACAAACACTTATATTCATCACATAAATATTTGTGTCCTGTGGGAATCGAACCCACGACCTCATAGTCAGCAGTCCGGTACTCAAACCACTAAACCACAGAGGTCGTCGAGAGAATGGTCACCCATACACACATTGACCGCGGCAAGCTTAGTTTAACCTTGCAGAATGTTACAATCATATTTGTGAACCTTCAAGGTATATCACTAGTGATTTATGTGAAACAATAATGTACTAAAACGAATTGGCGTATTTTCAAAATATCATACAATGGGAAGCCATTCACAATTATTTGTGACATGAACATTTCAACCGTTATGAGCAAATTGTCGGACGGATGAACACAATTAGGTACAATTAGATTTACAGTACTGACAAAAACAAATTGGTATTTACTGATTTGCTTTGATCATATGAAGTTTTTTTTTACCCGTAACGGAATGGAGACTGTATAGGTACTGTAGAGGACCGAGCGTAAGATAATGGGGGGTTTACGAGTTTAATTAAATAATGCACAATAAGAGCGAACACAGCTCGTTTATTACTCAAGGGATTTTTTTTATAGAATATCACAATAATAAAATTCTTTTCTAGACATTTGAAAACTACTTACTTTTTTGTTACAATGTACTACGTGCCTGGGCGCGCACAATAAAAACTCCATAATCCAAACTCTTACAGTACCTATGAAAGAAAGAAACATTTCTAAACTACATTTTTATTGAAATTCAGAACAAAGATTGGAATGGTATCCCCAACGAATTTTTTTACAGGTAGACTAGCTACTGTAGCTAGCAACCCATCATTATGATTCTTTTTTCAGATCTGTTCCGTATAACATGGGACTTCAACATACCGGTGAACTGTGGGTTTACATTAGTACGGTGTGTATGATTATCTATACTCTATACTTACTAATATATATTATAATCTATACTAATATATAAAGCTGAAGAGTTTGTTTGTTTGTTTGCTTGAACGCGCTAATCTCAGGAACTACTGGTCCGATTTGAAAAATCTTTCAGTGTTAGATAGCTCATTTATTGAGGAAGTGACTAAGTAACTATTCCACGTGGACGAGGTCGCGGGCGGAAGCTAGTTTTGAAATAAAGTTATTACAAATTACAACACTAAAAATAACATAACCTTTCACGCATAACGCTTAAGATTGCCAATAATCGTGCACAAATCCTAACTCTCGAGCTCCTACTGACAATTTAAAAATCCACTTTGTTGAAGCTGGGAATCGAAGTCAGGGCCCCTCGCCCAGCAGCCGTGCTAGTGACTACTGGGTCTAATGACGCAATTTCTTTTTCACATAACCTTGCATATTAATTTTTAAAAGGTATTACTTCTTCGATACCTACTGAAATTTTCATAATTATGCAAAGCATAAAATGTGAACATAATAATCAAAGTATACCACTTATCCAATCAAAGAGTAGCCACATAATATGAATGTTAAAATGGATAATGAAAAAGCATATTTTCACAGCGAATTAGCAGGGATATGATTACAAAGGTAAGACTTAAACTACATTTAAGGGGAACATAGTTTACTTTCGAATATTTCGACGACCTCACAGGTAATTATTCCGGGTCTGGGTTTTATGTAGCTATGTAATAAATTGTTTTTATTTTGTGGTGTGGATAATCTGGGGAAACGGCAGGATATGTTACATGATCGGACTAGAATCGATTAAAAACGACTATTAATCGACTAAAAACGACTATTAATCGACTAAAAACGACTATTAATCGACTAAAAACGACTATTCTCCACGATATGTAAACGCATCAGTCTAAAATGCAGAAGAAAATCTTGGAACAAATATTTTAGAGAAAAGTAAGAACAATAGCTGTACCTTTTAATAACATTTTTTTTTAAATTTGTTCATACGGAGAAGCGTTATTTTTAGTTTTGTTTAATTTAGTTTCACTGTAACTTTTAAAAAATTAAGAGGTAGAACCTAAGTACCTTGTTACGAATAAATGACAAAGGGTGACTTTATCATTTAGCATGGTACTTGGTAAAGAACAGGCTATGTCCTAATGATTTGATTTTGTGAAAAAAAAACCTTTAAAAGTGTAGAAGTAGGTATATTTTTTTTATTGATATCAAACCATGCAATAATTCTTGCTTAGAACTAATTAAATGCTTAATTCTTAATATAGTTTCATTGTTGAACTGCCTCATTAGCCGAGTGGTCCTGAGCGCGACTGGTACGCTAGAGGTCTTGGGTTCGATTCCCAGATCGAGCAAAATGTTATTGGGTTTTTCTATGAAATTCCCAGTAGCAGCTCGGAGTTAGGAATTTGTGCCCGGTTAATGGCAATAGGCTCGCCCCCTATTACATGGGACCTAAACATACCGGCGAACTATGGGTGTACATTAGTACCTACGCCTCTGCCTAACCCTTCGGGAAATACAGGCGTGATGGTATGTTATGTTGTATAACAAAATATAATATTGAAAGTTGTGACATTCCCTGTTCTTTGTCTATACCTACCCTTCAAATAGTCTACACCTTAAGTAAAAGCCTGTTATTTAACAAAACATTTACCTACCTATTTTTTTATATGCACTCAACACGCTTTGGAAACAGAATCAGGCATCACAGAACAGAACAGCAGAACAGCAGAACCATCACATCTATTTTCTTACTATTCAACCGTCTAGTTCCAATTAACAATGGAGTTAGAATTTGACAAAATCTTCAAAATTCCTACCATTGCTTTAAATATTAGCAAGTCTCACCCATACATTAAAAGAGATAAAAAATGGCTGCTCCAATTCACAATAGTTCATGGTTTTTTTACATTAGACTTCTTCCTTGTCGTCTACAACATTATCTACTATGATTTGAAAATTAATAATTTCAGTCAAACCTGCAAAAATGGCGTTCTATGTGTTGTGTATATTGTCAACACTTTTCAATATTGCCTATTGTTATGGTACCAAGACTCTCTTTCAGATATGATAAGAAATGTTAAGAGAGATTATGATCAGTCGAAATTTTTGGACTTGGAAAACCGAAATGTGGTGTATAAATATATGAATCAAAGTAGATGGGTGTGCAAGCAATGGTTCGTCGTCATCCTTACAACATGTTTCGTATTTGTTATCAAAAACCTTGTTTTGATGCTGTATTACTACATCAATAATGACTTTAGACTCGTTCCATTTTACGATTTAGTTTACCCAACAATTATTGAGAAGAACAAAGACAATATTTACGTTTATTTACTGACATACTTATGTATGTTATTTTATGATCTTTATTCGGGTGTTATATACGTCGCTTATGTACCGCTGGGCCCTATCTTCTTGCTGCATGCGTGTGGGCAGCTGGAATTGGTCGAGAAACAAATAGAGAATCTGTTTGTTGATTATGATGAGCAAGGTACAAGGAATAAACTGAAGAAAATTGTTGAGCAACTCCAGTATATTTACAGGTATTTTTTATATTTTAATAACCCTGATTTGCATGCCAAATTTGGCATAGAGATAGATTATAATCTGGAATAACACATTAGGCTACTTTTTATCAATTCTGATGTCCACGCAGACAAAGTCGCCGGCAGAAGCTAGTGTTTTAATATAAACATGTTTCAGTTTCGTGGACAGTATCAAGAACATATTCGAGTTGGCCTATGAGGTTACCCTGAAAGCTACCACTGTCATGCTGCCCATTACATGTTATGAAGTCCTCGAAGTAAGACATACCTACATTCATACAATCACGCCTTTCTCCCACAGGGGTAGACAGAAACTAAAGACCGCCACTTGCTACGATTCTTGCATACTTCTTTTGCTTTTTCCACATTCATACATTTTCTCTTGCGAGGTTGCGAGTACTACGACCTTTTTGAAGGACCTCGCTAATAAAAACGGCGTATGTCTTTCAAGGCGAAACAGAAAGTCAAAGTCAAAATGTTTTATTTCAATTAGACCACCATTACTTAAGGTACTTTTGAAAAGTCTAAACCAGTTGCACAGTTCCAAAAAGTAGGTCTTATAGAGAAGAGCCGGCAAGACACTCCATAAATACTCTTTTTTTAAGTAAATATAATTACAGTATTAAGAAACGGATTATTAGCAAATTAAAATAAGTTATAATAATGTTATATTTAGGGCCACTTGCAACAACTTCTAAAATATGTTTAAATTTTCTAAAATATGTTTGAATTTAAACACAAAATGTCAATAGAAAATTGTGTTTAAATACAATTTAAACACATTTAAGAAGTTGGTGCAAGTGGCCCTTAGTGGGTGGATTGAGCGATAATTGTTAGAAAGTACCAATCGTTGTGTCAGCCAATGTATTAACTAACTAGGCTAAAATAAACACTGGGAAAGTTGGATAGCAACGAACAGCTAAATACTTAAACGCTTACATATTTCAATAACACAATCTAACGGGGCAACTATTTCACACGAAATACGAAGTAAAAAGAGATTTTTTTTTCTCAAACCACTATAGTACGCAGGTACGCTCTCTGGTGTTGCGGGTGTACATGGATGACTACTTGCCATCAGCACATCAGCTCATTTGTCGACGTCTTAAAATAAAAAACAAGAAAATCGTAAAATAACGAAGCTTATATTAGACGCTTGCATCAAAATAACGATGACGTTTTAACGATATTTTTGTTATGTTATAACGATATTTTAATAGAGTATAACAACAAACCGTTTTCAATAACGAATCTTTATATACAGGCTCTCAATAGAGGTGAAGTGAGTTTGGAATTCATCACGTTTATCGTTGGCTCGATCCTCATCAGCAGTTTACCATGCTACTACAGCGATCTACTGATGGACAAAGTGAGATTTTGATGAACCTATAGATTCTGAAAAAAATTAATTGGTATCTAATTACCTATGATATTTTAAAGCTTCAGCTTTTTACAGGGTGAAGAGGTCCGCCTATCTCTGTACATGTGCGGTTGGGAGACGAAATACGACCGGCGCACGCGCACCACGTTGCAATTAATGCTGCAGCATGCGCTGAGGCCGATAACCATACGAACCTTATTTAGATCACTATGTCTAGATGCACTTACTGATGTAAGTATACTGATTTCTGACACTTACGCGAATATTAAAAATAATAATAAGCCGAATAATATTCCAATTTTTTTACAAATTTACGTTTTACTAAATAATCACTAGTGCATTAATCACAATAAGTCCCTAATTTCGGTGTGCCTTACGGCATAGGCCTCCTCCAATGTCTTCCACTGTTTCCTATCAGTTGCAATTCTTAGCCAAAGGGGGCCTAGAGTCATTTTTAGATCATCTTCCCATCTTCTCACTTTGCGACCTCGGCTTCTTGACCCGTCTCTTCTATACCAGACTGTTACATGCTTGCTCCATTTTTCATCCTTACAACGGACCATATGCGCTGTCCATCTCTATACGCGAATATTAGGCAAAGTCAAAATAATTTATTCAATATAGACTACTAGGTAGTACTTTTTGAACGTAATATAGACGAATATAGACAGCCCCCAAAACGCCCGCCCTTCACCGCCTCCTAGTGCTTTCGCTGGGAAGAAGACGCGGCGCAACAAACTCCCCAGCAACACAATGAAATTAAACTACTTTATTGTTTAATTCTCGATGGTTCGGATTCTTTACAGCATCCATGCTCACGGGTAGGACCTGTTACTTCAATTATATTACAAGAAAATGGTAACCATGATTTGATGCTGCGGGTGTTTTTTTTATTTTAAATTAAACGTTATTAAGATTCTGATTGACACTGAGGATTGACAGAGTAACCGTACCATAACCGGGATAGATAACGCGATATATTATGAATGGTCACCCATCCATAGGCTGACCGCGGCCAGCGCAGATAGATTTATCAACTCAGCTAGCTACGAACACAGACAATGCTTAAATATTTTTACCTTTATTTTTATCTTTCAGGTTTTTCAGCAATCGTACGCCATTTTTAATCTCATAAATGCAATGTGGAATTAGAACAGTAAAAAATATTTTTCATAAGCTTCGTTTTACAAGCTTCTTTTTGCTTCAACTAATAACTATTCGTGACAGCGGAAGATTGGGAAGAGACCTGTTTACTAACCAACTGCAGAGCAAAAAAGGAGGTGTCTCAATAATCAATCTTAATTAAGTAGAACACACATCATCGAGAAAATCCTTCATCCAGTTTCCTCATGCACTATGTTTTTATTTACTACTAGCTTTTTTTTTTAATATTCAATGTACAGACACAGCTTTTTTACAATTTTATAATAGTAGAGAGAGAAGAGAACATTTAAAATGGTAATCTATAGGTATTAATATTATAAAGAAAAAATATTAGATGTTTTGTAAGTTTATTAAGGTATGTAATTAAAAAAAAAGTTCCTTACGATTTTTTTACAAAAAGCGTTGAGGTCAAGAACAACATCACTTTAGGTTGCAAGAGACTGCGCGGAGGACAGGACTATAATTTAAAAATAACACGGACCAGACATGCATGTCCCGGATTTGATGTCCGGTTCGTTATTTTTTTTTTTTAATTTTACTAGCAATGCGGGTCGCACATTACTAGTATTCTTGTTAACCCCTCGTGCTAAGCTAAATGCTTGTGTTACGAGTGGGTTCACGTCAGTAGTGCAATGGGTGGGGTTCGAACCGGCAACCACATCATCGCAAGTCCGACGCCCTAGCCATTAGGCTACCGACGCTTCAAAAATTAAATCGCATCGCATTAAGATCGCATAAGAATTTAAATATGATATATAATATGATATTATTTAAATTCTTATGCGATCACTTAATATTATTCAAAATAATTCGTAGTAGTTTTTGCGTGATGCACGTACAAATATACAGACAGACAATCATTCTAAAAAATGTCGTTTTGGCTTCAGTTTCTCTTGTAAAGATCCCCATTCGTTTTTCTTTAATATCTAGGTATCATGTACAGATATCGGCCTGTTACAATTTTATTATATGTATAGATTAAAGTTCAAGGAAGTATTATAAAAGTGTAGTTTTAAAATAAATAAAAAATAAGTAAAAGACTCTTTTCTTTTATTTTAATTATTGACTTGGAAAAATCCACTGGAAAATTAAAAGAATTCATATTACAAAGAAAGGTTAACAATTAAGGTGCATATTTAACTAGAATAATTATGAAGTGATTATTCAATTAATTTGCAATAATTATAGTAAGTATTAAGAGGAAGAACTTAATAATACTAACTACTGCATTGGTCGCAACCCTAGCTGTTGAGTGTAAGATCCTGAGTTTGATTCTTATGTCAAGCAAAGTATAATTCGGTTTTTCTATAAAGTTCTCATTAGCAGAGTGGTGTTTGGATTTTTATCCCGTTAATGGCAACAGACTCACCCCCTATCCTAAACATACCACCTAACTGTGCCAAACCTACGGAGATTGCTGCTCGGTTAATGGAAATAGAGTCGCTATCCTAAACATCCCGGCGAACCGGCGAAAGTGTACATTTGTACACCACTGCCTAAACCTTCATAGATTGCTCTGTAATGGTTAAAATCGTCATATTTTAACTAACGAAGGCCTGAGCACGTTTGTAGGTAAAGAGATCTTTTTTTAAATATACCTGCTTTGCTAAACACTGAAATATTACAATGCTTGTATTTGTAAAAGGGACAAAAATATCAATGTAAAGCTAATTATGGATCTGAAGTAACCGTCGAAGTGAAAAAAACTTCATCTTAAATAAAAATTAAATTGAATTTGCTATATAAACGTTCTATTACTTTTATTAATATCCATAATAGTCGGCGAATCTCCAGTGGCCACTCAACAATGGACACAGACTTCGAAAAATCTCTTAAACTTTTTCTCATACCTATGAGGGTAGTTCGCACACATCCTGAAATTCCCATAAATTTTAAATGGCTCGCACAATATTCTCTGTCCTACGGTCCATTTAGTATTCTAGCTATCATTATAATTTACAATTCATACTTGAATGCAATCAATGCAAATTTTACTGAATCATGTAAAAACGGAATTTTAAGCCTTACATTCTTTGGCGCAACTTTAAATAATATCATCTTACTTTGGCATCGAGATTCGTTAAGAGAACTATTGAACATGATGGAAAACGATTACAAAATGGCCGCCGAACTACCTCGAGATGAGCAAAAGGTTTTCCAAGATTACGTGCAAAAGAAAACGGTAGTTTGCAAAATTTGGTTAGTGCTTGTCATATTAACTTGCATTTTATTCAATAGCAGAGCAATTGTTTTAATGATTTACTATTCCTGTATTGGTGAACCAAGACTGGTGCATTTATACGATTTAGTCTATCCAGATTTTATAGAAAAAAGAAAGGAAGGCTTGGCCATGTATATTCTGAATTACTGCTTTATATTTTTCTATGGGTTTTATGCTGGATTAGTATACATGAGTTTCCTTCCTTTTGGTCCTGTGTTTATGCTGCATGCGTGCGCGCATTTGGAGATCTACGAGAAACGAATTGAAAAATTGTTTTCTGGTGGCGAGAAAAAAGTTAACGAGCATCTAAATGATATTGTTAAATCATTACAGTATACTTACAAGTGAGTATATAAATTTTTTTAGTCTACATTTTAACTCTTTTGTGTAATTTTAACCCACTGTGTGATTCGCCGTTTTCTAGTGTCATAATCTAAGAAGTAGTTTTAACCAAAAAAAGTACGGTATAAGTCCGATCATAATTTTTTTTTTTGTTTATTTTTTTTAAAAAAAAGCTTACTAGCAATGTTGGTCACACATTACTAGTGCCTATTCTTGTTAACCCCACGTGCTAAGCTAAATGCTTGTGTTACGAGTGGGTTCACGTCAGTAGTGCAATGGGTGGGGTTCGAACCGGCAACCACATGATCGCAAGTCCGACGCCCTAGCCATTAGGCTACCGCCGCTTCCCAATACCCGCTTCTCAATTCGAACCCATGGAAACTTAATTTTTACAAGTTAAATTATAATTGTATAATTGTAATTATAGTAGTAATGCAAGAAACTCCTAGAGCACATCTTCGAGAAAGCGTTCAAGTACATTCTACACTTCATAACGTGTGTCGTACAACAAATTAATTAAGCCGTTTGATATTCCAAATGGTGCATAAATGAAACATTGATTTATGTTTCATTTATGCACCATCCATATATTTAAGATACATCGTAAATAGTTTTGAAGACAATTTATTCGTTAATTTTGCTGTGACTCTACAGGAAAAATCTTGAGAGACCAGAGGGCATTAATATTGCCTTAACTGCTATTATGTCATATCATATGCGCCTGAGACATGATAAATTGAGGTACGGCGTGATAAGACAACGTTGCGGACTGAACAACAGGAGCTTGAGAGCTTGAGAGACCAGAGGGCATTAATATTGCCTTAACTGCAATTATGTCATATCATATGCGCCTGAGACATGATAGATTGAGGTACGGCGTGATAAGACAACGTTGTGGACTGAACAACAGGAGCTTGAGAGCTTGAGAGACCAGAGGGCATTAATATTGCCTTAACTGCAATTATGTCATATCATATGCGCCTGAGACATGATAGATCGAGGTACGGCGTGATAAGACAACGTTGCGGACTGAACAAGACACCATTAGGTGATCCGTAAGCCCGTTTGCCCCCTAGCCCATAAAAAAAATCCTGCGTTCGATTCCCAGGTCTAACAGTGTTATTGAGTTTTTCTATGAAATTCTCAGTAGGTAGCAGCTCGGAGTATAGGATCTGCGCCGAGTCACCCCCAATAAACATACCATACAATAACATACCCTGGAATGTGGGAATACATACATACGCCTCTGCCTATCCCTTCTGAGCATAGGTACATGTGTGATGGTATGTTTTTATAAATCAATCAATACAGTTATTTACTTGAACACTTAATATTTTTACAGCTTCGTGGAAACAGTGAAGAGTTGTTTAACAATGTTTTACGAAATCACACTAAAGCTGTCCGCCCTGGCGTTGCCTGTCACATTCTATGCTCTGCTAGAGGTTAGTAATGGCTAATTAATACAATTACTTGAAGGTAAAGATTTATAAAATAAAAATATTACCACGTTTAGAACTCCTAATCAAACTCAGTAACATTTTAGTGAAGATAAAATTAGACTGCAGTCAGGATTCGTACCTGCTGCGTCTTCTGACTCAATACACCAGATGCTATAAGCTAAGCCACCGCGAGTCCGCTAGGTCGAAATATGCCAAATATGTCACATCCTGATTTTGCGTCATAGAGGAACAATTAAATTTAACAGGAATAATTTATTTGGCATTGAACGATCCCAAATAACATGCTTATGGTTAAAAATGACCAAATACTCAAATGCTTGCTTTTTATACCACTAAGATGGCAAAAAAGTATACGGCCCGCCTGATGGTAAGCAGTTACCGTAGCCTTTGAACGCTTACAACACCAGGGGTATCCACTCACGCGTTGATTGCCCTGTAAAACTTCACTCATTTCTTGAAGAACCCCCTAGCAAGAAACGCCAAGCGCCGCCACTGTTTTTTTTTATGGGATAGGGGGCAAACGAGCAGACGGATCACCTGATGGTAAGCGATAACCGCCGCCCATGGACACCCGCAATACCAGAGGAGTCACGAGTGCGTTGCCCGCCTTTTAAAAGGGTTTAGGCCTCCGGTAACCTCACTCACTCGGCGAAACACAACGCAAGCGTTATTTCACGCCGGTTTTCTGTGAGGCCGTGATATCACTCCGGTCGAGCCGGCCCATTCGTGCCGAAGCACGAAGGCTCTCCCACGTAAAACTGTACACAACATTATGCAATTTGACCTTTTAAAACACTAACTCTTATATTATCCCTAAATAAAGTGATCATAGGACGCCCTCGTTGCCACCCGATCAAATTACATAGCGATGAAATTGATAGCTTCCGAGAATTCATTCACTAAACGCTGGTATCAAATCAAATCCTCATTTTTGGCTTCCATCCAACTCTTAACATGTTCTGTCTATTATTTTCCTGTGATTCAACGAAAAAATATTTATTCACCGAGACCGGATGACAAAATTCAGTTGATACATCGAAATTAATGAGTTTTCCTATCGATTTTCATTTTTTCCCCAATATTTTTATCAGGCTTCGTAAACATTTATTGATTCAGAGAAGATTGGATGAGTCAGATCAATATTTTTATACATATGTTGACTCTCTCGCTGTCTTAACTTGATAAATTATAGATCAAGTTACTTTCCACAAAATCTGATTTTAGTTTGAACACTAGCTATAGCCCGCAGATTCGCTCACATGAAACTATTAGGATAAGAAAGGGATTCCTGAAGAAAAGAAAACATAAACTCACAGAATTCGCCAAATAGTCCACCACGCTGGTGGACTATTTGGCGAATTCTGTGAGGAGACCCTTGCAGACCAGACCAGTGGGACAGAATAATGGGTTGATTATGCAGTTATAATGTTATGGTACCTATATATTTCCAGTCTCTGCAGCATGGGGAGTTCAGCCTGGAATTCTCTGCGTTCATAATAAGTGGAATAGTATTGAGCAGCGCTCCTTGTTACTACAGCGACATGCTTTTAGAGAAGGTGAGTACGTCAAATCTATACTAATACATAAAGCTGCAGTTTGTTTGTTTTTTTGTTTTCTTGAACGCCCTAATCTCAGGAACTACTGATCCGATTTGAAAAATTCTTTCAGTGTTAGATAGCCCATTTATTGAGGAAGGCTATAGGCTATAGATCATCACGCTACGCGGACGAAGTCGCGGGCAGAAGCTAGTAGATAGATATTTTGTAACACAAAAGTAGACTTAATAGATTAAAAGTAGACAGACACCTCTAGGTAAAATTTAATTAAATAGTTTAGGAAACGGTATTAGGCTTAGTTTAATTTAATTTAATAGTTTAGGCTAAAATAAGACTTTGTAGTCTCAAAGTAGAATAGAATAGAATTATTAAACTTTAGAAAAGTTGTCTCCTTGTGCAGGAGAAAATCATGTGTGACCCTCAGAAATGAGGAAACCGACACACAGAGAGAGAAAAGTAGACTTCAACTAAACATAAAAGTAGAATTTGTAAACTACACGTCGGTTTCTGTGGCCCCCCTGAGATGCACAAGAAATTCGCTTGAGTGACACTGCAACCGATAGCTACCTATTCGTTGTACCTACACTTGAATCAGTTGCTAGCGACTCAGACGCAACACTACAATACATGATTATCGCGTAAGTTAATTCAGATATTATAAACTAGCTTCTGCCCGCGACTTCGTCCGCGTAGCCTGATGATATATAGCCTATAGCCTTCCTCAATAAATGGGCTATCTGACACTGAAAGAATTTTTCAAATCGGACCAGTAGTTCCTGAGATTAGCGCGTTCAAACAAACAAACAAACTCTTCAGCTTTATATATTAGTATAGATTTTCCTCCGTTTTCAGGGTCAAAAAGTAAGCCTAGCGCTATATACTTGTGGATGGGAGCGTGTATATGACCGGCGCGCGCGCAGCTCTATATTGTTGTTGTTGATCCGGTGCTCGCAACCCATTGCCATGAGGACCATGTTCACCACGCTCTGCTTAGATGCACTCACTGATGTAAATATTAATATTTTTAATAACTTGAAAATATGAAGGCAAATTTCGACATGGCAGGTGGGACTCGCGGTGGCTTAGTGGTCATAGCGTCTGGCGTACCTAGCCAGAAGACGCAGGTTCGAATCCTGCCTGCGAGCCGAATTTTTCCTTCACTATATAACTTGAAAATATGTAATAAATACATAAAAAGGGTGTGCAAAAAGATCAAAGGACCAAAAATGTCCTTTCGGCTCGTTGTTGATCAGCGATATCAGAATTGATAATGATAGAAGACCTTTGGTGTTCTATGTCTTGCAAGTTTTATTTAGATGTTTTCGCGGTAAGTATTGATTGCATATGATTAGATTGTTTCCTTTTCCAGCAATTCAGAGAAAAAATTGCAAGAAGTCAATTGGTACCACCCAATGTCAAATAAAAGTGAAAATTAAGAGTATTAATGTCATGTAATAATTAACTATTGATTTGTTATTTTTCAGATGTTTCAACAAGCTTACACTATATTTAATCTCATGAACGCCATGTTGAATTAGATTTCACGATCTTGAAAATTAAGGCACTTTTTCATAATACTAATGTTATGGACAATTTCGGAAATATGTGTGAATCTATTATATAATGAATCTGAATGACCGAAGAAATCTTCCGTTATCAGAACACTCATGAAAATAATTATAAAGTATTGTTATTGATCTCTTGCACAAAATGTAAACTTTAAATTAATTAAGAAGTGGCATACGAGTAAAATATAAATCTAGTTAACTATCATTATTATCAGCGTGTTTTATTTAACTCGAAAATTTTGAATAATGCAGAAAAATTGTAAATTTAAAATATTTGAGTAAACAAATTGATTGCTTGTAAACGTCTCAATTTAATACGGCAGCGAATCTCAAATTGCTAACTTAGGCTAACATTGAGAGACTAGTATGGACATAAAGTTATACTGCCTTAATTAAATCAAAATTCGGTTCAAATTTGACGTATAGCTATGGAAACAACTCCACATAAGACTATTACTCAGTCTCTGAACGTTAGAGTTAGTGTCTCTAACGTTAACGATTTGCTACGTATATGGAAAATAAAACAGACGAGAAATAAAGAAACTCTAGAAAGAAATCTGTCAGGTATTTCAATTGCTTCTGGACAAGCAAGACTTCTAATTTATAGCACATCAAGAACTGTTACAAGTGTGTAATAACCTAGCTGACAGCTCTACGCCTGCTTGGTGTAAATTAAAAGCTTTGCTACAAGCCTGATTGATACGATGTAATTTGCAATACTGAATGGTAATTGAAATGATTTAATGCGAAGCTGTTTTTCCAGTCTGATGAACGATTTATTTTGGGATAAAATATCTTTATTATTTGTCCAAGGCGGCGACCTCGAAAACAAACAAACCACTGCACTGGTAGCTTTCTATTACGTGTTGGAGCTTCGATACGGGTCGGTCCTTCGCTGTAATCCAAAAAATACCATAGTTCCAATATTCAACGGTATTTTTTGGATTATTAAAAACCGAACATGTCATGTGCTTTTGACTGAAAACCTTTCTTTGCCACCACAGAAGGTAGAGCTTTACCGAACTTTTGTCAACTAAATCAAGGTATTCTACACTAAACCTATAGTCGGTACTGACAGTTGTGCAAATGTATTTCTTCTGTAACCAAAAAGTCTTAGAACATGCTGTCTCCGAAGGGTGTCAAAATTAATTTAGTCCTGTATTTGTATCAGACAAGGAAAAAGAAATCATGTTATATGAAACTTACGGTAATGTTACTTATTTTCAAGAATCTAGCACTTAACGTATCTAATAAGCATATATATGCTGCTAAAATTCTGATCAATGGTATAACATTTTAAGTAGTGCTATAACACTGATAACAATTTCAGCTAAACGTAAAGTATTGCCAGAAATAATGGAAATAAATTTCGACAAAATCTTCAAAATAAATATAACAGTAATGAACCTCAACCAAAGCCACCCAGATATAGAGAAAAATAAAAAATGGCTTATAAAATTCATGACCATGCATGGAATATTTTCTTTAGTATTTATTACCGTAATGTACAATATCATTTACCACGATTTAAAAAACAATGACTTTTCGAAAGCTTGCAAGAACGCTACTGTCTCCGTCGTCTATATTGTCATTACATTCCAATACAGCATTATGATTTGGAAGCAAAATTTACTGAAAGATATGATCGAAACTATTAAATATGATTACGCCTCTATTATGTCCAAAACAACGGAAGGACAAGACGTGGTTTTAAAATACGCTTTGAAAGGTTCTTACGTTGGAAAACAGTGGCTTATAATTTCAATATACGCATCAATTATATTCCCTTTAAAAAATATGGCAATTTATACATACAATTACGTAATAGGGGATTTTAAATTGATTCCTCTTTATGATCTAGTCTATCCTGAGGTTATTGAGGAAAAAAAAGATGTTTTATTAGTTTATATTGTTTTGTATGCCCTTATAATGTACTATGCTATTTATTCTGGGGTAATGTATACATGTTTCGTGCCTCTTGGTCCAACTTTCATGTTACATGCTTGTGGCCAGTTAGAACTAATAACGAAGCGTATGGAAATATTGTTTAGTGAATATCAGGATGATGAGATTATGGTGGAACTGAGAAGCATTGTTGTAGAACTGCAGCGTATTTACAGGTTATTGGCGCATAGATTTTCCAAACATACAATAATATCCATAAATTATTGATTATTAATTTTAAAGCCTAATAAGTATCTTCTTTTAATTAAACAGAGGGCTTAAATGACCAAATATTGCAAAATTGCAAGATTTTGGTCCTTCGAGTCGAATGATTAATTGGGTCGAAAATTTATTTTTTCACAAAGTTTATTGGATTCGAATAAGTACTTGGTAAGTAAGGTTTTCTTTATTTTAAGACATTTCATGATTTTTCAGTTTCGTAGAACACATTAAGGAAACGTTCAGAGTGGCTTATGAATTGACATTAAAAGCAACGACTATAATTCTGCCTGTAACTGTATATGAAGTTATTGAGGTAAGTTATTATAACTTACTGCAAATTTACCTTTTTAATCCAACTGTGCCAGGAGGGTCAAGTTTTTCCAACGTATGTATGCATGTATGTATTTAACTTTTGTCACGCTCTGCAGCCTAAACATCTTGATACATTTGAGCTTGAAAGGTTTCGCGTCGTTAGTATCGTCTTAAATGTGACCTTAATAAAACAACAGTTTATATACAACCTTATTTTTAGTACATGAGAAACACGAGATACGTGTCTAGTATTTTTATTTAAAGAATCTATGTACAACATTTCACAACTGCCATCACCACGTCTTATCACCCCCGTCAAGCTGTGCGCCCGCGCCTTGTACCTGTATGACCTGCCGTTACTTGTGTTGTGCGTTCACGTTCTATTCTAGGTTTTGCATAAAATAAAACTAATGTTGTATAGTATAGTATATATAGTTGTATAGACGACCTCTGTGGTTTAGTGGTTCGAGTACCGGACTGCTGATCATGAGGTCGTGGGTTCGATTCCCACAGGACACAAATATTTATGTGATGAAAATAAGTGTTTGTGTTCGTCTGGGTGTTTCTTATGTATTATAAGTAAGTATTTACAAAAAAAAAGAATATAAGTATTATATCCATTGTCTATTACCCATAGTGCTGTGTAAAAATGTCCCAGAATATTTATTATTTATAGTAGTTTTTATATAGTCTAGAAGTAGCATATAATATTTTAACTTTGATAATCAATGTAGGTAATGTAAAGTGTAATAAAAAACAACAACACACAATAACCAAAAGTCCGAATGAACACATTCAAAGGAATTCCAATTAGTGCTGTAAATGTCAACAAGTAAAACTGTCAGAACATAAATTGACCCAAATGTGACGTTTATAACACTAAAACCATACCAGAAATCAGAAACAATAATATTAAAAAGAGGAAACATTTGATTGTTTGAATTGAATAGCCTCCGAAACTACTGGACCGATTTGAAAAATTCTTAATGCTTCATTCCTACGAGAAAACGGGCGAAGCCGGGCCGTGCAGCTATCAGAAATTTCATCGAAACTACATATATTTTGAGAATTATCAGAATCTTTCTTAGGGCCCCAATTCTGTTAATTATGTCGATTTTTAACAGTGTTTCTAAGAAATCTGTCAGTTCTTATTATATGTCATTTAGAGCCATAATACGACCAATTTAATAGTAATTAAACTCACCAAAATAAAGTTTACAGTATTTTTTCACAAATGATAAATTAAATCGGCGGTAGCCTAATGGCTAGGGCGTCGGACTTGCGATCATATAGTTGCCGGTTCGAACCCCACCCATTGCACTACCGACGTGAACCCACTCGTAACACAAGCAATCTAGCTTAGCACGAGGGGTTAACAAGAATACTAGTAATGTGCGACCCGCATTGCTAGTAAGCTTTTTTTAAAAAAAAAGAAAGAAAGAAACCGGTTTTAGTAACGTAATTCATCAACCATTGACGGTATAAACTAAACCTTGATCACTCCACCTAGACTGACGTGTTTATTGTCGGCTCCTACTGCTGTTTATTCCACTTGCAGTCCTTCCACGAAGGGGAAGTGAGCTTGGAGTTCATCACGTTTATTTTTGGCGGCGCTTTGATCAGCAGTGCCCCTTGTTATTACAGTGAATTGCTTATGGAAAAGGTTTGTTTACATCATTATACTTAGTAACAAAAAATAAAATAACACAGTGCTATTAGCTTGTTTCATAGGACCTAAACTACCGGCGAACTGTGAAATGTATGTCATATGTATTTTGTATGGGATAGTGGGGTAAAAGAGCAGACGGATCACCTGATGGTAAGCGATTACCGTTGCACATGGACACCCGCAACACCAGAGGAGTTGCAAGTGCGTTATCCGACTTTTAAAAGGGTTTGGGCCACCGGTATTATGACTCACTCGGATCTCGGTACTCACTCTAATTTTCACAACCTTACTGTTAGCGCTACAGCTATGCTAGAGGTCCTGAGTTCAATTCACAGGTCGAGCAATGTATTATTGGATGTTTCTTTGAAATTCTGATTAGCAGCACTTTTGTGCAACAGGAGTTTTGATGTGTCCGTTTCAACGGTAATATGCGCACCTCTTATTGCAAAAACAGGCGTGATGATATGTCGTATTCTGAGTTTTGTTAATACTTGTCGTTGTAAGCTGTTGCTAAATCCACATAAACTAGTGGTTTAGCCAGTAAGTGGAAACGATTGAGTTCAAAGATAATTCTCCTGGCATTCTGCCAAGACACGACCCTTTTAATTCGCTATCAGAATATTTCACAAAATAAACAGTGAAACACTGCTTTCAGCTAATCTTTTTTAGCCGTTATCCAACTGATTCTAAATAATGTCAATAAAGTAGAAAATCAAGTAGGTATTCATTTTGGACACGTGCGAAGGTCTTTTTTTAATAGGATTTTTTATGGGTCGCTAGTTTTATAAGACTGCCTCATTAGCCAAGCGGTCCTGAGCGCGACTGCTAAGCTAGAGGACCTAGGTTCAATTCCCAGGTCGAGCAAAGTGTTATTGGAAATTCTCAGTAGCAGCTCGGAGTTTGGAATTGGCAATAGGCTCGCCCCCTATTACATGGGACCTAAACATACCGGCGAACTGTGGGTGTACCTTAGTACACCTCTGCCTAACGCTTCTGGGAATATAGGCGTGATGGTATGTTGTAGTTTTATAGAAAATCAATAACACTGAATCGAACCAAGGAAAACGCTCTGCAGATGCTCTTAAGTACAACCAATGCATCAACGAGGCTCTCCTTATATATATTATTTTAAAATAAATTATAGGCAAATAATTTATTTAAATGCGTTATTTCAGAATGTATGCTTTTTTTCTGACAGGGTGAACAATTCCGCCTAGCGGTATACTTTAGCGGATGGGAGCGGATGTGCGATCGGCGCGCGCGCAGCTCTATAGCGCTCATACTGCAGCGCGCGATGCGACCTACCGTCATACGCACTATGTTTCGAACAGTATGCTTGGATGCACTGGCTGATGTACCTACTTATTTTTTTTTTTGTGGTTAAACGTTTCCTTTAAAAAAGCAACGAATCCGTAGTAGTTCCCGAAAAACGGGCTCATGGCTAATTAATAACTATACCAATCTACTGATTTGCAAGGTTAAGCTGCGCTTACTGTGGTCAGTCTGTGAATGGGTGACCATTCTTAACATATCGAGACCCCTCTGTGACTCAGAGAGCATGTAAAGCCGTCGGTCTCGGTTGTCATACGAACATCCATGACAACATAGTGGGAATCAGAATCTCAAATAATAGCCTGACTGCCTCGTTAGTCTAGTAGTCCCAAGTGCGACTGCTACGCTAGAGGTCCTGGGATTCATTCCCAGGTCGTGCAAAGTGTTATTGGGTTTTTCTATGAAATTCCCAGTAGCAGCTCGGAGTTTGGAAATTGTGCCCGGTTAATGGCAATAGGCTCGCCCCCTATTACATGGGACCTAAACATACCGGCGAACTGTGGGTGTACTTTAGTACACCTCTGCCTAACCCTTCAGGGAATACAGGAGTGATGGTATGTTTAAATTAATAGCCTGACAACCCTGTCCTTCGACCAATTCACACCATTATTTGACCACTTCAAAGCAACACCATTACGAAATATCTGTCATAAAAATATAACTATCAAACCGATGAAGACATAAAATCTTGAAACTGCCTATATTTTTTTTATTAAAGATCTGTGTTTATTGCCTTTTACATTTTGCTTTTCAGCTTTTCCATCAGGCATACGCTATATTTAATCTCATGAATGCCATGTGGAACTGAAGATTCAGCGAAAGATTTGATTGCCATCGGAGATTCAGTTACAATACAAATTACTTAAATAAAAAAAACACAATAAAATCTTTGATATGACGTAAATAATGATTTTTTTCTTGTGATTTATGAGTTGTATGCGCATGGCAATTGTCTGTCTGTTTGTTTCTTTCTATTTAATGAACCTATTTTGGTATTATGCAAATAGGACCTTGGAGAAAAGAGGATACCTTAATAGAATATCCTTTATTGTAAGTACACCAAAAACGAATGTCAAGTACAAGTTATCAATCATAAAATATGGTACAATGGGTGGTCTTATCGCTAAAAGTCTTTATAATACCTGTATTTAAGCTACTTTTGTCCCAAATGTACTTTCCACGTGCAACAGCTCTTATGACAGAGGGTTTATCCAAGGGGGTGCCCTGCCCTATTACGACTTCCCTGGCTACGTATCCAAGCAGTTAATATTGAAATGTATGGTACCTAACTCACTTGGCGATGGTTTTGCAACTAAAATTGAGGCATAGGCTCTGCTTCAATAAGACGCCGTGGCGACGTGCTCTGCCGCTGAGCACTATGCCACATGTACTGGACCAAAGCCTACCATAGTCGTGACGAAATTTGAATCCCATTGCTGTGATATAACAAAGGCAGATGCGGTTCATAGTCGGAACTCGTCCGACGTAACTTACCGCCTTCTCCGGTGGCCAACGATCCATGAGTTTTCGTCCATGGGATAGAGGGCAAATGAGCAGACGGATCACCTGATGATAAGCGATAACTACCGCCCATGGACACCCGCGACACCAGGAGTCACAAGTGCGTTGCCCGCCTTTCTAAGGGTTTGGGCCTCCGGTAGCCTCATTCACTCGGCGAAACACAACGCAAGCCGGTTTTATGTGAGAGCGTGGTATCACTCCGGTCGAGCCGGCCCATTCGTGCCGAAGCATGGCTCTCCCACTTTATAAAATCAAAAGTCTAGCCAAAATAGAAAAATCGGGACGTAGTCAATGGAATAAAAATTGGGGCATATCATAAAGTGTGCTATTGTTTTTCGATCACATTTTCCCTGTACTATAAATAAATTTACTCTGAAAATATATTCGTGTTGCAACACTGAAACAAAATAGGTCATCTGAAATGGATGATACAAGTCCCCTATGTATATCCGAAAGATATAAAACCTTTATAACAAACTGGCTCTTTCTCGCAGTTTCACTGTTTTTCTAATCCCTAAAGGAGGAAATCCCTTCAGACTCCTAAGGCCTTATCTCAGTCCGGTGTCAGGTGAACTTGCAGTAAAGCGAAGCCGATCAGGAATAAAAAAAAAATATCAAGGTACCAAACTAGCTCTCCCTACCAATCATTTTCTCTATAGTGTTAGTTACACTATAAATATGAATAATTTATTATCCTTTGCAAATAATAAACCTATACCCGTTACGTTTCAATGAATATTATTTACGTGAACAACATAAATTTTATCAAACCAGTTCTACTATGAGAGTAAAGGAAATTACAACGCTGTCAAACAAGAAAATTCTCTGACACAAAATACCTACTCACTTTTACACATCTATTCTAGACTCAATTAAAATTACTATGACTGCTGTTTCGTTTCTAGCTTTGACTATAGATATATCCAAACATTCATCCTTATATATAAAAAAACCTATTTCTGTAGGTCACAGCATCACGCGTGAACGGCTGGGCCAATTTCGCTGACTCTTTTTTGTTGTTTACTTTATTGTAAGGAGAAGGTTCCGGTTATGAAAGAAAAAACTAAGAAAGTTACGCGGAACATTAGAAAATTTTACGAACATATTAAATTTTCTAACCTTAATATATATTTTTTTACCTTTTCTCTTATAATAACCTTATTATATATTGCATTTGACATATCTATACTAATATATAAAGCTGAAGAGTTTGTTTGTTTGTTTGTTTGCTTGAACGCGCTAATCTCAGGAACTACTGGTCTGATTTGGAAAATTCTTTCAGTGTTAGATAGCCCATTTATTGAGGAAGGCTATAGGCTATATATCATCACGCTACGCGGACGAAGTCGCGGGCAGAAGCTAGTAATTCATAATTAAGACAGGAAAACGTCTGATGGGTCAGATGGTATTACAACAAAAGCTCATTGCTCCAAATTCTCTCTACAGTACCTACAGTAATCAGTATGCTACAATAATTAGTGGTAATCAAAATCATTATAATATATGTATTTAATACTTAGTACCTAATGTAAGACATTAAGATTTTTACCATGGTAGATGGGTGTATAATGATTTATTGACATAAAATAGTATACAGTAATGTATTAGATCTTCCAGCGATGGCAAACTCTAAAGTTAAATGTCTAAGACATCATAATTATATTTAGTCTGCCCCAATTTACCTACGGAACTTTTGAAAGCAATGCAATAAAGCGTTAATGAATAATAAAACATTCGATAATTGTAACTACAAAGTAAGTTCCGCGCGGCTAAGCTTAAACCATCATTATCGGCTAGTTTCCAAGAAAATGTGGGAACGCCAATGTGGTGAAGAACAAAGGGATTATGCAGAAGTAATAACAACTGGCACTTAGGCCCACTTCCACCAACTTCTTAAATTGTATTTAAACAGAAATTTACTATGAAAAATTATATTTAAATACAATTTAAACATATTTAAGAAGTTGGTGCAAGTGGGCCTTAGTTTGTGCCTTTTGAATTTACGAGTTTTCTTATAATATTGTTCAGTTTAATTGAAACTGACACCAGTTTTGTTTACACTGAGTCGACTCGAAGGACCAATCCACTCGAAGTATTTTGGTCCTTCGTTTCGTCATTAGCTTCAAAAATTTCCACCACTTCCAAAATTAAAATATATAAATAATATAATTGAGATAATATTATGAAGAATTATGATTATTATTAGAAGTATGTGTGGTGTAACTCGGAATGATAGATTGAGGAATAGTGATAAGACAACGTTGCGGACTGAAAGATGATGTAGTGACACGTATTGAAAGGAATATGCTGAGATGGTTTGGACATGTTGAGAGAATTAATGAAAGACGATTAACGAAAGGAATTTATAAGGCGCATATCAGCGGCAACGTCAGAAGAGGTCGACCTAGAAGGACCTACACCGATCTTATTGGCGAAGTCCTTCAAAAAGGTCAGGTGCATAGTACTCGCAACCGGCGCGTATTTATGAGAAGATGTATGAATGTCGCAGAAGCAAAAGAGGCATGCAAGAATCGTAGCAAGTGGCAGTCTATAGTTTCTGCCTACCCCTGTGGGAGAATGGCGTGAGTGTATGTATGTATGTATGTATTATATTATTCAATCAATAAATTATAAAATGTGATTGTGTTACTTTTTTAAACACAGTTTGTATAATGGCTGATAGAAGCAAGCAGATCGTGCGTGTATAATATATATTATATCTTGAAGATTATGAGAGATCATAGAAGTGCAAGTTTCTTCTCTTTGTTTCCTACAGCGATTATGATAAATATTACAATCAAGCAGTTTTGATGAGTGCATGAAGTTAGGCAGCCCGGTACCAAATTCAAACGCCCATGCAGGATATATGACAGAGTGCTCTAACAACTAGGTTAGCGCTGATAATTTTTCAAAAAGACGCAATCTAATAGTTATCTCAATAAAATTATCCTTACATCATATATGTCTCTTAACCGAGTTTATTATAAATATAAATGTGTCTATTAATCATATCGTCTTGTATCATGATCCTCGTCAAGATATAAAGTGGGCACACATGTCGCTCACCGTAATTCATGCACTAGACTGAAAAATATGCAACGTTCGTAGAATTATTGCTGGATTTATCAGGCGGATGTAAAGTTTTGAAGGAGATTAAATACATTTATTATGTCGAAATTATCATGATTTTAAGAACGAAGTTGCCTTTGTGATGATTGTCAAAGGTTTCTATGGAATTTCTATAGACTAAGACCACTCGGCAGCTCCCCCAAATAAAGTTTGTGTGCATTGAAATTTACTGGTATAACTTCAGAGTCACAGACAAACATCTGATTCAAGGTTTAACGCACTGCCTGCATATGTTTGACCTATCGAAAATACTACAATAATCTCGACAATAATAATAGCCTGATAAGTTAGTAACCAAAGTGTAACTGGATCAGGGGCTCTAGCCCAAATCCAATGTAGCTTTGATTTTTCAAAATGCCTGTTTTAATCAACTTTGACGACCTCTGTGGTTTAGTGATTCGAGTACCGGACTGCTGACCATGAGGCACGACCTCAGGTTCGATTCCCACAGGACACAATAATTTATGTGATGAATATAAGTGTTTGTGTTCGTCTGGGTGTTTCTTATGTATTATAAGTATGTATTTACAAAAAAAAAGTATATAAGTATTATATCCATTGTCTAGTACCCATAGTACAAGCTCTGCTTAGTTTAGGACTAGATGGTGCTGTGTAAAAATGTCCCAGAATATTTATTTATTTAACTTAATTCTAGGCAGGCGGATCTTTAGATCCATCTACCAAGAGTGCATGGTTTTGTCAAAGCATAGCCCTGCCATACCCTAGCTAGACTCTACACTAATGTAGCTGTACGTAGCCCTTTTGCGATGGGACGAGAGGTGATTTTACGATTAACAATATTTTATACTGTTGTCAGTTTAAAAAATATATTTGAGTTCAGTAAAATATATTTTGATCTTGCAACATTGTGATGGTGTGACCTATATAAGACTACTGTAATGAGATGACAGTTTTAGGATTGTTATAAAATATGTTATTTCCAAGTTATTCTTTATTTAATATAGCAATAAAAAGGTGATTTGTTGAATGGTTACAGCGAGAACATTTTTAATGCGTAAGCGCAGAAAAATCTCACGTTAGGATTAAGTAGCCCTACAATATAAAAATCTGGCAAAACCATTCGTGGTTAAGTAATAATATTCAATCTACAAGATTAAGCAGCGGTTGCGGCGGACAGATTATGGATGGGTGACCATTTCTAGACAGATCGTGATCTGATCGTGAGTTTTCAATTCTAGTTATACTAACAGCTGACAACCAGCTTATCCATCTTATTTCTTTGACAAACAAGTTCAAGTTCAAGTTGGGTTTAATTATAATATAACTATAATTATATCAGTTCATGATTTTATTTTAAATAAGCTATAATAAGCGTATAAGGAACGTTATAATTCTAGTCGCACGATTCCAAAAGGTCGATCCTATGGAAAAGAATCCGGCAAGAAACTCCGTGGACACTCTTTTAAAATAAATGGTGTTACAATCTTCACTCGTACAATATTTTGGTAACTAACGAACCTACAGTTTGGTATATTCTAAACGTAAATAGATATTATAATGTTGACAACATCACATGACATGCCAGTGGGCAGGAACGACATATATCCCGGTTTAAAGCATATTATAAATAACGCTAGCATTAATTAACACAACGCACAAAATTTTTAAACCTATCAAAATATATACTTTTTATGAAAAGTATATTTCATTCATGTTTTTCTAGCTGGCGACATTAACGAGTGTCGGATTGAGAAAAGAACATTCTTGAACTAAGCTCTTGCTTGTAGGATAGAATGTTTTGATAAAAAACAAAGTATTTTAGCACCAGAGATACCGAACTACTTATATATTTTTAAAGAATTTTAAAGCTTCCAAGCTACATCATTATGAAAAAATTCTGTCCCACACTAGGAATGTTCTTCATTTTCTCCCTAAGTGTTACCGAAACGCAGGCTTTACAAACACAAATCTTTCAAATTCTTCATCCTTTTTTTATTTTGTAAAAACCTGTGTGGGAACCGAACCCACGACCCGTACCGCAGGAATCGGCCTCTAGACTGCTCAGTCACTACGCCATTTGTGACAAACAATTCAACCTTTCCTCAGTCTCTCTAGACAAAACACAATTTTGACAAAACGCCAGGTTATTATAATAATGTATGTGTATTGTGTACCTGCTAAATGCAAGTTCTATTTTTATGCCAACGAAAGAAAAGTAAACAAACCATTACAATGCAACCAAGGCCTTGATATAATACGTCATAATAATTATGACCTTGAATACTGTCATACCAACATCCCCGAAGGGCTAGACAGAGATATACTATGCAAGGTTCATCCACAGTACCCTGTGGATGAAGGTTGCATAGTATGACTCTGCATGCCATAATTCAGTCTGAACGGCTACTGAGAATTTAATAAAAATCCCAATAACACTTTCTCGACCTGGGAGTCGAAAACTAGGCCCTCCTACTCAGCAGCCGTAGTTATAATTACTAGACCAGCAATAACGAAATTTCAAAGTCCAGCATCGCGAAAATATTGCCAGCAAAAAAGTGTCACCAAGGAAATAAATACGGTATTATGTAAACCAGTCTCTGAATAATTGGGGCATTTTTTTTTTATTCTTCGCATCGTCTGTAAACATCTGGCGACATCGTCTGTACATGTCAAGCTGTCAAATAGTACAAGCACTCTATAACTTTTATTGCGTACTCGTATAAGATACAAGGCTTTTCGGCGCATGTTTCCCAATCGAAATCCGTAAAAAATGTCTGAAATTTCTAAAACATGGTATTCTGTTTATTACTTACGAAGTGATTTTCGTTTTGTTATTGACTTTGGGCTTGACAGTGCGGTCGATAACAGTGCACACTATCCGAGCAAAAACCTGGTCACTCGAATCTTGAAAACTTCCAGATTTAATTATCCGGAAACACATACGTCAGCAAAATATAATATTTTTATTATTCACAACTACTTAACAATCTAGAAGCAGATTAGGGCACTGCTTCTTAATTTTTATTTTTTTTATGAGATAACGAACAAACGAGCAATCGGATCACCTGATGGTAAGCAATAACCGCCGCCTATAGACACCCGCACCACCAGAGGAGTCGCAAGTGCGTTGCCCGCCTTTTAAAAGGATTTGGGCCTCCGGTAACCTCCTTCACTCGGCGAAACACAACGCAAGCGTTGTTTCACGCCGGTTTTCTGTGAGGCCGTGGTATCATTCCGGTCGTGCCGGCCCAGTCGTGCCGTGAAAAATAAAGTAAGAAAAGTATAAAGTGATATATCAAGCAGATAGCCTACGTTACTTACTTTTCGATCATTTTACTACAACCAAAGAACGATTATCCTAAAATTTCATAATTAAAATGGCAAGGCACTAGGATCATACACGGTACATAATAAATAGCTAATTAAATTGTTAGTCGATACTATAATGTTATGTTGTTTTTTTCATATTATTATTATGTTCCTAATGTACATACAACTAACTATTTACTCCTGACTCCGTAAACTATCGTAACTAAAGTAGGTATCGAAAGCGTTTTATTTAATGACGCGTTGAAAATTTAACTCAGTATCAAAGGGAGTGGCAGGCGGTAAAGCTTTCTATAAATACTACTAGCCGGGTAAAGCGCAACATTAGCTATAAATTAAACCGGGTAGTGTTTACACTGGCCGGCGGAGTTGATTTATAAGGTTTTCTTAATAATGTGTGGCGGGTGTCGTATGCACATCTACAAGACGTTTATTGTAGATTTGATTGGTGGTTATAATTGGTTATTTTTAGGATTTAAAAATTGTGTGGTCCTTTGGTCCGAAATTCCTTTGAGTCTCTGTTATACAAGCGGTAGGTAATTATTAATTTTGGAATTAAAATAAGTCAACCAATTGGGCCCTTCGGTTGACACGAACTTTTTCTTGGCCTGAGGTGAGGATTCACGTTGCTTCAAATGCTTCAAATGAATATCTTTCACTACTTAAAGCAATTGATTCTTAATTATCTAAACCTAGATCTACCAAGAGAACACTGAGTGTTAGTAGATTATGCAAGTCTGATACTTTTTATGACATTGACATGTCCGTTTTCTAATGATGATTTCCTTCACCATCTCAGCAGATGTCATGAAGAATTTATTAATTCAATAAATCATAGCAAACGGTGTGCACTCACCTGAAATTGAACGCATGACCTTTATGGACTCGTGAATCAGGGCTACTGTCATTGATGCACGGCCGTGGACACTTACATCCTACTAATATTTAATTGATTATATTGACAGACGAGCCACTTGATGGTAAGTAGCAATGGCCCTCCATGGACACTGGCAACGGTAGAGGAGTTCCTGATGCGTTGCCGACCCTTATAAGCCCAAACTACAGACTACAAAATCCCGGAACCGCAGTTATCGAGAAGGAGAACTGGCTCTCACCTTTTTGCTTGCTGGCTTTACGAAAGACTCCGACGTAAGGGTGACCACCCGCCTGAGCTCGATATGTAATTATCTAAATAATTAAAGAATTGCCAAGTCAGACAATCCAAGAAAAAACTAAACAAGTGCCACTTGGTTCGTTCTTTCATTCGTAATTGTATCTCAGTGAAACTAGTAACTCTTCCACATCATTTTATTTTTTTATTCTTGTTCTCAGTCCTTTGGTCGGTAAAAACTAGTCTTTCCGCCTCCCCAAGTGGCAGATGATCAATGAAGACTTTGTAAAACACAAAAAAGACCATACATTTGCAATATAATAATTTACTTTCACTGCAAACCTAAGTACTTAATTAGCAAATACGTTAAATAGTACAGCGATATTTACAGCCGTTATTGTATGTAGTTAACTCAGTTCGTAAACTTGTCATGTCTGGCGCTGTCTTATTAACATCTTGGCTACCCATTACCCTCAATTGGAACTATTAAATACATGCATAAAATCTTGGTAACGATCACTGACGAGCTAGGAAAATTACAATATCCAACTAGGTAATATTCTAGTAAAGTAATTCAGTGTGTACAAATTTTGATTTGATGAGAAAGGTTGGATCTTGGAGAAGACATAGAGTACCCTATAGTCTCAAAGAGTTTAGGGATGCGAGTGGACAACAGTTAGTCTACGTATTATTTCGTAACGTCTCATAAAGATGATTAGAAAAATATACAAAAAATGCTATGTGAGATTTAACCTCAATCCATAGCGCAGAAGGAAACTTCACTCTGAAAATGAATTCTCATAATTCAAGTATTTGCTCTATTAGCCCAACAATCCGCCATTAATTATACGCGTTATTTTCCCGCGAATCTTGTTGGTAACAACAAAACGGCTACTAATACTAAAATCTTCATCCTTGTCCCATATACCGTGGCTAATTAATTAAGGAACCAGACAGTAACGACATAAATAACTCCAGTGTACATAAATATTATGAACGCGGTGATATAATGTCGCTAGTTACAAGATAGGAACGTCAGTTGACAGAATTTGTGACTAAATTGCTTTTTACTCGACTGTGGAAATTAATGTAGGGTTATGGCTTTAGTTAATGCTAGGTTACCTACGATTGATCGTGGATCGCTACAAAATAGCTCTGTTATGCAAAATAGCTGAATGGTGTTCAGCTGGATTGACATTGCGATATGTTTATCAAAACCGCTACCCACGTTCAGTTGTTTTGTAGAATGACTTATTTGCAGTTACGATAAGCGTTTTGTGTAAAAAAGCTATGCCATTTAGTTAAATTTTGAAGAATTTTTGCAATCAAAATTTAGTTTTGACAGGGTAAATTCGAGATGAAATAGGTATGTTTATATTGGTTAGGTTAGGTTAGAAGCGAACAAGGCCATTGTGCATAATAATAAAGAAGAAATTTGGGTTAACTTGATGAGTTTATTCCACTGTTTTGCCACACAACGCCCCTGGCGCCGAATTTTGGAACTAAAATTTACAATCCAATATTCCATTTCACGCTGAAAATCACTGATTTACAAGACAGCTAAACATCAATCCGCTATATTGATGAACGCAAAACGTTCTTTCCATTCCGCGTGTTGAACGTTGCATAATTGGTATGCTAAACTGCTGAACATTCAGCTATTTCATATTATAACAGAGCTGTTTTGTAAAGCAGCTTGCGGTAATATAAAATTGCGAATTACACAATTGTACTGTGACAGATAAGTATACTTGTAGTACATACTAGTAACTACTTAGTAAATACTTTTGATGAATTATTTTACCAGGAACTATTAGGTACTATTCCATAATATAGGTATGTATGACAAAAGTGATATATTCATCATACACACAGATGGCACGTCTCTAACGTTACATAAAAGTACAATAAAACTATTATTCACGAATAAACTCCAAAGACCAAAGACCCTTAGGACCATATTTAGGACGAGTACGTATAATTTATAAAAGTAACAAATAGCTACAAAGTTAAACCTAAGCTTTAAGAAGCCTAAACGATGACAAAGACTATATTTCTAAGTACCTAAATACGGCTAAGTATGATAATCTCTTTATCTTAAGTCATCGAGAATTATATTCAAATAATATGTCTTAGCTTCTTGTAATATTAAAAAAAAAAAATAGGTAAGTACCTATGCAAGAATCGTAGCAAGTGGTGGTATATAGTTCCTGTCTTTTTCCCTGAGTGAAAAAGTCGTGTAGTGTATTGTTTTGTATGTAGTTATATTATTATAGGTATGTAGTGTTTTGTAATATTATAAGTATGTAGTGTTTTGTAATAGTTTTGGTTCGACATAACAAATCATATTTTTTAACTAACATATGTATATAAACCGTACATATAGCGCTATGAAAACATTATGTACATTGGAACGGTGCCGTCAAAACAAATCGTAATTTTACACCGTTTACATATATAGTCATTCAGCTGCAACTAATAGCAACATTAATATTAAAATAGAAAACATCCTACACAAAAAATCACGAGTTTCAAAATAACGGTTTACAAGAAAATCCTGAAATAGTTTGGCTAACCGATTACATCACATCTTGACATTCTCGATTCTACCCGTTTAATATAACTCGTAATTTGTGCGAAATCCAGCAGATATGCCAAGCCCAATTTAATGTGTTTCTGTCGTAATAATTAGTCCGCTGAACACTTTAGCGATAGAAACAACGACTGAGGAAGTTCACAAAAAGTATTTTCTCGTTAAAATCAACTTAACCCTTAGATATTATATCAAAAGCTTAACTCTACCTTACCTCACAGGCGCAAAATGCTAATAAACAAAAAATATCACTCACAATGCACTCCGAAATAAGATCTAAAGCACAAATAAATAGGCTGTTTAAACAAATTCCATTGCACTTACTTCCGGGGCGGAAAACTCGAGAGCGCGCAAGATGACGTCGAAAGCGCGCGAAAATCGTAGCGGTCGGCAAGTGGTATCTCTGGCGAGGGTATCACAAATGTCTCGCTATATAATTATATTATTATCAAGTTTATGAGTGTTGGGTGTTGGAATTTTTATCGCGGAGTCTGCGCCCGTCCAGCGAACATTCGTGACTAAGAACGTTTCACGTGCTTTTAATATAAAATTTAGGTGGCACGAGTGAAAATCTGCTGGGCGATGTATTTTTGACCGCGTCATAAAGTCATGCGGCATGGTTGCATGGAAATAATAATTGGCCTGTACATGAGCTGAGTCAGAGAACACCGTCTGTACTCGTTGGAATATTATCCTTTTTTGGAATAATTATACCAAACAATCTAGAAGAATACCTAATTAGACTATGGGCGTTGCTGAGGAGGAGGACTCTAGAAATGTCTTTGGTTGTTATCGTAGCTAACAGTTTGTACCTAGTAGCTTATCTATAGACATTTTTCTTCGAGGTAAATCCCTAAAAAAATCAGTGTTTTATGAATCCACTCTTTTGGTATCCAAATAGAAATAAATAGATTTAAGACTCTTTTGTCTTGAATTTATATACTTTAATCGGTGCAATCGTTACTAAACTTATCAAGAAAAGGTTATTAATAAAATTAATAACCTAGAAAATAAAATAGTTTTACAATTATTGTTTTACTGTTTTCTGCGTCATTGTTTCTGTCGCACGACAACTGAATACGAGATAGTACTCACAGATCTTGAAAACCCTGGCCGGAAAATATGATGCACCGCTTAATATTGGTAATTGCTTAATGTGTGTATTATTTCACTATTTATTTAGTTTCTTTTGTGTACGCCAGACTATCTATTTTTCTCCTTTCTCTTGAGTCCATCCAAAGGTTGTCTGTAAGAGATCGCTTTTAGCGATAAGACCATTGTACCATATTCCATGATTGATAACTTATGCTTGACATTAGTTTTTGGTGTACCATAAAGAATATTCTATTCTATTCTATTCTTAACAGGGAGGCTGCCTTTTTCATAATTATTTCCTAAGAACTTACCGTAAAGAAGTCATAAATGGCAAGATACGTACACAGACATATTAGACTATTGAAATAAAACTATTTTTTTACGGATTTTATCGCGTTGTATTAATTTTATTTAATTCCCGACGTTTCGGATCCTTTACAGCATCCATAGTCACGGGTAGACTGAGGTATTTTTAATTACTAACAGCTACCGTACATATTTGTTAATTATTAGTGATCCGATTCACGCAGAACGAGCTCACCGTATCCTTTGGTCTTGCAGTTTTGGGCTTGGATTTAGATTTAATAGATTCTATAATGGGGTTCCAAGCAGCTGGTAAGACCCAACCCATCTTCTCGAAATTTGGGTGTTTTTTAATTTCAATAGCCTCACAAATCATCCTAGGTAGGAATCGGTTTTCTTTTGCGAGGACTTGTGGTTTATCAAATCTGATGTAGTGCTGGGTCTTGTCTAGGGTATGTTCACAAACTGCAGAATTTCCGTACTGCAGACTTTTTTACCATAAAATCCGTAAAAAATAGTTTTATTTCAATGTCTAATATTCGCGTAAGTGTCAGAAACCAGTATATTAGACTATGCTAAGAAAACCTAAAATTTAAAATGGGGGCCTGCATAGGTTAAAAATTAGTTATTATTTTTACTATTTCTATTTCCTTTGCTGACAGAAGTTATTCTGCAAGACTGCAACATTTTGAATTACTTATTCCTTATTTTTATGCATTACTCCAGGCCAGAGTTGTCTATATCGACCTCCAGGGGTCGTCGACGACCTACAAAGGGTTCTATGTCAATGGGAAGAAAAATAGAGTCTATGAAATCTAACTTTAACGGTACAAATTACAGACACAATGCAAGTTCTTGTGCTGAAAACAAATATAGGCCCTTAGGCCCAGTGATCTCTTAACTTCCCGCAAAAAATTAGAAATATCGAATTTCAATTAAAGTTAGTACCTATGGACATTATATACTTTGATACTTTTTGACTAGTATTAACATTTAAGTTACTCTGAAAGTGTAACCCGAAAAATAGGCACGGAATGTTCTCCTCTTCTGAAAAATCCGGAAAGTAAACCTACACCAACGAAGGATCAATGCATGAATAAACTGACTAAGTATATTAGGTACTAATATATAAAGCTGAACAGTTTGTTTGCTTGAACGCGCTAATCTCAGGAACTACTGGTCCGATTTGAAAAATTCTTTCAGTGTTAGATAGCCCATTTATTGAGGAAGGCTATAGGCTATATATATCATCACGCTAAGCGGACGAAGTCGCGGGCAGAAGCTAGTATACATATAAAGACTATCTGTGTTTATATTCTTTGACCAATCCCAATAAAAAAATGTCATTTATGAGCATTTCAGCCGCGGCGTCGGGTATTTTCGGACGCTACCAACAAAACGAGTATTTTACGAATGCGTTAACATAAAAAACGTAACCATTATTATGTCGCAAGTGTTACCAAATGTTGAAATATTCTGCCGCTTTCACGCTGAATTTTTACTGAACTTTTTGCTCAGAAATAATTACTTCTGAAACTCCTTTGAGACAATCCAGTTAATAAAACCAACAGATTATTTGAATCAATTAATTAATGTTACACGCTTACATATTATGGACTTGTCAACGTCACGTAACATCTTTTTGCAGCCAGAGTTATTTGGGTTTTGTAACGAGTTTCTGAGAAATCCCCTCGTGTAGAGAGGGGTTAGAATACTTACAGTTTCTCGCTGCTATTCAGAAAGACCTCTCACAAGACACGAAAAAATATCGTATTTGCTCGGTGATAGGACCTCTTGCAGTCTGACTGGATCAAAGTCAAAGTCAAAACCATTTATTCAATACTAGCCCCGGATTCGCACGGGTATTTAACAAAAATTTCAAACATTATAAAGTTTAAGACATTCGCCTATGTTCTTCAGGGATAATTTAGGATCCATATCCACATAACTTAGTCATAAAAAAGGAACCTCATTAGCTAAGTGGTCCTGAGCGCGACTGCTACGCTAGAGGTCCTGGGTTCGATTCCCAGGTCGAGCAGTTGATTGGGTTATTCTATGAAATTTCCAGTTCGGAGTTAGGAATTTGTGCCCGGTTAATGGCAATAGGCTCGCCCCCTATTACATGGGGCCTAAACATACGGGCGAACATTAGTACGCCTCTGCCTAACCCTTCGCGGAATACAGGCGTGATGGTATGTATGTGATGGTATGCAAAAAAGGAGCTCAGACCGCAAAACCTATCAGCTCGGAGTTTGGATTAGTGGCAATAGAGTCATTCTGTATTTAGATAGGACCTAAAATATACCGGCAAATTAAGCAATTAAACAAAATATAACTAGCTATTAATATGTGGTAAAAATCCACTGAAACATTTTTTTTTGTCAGAGATTTTATGTTGAAACTGAAAAAGTTTGATTTGAGAAAAAGCATTTTCAAAATTGGATCACTGGTTATTCTGGTACTTAGAAGCATCATATAAAGTCATTTACTATACTGAACCTGTAGATAAAATCGCGAAATGCAATTTATTTTACCCACTTTTCAAGCTGCGTATATCACGGAAGCTAAATAGCGAGAACTGCACTCTTTTTGGTGGGATGCCCACATATAATCAGACAATTATTTGCAAAATCATTACCTTTTGCTTACCGCAGTCGGGAAAACTTTAAGTAAGCATTGTGACGTGTTCGCAATCAATTAACACGTCCTTAATATTTCAGATGTAAGAAGGAAGCGCCCACTTAATCATCGAATGACGCACATAAATCCAAAAATATCAAGGAACAGAATATAAAATATGCACGCAGAAAATAACTTAGGTATTACTGAAATATCATTGACCTAAATTGAAATGTTTCTGCTTACCATCACGCCTGTATAGCCGGAAGGGTTTGGCAGCGGTGTGCCTTCTAATATACCTACTTACAGTCTTTATCTACACCCACAGTTGGCCGGTATGTCTAGGACCCATGTACATAGTAGGTATCTAATAGGTGATTGACCAGGACCCACCCAGGACCTCCAGCATAGCAGTTGTGATCAGGATCAATTATCTGTACTATATCACACTACGCCGTGGAACAGGGCAACGCGGGTAAAACCTCGAGCGAAATACTAGTTTGGTATAAAAGCAACTGGAACCGCATTTTTCTATTATACTAATTGATGTAAGTACTTAATTGTAAATTGTAATTGAAATTGAGTGTAACTCTGATTCAAACAAATATACTATACCACTTATTATTCTACATAGACCTTCCTTTTATCAAAAACTATTTTAAAAGCAAGTGCCATCTATTGGGGAATAGTGGCATCAGACAAAGTACTTTATTTTAGATATATATAAAGTCAAAGTATGTATAAAATATATATAAATTAATCTTTAAAAAGAATCCTGAATATCTCAACAGGTAAATTACTTGTTTCAAATTCAGTTGAGCTGAATTAAGGAAATTATTATATGTTTTTGTTGAGGTAAGCTGAAAGTATCTTATTAGTAAAATATCAATTCTGTGCGGAACGGAACGCTTGCGAAACATTAGAGTTGCAAAGGAATTTGATTAAACGATTAGGATGTTTGGTGGTAGTCTTTAAAAATACTACTTACGTTACCACTTTAGTATAATTATTTTAACAAATTATGCAACGTGTACAAAATATTAAATTCATATAAAACATTGTTTATTTTCAGATTTCAGATGTGCCATAATTTAATCAGCCGTTATATCGATAATTCAATTAATGCTGGTGCATCTCTATTTTATATACCACCTTGTCTATCTATACTCTATGATTTGTGTAATTAAAATTTACATACATTTTACAATTTTAGTTTTACAGAAAGTTTGTTCGTTACTGTTCAACTTTATCAGTCAAAATCTTGTTTTTATGTGACAGGAAATGTGTTAAAGACGAAGTCTACCACTTAATTATCTTCGTGCTAATTACATCTTTATTGGTGCTGTCAAAATTAAAACAACCTGTGTACAATAGTAGTGCCTATAAACAAACATCTGCACTGAGGCGCCTGTGCCTACACTTGTTGCACCCACTTTCAAAAAGCGATCTTTTTGAGTTATTCAGCTACAAGTTTTAGTGAGAAAGTGAACTATTCTTGTTTACATGTCAAAGAATTCATTTTGTGATCATTTACCGTTAGGATTGTCTAGTGAAAGTGGGAAATGAGTTTTGCTTTTGATATTGTTATCGTGGATGTACGTTACGTTACGATGCACCTGCAGCACAGATCGTTGCACTGACACTGAGTCGAGTACATCGCGTTCGTGAGCAAGGTCTGGCGGAGAGCTAATTGAAATCCAGTTATTTGTTACGACTTACGTGGTAACTATGGCGCAGGTAAAAAAATACACGAATCGACAAGTCAGTGAAGAGTCAGTCCCAAAATGACTCATACGTGGTTACTGGCATACTTGTATTGTTTTGTTTTTACGGAATGCCATATTGATGAGTAAATTGCGGTTAGAATGAATATAAAAAAAGACCATTATCATTATCTATGAAGATAAGGAAGCAAAAGTGTTCTTTATTTGAAATTTTGAAGAAGTTCTAAGTTGGCGGGAACATGAGTGAATTTTACTGAAGTGCTGTGTGAAATGTGTCGGAAATTGTGTTTTTAAAAAGAGTTGCAATGGCTCAGAGTTCTGTTGACTCGGACAGGCTGTCCTCAGCAGGTATCTCAACTCATAGCTCTGGCACTGCAGGTACAGTAGGTGGTTCTGTAGTGGGAGTAAGTCCTGGTGATGCAGTACTCAAAAGAGATGATGAGGATGAATACAACCTAGGACCATTGCCTCCTATGTGGGAGAAGGCTTTTACACCCTCGGGAGAAGTGTATTTTATTGAGTAAGTTATAAAACCAATATTATAATTATTTTGTAATAAAATAAATAAATTCCAGTATATAGTAACTATGTGCATATAGTTTGAAAGTTATACATATAATGTGTGTCTTGAGGCAGGGTTATCCAAGACCAGAGGACTACAGTCTCATAACCCCAAGCCTCATTATAGAGCTTAAATTAGCGCTGTTTGAAGAACTAGGAGAGGATGAGGAATAGGTTATTAGGGAAGCACAAAAGATCCCATTTGGATGAAGTCAACCACATAAAATATTATATAAATATGTAATAAAAATTTAATAATGTTTTAACATTATGTCATGATAGTTCTTTATTTTTACTCTCTGATTGTTGAACAAATGCAATAAACTTCTTGTTACATTTATAATTAGTTGCCTAACCTTTTGACTCCCACAGTCATGTAGAGATGACAAACCAAAACTTTCCCAACCTGCATGCCATGGTTGCAACTAGGTTAGAGATTTTTAAGTGATGAATCCATAACTTGGTGCCAAAGGCATGCTTTTTCTTTTTTGTCCAAGGGTTAAAGGATTAAGAAACTCGATAACCTCATATGCACTATTTACATAGTATACAACAATAAAATATTACAACCTTTTTAGTCACAACTCTGGCACATCACACTGGTTGGATCCCCGGCTTGCCAGGGTCCGCAAACATTCCCTCGGTGAATGTGGAGAAGATGAACTGCCATTTGGATGGGAGAGGGTGACAGATGAGCGATATGGGTCTTATTACGTTGACCATATTAACAGAAGAACTCAGTATGAAAACCCAGTATTGCAAGCAAGAAGACTAAGAGGTAATATTTTTATTGTAATCATTGTCTACCAACCATCAGGCGGGCCGTACTATTCTTTTTGCATCCTCAGTGGTATAAATAAAATCTATTGTTCCACTACTGGGTTACACTCTGCCTTGGTAATCGAGAGGGCAGTAAGTCAAAGCTAACCACCAGGTGACTTACTGCCCTTAAGATTACCACGGCAGCACTCCTTTCATATTGAAGGGTTACCAGTTTTGTCCTCTGCAGTTATGTGAATCAATTCATTTATTTTTACTTACAGTAGTTTCAATGATATTGCTAATGTTTGTGCATACAACAAAATTACAGTAGTTGTAGAACAAATCATTAAGGACCCTAGATACATAATTATGTAAAATGATAATACACCATGTGTAATTAATTACTGTGTATTACATCTTAATTCTGTAAAAAACCATCAAATTATTTAATACCTCTTAAATAATCCAATTTGGAAATTGAGTATTTTTTGTAGCAGTACGAAAAATAATTTGTTTGTGGGACATTTTTACACAGCACCATCTAGTCCCAAATTAAGCAGAGCTTGTACTATGGGTACTAGACAGTGGATATAATACTTATTTATATACATTTTTTTTGTAAATACATACTTATAATACATAAGAAACACCCAGACGAACACATTCATCACATAAATATTTGTGTCCTGTGGGAATCGGACCCACGACCTCATGGTCAGCAGTCCGGTACTCGAACCACTAAACCACAGAGGTCGTCACCATACATACCATCACGCCTGTATTTCCCAAGAGGTTAGGCAGAGGCGTACTAATGTACACCCACAGTTCACCTGTATGTTTAGGTCCCAAGTAATAATGCACGCCTATTGCCATTAACGGGCACAAATTCCTAACTCCAAGCTGCTACTAGGAATTTCATAGAAAAACCCAATAACACTTTGCGCGACCTGGGAATCCAACCCAGGAACTCTAGCGTAGCAGTCGCGCTGTGAAAAATAATTATAATTTCATGAAATGAATGAAACATAGCAATCATTACCATGACTAATAATTCTAATAAAGTCTAAAACTATAGAACTGTACTTTAAAATTAATTCATAGTCCTGTAGTCGTTAATCTTTTATGTAATACTATTTCTCAATCTGAAATTCAGGAAGTTATAAGTCAATCATATTATGCTGCACAGCTGTATTAAGTTCCACTCGACTGAGACTAACCCATCCATCACTAGTTTTATAACACTTATAAGTTATGTAGCATTGATGTCTTTATTGAATTAGCAGTAAATCTTTTTGCCTGCATGTTTGGTGTAACGATTAACGTGGTAACGTCATCAACACAGCTGCGCCGAGTGTCGTAGGTTCAATTCCCAGCCGGGAAAAAAAATTTGCAATCCACAGATATCGAACTTATCAATCTAATAGAAATGTAGTGTGAAGTACCTATACATTTTTACCGTAGGAGAGTAGGTACCTTCGGAACGAATAGGCCGGCTCGACCGGAGTGACAACACGGCCTCACAGAAAACTGGCGTGAAACAACGCTTACGAAGTGTTAAGCCGAATGAGTGAGGATACCGGAGGCCCAAACCCATTTAAAAGGTGATCAACGCACTTGCGATTCCTCTGGTGTTGCGGGTGTCCATGGGCGGCGGTAATCGCTTACCATCAGGTGATACGTCAGCTCGTTTGGCCCCCCATCCCATAAAAAAATACATATATCATCAAGCTAGTATTTTCCATAGCATATAAGTTTGTAACATGATGTAACTAAAAAGCTTTGGATTAGTGAATAGTTCGGTCATGTGAAAACAGTGTGGTAAGGATGAGTGAACAGCAATTAAGTAATAAATCCGCTTTGACGGGCAACCATGTGGCATAGTGAAGGCCGGTTTGTTGCCGGTTTGTTGGTAGATATGTTTTGACACAATCTGTGAAATGCCGTCCATTTCTAAAACTGATGGTCTCTGTAAGCCCATAGTGTTTATTAGTGTCCCTGAGAAGATATCCAATACCAACTCGATATTGAGCCTGACAATAAGCCTGACAAAAAAAAAAGAGTCGATACTTACCGACTCTTTTTTTTTCAGAAAAAAAGTGTTGCCGCTATAGTATTTTCTCCTGTATCGTGCCTTCTGCCTGTGGGTTTCAGAATTGGGTCCGACCTAGATAAAAAGTAGCCCATGTATTATTCCAGATTATAATGTACCTCTGTGCCAAATTTTATTCAGATCCGTTCAGTCGTTCTGGCGTGAAAGAGTAAGAAACATTCATCCATCCATCCTCACAAACTTTCGCATTTATAATATTAGTAGGATATTGTACGCGTACGATCATGTTTTGCTTTGCGTCTGCCCACTGGTTTATTTAAACAACTAACACTACAATGAAATGCGGTATCGACATTTTGGAGGAATCGAAAGTAACCGTACCATACGTGTTAATATTGGTTGCTAGCTGTTGCCCGCGGTGTCACTCGCAATCTGCTATGATTTAGAAACATTTCAATACTACGGTATACTGTGATAAGTATGCTAATTAATGCTTGCCCATCATTACTACCCAACACAAACTTTCACAAAACGCTAAATGATTTTCTCTTATAAGTATTTGAATTGCTTAAACTTAAGCAAGTTTAAGCAATTCAAATACAAATACGTTGTTTTAAATCGTTACATTCAAGCGAATGTAACGATTTAAAACAACGTATTTGTAAGGGCATGATGAGATTATCTAGGAAAAAACTCATCTCTTAAATAACTTAAAATTACTGCAGTTTTTACCATGGGAAAGCACGCTTCGGCACGAATGGGCCGGCTCGATCGGAGTGATACCACGGCCTCCAATGACATTACATAGTAAAAAAGATATATCATTGACGGCCTCACAGAAAACCGGCGTGTAACAACGATTACGTTGTGTTTCGCTGAGTGAGTGATGAGCCCAAACAAGGCCTTCAACGCACTTGTCTCATCTGGTGTTGCAGTTGTCCATGGGCGGTGGTAATCGCTAACCATCAGGCGACCAGTTTGCTCGTTTGGCCCCCATTCCCATAAAAATAAAGTTTTGAGGAGTACTCTACAAACAGATGCCTAGCTGCGTCTCTTTCTGTCATATTATCAAGCCATGTAGTCCTCTACTTTTGGGTACGGGTCTGTTCTCAGAGTGAGAGAGGTTAGGCTACATATTAGTCCAACACGCTAGCCTAGTTTGGGTTGGCAGACTTCACACGCTGTCGGAAAAATCTCTCTCAGGCATGCAGATTTCTCTCTCAGACATGTGTTAGTTGGCCTTTTCTGCCTTGAATTCGAACTCAATATCTTTGATGGCGTTCCAACGGTCATATCACTAGGTTATCACTGGTAACACTTCGAACAGTCATTTCTTTAAGAGCTCAGTTCTTGTCAATGGAGTAATTGCCACTATTCTCTATCCGCTGCACCTCTTGATACAATTCGATTCTCCCTTTTCCCGTCATTTATTCCATAAAACTTCGTCTAGGTCTTCCATTCCAAGCCTGAACCTTTTACCTGTTTCGACACTAATGCCGATCGTAAAAAAGATCGTCATTGAATAATATCAATTCAATGCGATAAGTCCGTAGAAAGTACTTTTATCTATCTAGTTTTATTCCACTTACTTACCCTTCTCATCTCCTACCCAGCAGCAGTAAGATATAATAATATGGTATATGGATTGATAATAACTAATCACAGTGTGAAAAATTTAAATGTGAATCTGCCATTTGGTGTAGACAAAGTAAAAGCTGCAAGTTATGGACTCAATTAAGCATAGCAGACATTAATTTGTTGGATTATTCATGCAAATTTACATAACTGAATTATACATAGCACAGGAAAATAACAGTAGAATAAATTCATCTAAACACCTTTATAGGGAAGCGGAATCGTGGATCGCAGTGTCGCTTCATATCGGGATAAATAAAAAGGGTTTTAGAATAGCCATGTCTTTTTCGTGGGAAATATTTTGAAGTAGCCTAGTAGCGGGCGAACCTATTACCATTTACCGGGCACAAACCGAAGTCTTGTCCGAGCTGCTATTGAACATTTTGTAGAAAAACCTAATAACCCTATTCGACTCGGGAATAAAAACCTAGATGTAACGTAGCAATAGCGCGTAGGATGACTGGACTAATGAGGCAGTTATTTTAGTTATTTTATTGGTAACGACTATAACAGGACAGGAGGTTGGACGAGAACAGGGAAGACGGGGGGAAGTGCGGGCGGCGGAGTATCTTTTCCCGTCGTGGAAGAGCCATGCTTCGGCACGAATGGGCCGGCCCGACCAGAGTGATACATGACACAACACTTACGTTGAGTTTCGCTGGGTGAGTGAGGATACCGGAGGCCCAAACCATTTTAAAAGGCTGACAACGCACTTGCGACTCCTCTGGTGTTGTGGGTGACCATGGGCGGCGGTAATCGCTTACCAGGTGATTTCTGCTCTTGCATTTCTCCCGGTCCTCCTCGGCGCCCCTGTACACCACAGACGAGGACTAAAATTTAGGGGTTTCCCTATAATTCTAACCATCTCAGTTTGACATAAAAATAATAATACCTACTGTTTATTGAATTTATTTCAGCGGAGAAATTATCGTCGGAGAATGGTGGCACCAGCCAATCTAACGGGCCCACGCCCACGGGTGAGCTTCGCGGCGAGAGATTCACTCTCACTCTTACGAAAGGCACTCAGGTAAAACTGCACGATATTGTTTTAGGTTTATTTCTCATTATTATCATTACTAAACATACATAACAATAGCGCTGCGAAATGGGTGTTCGGTTTCGAAAAGCATGAACCATCATTTTTCAGAAACAATTTCGCAACGCTTTGAATAATTAGAGAAGTTGTTGACTAGTACTCTTGTAGTAACTTTTCAAGACTGAATTCAGAATTACATTCATATTTAGTTGATTTACACTACATTTCTTTGCAACAGTATCACAAACCTAAACTGTAACCAATATCTGCTATTGACTGCTTTATGTATGTATTTATAAATTAAAAATAATTGTTGCATGTATAACTTGTAAGATAATCACTTCAGAACAGCTCGACCGATTCGGCTGACGTTTACAAGCTTTTATCTTATTACTAACTTGCCCGCGGGTTCGCTCACCTGAAATTATTAGGATTAAAAATGGATCCCAAAAATAATTTACTCAATAACCAACAGTAATGATCTCTTCTTTGTATGGGTCTCTATACATCAGAGAAGTCAAGCCGTATCTCAGGATCCGTTTAATTATTTGTGATCAAAAGTTGAAACTAGTTTTTAGTTGGAGCATATACTTTTTAACAGGGATAACAATAATAAAATCTATTTAGTAGTTTTTGCGCCAACCCGTAACAAACAGACAAGATTTTTTTTTTGTTTTGATGACGTTTATATGTATACCCTAACCCACTTGATTTTTGTAAAATATCTTTGATGTACAGACACAGCTTTTTTACAATTTTATAATAGTAGAGATAAGATATTCCTAAATGTCAGAACAATGTTGTATGGACATACATTAATGCTATATAAAATTCAAACAGTTTTTTTTTTGAAAAATATATGTGAGTGAAGCTGTCTATCAGTATGGCTTGTTAAAGAGAATATATAATACGATACAAATTCCCTCTCATCGGATCCCTCATTTCCGGTTGTAAAAGATCTGAACCGTAACTTAGTAATTGATCTTTTTTATCCTTGTTCAGTGACCGTGACAACAAGGGACTCCACAACAATAATTAATACATATCGTTTTTTAAATCAGTGTTGTTCCTTAATTGGAAATCATCATTGGGATTACTTTTAAGCTAGTCTAGTCTTTACAACTTAAAGCAATTTACTACTATTGACTTTTTAAAGAAATTCCGACTTCCGATCTTGACGAAAGTAACTTGCTTTTCAATAGTTGTCACTGATGTCACCTTTTTTTAACCCCTCGTCTGAGCCCCTCGTGCTAAGCTAAATGCTTGTGTTACGAGTGGGTTCACGTCGGTAGTGCAATGGGTGGGTTTCGAACCGGCAACCACATGATCAAGTCCGTCGCCCCGGCCATTATTGGTCATTGTAATAGACCAATCATTTTTGTCTACAGGGTTTGGGCTTCACACTAATTGGCGCTGAGGGTATACCAGAAACTGAAGGCTACCTCCAGATACGAAGTATCGTACCGCATAGTCCCGCCTGGATTGATGGTAAAGTATTGACAATTATATAAAGTAGTTATTCCACCTTGTTGAAATTTAGCTAAGTATTAGCCAGAATAACCTTTTGGTGCCAGGTGCCAGTAATCAGTACTTGAAATGAAGAGTTTCGTAGCAAAACTTTAATATCAGTGGGCCGAGCACATAGACTGATGGCCGCCTTGGCTATAGGTTTTTGGGGGGAGACCACGCAGAGGAAATCGCAGCATAGAGTGGCAACCAAACAGATGGATAGACAGCTGATAAATTTCGCTGGGAGTAAGTTTCTTAGGGTGGCAAATAACCGATTTTCTTTCGAAAATCTTTATACCGAGATTCTTTAGTCAGCAGTGGACGTAATATATATATCGATTATATTTAAAACTGCCTCATTAGCCTAGTGGTCCTGAGCGTGACTGCTACGCTTGAGGTCCTGGGTTCGATTCGCAGGTCGAGCAGTGTTATTGGAGTTTACTATGAAATTCCCAGTAACAGCTCGGAGTTAGGAATTTGTGCCCGGTTAATGGCAATAGGCTCGCCCCCTATTACATGGGACCTAAAACATACCGGCGAACTGTGGGTGTACATTAGTACGCCTCTGCCTTTCCCTTCAGGGAATACAGGCGTGATGGTATGAATATTTAAAACAATTATATTTTAATATCTTCAGGCGCACTTCGACCTGGCGATGTGGTTGTTGGCGTGGGCAACCGCGGGGTGCGAGGCTTGTCGCACGCACTCGTCGCACAGATCTTCCAGTCCATCACACCCGGCACTGATGTCACACTACATCTTGTCAGAGGTTAGTTATGACGTCACCATGTCCTAAGAACAAGTAAATTATGTTTTCTTTTTTTTAAACTTTGCCCAACACTAGGATATTCTCATGTATAGTGGATGGGTTTACAAACACAAATTCTCACATACACAAACGCCCAGACCCGGAAAAACTACCTGTAGATCGTACAAATAATTGCTCCATGTGGGGATCGAACCCACAACACGTGTCGCAGGAGCCGATCGCTCAGCCGCTACGCCAAACGTGTCGTCACGCCACGTGTTGTGAGTTCGATCTCCACACGGAGCAAATATTTGTATGACCTACAGGGTCTCGAAGTAGAATGAACGGAATTGAATGACATGATGATATGATATACCTCAGGAATTAGGTTATCAAATGCAAAGATATTTTTTCTAACCTCAGTGCACTTCGACCAAATGTGATCTTTGAGCTTCCCCTATCTACCTAACCTGACTGACAATTTCAGAGATTAGCGCGTTTAAAACTTCAGATTTATTATATTAGTATAGTTATAATTATCTCATTAATATATCCGCAGGTTATCCCCTCTCCTTCGACTCTGAGGACCCCAACACCCGCGTGCTGAGTACACTAGCCGTGGATGCAACAACTCCTGCCACTTCAGACGCCGTTGCTATGCAGCAACTTACAAGAGCTTTGAGGACCAGGTGAATATTACATTAATTTTAATATCATAGTAGCGACATCTACCGTGCTACATACTATACTATGACAGACAAATCCTGAATCGCACAAGTGAAGTTTGCAACGCAACTTGCATTTATACAAACGCCCGATATCAACCGCTGGGTCGTGACCCGGCAGGAAAAAGACCTGCCTAGTCCGAAAATCCTTTTTAAATTAAGTTTGGGACATAATATAACTTCTTATATCCATGCGTTTCAACAAGCCAATTCCTTAGTATCAAGGACAATCTAGAGAAATACTCAGATCGGCGTACAATTCCAGATTCAACCTGGATTCACCTAATCTCGACTCTACGAACCAAGGTCGAGATAAGACGGACGGTGGTCCGTCAATGCCTCCTCAGAGTCCGGGACAGCAGCGGATGATGTCCAGGTCCTTCGACCTCGATGAGCTGACCATCAATGACGAGAACCAAGAGCTGCCACGATGTCCGTCTCTTGACCATGTCTTATCCTTAGCTAACGGTAAGAAAACATGTCAAGTAATAACGATTTTCAACCGGGGAGATGCTTCGGCACGAATGGGCCGGCTCGACCGGAGTGATACCACGGCCTCACAGAAAACCGGCGTGAAACAACATCTACGTTGTATTTCGCCGAGTGAGTGAGGATACCGGAGGCCTAGACCTTGCGACTCCTCTGCTCCAATGAGCGACGGTAATCGCTAAATCTGTCTGCTCGTTTGTCCGCCTATCCCATAAAAAGAACGAGTTGGAGGCAAGGAAAAATATATAAAACAAAAGATAACATATTATCAAACATGGTTGGGCGACTGACTAAACCATCATACCGTAGCTTGATCAAATTGATGGCAATTTAATATTCAAATGCTGTCTTTCTTTTAGATCCTATAATTCATTTGAAATATAATCTCTATTAATAATATTAATCCGTAATATTTCGCTGTCTTTACACGGCCTCAATAACAAATCAGTAAGCAGATAAGCTTGCTTTGAAATCTAAATATTAAAAAAATATTATTTAATATGTCGACATTAATAGTATGGACCTATTCAAATAATACTTCAGAAATCACTAGTATGGACCTATAAATCCTATCTCTAGTGAGTAAATATTATTGATTTATGTTATAAGCACAGATTTTAATGCTTGATTGACTAATCGTCTTATACATATTTGTAGAACACCAATCTCGAGCAGACAACAACACTTCTAACGAGCCGGGTCGGGAGCTGGTGTTAACCTTGCGTAGAGGAGCAGCTGGCTTTGGCTTCACAATCGCTGATAGCGTTCATGGGCAGAAAGTTAAAAAGGTAAGTTACCCTCTTCTGTAGCATGCCTTCGGTATAAAAGTTTAGGAATTTGAATACATGGCAAGTTCCTAAGACATTATCTATTATAATATAAAAATGAATCGCCAAATGTGTTGCTAAGCGCAAATCTCGAGAGCAGCTGAACCGATTTCGCTAATTATTTTTTTATAATGTTCCTTGAAGTAAGAGGATGGTTCTTACGGAGATAAAAATTTAAAAAATGCCTGAAAAAGTCTAAAAACAACACTTTTCTATATTCCCATACAAAAGATTCGTAATAATACTTAAAAATCAATTTGAACTTTAATACCATACCATAAAGTTTAAGTTTTAGTGGAGGGGTTCCGGGAAGGCAAAACAATTGAGTGACGTTAGTTTCTGAATCGACTGTTAGGAGGTACAAAGTTCGCCGAGTCAGCTAGTATAATATGATTTTATAATTGATTTTCTTGTCATGTACATTGTACAGTCGACAAAAGAGTTAGGTATACAGGTTGCTAACGACATTTGCGTCTTGACATTAGGCTTGTTCTTGCTCGGACACTGAATACAGTGCTCCGTACTAGTAAAATCCTTTAGAATAAACGAAGGTAACCACTCTGGGTCATTGTAAGTGACTCTATAGATTGCAACACCAGTTTCTGTATCCTTTGTCATCCAAAGAAATTGCGTAAATTATATAATTGATTTCACTCCAGGTGCTGGATCGCAGTCGCTGTGCAGGTCTACGGGAAGGTGATCTATTACTGCAGATCGGAGAGACTGATGTCCGTCACGCACCTCACCAGCATGTCGTACAGGTGATTATCTTAGTCAATGAAGTAAAAAAAAACACTCCAAGAATGTATGTTTAGGTCTCACGTAATAGGGGATCAACCTATTGCCATTAACCGAGCACAGATTCAAATTCCGAGCTGCCACAGAAAAATAACACTGCTCGACCTGGACGTAGGATCTGGGTCTATTAGATTACGTTATTTTTATCTGTTTCCATACACAGGTATTAAAAGACTGTCCAGCGATGCACGAAACCACACTACGGGTATGGAGACGCAATAATGCGGCCAGCAGAGCGCCCCGGAGTAGATCTGCGACGCGTGTACAACCTGCATCAAGTAAATATTACATTACATACTATTACATCTTCAATTAAAACCACATATTAAGTTTTATTTTATTTGGCCGTATCCCTAAGGTTAGGCTAGTACTGGTGTACAATTGTACACGTGTTTGTTCTCTCGAGATCTGTGTAATAGGGGGCGAGCCTCCATTGCCACTAACCAGGCACACAGTTATTGGGAAATTCTCCTTTTGGCATATTTCTTCCTCTATAAAACAAAAATGATGTCGATACCTACTCATTTTTAACTTAATTGCAGCTGCATCAAACAACAACCAGTTGATTAGAAGTAAGACGCCAACAGCAGAACAGTTGCGGTCACCAAACTTACACACACAAGATTCCTTGAGAGATAGACTGAATGGCATGAATTCGGGTAAGACAACAAAACCTATTACATAATCAATATAGAAAAATTACCATGTACAAGGTGTACGATCGTTTCGTGATCTTTTGGATCTTTAATCCCCAAAAACTAGTTCAAACAAGATGCTTTCTTGTCCATTATGTTCTCATTTTCTCATTACTATCTATTACTGAGAATTTCGTCGAATAACTCTTGGGTTGTTATCGTATCTATCGAAGCAATCGCGCTTAGGACCACTATCAGTTTAAAAACAATGTATTTAATAAATGTAAATATTTTACTGCTATGTAGATATATATTGTGCCTTTATCTTCTCTGTAGAAGCGACATATGCTGTACCCGAACATAAAAACCGCGAAAGAGAGAGCCTCATAGACCGCAGACGACGCAGCAGCACCCCTGGTGGCCGCCTCACCCTCCCAGTAGTCACCCCCTGGACAGAACCCCAACCAGACAACCACAACCAATGGCAGGAACGAGAAACATGGGTCGACAACTCCAACATCCGTAACTGGGCCGAAAACGCCCAAAAGTGGGACGAGAACGGTCAGAAATGGGATGAGAATGGTCAAAAATGGGAACAGAATGGGCAGAAATGGGACGAGAATGGACAGAAGTGGGTTGAAAATGGTCAGAAATGGGACGAGAATGCTCAAAAGTGGGACGAGAATGGGCAGAAGTGGGTTGAGAATGGGCAAAAATGGGATGAAAATGCGAATGGGAATAGATGGGAGAATAACGAGAGATGGGGTAATGGGAATTGGGGTGAAGTCCCAACACCAACCGTGCATGTAGATATGAATGCTGCCTACTGGAGGGGGAACGCTAGTGTAGCAGATAGCAGTGATAATGGAGGTAAGGTCCTTTGAAACTGTTTAGGTACTTCCATTAATTAACCTTTTAATCTATAGTTTAAAAAAAATAGTTCTATATGAAAATCAGCTTTCGTATGCCTGTGCGTCTGCAAACCTGAAAAAGTAGGTGATTGATTAATTTTATTTTTAATCAATGTTGCTTATATATAAAATATAATTTAAAGGGCATTCTACTCATTATTATGCAGTAGTTTTACTATGAGGCCACCCTAATGCCGTCTTAAAATCCACAATAAGTTCAACTAACTCAAAAAAATTATGGAACAGACTTTGTTCGCGTTCAGGGTTGGTAAAAGATTGCTATAATAAGTCTTAAAATAATATGTGTAAGAGGTTTATAAATACTCTTCATCTTAATGTTCCCAAGGGAATGGGAAACCTAATAACTAATATCTAAACTGTTAGTTTCAGTTTTATATTAATTATTATTATATATCCCACTAGCTTCTGCACGCGGCTTCGCTAACGTGAAGCTATATCAGGAGTAAAAATGGAACAACCAACATGATGATCTCTTCTTTGTATGGGCCTCTATACATCAGGGAGGTCAAGCTGTATCTCAGGATTTGTTTAATTAATTGAAATAAGAAGTTCACCAGTTTTTAAGTTGGAGCATATACTTTCTAACAGTGATAATAAAATTAAAATCTATTCAGTAGTTTTTGCTCCAACCGCAACCGTAATAAACAGACAAATATCCCATTCAGTGTGGTCAGATTAAGCTACTTAGGCCCTCTTGCACCAACTTCTTAAATATATTTAAATTGTATTTAAACAAGATTTTTCATAGAAATTTTGTGTATTTAAACACATTTAAGAAGTTGGTGCAAGTGGCACTTAGTCTACTTACTAGGAGAGGCTTGCATGTCTTGCAAGGCTTGCGTCAAGCAGTGGAAAAATATAGGCTGATGATGAAGTTTCTAACTTCATGCTGTTTCTTCTTCAGGTTTCCCAGAAGACGGTATGCTGCATTCGCCAACGACAGCAGCCATCGGTAGTCTTACCAGACAGTCTCCTTCTAGCAGTAGAATCAGGCCACATTCACCATCTAACTCCACAGGTATTCCATCAAAATGGGCTAGATAACTGATTATTTTTTACTATCCTTTTCCCGCAACTTCCATTGCGATGACTTCAGAATTGGATCCGACCTGGATATTAAGTGAAAAGTTTAAAAGCCTAAAAGTGCTTTTCCAGGCCATTATCATCTCTGTGCCAAATTTTATCCAGATATAAATAAATAAATATTCTGGGACATTTTTACACAGCACCATCTAGTCCCAAACTAAGCAGAGCTTGTACTATGGGTACTAGACAATGGATTTATAATACTTATATACTGTTTTTTTTGTAAATACATACTTATAATACATAAGAAACACCCAGACGAACACAAACACTTATATTCATCACATAAATTTTTGTGTCCTGTAGGAATCGAACCCACGACCTCATGGTCAGCAGTCCGGTACGCGAACCACTAAACCACAGAGGTCGTCAGATATGTTCGGCAGTTCTCAATATCCATATATCCATATATCCTCACAAACTTTCACGTTTATAATATCAGTAAGCTGGATTCATATGAAAGTGTTGCCCATAAATAGAGCTGATAAACAAAAAAATAATAAGGAAGTTCTAAACATTTAAATTTTATACTAGACATGAATTGTCGTTATCGAAAAACTTGCCATAAAGAAAAAAAAAGCCTACTTTAGTTGTAACTTACTCATTCTGTGTAAAAAGGACCGGGTATAGACCGGTCTCAAAATACCCACCAGTTACTACAGTTACCAGTTATTTTTAATACATCAAACATCACTCAATTATTCTACTATATGCTTGACTTTAGGTCTATATTCCTAGAAGCGCGTTCATAAATTGCAACAATTAAATGTTATTGATTATCACCAGGTCGCCTGCGAAGTCACTCACCATCAAACAACAGCGCTTCGGACCGCCTGCTGTCCAACTCGCCCTCCACTCGACTACAAAGCCAGTCGCCGTCCAACAACTCCTCCAACAGCAGAATAAAGTCTTCTCCACTCAGGTAACACAACTCTAAATAACAAAATCTGCCGGGTTATGTTGCCTTGTCTATTGTCAGATCGTGGATCGGTGACCATGTTTTAAAAGCTTTTCAAAAAGCAGGCTCCTATCACATGGTATGGAAGTGAATAATTTGGATTTTTTTTTATGGGATAGCGGGCAGCAAACGAGCAGACGGATCACCTGATGGTAAGCGATAACCGCCGCTCCTGGACACCCGCAACACCAGAAGAGTCACAAGTGCGTTACCTGTATTTTAAAAGGTTTTGGGCTTCCGGTTACCTCACTCACTCGGCGAAAAGGAATCAACAAACAGAAATTATATTTTAAGGAGTATCTGTGGAGTTTCTTGCCGCCTCTACTCCATGAGACCCATTATTTTGAACCGTGCAAGTAGTTTTTGACATGCATAAATATCGTCACACTAATTTCATGATATTTTTACTCCACTCCCCGCCCCTCACTTTATGGACGGCCCCGAATCCTAGCGCGGGATCTAGGGATTTATACCATGTATGAATTTAATCTTTTATTAGCGACTATTAAATTAAATTATTTATTATTTTGAAAGTGTATGTAATAATGGGCTAATTATAATAAAATATTGACTTTGATTAGAGTTATTTTTTTCTTGACAACTGGGTATTTTCTCATCAGATTACGAGAAGGTTCTCCATCTCGTCACATGCACTCGCCAGTGTCGCGGCAGTCGCCGTCCTGTTACGAAAACGATCCACAACCCAACACTCTGTATGTCGCTAACTACCCGCAGGTATGTATTATTGAACTAAAAAAAATATTTATGTAACTTATATAAAGGGAATCCACAAAAAATACCTGATTTTGGCCAAAAACGGTGAGCTCAATTTAACCTTGAATTGTTATACAGGTTCATGAAAAGAAGGACTATCTGTTTTATCATTAAAAAAAGACATAACACTATATTTCGACTTTTAATTGTATTCAGTAATTTGACAGTTGAAGGGTTAACAGTTTTTGAAAAAAAAAAAGATAGTGATCCGGTCAAAGAATGAACGAAATTGAATGAACATAAATAATGTACTTACATGAACAAACTTTTGATATTAAGGGCCACTTGCACCAACTTCTTAAATGTGTTTAAATTGTATTTAAACACAAATTTACTATGAAAAATTGTGTTTAGATACAATTTAAACATATTTAAGAAGTTGGTGCAAGTGGGCCTAAATGTAATAACTTGCCTGTGTTATATGGGTTCGTGTCTGTATAACTAGAATCATGTGCAACAAGAATCATTCAAACGTTTCATAAACGCTTATTGAAATTAAATTTAATAATAAAATAATTTGAAAAAAAAAAAATTTGATTTGATATAAATGCAAATGTTCCGCTGAGGACTTTAAAAGAGACCATGATTCTCTGAGTTTGTTTCGGTGTTTCTTCTCAGAGGTCTTCAGTTAGGAAACGCTGGCGCCATCTAGTTTAAAAAAAATAAAACTATGACATGTAAAAGTGTCTCTAAAAGATTTATTTACAGAAATAAATATCATTTATAAATAACAAACTTTTTTTTTGTATACCGACAGATCTGTTATTGAGAATAGCCGTAATAATGGCTAGCGGTTCATTATTGAATGGAGTAGGATGTTCCGGAACGCGGTGTATGTAGTAGTAAAGTTGGCGCAAAATAACTTGAACCAAAATGGTGGATGCGCAGTAGTCGGTTTTTAGTACATTTTGCACGGAAATGCACTGCGCAAACATTCCCCCTCTCCGTTAGTTTTGGTTCAAGTTATTTTGCGCGAACTATATAAGGGGTTTGTTGTGTTGTGTTGGTGTGGCAGGTGGAGGCGGGCGGCGCGGGGGGCGCGGGGGGCGCGGGCGCGGACCCGGCGGCCGACGTGGTGGTGCGCCTGGCGCGCGCCGCCGCCGGCTTCGGGTTCCGCATCGTGGGCGGCACCGAGGACGGCAGCCGCGTCGCCGTCGGATACGTCGTGCCCGGTAACTACAATACAACTCACCCTACACTCTTCACTTTGATTTATGGGATAGGGGGCAAACATGCAGACGGATCACCTGATAGTAAGCGATTATCGAATTTTTCCTTCACTACAATAATGTTACAGATTATTTAATTAAAGTGAAGAGAAAATCGCCATGAAACAACGCTTACGTTTAGTCAAACCCTTTTAAAAGGACGGAAAAACACTTGTAACTCCTCTGGTGTTGCAATCACTTACCATAGACGATGCGATTGCTAGTCCCCCCCCCCCCCCCCTTACATAAGATAATTGCAATATCTGAAGCTATGGCTCCCTGATCCATCAGTAGCTCATAGCAGTTATGGAAAACCAATGCCTATTTGCACATTTTTTAATTGCATAAGTGTGCGCACCGATGTAATGGTTGTGAAGACTACGACTGTAATACCTACAGCTACCAGTTTCACCTTTAGCTGATATACTAATTTATTGAAAAAAATATGCTTTCGTGTCTCAAAATGACTAGGGTTTTGTTTTTATAATTATGACTCGATATTTGAAGTTTTACACGTTGTATAAGTACATCTCTAACTGTCTGGTGTAATTATGTAATAGTTATTTCCCCGAATGCAAATGTAAGGTTGGTTATCACATCACATTTCTTTTATGTGATATAACAAAAAATTTTACGACACACTTTACTTCTGCTGTGAAACCTTGCTTTTTGTCAAATTTCCTCTAGAGAGCAATAGCAATTTCATTAATTTTATTTGTTGTCGAAATATTATAATAAAATTTGTTATTATAACGAGGACCCTAGCCTACGGAACGCCAAATTAGTAAGATGACAAAACAGTTACAGCTAAGTTCAGCATTGTGGGATAGCCTCCTCAACAATCTTGTGTCGTGTGATCGAACGTTGTGCAATAGCAATAAATCAATACTAAATTAGTTCATTCAAATTTTTTTTTGCCATTCATTAGTGTTTTTAGCCTGATACTTGTAATATTTGGTATCAATTAAATTTTTAAATAAGATATAATGGTTTCATTTGTATCCTCGATTGCAGCCGTACATAATTAATTGATAATATAAGAATTAGTTTTTCCTTTTGAGCACACTAAAATAGTAACATAGAAATTTTGAAAACTAACTAAAATAATCTGATAAGCACATTGCCTTCCTTTGCGTCGCGCAGTCGGGTAAATAACATGTTCTTCCATTGAAGGTGGTCCAGCAGATGGCCTGCTCCGGCCAGGAGACCTGCTGACGTCGGTGGATGGTATACCGCTAGCAGGAGCCACGCATACCCGCGCCGTCTCCTACGTATGTCAAGCGGCTTCTAGAGGACATGTGAGATTTTTTATTGATAATACTTTTTAGACTTCTTCTTCCTGCCCATGTCCCAATCTATTTGAGGTCGGCGCAGCATATCCTTTTCTTTCATTCATCCTTGTCAGCCGTCGTCTCACCATTCACTCCCTTTCCCATCATATCGGCCTTAACACAATCCATCCATCTTTTCTTTGGTCTCCCTCTACCCCTCTGTCCCTGCACATTCATACTCATCACTCTTTTAGTCACATGCGTTTCATCCCTCCTCATCACATGCCCATACCAAAACAAACGAATACCTTTCAGCTTCTTTTACACTTTTGCCTATATTAGAATACCAAGTGTAAAAGAAGCTGAAAGGGAATCGTTTGATATCGAACGAGGAATCGTTTGAAAGGGGATTGTTTAAAAAGTTGATACCCCGCCTGCATTACGTAAGGTAGGCGGGCCTTTGGAGTCGCAGTCGTGCAGACAGGGGACTCTGTTCGACCACTGTGTAACTCCAGATAAGACGATAGCACAGTGATCACGTGTTACCGCAAACAATGAGGTTCAGGGGAGACCCCTTTACAGTCTCCCAAGGGATGTGCCCAAACAGGCGTCGCACAGGGGGGTGGTCTTTTAAGAGGGCAGTGCCCCCCATTTTGTGCTGATGGTGGCCACCTGGGTGGTTTTAGTGGGTAAAAATCCCACACTCCCCGGTCTTAATCCCCGAAGACCGGCTGCCTTTTGAAGGTTTCCCCCCGTAAATAAAAAAAAGGCAAAAAAGTTGATACGTCTTTACTCTATACATACATACAAATAAATAAAATTGGAGTGTCTGTATATAGTATTAAAATAACCGCGTTTTACCAAGTGCATTTGGATGTATACACGGTACATAATTATACCAAAACAACATTTTTAAAATTTTATTCTGTCTGTCTGTGTTTGTTCCGACTAAAACGGCTTTAAAGATTTTCTAAGAAATGACAAGCGGGTCGGGAAAAGCAGAATGTTTTAGGATGTAATAATTGACTTTGCTATAATTTTATAGATGAAGACAGAGATGTTAGCCATTAGATCTCTTAAAAAAATACACCTAACATGCTGTTTTATAATGAAAAAAGGGATTATATATTTTGGAAACATTAAAATTATATGTAGGTAATAATTCGATTTATTTTGTAACAGGTAACACTAGGCGTGAGACATAACCGAGCTGATATTCAGCCGCTGGGTCTGCCCACGATGGTGGCACCACACCCTCACCAACCATTACTTACGTAAGTTCGTATGTTAATTCACAATACACCACTTGCAAGACAAACAACTTTAAAAAAAGAAAGGAATGTAAACGATTTCTCCATAATCAGGTCTTTTTTTGTCATTCTACAAGTAAATATCAATCATTTTAAATTTTATGAGCAATTCTGCGTCCGCGGGCCGGACCCTTGAGTGGTTCATACATAATTATATTTCTCATACATAGAAAACTAAAAAAAGACGGTGGTATACATAATTGAATCATAACAATATATTGAATTCTATGAAACTGTAGTAATTCTATGCAGAAAGATCTAAAGTAGTATCAGTTGTTGACTAACTAGGCTGAAGGCAACACTGGGGAAGTTGGGTAGCAATAAAGAGCTAAAATCATGCTAAAATACATACATATACATATCTATCAATATCAACACAATATAACAGAGCAACTATTGCATACGAAATAAGAAGTAAGAAAGAGAGTGAGCCGTGAGTGTCCAGCCTTTTTATCTTCTCGAACTGACAGTAGCTAGGTAAATCATCACTGTCATCCGGTAGGAGGCGCTGGGGTGGCTGCTACCGGTTGTTGAGTTGCCAACACAGTGGAGGGTTTAAGAGTCCCTGCAGTACATAACAGTCCATATTTATCCTGCGTACCGCGGAAATGTGGAATGCTCTTCCCGAGTGGGGATTCCCCGATATATATAATCTGGGTGTCTTTAAATCACGAGTGAAGCGGTTTCTTCTAGGCAAGTGCGCTCCATCTTAGGTCGCAGTGTCGCTTAACATCAGGCGAACTGACGATCAAGCGTGAGCCTATCAAGAATAAAAACAAAAATGTTTTTATTATTATTGATTACAAAAGATTCCCACTCAACTTTTTTACCAAATAAAAAAATATATGCATAATTATTTTCATATTTTATCTGCATTACTTTCATGCTGACTGGGAAATCTTAGAGAGTTCGAATATATAAGCTGGTTAAAGTCTCGTACAAGACGTCGACTGAGGTAAAAATGTAATCAACCCCTGATATCCCAAATACTTTATTAGACACGAATACAGGCGTGATCTAAAGTGATCGAAAACCACACAACGCTTACATATTTTTCACTTTTATTATTTCACACTATAACTTCACCTTTCTTTCTGTGATGGGAAACCCATGCAAATTAGAAGCTCCATATCTATATTTATCTATACTAATATATAACGCTGAAGAGTTTGTTTGTTTGTTTGCTTGAACGCGCTAATCTCAGGAAGTAATGGTCCGATTTGAAAAATTATTTCAGTGTTAGATAGCCCATTTATTGAGGAAGGCTATAGGCTATATATCATCACGCTACGCGGACGAAGTCGCGGGCAGAAGCTAGTAATTTATAAATGTGTGTGTTTATGTCTATTATCCTGCACTATACCACCAGATATTGATAATAATTGTTTTCCTGACAGTGCGGACCCAGCGATGCATCACAATATCCCGCCAGTGTCGTACAACATTCTTCACCCGGCGCCTATGTATCCGCCCCCAACGCATGTACCAATGTAAGTAATGTAGCAAAGACAGATGCCGCATTAACAAATGTCAAAGTCAAAGTCAAAATGTTTTATTTCAATTAGACCATTAAAGAAGGTACTTTTGAAAAGTCAAAACTAGTTGCACGGTTCCAAAAAGTGGGTCTTATGGAGAAGAGCAGAAATGAGCAGATGGATCACCTGTTGGTAAGCGTTCACCGCCGTCCATGGTCACCCACAACACCAGAGGAGTTGTAAGAGCGTTGCCCGCCTTTTAAAACGGTTTGGGCCCTCGGTATCCTCACTCGGCGAAACGCAGCACAAGTGTTGTTTACGCCGGTTTTCTGTGAGGCCGTGGTATCACTCCGGCCGAGCCCACCCATTCGTGCAGAAGCATGGCTCTGCCACTTTGAAGAGAAATTTTGCCATACAGATTTCATTTCTTTGACGGTCACTGTGGCTTAGTGGTTCGAGTACTAGACTGCTGACCATGAGGTCGTGGGTTCGATTCCCACAGGACACAAATATTTATGTGATGAATATAAGTGTTTGTGTGTCGTCTGGGTGTTTCTTATGTATTATAAGTACGTATTTACAAAAAAAATACAATATACAAAAAAAGTATTATATCCATTGTCTAGTACTCATAGTACAAGCTCTGCTTAGTTTGGGACTAAATGGTGCTGTGTAAAATGTCGCAGAATATTTATTTAATTCTCGTCCAGCCCATCTAAGCCTCGTCTCGCCAGCCTTTATACCAGGACTGCCATGCAAGTTATTAAACGTTTTCATTTTGATTACTAGGTACGGTGTACAATACGACACGGCAACGGGTGGATGGGCGTCCGTGCCGTATGACGTCACCGTGACCAGGAACGAGGGTGAAGGTTTCGGCTTCGTCGTCATCTCATCAGCTAACAAGGCTACCAGCACTATCGGTAAGTATCTTCTTAACCGTAACTGTGGACTCACGAAGCTCCCTTGTTGGATTTTTTATTTATATTTTGATTGATTATATAAAACAACTAAATGTGGGTAGCAGTTTTGTGAAACGTCTCGTTAAACAATCCAACTGCACGTCATGCAGCTGTTTAACATAACAGAGCTGATTTATAAAGCAGCTAGCTGATATTTAAAATAGTGAATAATACAATTCTACTGCGACATATATACTGGGTACGCATAATATGGCTGCTACACACGTTACGAAAAATCATTGCGACCAGACGGTACAGTTTAAATTGCACAGTTTTAGTAGTGCCTACACACTTACTAGAAAACTACGATTATTCTTTCGTTGAGCTATGGCTTCGACTCACGACGCGTTAGTAGATAAACTTTACAGTTCTCATACACATATGTAGATTTGTCTTTGCAGTTTGAACTGTACCTTCGAATCGTAATTGCAGCCATTAGACATATTGAAAAATAACTATGGATTCTATCGGGTTATATCGGTATTCGAACCCTTTACCATGGGCACCATTGTTATATTTCAATATGTCGACCTTATAATTTGATATTTGTGTCCAGGTCAACTGATTCCCAACTCTCCGGCTGCGCGGTGCGGACTTCTGCACGTGGGGGATACCATTGTTGGTATAAACCACGTGTCCATCCGCAGCCTGCCGCACCCTGACGTGGTCGCGCTGATCAAGCACTCCGGCACCACCGTCACCCTCACCGTGCTTCCCGACGCCCGCCAGCACTGAAACTCCCACATCAGGTACCGACCATATTTGAAGGAGATTTATCGTCAGACCAGCCAAGCAATAGACTTCATCTAGGACCGCCAACGACTGAAGAAGCCTTATAGTTCGCGCAAAATAACTTGACCCAAAACTAACGGAGAGGGGAAAGTTTGCGCAGTGCATTTGCATGCGAAATGTACTAAAAATCGACTACTGCGCATCCACCATTTTGGTCTAAGTTATTTTGCAACTGTATCTATATTTTATTGGATACATTTCGGAGAGTGTGCATCAGATCTCCACGATCTTATTCCCCCTTGCCCTTTCTACTATCGGACGACCAGGAGCACAAAATATCGATTCGTGGTGGATATTCCGAAAATCCGATCGAATGTTTTAAGTCCACATTTATCGTGCGTACCGCGGAAATGTGGAATGCGCTTCCCGAGTGGGTCTTCCCCGATAGATATAATCTGGGTGTCTTTAAATTACGGGGAATAGGTTTCTTCTAGGCAAACGCGCTCCATCTTAGGTCGCAGTATCGCTTAACATCAAGCAAGCTGGCGATCAAGCGTAAGCCTATCAAGAATTAAAAAAAAAAAAGTTATCTGTCCTTCGGCCCTATCATCATACCAATCAAAAGAGGTCCACAGCTGAACATAAACCTCCTTCACAGATTTCTACAAGGACCAGTTATATACCGCCATTGACGCCTTTACTTGGTCGTCTATCCTTCTGCGTTTTCTGGTACGTGGTCTCCACTCGAGAACCTTATTAGCCCTAGCTAGTCAAGCCTCGTCCTTACTGCGACCAATCAAACAAAAAGAATAATTGATATGTTTGAGGAAAAATTTATAACTAAGCAACTCCTCTGAAATCAATTCATATTTAGGAACCATTAACAATTTGTGACGACTCTCAAAAATGGCCTTTTTAACTCAACTGATAAAAAAAGTCGAAATACCATTTTTGCACATAAATCATTTTGATGACCTAAAATGCCAGATTTCACATTTAACCACAATCTCATTGTAATCTCACTCTTTCTAAAGGTTAAAGGGTAACATTTGATAATCTCAAGTAAATAAAAAAAAACATTAACGTGTTTCATAAAATCATAGACTAACGCCAGAGTAACTGTAGGCGTAGGAACTCTAATGACATCCCTTTTGGGTAACGTTTTTTAGATCTTTTCTAAGTCCTTGTATTCGTTATATCAGAAATTTCTGTACAGAAATGTATCTATTCCAAGATATTTGGGCTGAGCGTTGATATACCAGTTAATATAAGTATGTTATTTACTTTCAAAGACAGCAACTAAAGTTATAATGTCCAAGTGTGTTTAGTTTCCGACGCTATAGTAAAGTTTATCGTCTTTTGGAGACTAGATTACTGTATTAATCAAAGTCATTATAATTTTTATGTGATAAATAATGAAAATATAACTCACTAGACTGAACCGTTCACAAAAATAAAATCAATACCATATTAAAAATGTTAATATTATATAAAATAAATATTTTGTGAGTATGTTGTAAACCTTCTTGCTTTATGGAAGGTTTTAAAACATTGAATATGTGTTAATTATGTGATAAACGAAAAATCTAAAGATCAATCAATATATATTGAAGACGTTCGTAAGCCGTTTAGTTTTTTACATAGCTAGGAGCTTGTAACTTCTAAATATATTGTATACCAACGGAATTAAAATCAATCTTGAATCAATTCAAAAATAATAATTACTTGAGGACTTGAGATTAATGAAATTATAAAACAGGTATATTTCATTGTAAATGTCGATATTTTCAATATATAGGTACATATCAATATGGTCCATCACGAAAGTCAAAGTGAAAGTCGTGTTTTATTTCAATTTGACGATTAACCTGTCTCAATCAGATGGTGATGACCAAAAATATGGTAAGAAATCAAGAAAAGTATAGCTTTAAAAATGAATATCTACATTAGCTAATAAGAAGTATTAGAATTGATAATTTTAATTATAAATGTACATGTTTACATAACCTTATTGCTAAGTATTACCTTGCTCAAGCTACTATTCAATGTCTTTTTCTATGTGACAGTATTCTTGTATATGTTAAATGAGTTCAACTCTCCTTTTTACCTTTAGATCCGTTGTTTAAGGGAAAATGTTTGCCCATTTATGGGATTAATAGTAAGAAAAGTCTTGCCCATTTGTGGGATTAATAGTAGGGAAAGTTTTGTCCAGTTTTGAGCTGTTTAAAATCCATAGTTTCCTCTTGTTTCAATAATTAAGTTTTATGGTCTACGATATTTAAATAAAATATAAGCTCATACGATATCTTCCTATGAATCCGTTGTGAATCTCTTTTGTATTCTGTAAATATTACTTATACAAGGTAATTTAGTTGTAAGTATATAAGTATAAAAAGTCAAATCACGGCATTTGAACATTTAAAGTATTCAATGATGTTGCAATAGCCGGAGAGTGCAGCTTTGATAAAACAAGGCAGTTTTTAAGTAGGTTATAGGTACATTTGAAGTACATTAGATGTTAGAAAAAATGCTAGTATGGTTTATAATGAACTTGGATAATTTTTATGACGATGCAGGAATTTTTAAATTAAAAAATATAATTGAGATATTAAACAACTGTCCTTTTAAATATTTTAAGATTAAATATAAAACAAAAAAATAGTCATTTATACATTAAAACAAATATTTCTGACATATAAATGGAATTTATCACGATATTATTAAGATTTGAACGCCGCTTTCATAATTATTCTAAGCATGTCACTGGAACGTAAGTACCGCTAGTTTTTAAAAGTAGTCAGTTTGTCAATTGTCGAAATATAACCAAATAAAATTAACAATGTAATACATACATTTTAGTAAGATTCAATATTATGGTACTAGAACTTTTGCAATAATATACTAGATATGCTAATAGTGCTGCTAGGGTAAATCTTGGCTACATTATACAGCTAGATCGCGCGTGTTTACCACACAAGCAAGGTCCTAGATGGGGACCTGTGTTTGTACGGCACCACGGTATGTTATGGTCGTGACGAATATAATGCCATGACTTTATGGTATATTCGAATCCGACCTATCCAGTACTCTGCTGTGTCCTCAGGTAACATAACAATGTGGTTTTTCCGCACCCAATAAAATTTGACAGTGCCCCGGCATAGGGGGCTGGGCCCCTAGGCCGGGGCACTGTCAAATTACCTACAAACAAGCTCAAAATCCTGACTTGAAGGGGCCCCAAATGTCAAGTGCCTACGATCTGACTACATATAAATATTATAAACTAACGGTGCTTATATTTTTTCCAGTGACATACAAACCTATTTTACATTATATAAATTGACTGTTAAAAATAAAATACTTTTTTAAATAAAATTAATGTTCGTAGCTAATAGTCATGGTGACTGATTATCAAATTATATTTTAATGTGAGTCAGGGACCTATTTATAATGGTTACTAATAATTTGAACCACCGACATTGGAAAAATACTTGTTTTAGGCATAAGTTATTGTAAGTAGTCTCTTATTTTGGTATTTAAGCTACTTTTTTGCCAATATTACTTAATGTTGTAGATTAGTTTAAATTAAATGTTGTAAAGATGTAATTTTATATGTATTTCGAATGTTGTGTAGACAAATTGTTGTACCCTGTAACGTCCATTATGTCTTCTTGAACATATTCAAATAAAGAAAAGCAATACTTAAATATACTATACGACATACGTTCTTTATAAAAGCTGACGGAATTATTTTGATAGAAGTTGTAACGATGAAAACAATCCGCCGTGCGATATCAAAGTATTAATTGAACCTAATTGACAGGACCATAAAACTATTAATAATATAAAATCTTTGAGAAAGCGCAGACCTTTGCTTTGCCAAGTAAAAATGTTTTAAAGTCCTTCAGACAGGTCATAATGTCAGAACTGTATGAAATATCTCCATAAATCTCGTATTATAGTATACTTAGTCATAAGATATTGCAATAATCAATGTGCCTTTAATGTAAACATTGTCTTGCCTTACCCAAGATTGTAAAAAATGAATAAAAAAATAACCTATTTGTATAATATCTACTATATCCAAAGAGGGCTTCATTCCGTTAATCAGATCCTTAGATCCGAATATATAACGATTGTTAATTAGAGAGAATTACTTAATAAATATTTTTATTTAATACTTTGTTATTTTATTAACCAACTTCACAAAATTGAGGAGGTAAAGCTTATGCGAAGTCTTTTCCGATTGCGAAAGGTTTGAAAATTAAAAAGAAACTTATTTCCAGGATTTGAATAAAAATTCCGAATATTCCCTTAAAAAGTTATAATTTATTAGCTTATAAGTCTATTTTGCTGCTTCTCAAAATCAGCTATTGATGAAAATTAACAGATCATATATATTTGTTCATTTTTTATACAACTCCGAAATAAAAATAGTTCTAAAATCCATAAATACAGGCTTTCAACCTGACTTTGAAATTAACACAGTTTAACGTTGATCTTAATTAAGTCTAGTATTTCTGCTCTTAGCTTATTTACAGGCTAATGGGAGCTACCCTGACTCCTGCTCCACCTCTGCTGGAACTTGCTACCTCCAAAATCCAGTTGGTGTACCTGTCAACCCTGGTGAAAACGTCAGGGAACTCATCATCGTGGCAGCCCTTGAAGAAGGAAGAGCATCCTACTACGACGTTGTTGATGACCATGGGAGCTCCAGAGTCACCAAGGCACATGCCTCTACCAGTTTCGGTAGCGCAGATAACGGCTAAAAGGAAATTAAAATGATTAGGTTCGAAATAAAATGAAATCTAGTAATAGGACTCTCAGGAAAATCTCTCAGACATGCAGGTTTCATCACGATGTTTTCCTTCACCGTTTAACCGAGTGATAAATTATAAATATATTATTCATGTTTTTTTAAATGAGTATCTATCTTGCAGGTTCTTCTACATTAAAACCTACTGTTTGGGACCTTGCTAATTGCAAGGTTTTAGACTTATTAACAGGACCAAACTATTTTTATACACTCACGCCTTTTTCCTATAGAGGTAGGCAGAATAAACAGAACACCACTTGCTACGATTCTTGCATACATCTTTTGCATCATCCACCGTAAGGTGAATGTAGGCTTTCTAGGGCGTTCTCTCCCGGCGGCTCGACTGACATTTGCTTTATTTCGCAATCTATCATTATAGTTTTTATATAGTTACCTATAGTTTGATTAGAATACTTACTGTCCGATATGGTAACATCGTTGTTTTCATGGACGGCCTGGCACTCCTCCACGCTGATCTTACTGAGGAAAACAGTCTTTAGTGTTTCCAGTTGCGGTCCTGTTTCCTGTTGGTGAAATTCAATATTGTCAATTTCGTCTACTACCTGACGAGACGGTGCAGATCAATGAACTAGACATTTGATTTATGGACACATCCAACTATATAATGAACCATGCATTCGCGGTATATATAAATCCTAAATGGTTTGTGGGTATCTACATCTCTGTGAATTAATATTGTGGTTCATTAAGTCGATGTCAAGCAGGACGGACACTTTAGCCACTAAACTAGCGAGAAGACAGAGTAGCGGCTATTTCAACATGATAAGGGGTCTAAGGCCCTCTTGCACCAACTTCTTAAATGTGTTTAAACACGAAATTTCTATGAAAAATTGTGTTTAAATACAATTTAAACACATTTAAGAAGTTGGTGCAAGTGGGCCTTAGTGATATAAAAATGTGTACACTAATAAATTTAGACATGTGCTTACCGACTCGAATCCCCAGCTCACGATCTTGAGCACCTGGCCGTCGGAAATATAGGTGTTAGGCTGTGGAAGGTAGAGTACGTTGATTGTGTTGCTGATGGGCAGTGGGTTCTGCAGGAACGTGACGGCGATGTCATTAGCGCGGGGCACTTCGTTGTAGTTGGGGTGCTTCGCCACGTCCCGAATGTTCACCAGGGTCCCGCCAGCGAGGCTGTTCGTGGAACCAGCGCGGACCTGCATGTTGCTGATGACCGCACCGCTGCCAAAAAAAAATACTAGCTGTTGGCCGCGGTTTCACTCGAATCCCAAAGATTTTTTGAGACAAAACAAAGTCTACGTCGTTCTTCAATGTCCAATCTATCTCTATAAGTACCAAAATTAATCAAAATTGGTGCAGTGGTTTAGGCGTAAAAGTACGTGTAGGAGTGCCGGATTTCCACCTAGGCCTACAAGGCCCTGGGCTAGGGGCCCGGCCAGCCTAGGGATCGCAGTCCCAGTGGCGGGACCTAACAAATAAGTTCAAAAGCCGGGCTTGAAGGGGCCCCAAATGCCAAGTGCCTAGGGCAGGGGCCCTAGGCACTTGGCATTTGGGGCCCCTTAAGGGCTGGACTTAGAGGTCCAGGGGGACCTCTAAGTCCAGCCCTGTAGGACAAAATGACTAGATGAACGTGAGCTATTTGTGGGAGAGCCATGCTATTTGTGAGAGAGCCATGCTTCGGCACTAATGGGCCGGCTCGACCGGAGTGATACCACGGCCTCACAGAAAACCGGCGTGAAACGACGCTTGCGTTGTGTTTCGCCGAGTGAGTTGAGGTTACCGAAGGCCCAAACCCTTTTAAAGGCGGGCAGCGCACTTGCGACTCCTCTGGTGTTGCCGTTGTCCATGGGCGGCGGTTATCACTTACCATCAGGTGATCCGTTTGCTCGTTGGCCCCCTATCCCATAAAAAAAAAAAAAGAATCCAGCGAGTAGCGTTCTTTAGTTTCTCCTTACCCCTATAGGACAAAATCGTCTGTGTTACTTGTCAACTCACGTGTAACAGAATGCCGAAGTGAGCACATGCCACGAGGAAATGAGGGTGCCCACACAGCGCTGCACAGTGATACCGGCTCCAGGGTAGTAATAGGTATACGCGGCTACATAAGGGAACTCCTCAATGGTCACGTGGTCCCCACCTACAACACGGCTGTTGGGAGCTGCCGAAACTGGAAGAAAGGAGTCAGCGTTATTTATCACAATATGATTCACAAACATATTGTTACGTATACATTATATTATATTATACATTATATTATTACGTAAAGTTCGCGCAAAATAACTTGACCCAAAACTACCGGAGAGGGGGAAAGTTTGCGCAGTACATTTGCAAGCAAAATGTACTAAAAACGACTACTGCGTATCCGCCATTTTGGTTCAAGTTATTTTGCGCCAACTGTACCTACGCCTTATTCTTCACATAAGGAGTGACCATCATCTTATGTAGGTAACGGTCCATATTAAAATTTATGATGGGTGAGGAGGAATTATTTCAAAAAGTTGGTATTCCAGGAATGGCTCAACTTGTTGAAGAATACCGAAGCGCTTTCACATGTATTCAAGATACAAATTAACACTATAAAAAAATCAAGCTACGTACCAGCAGCCACGAAAATAAGGAACACATAGGCGACGGAAACCATTATTTCACCCTGACCCAATGAGCTGGACGGAGACTATGAGGCGTAGTGATGCTTTTTATCCTCGGCAGTATAATCTTCGTAGGTACTTATCTTGCAACGGAAGACTGCTAAGCTGTGCCTAAAGGGTGTTTCATATCGGGTTTTCCCTGAGTAGGTATTTTTTTATTTTACGTCGGGCTGCAGAGCCTCTGATTGCGTACAGACAGAACCGCTGCAGAGCCCTATGTCATGTGCATTATTTATTGATACTAGCTGTTTCCCACGGTATCACTCGCGATCTAAAGAGATTTTATGTTTATCTTGATTAGCAATGTCCTGAATAATGGATAGGTAATGAATAACAATTTTATTTAGTGTATATTTATTCATTGGGCACTATAGGGCCTATTTCCCGCTCCTTTTGTAATTTTTTTAATCTCTTTTCTGCTTCTCTACTATTATAAAATTGTAAAAAAAGCTGTGTCTGTACATTGGAGAAAAAACAAGTGGGTATATAATTATAAACTCGCGGAGGAATGAAACCTCGCTCCCGTAACCCCAGCAAAAAGTGGTGAGGCGAAACACCCGTGTGGTTTTAGTCGGTAGGTCAACCATTCTGGGTGGAATCCGACACACCCCGCCGCCTTCCCCGGGCGGCGGATGTCCATGAGGATTTCCACACGCACAAAAAAAAAATTATAAACGCCTCCGAATCCAAATTGTTTTCTTTTTTAAATTAACGGGTTAGAGCAAAAACTACTGAATAGATTTTAATTTTATTATCACTATAAGAAAGTAGTTATACCTACAGGTACTCTAACTTAAAAACTGGTGAACTTCTTATCTCGATTAATGAAACGGATCTTAAGATAAGTACAGCTTGACCTCTCTGATGTATAGATGCCCAATTGCCCATACAAAGCAGAGATCATCACTGTTGGTTTTGTAACGGGCAGTCTACATAATTATCATTTTATGTCAATCACTGATTTTCCTGCCTGTATATAATTTCTTTAACAGCGGATTTGTATTCGATAATATGAATTGACAATCATGCACGTACAAATTATCTAATACTTTAAGATCTTTCGATAGCAATTAAATTTAAATACACCGCGAACTTAGTATCTAACTGAGTTGATTGTTACTTAATTCCATTAAATTATTTGTTGATAAGCTGATTGCCTGCATATATGAGCCGTTACAAACAAATAGCAATATGAGTATAGGTAACTACCTACACACTACAACAGCGTGAAGAGAGATTCACGAGGGTTAAACATTTTCTTGACCGATTTATCGAGATTTGCGATCCCCCTCTTAGGCTGCGTTTCCACCAGAAATGTCAGCGAGGATGCGTAGCGAGGGATGTGTTTGTAAAGAACGAATAGAATCGCTTCATTTACCTCGCCTCGGTCAGCACAGCTCTGGTGGAAACGGCTCAGCGGAGCTAGATTTTTGCGCATACAAAACAAGCAAGGGATGTGTTGCGAGGAATGTGTGTTGAGAAGGATGTGTTGCGAGGTTTGCGCATACACTGTACCAGCCAGTCTATTCATGCGCATTGTCACAGCTCCGCTACACATCCTCGTAGGCACATTTTCATCGCACAGCTTTGGTGGAAACCCCCACACATTTTCACAGCACAGCTAGACATCCTCGCACGACACATTTCCATCGCACATCTCTGGTGGAAACGCAGCCTTAAAGAATCAATCCAGTTGTATTTCATAATTTTATAACTATGAAACTGTAAAAAAGCTGTGTCTGTACATTGAAGATATTTAAAAAAAAACAAGTGAGAACGTATTTATACATTTCCGGATCCAAAATTGTGATTTTTAAAATTCTTGTCTGTTCGTTACGGGTTGGCGTAAAAACTACTCAATAGATTTAAATTTTGTTATCTCTGTTAGAAAGTATAGGCTCCAACTTATTAATCTGGTGAACTTCTTAACTCAATTAATTGAACGGATCCCGGATACAGCTTGACCTCTCTAATGTATACAGACCAATACAAAGAGAGATCACCACTGTTGGTTTTTATTAAATTATGGCATAACTTAAAATGAGCGAAGCCGCGAGCAAAAGCTACTATTTCATAAAAATTGTTTCGCTAAGGTTCCTCTACCGGTAAATTCCGCTAACCGCCATGCTTTGGTGTTGTAAGCATTTAAAATATAGAACAGAAGTATAATTATAATAATAATAATTGTAAATTGTAATATTGATAAAATGTATACCTCTTCTTGTTTTGTAAAAGAATTCAAAATAAGATTTATTTATTTATTTTATTTATATAACTACCTACATACTGAACGGCAACTTCTTTTTGCGGAAACAATAATTCCGACGAGACACCTAAGGCCACTTGCACCAACTTCTGAAATATGTTTACTTAAATTGAATAACACAAAATGACAATAGAAAGTTAATGGTGCAAGTGGCCCTTAGACACCTATTTATCTTTCGTCTATCAATTATTTAGATATCTTTGTATACATCTTTTTTGTGTGATTGTAGCATATTTTAGTAAATATTGATTTCAAAGCAGCATAGGTTAATTCTCTATTCTTTAATTGCTAATAAATTGCTTCCAAAAAAAGTATCTACTGGTGCACTTTGAAATAGTTTGAATATGGTAAATCTCAGATTTACTACGAATACTTTACGTAGGTTACCACTGGTTACAAACTCTCTCAAAAACCAAAACGAAAAAAAATAGTGTCATCATATTTGTGTCAAATCCTCAAAATTGTTTGTCTTAAAAATCCTCATGTGAACAATATGGGAAATCAAAGGAGTAGTGACTTCAACTGGGGAGCCTCTGACTATCCAGCAGACGGTAGGCTAGATCTTGGTAATAAATCAAGGCACAAAAACTTTGAACCAGGGACAAAAAAGTCAAGGAACAGTAGAAGGCCAAGAACGAAAACTACAACAAACAGATCGACAAAATCACCACGCTACGAATTCCGAAAATTACGGCAACTGTTCGGAGATAAAATACCAGTAATTTTAGCATTCTTGACCGATTCCCACTGCCGACTGCGACTTGATAAGAATCCAGTGAGTCAATGTTGTTCTGAACTGAACAACGCGAAGTTACCTTGCGATCAAAACTTCAGAGTTCAATCCTATCCGTGTGCGACTTTCTGTCCAAAGTGCGAGAAAAAAAAGGCGACTTCATCTATACGCTCTAAACAAAAACATTGATATTTAGTATTTGTTAAGTATGAGTTTTTTGTATAGTTTATGTGAATTTGTTTTGTGTTCGGCGGAAATAAATTGTTTAGTATGATTTGACGTTTGTTATTGGGTAAACGTAGAAGTACAGTGGCAACACCGTAGTGGCGCGCCTTCATGCGAGCGAGGTGATTTCGCTTCGCCGTGTGTCATTGGAAATCAAAGTTTATCTGTTTTTTTCTCGAAATATAATCCGTTTCTAATCCTCTAGTGATATTATTGTGATTATGTGCCGTTATCTTATGAGTGGCGGAGGTGTATGATAAGGGTAAGATAATAATGTAAATACTTACTAATGTTTGCCCGTAACAGGCGGTGCTTCAAAAAACACAAATTCATTCAAAGCATGATTGCAATATTATAATAATTATATGATATTTATTTCTTAGCGTATTTCGGGTGTTTTGTAACCTTACAAGTTTGACCCTGGTGCATAAATTTAATCAATTGTGGTGTTTGTAAATTATTTTATTGATGTAAATTTCAATGTTTTTGCTTATTTCTTGTGGTAAGACATATCATTCCATGTTTTGGTTATGATATCATTTGTATGAGGTTATTGCAAGTTTTATCAACCTTGTTCATTCCTGTTGGAATCTTGTTAGAGTGTCTAAACTTTGTTTTAGACCATCATGGTATGTTTACATGTTTTCTAATAATTTTTGCTACATAATTGTCTCATTATCAGAAATACTAATGAACACAGAAAATCACCAACTTACCTCCAAGTTGGTTTTGTCTAGTAAGTTACTTACCTTCAACTTAACAAATGTAAATTAATCATATCTCTGCAGGTTAAGTTACTTACTAACTTTATAAAGTCACTTTATTTTTTTCATATTATCTTGAACAGAATATCTGTATAAGTTTGTGAAAACTTAACATAACCAAGGCAATAAATAGGTTTTACTTTTAAAATAAATTTGTAAAACTGCATGAAGGCAAAGAAAAAATATGAGGGTACCTTGAACATTCTCAAACATGTACTTATTACATTTTACTTACACACACCAAATCTAATTTAAACATGTGAAACTATACCTGAAAATTTTATTGTAAGTACATGTAACTTAACAATTCTATTAACACACTAATTAGGTTACTTTCCAGTTACACTAATGAGTTATTCAAAATTAAAATGTTTTATTTTAACTATACCCATAATAGGTACTTTTATAAAGTTAAAAAATAGTTGTACAGTTCTTCATATTGGGTCATATGAAGAAGTACCGGAAAGAAACTCCATTAACATTTAACAAACTTAAAACCTACCTATTATATTATTCTTTGGTTTACAATTTCATTTCTCTAACAAGAGACTACAGTTCGATGTGAAGATTAATGTAACCACTTTGTAGTCTAGTATACTTAACCTATGTGCAAATGCTATGTCTTGCTACTATTCCCCGAAGAGTTAAACAGAGGTGCAGTAATGTAGACCACAAATATATTAAAGTCTTATGTAATGGGTCCAAGCTTCAGGCACAAGTCCCAAAATTGTTAAGGAACAGCGGTCAACCTGGGAATAAAACCCAGAACCTTTAATGTAGCAGTTGAATTTGGTACCACTATGTTAATGACTTAGTTTCAATGTTTCCGACTTAAACATGTTGCTATGTTTTCATTTCAAAAAAGGTTACTATTAACTTTTTGATGTATGTTAATCTTTTCCAAATAATTTCCAATCAACCAACCAAGTCCATCTTGTGTGAGGTGACAGTATTGGTGCTAATACTAAAACATAGATTAAAAGTGGTGGTCCAGTTGACAAAATATTTTTTCCATGCACACCAGAGGACAATTAGGCAGCCCACTTGATTAAAGAAGATTGCAGGTACTTTAAAAAATAAATTATGTTGAAATGTGTTGTAAATGGTAGGTCAATAACTGGAGTACTTGAATACAGTGCAACTAGATATGAATTTTCAAAAGTACTTTCTTTAATGGTCTAATTGAAATAAAACATTTTGACTTTGACTTAAAATCGCCTTTTGAGAAAAGGTCGAAAATAGGTGACAACAAACAATTGTTTGACCTCTATAACTTCTGTTTATCCAATCTGTATTAACAGGGCAAAGACCTCTAATTTATTTAATGAAACTTTTTCTAAATTAAAATAAAAGAAAAGCACAAAATATGTTCCACTTCTTCAACATAAAGTGCACCACAATTACTGAATATTTCATTGTAACGGGTTTAAACTATTTAATGAGACTCGGTAGTCTTCAAACTTGATTCTGTAGCTTTGATTATGATAATTATGATATAATCATTCCGCTCCATATTATTACTGCAAGCTAATTAATTATTTTCTGACACAGACACACACATAAACATTTCAGACATTAACACACACAGTGCAATCACTAGCGTAACAAGTCAATCTCTCCCACAGACTAACTAATTGGTGCAAATCAAAACTAAATGCTCTACCATTTAAGTTGTTAAACAAGCCAATACAGAGCTTCAGTTAGATTTTTTTCTAAATCGACACATTATCGGCTGTGTTGTTCATTGTTTGCCGTATTTGTATTTAAGTAGAATGGATTTTTTTGTGTCATGGAAATTTACAAAAGGAGCTGTGGCAGAATGTCTCTTCCTTATTTTGACCTTCAGCCTTTACTTGATTCAGGCTTCGATCTTAGGGATGGTAAAGTCGTGAACTTGACATTATCGATATAACATACCAACACGCCTGTATTTCCTGAAGGGTTAGGCAGAGGCGTACTAATGTACACCCACAGTTCGCCGGTATGTTTAGGTCCCATGTAATAGGGGGCGAGCCTATTGCCGAGCCAACTCCGAGCTGCTACTGGGAATTTTATAGAAAAACCCAATAACACTGCTCGACCTGGGAATCGAACCCAGGACCTCTAACGTAGCAGTCGCGCTCAGGACCACTTGGCTAATGAGGCAGTTACATTATCGATATTTACAAGGATATTCCGATTTTGATCTTTTATGGTCCCTTTTTAAATATTTAATTCACTAAGGTCACTTTTTATCGTGTTGGAATAGCTGCTACATAACATAACATAATCAACCCATATACTGTCCCACTGCTGGGCACGGGTCTCCTCTCAGAATGACAGGGATTAGGCTATAGTCCACCACGCTAGCCTAATGCGGGTTGGCAGACTTCACACGCCGTCGAGAAAATCTCTCAGGCATGCAGGTTTCATCATGAGGTTTTCCTTTACCGTTGTAAGCGAGTGATAATTAATTATTAATTAAGCACATGATTATGAAAAGTCAGAGGTGCGTGCTTTGGGTTCGAACTCGAGACCTACGACATGGCAGTCCAGTGGTCATACCCCTAGGCTATCAGCTGCTATAGGCTGCTTCTATAGTTGCCACGCTCTGAATAAATTAAAACAAACGGAATGGAAATTGCCAAAAGTGAACTGCCGAGTATGTAATTTAACCTAGCAGGTACCAGGCCCACTGGATACTATTTTGTTGTTCAGTCTCGAACCACCCTCGCGGTACGTATCGGTCTTGTCCCGCCATCTCTTTCAGAGCTTTACGCATATAAGTTATCGCATGACACACATCGAAGCCACCTTTTTCTAAGTCGGGTAGGCATCTAAGTCGTATCGCCACCTTTTTCTGGGTCGGGTACGCATCTAAATCGGCGTACCGCCCACCATCATACCTTTCTATACACACCTTTAATATCCTTACATAATAAAAAACAAACAGAGCGTCTGTCTGTCTGTTCCCGATAAATTCAAAAACTACTGAACGGATTTTCATGAGGGTTTTATAAATACACAGTGTTTCATGAGGAAGGTTCTAAGCTAAACATCACGCTCAGACCCTAAGGAACGCTCTGTATATTGATGAAAACCGCATTATTGAATAAAGCGGGTGAAATCACGCCCAAAAAAAGCTAGTTGTGGATAATTGGCATAGTTAATTGTTGGTTTGTGAATTTTTCCCGTGTGTAATTTCTCCTGAGCCATCCTCATCGTCAAGTCTTATGCTATACTAGCTTCTGCCCGCGACTTCGTCCGCGTAGCGTGATGATATATAGGCAATAGTCTTCCTCAATAAATGGGCTATCTAACACTGAAATAATTTTTCAAATCCGACCAGTAGTTTCTGAGATTAGCGCGTTCAAGCAAATAAACAAACAAACAAACTCTTCAGCTTTATATATTAATATTTATATTATACTAGCTTCTGCCCGCGACTTCGTCCACGTAGCGTGATGATATATTATAGCCTATAGCCTTCCTCAATAAATGGGCTATCTAACACTGAAATAATTTTTCATATCGGACCCGTAGTTCCTGAGATTAGCGCGTTCAAGCAAACAAACAAACAAACAAACTTAACATAACATACCATCACGCCTGTATTCCCCAAAGGGTTAGGCAGAGGTGTACTAAGGTACACCCACAGTTCGCCGGTATGTTTAGGTCCCATGTAATAGGGGGCGAGCCTATTGCCATTAACCGGGCACAATTTCCAAACTCCGAGCTGCTACTGAGAATTTCATAGAAAAACCCAATAACACTTTGCTCGACCTGGGATTCGAACCCAGGACCTCTAGCGTAGCAGTCGCACTTGGGACCACTAGACTAACGAGGCAGTCTTATCAGGCAGAGGCAGATTATTATATTATATGCTATATTTGATCCAGGATTCCATCGGCATCTAACAATATTTCACCGTGGGTGAGCCATGCTTCGGCGCGAATGGGCCGGCTCGACCGGAGTGATACGGCTCACAAAAAACCGGCGTTACCGGCCGGTATCGCTTACCATCAGGCGATCCGTCTTATCGTTTGCCCCCGTATGCCATAAAAAAAATATTACACAACTGGACGCCGCAACGTGGGTGCGATGCAATACACACACACATTATGTATGCCACATGCGAGTCAATCTCTCATTCCAGCTAATTGGTCTAAATGAATGACTGCGGCCGTTCTAATTAATTGACTTCAAACATTGACGCGGTGTACTGGGATTTTGTTTATTTGATTTTGTTTGCAAGAATTGTGGCTAGACACCGGCTGTTGCTTCGCATCCCAAAAGGATTCATTATGACTGCTTCTAGGCGGCGCATCAAGATGAAACATACACGAGATTTTAAGGGCTCAAGTAATATAACTCTGAAAAATGTATCTCATTTCGTGTAGTAGTTTTTGCATGATGCGCGTACAAACAAATAGGCAGACTAATAAAAAATCTAAAGATAATTGTTTTGATGTCGATTACTCTTATAAAGATAGACTCATATTTTTTTTCTTAATTTTCTCAACGGGTAAGAATACAGTTCCTCACTGCTATTCATATCTATACTAATCTATACTAATATATAAAGCTGAAGAGTTTGTTTGTTTGTTTACTTGAACGCGCTAATCTCAGGAACTACTGGTCCGATTTGCAAAATTTTTTCAGTGTTAGATAGCCCATTTATTTAGGAAGGCTATAGGCTATATATCATCACGCTACGCGGACGAATCGCGGGCAGAAGCTAGTAATAATATACTTATAGGCATCTCGTAAGAACCGAGAAAATTTCTGACTAGACCGATAGTAGGACAGTTAGATCCCAAAAGGTCCTACATTAGTACACCTCTGCCTCGCCCTTCAGGGAGTACAGGCGTGAAAGTATGTTAATTACTATGAATTCCCTCAAAATATATTTCAAAACAACATTTCTAAATTCTGTCTATTGAGATTCACAGACAACTTTATTATAATAACTGGTAAACGACCTTCGTCGTATCTGCGCCGGCGCAGGATCCGAACAGCGTGATAACAACGCGAATCTATTAATAAATTAGCTCTAAACTGTTTGTTTTACGGGATTCTGTGTTTGGTTCGTTAATTTTTGTTCAGATACTAGAGGATTAGCAGACATTTATGTTTTAAGTACGCGTAGTTAAGATTGATAGAAATAACGCACGGACTAGCTACTTGTTAATAAAAAATATGATTTGCTCTAGTCAAGATTGACTGCGTAACCTTTTCGACTTGTTGAACTGGTTTCGTTCTTACCTTGCTGCTGGGTGTCATCATAATCATCATAACTATCCTAAAATGCGTCGCAAGTCGAATATGCGTCCATATTAAATAATACAATAAACAAAAAAATAAGTAAATCATACAAAAAATACCGGATCTCTTTGCAAAGACTTTTATAGTTTACCAAATCTGATGTAATGCTGGGCCTTGTCAAAGGTTTGTACACAAACTGCTGACTTCCTGGAACAGCTGTTTGGTATGGTAGCTGTCATATTATTTTAACGTGTGTCGTGTATGTTAACATGACATTTGACCTACAACCGTAATCGATTAAAAATGTGATATCACTCGATCCCGAAACTCGAACTGGAAATCCTGGGGCTTTTATAAACTACAGGATTTCGTCAGCGTCCTTGAAATGAAACTACCTATTACGGATTTTGTTGAGTTGTATTGATATTATTTAATTCCCGAAGTTTCGGATCCTTTACAGCACCCATGGTCACGGGTAGACTGAGGTGTTGGACGTCTTAATGTCAAAATTACTGACAGCTACCTTACATTTTAGGTAATTGTTTTAGCGACAGGGAAAGTCTGTGTTCAGCCGTAGGCGTTCTTTGGCAGATGTGATGTTGATGATCAATTGAGCACAGTGCTTGTGCATTGGCGAGTAACATTTTCCCAGAGTTGAAGTGGTGTTTTATCGGCCTCCACAAAATCTGGCGAGGTTAGTTGTAACTTGCTTTCATTCTACTGGAAAATTAGTAATACATTATTTCCCCAGACCCAGGTTGTTTTTAGTAAAAAAAACTTTTCCCTACTCTAGGATTTTCTCCTGTATCGTGGGTACGTTAACAAACACAAATTCTCACATACATACACTAAGACATCTAGAACCGGAACAACTACCTGTAGATCATACAAATATTTGTTCCGTGTGGGGATCGAACCCACAATACGTGTCGCAAGCCGATCGCTCAGCCGCTGCGCCAAACGGATCTCATACATTTCTTCCTATATTTAGCAATCTGACAATTTATCATAAGGAAATTAATGAACAATAGAGTCCAAATACCTAGTAGCTCTAGGATTATTTGTCCGTTTTCCTGTATTCCGATAAAATATAACCATATAATAAAAATTATTGAATACCTAGATTTTAGTAGATGCTTATTTTTGTTACTGTAGGAATTATTGATCGAACGTCGAGCAGCTGGCCAGCAAAAATTTTGGGGAATAGGTGGGCTAATCATTGCCCTTAGAATACAAATCTTCTAGTAGTACACTTTCGGATAGGTTTGAAACTCCGTTACTGGAATTCATCTGGTATCACCGCATGCCAAATATTCTGCCATTAATAATGTGCTAACATTATCGTGTAATAGTTTGAAGGCAAATGTAGCCACTACTGGGTAAATGGGACTTAACCATTGAGGATTTAATATGACAATCCTACTGGTATTGCTGGAGTCTATAAGCTGAGTTTGCTGCTTATCATCAAGACGCACGTATGCTTGTTAGTTATAGCAATAGCAATGAAAAAATATCCACGCACACTTAGTGATACTATTCCAATAGACCAGTACTTAGTAGTTATTGTAAGGATCTCGCTATCTCTATCCTTCTGCGTTAATTTGGCATCGATGTCTTTTTTAGATTTTCTGTAAACCAAGTTTAATAATTATTAACTGTTTCCTCTTGATATCCAGTTTCCAATCCAGAGGGTTTTCTCCAAAACCTTATCGCTGTTACACAAAAAACTTGTCGATTCTTTCATGCGTTTAAGTTCATTGGGTAGGGCTTGCATTGTCTTGTTAGTTTTATTACAACTTAATAGATCGCTTTATGCCCATCATCAGCTCATTTCCTGTCCCACGGCTGCTGATGGATCTGCTCTGAGAGAAGGGTTGGCTATCGTCCAGCACGCAAGCCGAGTCCTTGTTGGAAGACAGATAAATGCGAAAGTTTGTGAGGATGGATGGCTGGATGGATGTTTTATTATGTTATGTTATGTTTTACTCTTTCACGCCAGATCAGTTGATCGGATCTGGATAAACTTTGGCAGAGAGATAGATTATAGTCTGAAATAACAAACAATCGGAAAACACACATATAATATGAGGTCTACGACTGCGTGACTGACTGGCAGAAGTTACTAATATGATAAACTAGCGACCCGCCCGCGGTTTCACCCGCGCTGCCCCGTCCCTAAGAGTCGTAGCGTGATGTTAAATAGCTTAAAACCTTCCTCTTGAATCAATCTATCTATTAAAAAAAACCGCATCAAAATCCGTTGCGTAGTTTTAAAGATCTAAGCATACATAGGGACAGACAGCGGGAAGCGACTTTGTTTTATAATATGTAGTGATCTATGGACAAAGGCACGGGGAGGTCTTATAACCTCTGCAGACACACCTTCAGGGCCTACGCAGAGATCAATCAACCAACGTTATGGACTCATTAAAATAAATGTCAATTTTATGCTAAACTTGTTTGTTGTTGATCTGAGCTGGTTATAAAATTATCGTTAGGAGCCCGTATACATTAAACCGTTACATTTAACGGTCTTACTTAACAACTGAATATTACCATAATTATTGTTGCTTGGCAAACATATTACTAAATCATACCATCACGCCTGTATAAGTTTGTTTGTTTCTAGGTGTCATGGAAGAGGCAGATCAGATCCTTTTGCCATAGCCGGGTACAAATCCGTACGCCTTAAATACTGAGCTATCAGTTATTATACTCAGTTCAAGATGTTTACTTTCTTCCTAATTCTATTCTTTTCATTATTTTCTTTTGATGTCGACGATGGCTTTTAGAACAAGAAGTATAAGTACTCCAGGGAAAAGATCGAGACAGCAAGCTTGTATTACAAGCTCAAGGTCTTCAAAGTATGTAAAATATGATTAGTGGAAATGTGAGGATTCGTACCTAGTGATAGGTAACATTCGCGAAAATTTGTATGTAAATAGAGTCGCCGGCACACCTTTATTATGTTCTCTACTTTAAAATGTCATTGACAGGTACCTATATATTGAGCGTTTTGTAATAAGGACAACAATAGTTTGTAGAATCAAAGAAATTAATACTTCGATAAAGTGTTTAAATATCTATGTCAGTTCATTTACCTCTTATGAAGGGCGGCCATTGTTGGGAACTCCAATTACAACGCAGACATTGTTATATTGTCGTTTGAAAAGATCTACTTATTCTTCTTTTAATAATTTACCAAGTAGTTTTATTCGAATGAACGAGTTTATGCTTTAAATTTGTGGTTCCCGACCTTTTTTTGACCAGAGATCACTTTATTTTCCTTGTTACTTATCTTGTTATCAGGGACTACAAAGTTAAAGTGAAATAAACTGTGTTAATCTTAAAATTGAATTTAGTCAAAACTTATAACATAAGTTCCTTCTTTATATTCTTTTTTTAATAAAAAAACGTGTCCCCACAGTAGGATTTTCTCCTGTATCGTGGATGCGTTTACAAACACAAACACCCAGACCTGGAACAACTACCTGAAGATCATACAAATATTTGCTTCCGCTACGCCAAAACATTTACATATTTCGCGAACCATATTTGAGCTCTTGTGGGCCACTGGTTGGGAACCACTGCTTAATGAACTGCAGCGGTAAACCAACTATTAAAGCGCAGATTTCGACTTGTCAACAAATGGTCGAATTGAATATCCACCGTTGCGCTATACAAGGTGCCGATTTAGTAGGCCCGTCGAAGGGGGAAATCTCCCCGATGATCTCAGCAACTTCTACGAAACCATATTTGTGAAAGATAAATACATCTTCCTATACAAAAGAAGATAGACCATATTTAGACATGTATGAAGGAGAAGTTTTATTTCGTATCTGTTATGGGTATCAAATCGAGAGTTGATGATGGTTAGACAGGCAGACTTATGTAAAAGCCTCGGACTTGTCCATGAGGTGGCAACCAGTAAGCCCTAAATATGTCAAAAATATAATTAAAAACATGAATACAAATAAATCACCGGGAAGCGATCTTGTGCGAATGTCCGACCTTAAAGTAATTATTGATAAAGTGAGCCCCGTTTTAGCTAAACTAGTAAACCTAAGTGTCAAGAACTACAAATTTCCAAACAAGCTTAAAGAGGCAATAGTCCGCCCAATTCACAAAAAAGGTGATCGCAAAAATTTTTCAAACTTCAGACCTATTTCAATATTATCTAGCATAGATAAAATCATAGAAAAGTGTATCGTCAACCAGTTAAGTAACTATCTACAAAAAAATAACATCATTAACGAGTGTCAACACGGTTTTTTAAAAGAAAAAAGTACAAATACATTGCTTACAAAATTCACAGACAAAATAAACAGTTACTTAAATGATAAAAAGTTTGTTATTTCAATATTTTTTGATTATAAAAAAGCATTCGACACTTTGCAATTCGATACCATTCTAAATGCAATGGATGAGTGCGGGGTGAGAGAACCACTGAACCCATGGTTTCGTGATTACCTCACCGCGCGCTCCTACCGTGTGAAGGTGGAAGAGGCGCTAAGCGACAGAGTCGAGGTGCGGAGTGGGGTGGCGCAGGGCTCGGGATGTGGACCAATTTGTTACCTTATGCATGTTAACAGCTTGTGCCGAGTGCTACAGCATTGTTCAGCGTATATGTTTGCAGATGACCTGTGCATACTTCGCTCCGGAACTAACATAGATGATACCTACCAGCTAGTTCAACAAGATATAGACGCGGTTGTTAAATGGTCGCACGACAATGGCATTATATTAAACGCTAGTAAAACTAAATTAATGTTAATTCATTCGCCATATTTACGACCTCATAGTGCGACTCCACCTTTATTTACCCACGATTATACATGTCACCATAATAACTTACTGGACTGTAAATGTGAACCTATCGAAACAGTTGACTGTGTAACCTACCTTGGCATGAAAATAGATGAGAACTTCTCTTGGTCCCAACACGTAGATTACATTTCTAGTAAATTAAGAATATTACTAAGTAAAATGTACCACCTAAGCTTTAAAGTTCCTATTAATATATTAAGATGTATTTATATGTCATTAGTAGATTCTATTATGAGTTATGCTCTTGACAGTTATGGGTTAACATTCAAAACTAACTTAGATAAATTAGAAGCTCTTCAAATTAGATTCTTAAAACTGCTTGTTACTAAAAAAACTAAAAACAGTTGTAAGGGAGATTATAGAAAATTATTTAAAATATGCAAAATTCTACCGATCACTTTAAAACATAAATATCTTTTATTAGTAAACCACCACAGTACCCAAGAGCATAACTTAACTCACGTATACAACAACCATAATACACGATCTATGGCTGCTGGCAGATTCAATGTACCCAGAGTCACCAATTACTTTGGTGACAGAGCGCTGGACAAGAGAATACCATACCTATTGAACAGTCTGCCGGCAGACATAAGGAGTGAAACAAACCCAATTAGATTTAGACGTAAATTAAAACTATATTATTTAGAAATGTTTTAGTTTTATTTATGTGTAAGTTTAAATAATATTTAGTTATTAAGTAAATGTATGTATGTCTAGAGACTCATCGACCCCACAGTCAAACCATTGCAACGGTTTTGTGGGGCTTAGCTATAAGTTACTTACCTTTTTGGAATAAAGATAAATAAATAATAAAAATAAAAAAACTCCAATCTATTATGGTTTACGGAAGCCTCCCGAAAGGATTTAAATGCGTGCTCAGTAATTTCTCTCTCACTCTCTCACCTATACACGACGGAACACAAACCTATTTAGTGCTGGACTTGTGTGACGGCAATAGGCTTTTTATATCCTTGGTGGGTTTACGCTTGATCGCCAGTTCGCAATTTTCAGGCTGCTCCATTATTTCACGGGATCCAACAATACATCGGCAAAATTTGTGTACAATGTCACATCTCTGCTGAACCTGCTGGAGAAAAGTGTCATAGTAATAGTATACATGTCGTTTTGTTAAAAGTAAAATGTTTTTATATCTCATTCTTCGCTTTTTCCGTTCAATTACTGACGACAACCGACGGCGACATATGTCGGAACCATTCGCCTAATAGGGATGTTGTCGAATTTTGAAATGTTATTTCCTATCTGTAGGCGAAACTAATGGTCGTATTGTGGTCGTAAACTTTTAGATATTTTTTATAGGTTTTGATAGTTTTCCTTAAACGAAAAAAAATATTGTTTCATTATTGTGTGTGTGTTGAAGTTGAAAATTAAATACTTACTTATTTACTGTAATAGAACTCATGCATAGTTTATATATTCTCTGCTTTGTAAATCGCCGGACGTTGTATAAAAACAACAATAATCTTTTGCTACGTTTGTCTTGCGTTGTAAGTTATTTTGTTCAGTATAAGGGTCTCCCTACACCTATAGACGCGGCACTGGCTTGAGTCGGGTGCGTATCAACACGCTACTTTGGAAAGCCAAGTCAAGGAGCTGAACTGAGTCGAAACAAGTTGTTTACCGTGTACTGGTTTTTACGATAGGAGAGCCATGTTTCAGTACGAATGGGCCGGGTTGACCGGAGTGATACGACGGCCTAAAAAAAAACCGGCGTCAAACAACGCTTACGTCATGTTTAGCCAAGTGAGTGAGGAAACCGGATGCCCAAACCCTTTTAAAAGGCGGGCAATGCACTTGAAGACTCTTCTGGTGTTGCGGGTGGCAATGGGCGATCACTTACCATCAGGCGATTAGTCTGCTCGTTTGCCTATAAAAATAAACATTTAAACAAATATTGATCCTATAAAAATAAACACTTGTGCCATCTACATTATTTTCAGAATAAGCCGATTCTGCGTCGATAAGTGTAAGAAGTCCCTAAATGTGTATGCGATAAATGTGTCTGAAACAATCATAAATATGAATGGGACTGTTTGTTATGGATTACCTAAGCTATTTTTTGTTTCTTCTGTTTGGAAAATAAACAGGAATCTGAAGCAAATTCTCGTTGAATTGTACGTATTTTTCCGATTTTCTCAAGGTCTTTCAGAGACATGTCTGGACTTGGTTTTTTCTTTTCATTTATTCTTCATTGTTATGGATCTTGACTCTGGAAACATCATTATTTTTTTATAGCATCCTGAAAATAATCTCGAGGCTTTTTGGACACGAAACCTTACACGGTTTTACTCCTTTCTATTGGTTCGGAGAGTTTGGAATTCGAATCATCGACCGAATTTTTTGTTTGATGGTATCCCCATCTATTATCAGTCCAGAGTAAATGTGGTATACTTAAATCTTTAAATCTACTATTATAAAATTGTAAAAAAGATGTTTGTTACCGGTTGGAGCCAAAACTACTGAATAGATTTTAATTTTGTTATCACTGTTAGATAGTATTGCTCCAACTTAAAAACTGTAAACTAGGTATACTTCTTATCTCAAGTAATTCAATGGATCCTGAGATACAGCTTGTCCTCTCCGATGTATAGAGACCCATACAAAGAAGAGATCGTGAATGTTGGTTTTTTATTTTTACTCCTAATATAGCTTCATGCGAGCGAAGCCGCGGGCAAAAGCTAGTTGTCCCATATAATGTAATTACCTAGTCCAAATAATTGAACTGCGCTTTTGTGGTCACTTCTCTGGAGAATTTCATGACACAAAATACACTGAGTTATTTGTATCATGAAAAACCGTATGAGTAACGCTCTTACAGCTTCCTGAGTTTTTCCCTACATAAACAAGCTCTTATAGACTTGCAAATTGCCAAAGTAAATATTAATTTTGTGCCGGCTGTCCGGTCTATACAATATGCATGTCCGCCATTGTCTGTGAGAGTCGGGAGAATCGTATACTTTTGCTATACTGTTGTTTAATATTGTTACATAGATACTGTCAGACAAATCACGCCTGTTTCCAATTAGGGTAGGCAGAGACTATACATTTCCACCTGCGACGATCCTGGCACACCACTTTCGCTTCATCTACGTTCAATAACCCCCTCATTGTGCCCTCATGCATGATCGTCGGTTAAGGGTGCTCTTAACCTGATCTTTTTTGAGAACGTCCGCAATTTGCTTGTGGTACTTTCGCCGAGGTCTCCTTCCTATTATAATATTTTTGATTATTATTTTGCTTGTTGTACATTCTTCTTGGGGGTTAAAATGGTAGGCTTTGATGAATCACATGGCAAAGTTTCTCTGCCTGTTTATTTATTGTTTTCACGCCTAAACCGCTGTACCTACCAATTTTGATGAATTTTGGTATATAGATAGATTGAAAAAAATAATAAATAAATTTGACCCTGAAGATCTCAAAGGATTGTTGTGATTTGTACACTTTACTTTACATTAATTTAAGGTTTACAAAGAATATTATTCCACCTATCTCCCAGTTTTAGTATTTGGTCAACAAGTACCCATTCAAAGTTATGCATTTGTAATATCAGTAGGATTAAAAGGCTTCTCCGTCTAAAGTAGTAATACCCGCCCTAGATTACCGACGGAAATTGGCTTTTACTGCGGTAAACGAAGAGGCCGACATGCCAGTGGCTCATCCCCACTTAAAAATTAGGTACTTTTTGACTTACAAACACTACCTAAAGATTTCATTTATTTTTACTAGGGAAAAACTACTAAATTTCAGGTTATTAGAGAAAAACTGAATAAGATTAAAAAAAAACATGTAAGTATCTTCTTAATCGATGATCAGACAGGAACCTTTAAATGGGACCATGAAGAGGAGGGCAGTATATATATGATTGTGAATCGAGATCCATTCACAAACGGTGAATTGAGAACCTCCTCCTTTTTAAAAACGCTTAAAGAGCATTTTACCGGTTCAATAATACATAATCTCTCATAATCTGGGTTCTTTGGTTACTAGGGATGGTAAGCATGAGAGTGACATTGAAAGGAGAGTGAGTGCCGGTAATCAAGTGAATGGAGCGCTGCACACTTTCATGAATAGCCGAAGTGTGTCCGAAAAGGCACGGCGGGCTGTAATTGGGGGTGTGTTGGCGCCGACACTAATGTATGGTAATGAAAGTTGGGTATGGCAGAAGAGACATGAAAGTAGAATAAATGATGTAGAGATGAGAGCGTTGAGAAGTATGTGTGGGGTACTTTGAAAGATAGAGTGAGAAACAGTGTGATAAGGGAGTGGTGTGGTGTGAAAGAAGGTGTAGTAACAAAGATTGAGAAAGGTATGTTAAGGTGGTTTGGGCATGTACAGAGGATGGATGAACGGAGATTGACGAAACGAGTATACATGATGAGTATGGATGGAAGAGTTGGAAGGGTCCGACCTCGACGAACGTACGACAACCAAGTTGCGGCCGTTCTTAGAAAAGGACAGGTTAAGAGCACCCTAAACCGACGTTCATGCATGAGGAGGTTATTGAACATAGATGAAGCGAAAGTGGTATGCCAGGATCGTAGCAAGTGGAATCTATAGTCTCTGCCTACCCCGATGGGAGACAGGCGTGAAAATATGTATGGCTATGTATGTAATAATACCATAATCAACCCATTATTCTGTCCCACTGCTAGGCAGTCTCCTCTCAGAGTGAAAAGAACTAAGTTATAGTCCACCACGCTGGCCGAATGCGAGTTGGTAGACTTCACACGCCGTCGAGAAAATCTCAGGTTTCCTCACGATATTTTCTTTCACTATATTATGGTATATTAATCATATCGGGGCGCTAGTATTAATTCACATAATAGTTTATTTATGATGATAACCGACATAGGTTTATCCCAGTCTTTTGGGACACAAGCTAAACCGTGGGCAACCACTAGTTACAAATAAATTCTCAGAAAATTCTGAAGTATTCTGTCGATGTCCGAAATATTTTATTCCAATTCCATCTCTCGTTGTTACCTTGCCAGATGTTTTGAAGAGTTCTGTGTTTGTTGTGAATCACGAGAAAGTTTTGATTTGTTGGCCAAAGGAAGATGTTTTTTTTCTTTTAAATGGCTACGAAATTGTACAAAAGTAAAGTAAAAGTAAGGACTAGCTTCTGCCCGCGACTTCGTCCGCGTAGCGTGATGATATATAGCCTATAGCCTTCCTCAATAGATGGGCTATCTAATTTTGAAATAATTTTTCAAATCGGACCAGAAGTTCCTGAGATTAGCGCGTTCAAGCAAACAAACAAACAAACAAAATCTTCAGCTTTATATATTAGTATAGATGTTTTGGCTTGGATATCATGAAACTTGTATTTTTTTTATACGTACTTATGTAGAATCTAACAAATAAAGAATCTGTTTTCGCGTGACCAGAGGGCTGGTTTATTCTTCTTTACTAAGTATTATGAAATTGTAAAAAAAGCTGTGTCTGTACATTGTCGATATAAAAAAACAAGTGGGTTAGGGTATATAAACGTCTCCGAACCTAAAAATGTGTTTTTTTTTTATTCTTGTCTGTTTGTTACGGGTTGGCACAAAAACTACTGAATAGATTTTAATTTTATCATCACTGTTAGAAAGATATACTTTCTCCAAGTTAAAATCTGGTGAACTTCTTATCTCAAATAATTAAACGGATCATCCATACAAAGAAGAGATCATCACTGTTGGTTTTTCATTAAATTATTTTTGGGATCGGTGAGCGAATCTGCGGGTAAAAGCTAGTAATACATAAAATTATGTACGAGCAGTTTATAGTGACATATCGGTAGTGGCTTTTCCCGCACACAATGTGAAACTTTACTGGACAAAGTAGGCCATTGTGGTGCTGAAACGCGACCAAGTTACCACTTTCAAGTGCCACGCTTTTTCACAAATGGAAGTAAAGCTTTAGACTTACTTTCAGAAAAGTGTACGTGTTAAAGTGGACTTACTCTTCAGCTTACTTTCACGTGGGAGAGCCATACTTCGGCACGAATGGGCCGGCTCGACCGGAGTGATACCACGGCCTCACAGAAAACCGGCGTGAAACAACGCTTACGTTGTGTTTCGCCGAGTGACTGAGGTTACCGGAGCCCCAAACCCTTTTAAAAGGTGGGCAACGCACTTGTGCTCCTCTGGTGTTGCGGCTTCCATGGGCGGCGGTTATCGCTTACCATCAGGTGATCTGTCTGCTCGTTTGCCCCCCTATCACATAAAAAAAGCATAAAATACGACCGCAGTGCGATGATCCAAGTTTACTTCTTATTTGCGAGACACTGCATTGCATTATGTCCCTAGCTATTTCCTGCGGCTTCGCTCATGTGGCTGTTAGTAGCATTATTGGTTACGGTTTCCACAACCACAACAATGAATATGATTGTGTTATTTAATAATAAAAAACGCCGTACTATCTCCCCAAAGAGGGCAAAGGTTTACTGATATTTCACCGATTTGTTAGTTATCGTTATAGTCAACTATTCTGAGAATTTCAGAGAAAATCCCGGTACCGCTTTTCTCGACGCACCGGAACTTCCTAATGATTCAGTTATGTGATATTTTTCTTTCAACATACCATCACGCCTTTATTCCCCGAAGGGTTAGGCAGAGGCGTACAAATGTACACCCACAGTTCGCCGGTATGTTTAGGTCCCATGTAATAGGTGGCGAGCCTATTGCCATTAACCGGGCACAAATTCCAAACTCCGAGCTGCTACTGGGAATTTCATATAAAAACCCAATAACACTTTGCTCGACCTGGGAATCGAACCCAGGACCTCTAGCGTAGCAGTCGCGCTCAGGACCACTTGGCTAATGAGGCAGTTCATGATTAATTATTAAATGTAAAGTTGATGATTTTTCTTTCAAATTAATCATTAAATTACCTAATACTGCAATTTTGTCTGTATCATACTTATGAGTTTAATTTAAAATTAGTATCTGACAGCGGATCGAAACGGAAGAACCCAAGGATTAATACCTCAATCTTTACACCATCTGTCATCGCATGCTTCATCAAAGAACCATTGAAAAAAAAATACCGGACGGAAAGTCTCGCAAGCTTGCGACATTGCCGCTGTCTTTGTATGCCGCCATTTCACAACACATCCTTCCTTCTCCATTATTTTCATCTAATTGGGTTTATTTATTTTCTAGTCACGTTTCTGAGCATGTTCTTAGTATCTTGTTAGTTTTCGACAGTAAATTTTACCATCACGGGTTGTCTGTATGTTTAAATCCCTTGTAATAAGGCCTCATTGCCATCCAATTTCATAAATGCAAATGCAATTCCATACAGAAACCCAACATCATCTCGATTGGGGAATGGAACTCAAACCTCTAGCGTGGCAGTCCAGAATTTGGGACTGCTAAAATAATGATGCAAGTAGTCAAATTCTTGATGGGTTTAGTTTTATAGATAAGGAACTACCATTCAAATAGACATCTACCATTCAAAACAGACCAAAATACATGAACATTAGAAAGCATAAATGTTTAAGTATTTCACGTCGCTTTAATCTGGCTTTAACAGCATGGCCTTAATACCCAACCTAAAGCTGACACGAATATTGGCTTTGTTGTCTAAAAAGGCAACGGTAACATAGCTTGCGAAGGCGGCATAGAGTGTTTTCGACGTGTACCCTCTAGTCGGGGCTCTGAACTATCTGACATAATATAACTTTAACAGTTTCTTAGTTATTCCCCCTCAGCATCACTACATAGTATAAAACAAAGTCGCTTCCCGCTGTCTGTCTGTCCCTATGTATGCTTAGATGTTTAAAACTACGCAACGGATTTTGTAGCTGTTTTTTTAATAGATAAAGTTATTCAAGAGGAAGGTTTTAAGCTATTTAACATCACGCTACGACTCTTAGGAACGGGGCAACGCGGGTGAAACCGCAGTAGGGTAGCTAGTAACTGATATAATAATACCTTACCAGTTTCTTGGTTATTCCCTGAGATATTACTATTTTGAAGAAGAGTCTAGCTAAAACGATAATGTCTTGATATTTCTCTCGGGTGTTGAAGAAAGTCGGAAGAATTTACACTCCCATTTCTTCAGACTTTATATTTTATGTCCGGCAGCGTCAGAAGAGGTCGTCCTAGAAGGACATACGCCGATCTCATTGGCGACGTCCTTCAAAAAGGTCAGGTGCGTAGTACTCGCAACCGGCGCGTATGTATGAGAAGATAAAACAAAAGAAGTATGCGAATCGTAGCAAGTGGCGGTCTATTGTTTCAGCCTACCCCTGTGGGAGACAGGCGTGAGTGTATGTACTATGTATGTCTGTTATATTTTATGTGTCAGCTTATTTTCAAATTTAAAATATTCTCCCAGGGAAACACCGGACATCTTCATTCCTACACATTAAAATGTTCAGGAGTAGAATCATATGTAGAAGAAAGATTTAAAAAATACTTTCGTGAATAAAAATGGTAAAGTGGCTTATTTTGTTTTAGTACTAGCTGTTTTTCAAAATCGGAACTTATTTTGAGAATAACTCCTTTTCAGAGTAGGTCATTTATGGTAGGCCTTTTGAGAATATAATAACATTACATAGCATACCATCACGCCAGTATTACCCAAAGGGTTCGGCAAAGGTGTAGATAGTAAAGGACACCGACAGTTCGCCGTTGTGTTTAGGTCCCATGTAATAGGGAGCGAGCCTAATGCCATCTCTCATGAGAATATAGTAATTTCCGTAATAAAGTATAAACGTAGTAAACCGGTATATATCAGCTAGGTAGGTATAGCTATAAAATGTTCATCATTATCGGCCCAAAATAATATTGTTTAGAATTTTGGCAGTTTTTAATGAAAATGCATACGATGGAAACACTAGCATTCCACGGAATTCGTTAAGAATATTTCAGGAAATGATTCATTACACCCGCTTAACTCCCTGTCTATAAAAACTGGCAACATTATCGTAATGAAAATGCACAGACGAGGCAAAATAAACACTTTTAAAGACAAGGTCCCACTGAATATCATTCATTTTACGGACAAACAAACATAACATTTTTATGTATGCTTTGTAGGGTAGACGTATATTCGTGAAGATTTCTTTCCAGTGCGTTTTGTACAGTGAAATGTGTGTGTTCTTACTAATTACAGTGATAGTGATCATTTCAAATGATTTTGTAGTGATTTTCGAAAAGTTTGAAGTTTCTAAATTCGTCACGGTTTTCCAAACTAAATATTTCCATTTGGATTGTTGTGAAAATACCTTTGCAGTTGTTATTTTCGTCTGGTAATTCTTGGAAAAGCCTCGTTCAGAGTTGTTTGTGTCTCAAACCAAGTTCAATATCGCTACGTTTCTTTATCAAAATAATTTAAAAAAGTTAGTCTATTTATCGCAATCACAGGTGCTGTGCTGCTCCTAGGCTTGCTAGGTCGAGCAGTTTTATTGGCTTTTTGCTTTTACAATATCTGTCTCCTACTTTGAGTTTGGTTTTGTGCCCAGAAAATGCAAACGGGTCGCTTATTACATATAGCTTCTGCCCGCGACATCGTCCGCGTAGCTTGATGATATGTAGCCTATAGCCTTCCTCAATAAATGGGCTATCTAACACTGAAAGAATTTTTCAAATCGGACCAGTAGTTCCTGAGATTAGCGCGTTCAAGTAAACAAACAAACAAACTCTTCAGCTTTATATATTAGTATAGATATAGATAGATGACCTAAAAATAACCTGTGGATGTAGATCAGTACGCCTCTGCCTAGCACTTCAGAGAATACAAGCGTGCAGTAAAACATTAAAGTACCTACTACTTATTTTGATAAACGTTCTTTGTCACTTGCAAATACTCTTATAAAGAAGTACTTAAGTCCCTACTGACATGAAGGTGTTATTCTATATATCTGATCAACCATTCGTTACTGTGACAACCCTAAGCTGACAGGATCACACGGCCTAAAGAATCCAAATCCAGGTCACTTGGCCGCTTGAAAAATAGCAGAAATAACTCCAAAGGCCTCCCTATTTATAACAGTACCTATGTCCCCTACCTGACGGTTGATTAACCATCACACGCAACCGCTTATGCCCATATATTGATTGGTTTTATCTCCGTGAAGCGTAGGCGCTTACTGGTAGTTCATGATAATATACGTTGACTGATGGCCGGTTTCTCGGTCGCATTGTCGAATTTACCTTAAAATCCTAGTGGTTGGGTTCTGAAGACCCCTTTTCTTGTTTTCTTCATTTGTGGATGTGGACTCATTTAGTGATGTGACAATGTTGCCTTCAGAAGATCATTTATCATTGCATTGTATTGTATATCATGGGTATGTTAAGGATTTCCGATTCTGTGGAAAGTCTTTGAATCTTTTCCTATAATTTCTCCTGTCGTCATTAACGGTAGAATACTAGAATTGACATATTCCTCTCTCAAGATGCTATTTAGCCCTGTCTTCCACTACACTTATTTAATAAATTTGGCTATCTTCTTTAGGTTATATATCAACTTGGTGAAGGCTATGTTTACCCGTTATCGGGGTCTCCATTCTAGTTCAGCTAATAAAGCCGCTTTTGATTAATAATATTATAAATTTCGATTGCTAAGAATCTGCTTTGGGTTCTAAATACGAATTGATTGCTGAAGAAATGCTTAACATAGCCTTTTTAGCCTCCTGATCTCATTTACCCAGTCCATCGCTACTTATAAAGTTGGTCTATAATTCAGGACTAACCATATTCAAAGAATCCATGTTTTACTGGGCTATATCCAGGGATCTTGGAAATTTTATCGACCAAATAAAACGGGCCTCCAATGTTAGGCCCGTTACGTAGCTATAAGAAGCTACAAGTGCCTATAAAGCTGGTTACATTTGGCAACAGGTGGCCCCTAACCTTGCCCAAACACGCAGCACTTCAAAGTCACATTGTTTAACAATTCTATTCGTTTTATTCGGTAAACATTTCCATGTTTTCTTTCTTTTATTCAGTAATTGTTGTGTTAAACATCAAACGTTGTCCTACGCCATAGATATTCTAGTACAGCTTCACTTCATTCCCTCTTTGGAGCTTACAATTTCCCGAAATATTAGATATGTTTTCTTTCTTTCTTTCAATCACCTTTTGTATTGTATCGATAACAATATCATCTGTTTCTCAGTCTTCTACCTTGTTAGTCAATTTACCTAAAACTATTCGCATCCCCCATTCCATAACCCACATGAAACCTTATGATCTGATAAGAAATAACGAACCATACCTGCAAGAGGTCTTCAAAACCGAATTACCATCTAAAGGTTCCTGCCACAAGGTTGAAATCCGTCTAACAATTACCTGAAATCAGTGCTGTTCAGATGGTCATAAGTGAAAATCGGAAGTTAATATGGTACATTGCCGTCTGTATGGTCGCCATAGTGTTTGGTTATTACTTCGTAGACTTAAAACGCGCGTGGTATAAGTTTTTGTTGCATACTTTTTATATCGTGTGCGATTTGCTGAAGCTTCTCATGAAATTAGTGGAACTTGATGTGAATTGAAGATGGTATGATTCGAGTGGGTAAGTTGAGAGCACGAAAAAGTAAGTTCACTTATAATTTTTATCATATTGATTTATGCTTAGATACAAATTACATTATACTAACCTATACTAACACTCGCTTTGCGGGAAACGGATAGAGCATCTTCTCTCAACCTCTGCATCCCAAACTTTAAACGCCTATATCTCAGAACTTTATTATTCGACTAGCGACCCGCCCGCGGTTTCACCCGCGCCGCCCCGTCCCTAAGAGTCGTAGCGTGATGTTAAATAGCTTAAAACCTTCCTCTTGAATCAATCTATCTATTAAAAAAAACAGCATCAAAATCCGTTGCGTAGTTTTAAAGATCTAAGCATACATAGGGACAGACAGCAGGAAGCGACTTTGTTTTATAATATGTAGTGATTTCAAATTATTTTTTACTATACAAATTATAATCAATTACATACATACACTCACCCGGCGTGAAAAAAACGCTTACGTTGTGTTTCGCCGAGCGAGTGAGGGTACCGGAGGCCCAAACCCTTTTAAAAGGCCGGCAGCGCACTTGGTACTCCTCTGGTGTTGTGGGTGTCCATGAGCGGCGGTAATCGGTGCTCGTTTGCATCACATAAAAAAGCAAGAGATTCTTACGTAGGAATGGCATTGCATTTCACGTTATACGTGGGCGAAGCCGCAGCAAGCTATTAGTAACCAGTAAACACTATAACGATATATATAAATAACTTTAAAGAGATTTTGTAACAAATGATTGTATGTTTTTCGACTATAGACATAAATTCCGGTATCGAAACGTTATCAAACCTCATCCCAGACTATGTTTTTCTCGTGTATTTACAAAAAAAATTTTCACGTGGGAGAGCCATGCTTCGGCACGAATGGGCCGGCTCGACCGGAGTGATACCACGGCCTCACAGAAAACCGGCGTGAAACAACGCTTGCGTTGTGTTTCGCCGAGTGAGTTGAGGTTACCGGAGGCCCAAAACCTTTTAAAGGCGGGCAGCGCACTTGCGACTCCTCTGGTGTTGCGGGTGTCCATGGGCGGCGGTTATCACTTACCATCAGGTGATCCGTTTGCTCGTTTGCCCCTCTATCACATCAAAAAAAAAAAAAATCACATACGGACACCTGAAATAACTATGCTGTAATCGCTAAGTCCATTTTAGTTTGATGGATCAATAGTTGACTGAGATAAGCTAATTTTATATTAAACTAGCTCTTGACTACGGTTTCCCTCGCGTCCGATAAAATATACTTACCATAACTCTGCCATTAGACGGCGTATCAAGGTGAAGAGCCAGAGCGCCAGAAGTTTAAGTTTAAGTTGACTTCCAGTAATACAATTATTAAAACGACATCCAATTTCGTGAAGTAGTTTCTGCGTGATGCGCGAACAAACATACAGATACACATAAAAAATATCGAAAGATAGATAGGTAATCGTTTTGCCTTCTCTTACTACAAGATCCCTTATATTATTTTCTTAAATATATTAGTACCTACAGACTGATGTCTGTGATAATTTTATTATAATACTATGATTGTAATAACGATAGATAATGTTTTGGATATTATATCGATAACTTGATAACGGCAATATGGATGCCCGATAATTTTTTTTTTTTTTTAAAAAACGTTGCCCCACACTAGGATATTCTCCTGTATCGTGGGTGCGTTTACAAACACAAATTCTCACATACACAAACGCCCAGACCCGGAACAACTACCTGTAGATCATACAAATATTTGCTCCGTGTGGGGATCGAACCCACAACACGTGTCGCAGAAGCCGATCGCTCAGCCGCTACGCCAAACGTGTCGTCTGCCAAATTTGTAAATGACTTCCGAATATCTAAGTAAGGCAAGGATTAAAAAATATATCTCAACTTCTTTTCCAACTAAATACTGTAGCCAAGCACGAAGAACTATCAAATTCGTATCGTAAGCGTATCGATTTTTTTCTGCTACAAATCTCATAAATACATACATATTTTCCCCTGCCTCCCATTCCCCAATGGGAGGTAGGTAGGTTGCTTCGATCCTGGCACACCACTTTCGCTTCATCTACGTTCATTAACCTCCTTCTCATACAAATTATTCTCGATTTCGATACGAATACGTTTTCGCAAGTTTTTCTTGATTGGCCAACTGTTGTATCAGTCAATCTGACTGGAAGGCGACAGCAGTCAGACATTTGGGAGGATATTTGACCACATTTTCTGCGTGGGGAAGGGTCAGAATACTGTTCCTCACTGCCAATCAGATGGGCATCTCGTAAGAGGCGAGAAAATATCTGACTTGGTCGGTGGTAAGTCCTCTTGGCGTCTGACTGGCTGGCGACCACGGAGTCTGTCGTAAAGCACCTTGGATTGTGTTTCGACTATTGCGCGTCAGAGCCAGTTGGACCTTTCAGACCGTCGGTTTTTATTATGGGATAGCGGGCAAACGAGCTGACTAATCGCCTGATGGTAAGCAATCACCGCTGCCCATGGACACCCGGAACACCAGAGGAGTCACAAGAGCACTGCCGGTGGAGTACGCTCTTTTCTTGAAAGAAAGGTATATACTGCAGGCAACAGTTTATTCCACAGTTTTGTTGATGTTGCTGCGGCTTTGGCAGTCTGCAGTCCGTAGGGACTCTTATGGGTCAGGAAAGCATCAGCAAGTCTGGTGTTGCAGGTGTTCATGGGCGACGATGACTAATCATCGCCACCTGGCTTGTTCGCTTGACGACTTAACCAATAAAAAAAAACAATCATTATTTTTTTGTACTACTTCCACTTTTCTGCTTTTGCAAGTGTCCATCCATTGATAACCAGTGTTATTTTCAGTCCGTAACAGCCAGACATAAGTACCCTGCCACTTCTCCTGGCGACGGATGATCTATAAGGAATTACCGCACTGTAAAAAAGATTTATTCGAATACTTGAACAAAAAGCACAGGAATTGATACCAATTTCAGCTAATCGTTCTTTCTTGACTTTGAACTTTTGCGAGGTCGAGATTGTTACCAAATTCAAACAATCTTAATGTGTCGCCAACAGAACTTTTCTCTTCATAACTCAGTTTCTGGAAACATAAAAGAAAATTCTAAAAGCAAACGGGGTCAGGTTCAAACAAAGCATTTATCGCTGTGGAAATTTCTGTAAAGTTCACAACCAGTTTATCGCCTTTATGTTTTAAACAAAGATCAAGTGAACTGCCTTTCGCAGACAGCAGACTCTGCTTAAATCATCATCATACCATTACGCTTGTATTCCCTGAAGGGTTAGGTAGAGGCCTACTGATGTACACACACAGTTCCCCGTTATGTTTAGGTCCCATGCCCCCATGAGGTTGAACTATTAATCAAATAAAACAACTCGTCGGTTCGAGGCCAATCATTTGTTACTTTATTGGTTACTAGAGACCCGTACACGGCTTCGTCTACGGGTACTTCGTATATTTTCCCGAAATTTGGGGAAGTTTTTTTAAAAACAATTCATACAAACATTATCCTGAATTATTGCGAACACGACAAAAAAATAATTAGCCAAATCGCTCCAGCCGTTCTCAAGTGCTAATTGATTTTTATTCATATGTAAGTATAATAGAGCCGAGTTTAAATTCATTTTCTAAAACCGGGAGTTTTCTAACAAATAACCTAAATTACAACAGTATATCGTGTATAATGATCGTTAAAGTCGGGAGTGGAGATAGTTTTATACCTCATGCCTCACTTTTACGGGTTTGAATTCAGAAAACGATTCCCTAATTGTAAAAGTTTACTGTCAATGTTTATTGAGAGGAAATTAGGTTTATTTTTGTATGGATTTAATGCATGTGGTTGATAGTGTACTGTATTGTTAATATATTTTTTACTAATTAGCTTCATTAAATTATGATTTCTCGTGTTAAATTTCGCAGCCTGCTACTTTTCGTCCGCAATGATTTCAATTCAAAATCATTTATACCGCCACAGTTGCTATTTTATTATTAAAATGCGACTTCATTAAAATTAGATTTTTAGCAGGATTTGAGAATAAGTCGCAGATGTGACGTATTAAAATTGATTTCATGAGATTTTTCATATTTTACCTGCTTAATTAATGTTATATGCCTAGTTTGTAAGGGCTCTAACGGCTCGGGCTGTTACAGATGTCAATGGGTGGCGATGACTGCCGTTTAGATGGCTCATCTACACGCTGCCGATTTCATCATCAGCCTATAAAAGTCCACTGCAGGACGTGGGCTTCCCCCAATGTGCGCCATTTCACCCTGTCTTGGCTTGTCGCATCCAGCTGCTGCCGGCAGCCTTCCGCAAATCTTTACAAAAAAAAAACAATAAAAAAACAAACCGTTTGCCGATTAACTAGATCTCCTGTAAAGTTACCGAAGTTGCGCTTTTGGCATTTTTACTCTGCCACTGTGTATATCGACATACATCTTTTAATCTCACTATCCCACCAAAAATATAAATGTAAAAAAGGAGAGCCAAGTTCAATACAAAAATTATGCTTGGCTGTGGGCTTCGCCGCAAAAAGAATGGAGATCTAAATGAGTGCCAAGTTTTATGCAAAATCCAAATATGTATTTATAAGAACGAAATAACATTATGAACAAGTATTAAACTCTATATCTTTGCTTTATTGGATACATATACCCACCCTATTTTTATTTTTAGATTTTTTCCTATGTGTATACACAATTACCAAGCTGGATTCAAAATTTCATCCTTCTAGGTCATCTGGAAGTAGGTTAGATTTAGGTACTATATGTCAGTCAGTCAGTGCTAAAATTAACGACTTTTCGACCTTCATATCTCTATAACCGTTTGAGCTAGCTTCATGAAATTTGGGCTTCTAGATGTCCTTATGGATATAATTAAACAGACGTAGTTTTATGTGTTTACGTTAAGGAGATTTTGAGTTATAGAAGGGTCAAAAGTGGCACCAAGTGGTTCGTGTAATATTACACTCGGCGCTGGCTAGCCAGTTCCTTTGCTTGAACTTGGCTTGACACGCTGCCACGTGTCTAGATATCTGCAAATGTCATTGTGTCGGGTGTATGTGGGACTTGTAGATACAATTATTTCATTGCACAGCATCCCGTCAGATCATGTCTGACCACGGTCATATTTATTTACATGCTGCCATTACAACTAATTGAACAGATTTGTATGAAAGAAACAAATGAAAATAATTCATTTCCACGACAAAATAACCAATATTAAGCGATTTAGTGAAGGAAAAATTCGACTGGGCAGTATTCGAATCTGTGTTTAGTCTTTTGGGAAAACCTCAGCAAGGAACTTCAAACACGCATCGTTATTATTGTAACTGTATGTAGTTATGTTTTAGTTGGTTTGCACCTAACGAGAACCCATTCAATAAAATAAGACAGCTGACAGCATAACTATAACCGCTCTGCCAATCTTCTTTCGACGGCATAAAAAACAACAGTACACACTACAATATTTACACCAATTTTTCAAAATCATACCATACACGTTCCAAGTGGGCTGTTTAGGTCGGTCTAGCCTAGATTTCAACCTAAATAGCGCTGTTGATGATAACAGTGTGCACGTTAGCGTAACATTGTCCATACGTTGCTGAGCGTTGATCGTAGATAGCATAAATAAACGAGCATATATCTCAAGAAATTCGGGAACCGTTGCATTTTTTCTGTAACTTATAGCTAAGGTTGCCTTCGTTCGGTCATAGTATTTTTAACAGACTTGAAAAAAGGATGAGGTTCTCAATTAAATCGACTGATTTTTTTTGTTTGTTATTCCGGCCATTTTGAATCGATTATGATGATTCTCCTTTGGTTGGGAGGTCATACTTGAGAGGTGGTCTCAAGTAAGACCAAAGGATACGGTGAGCTCGTTCTGCGTGAATCGGATCGCTAATAATTAACAAAAATGTAAGGTAGCTGTTAGTAATTTTAACATTAAGACCCAGTTTCACCATACTATGTTTGTTAAATTTAACAGCCTGTTAATATTTTAACACACTGTTAAGGTTTGTGAGTGTCCCACCACATGCTAATTAATTGCTTAATCAGCTGTTAAATCTAATCACTGCTCTGCGGGTCTGTTAAATTTTTAACACACTGTTACTATGACTTGTGTACTGCAAAATCGTTTTAAAAGAACAAAGGAGACTCTTTCATGAAGGTCTGATTAAGGCGAATCATTTTATTTTGGATTGTTTTAGAAAATTTGTATGAATAGAGAACTAGCTTATTGCCATTAACCGGGCCCAAATCCAAATTCTGAGCTGCTTCTGAGAATTTCATAGAAAAAACCAATAAGCCAACATTTTATTTGACCTGGGAATCGAAGTCATAGCCTGTAGCATAGCGATCGTGCTTAGGACCTACTAACTTAGCTCAACACTTAGGCTAAACAGGAAGTTTTTTGCGAAGGCCTATTGGTGTGTAGGATACTTATTATTTTTATAGTTTGGTAAAGATATAATCTATACTAATATATAAAGCTGAAGAGTTTGTTTGTTTGCTTGAACGCGCTAATCTCAGGAACTAATGGTCCGATTTGAAAAATTATTTCAGTGTTAGATAGCCCATTTATTGACGAAGGATATAGGCTATATATCATCACGCTACGCGGACGAAGTCGCGGGCAGAAGCTAGTTATTATATAAAATAAATAAAACTGCTTATGTTATTATCAGCCATTTTCGACTTTATTTCGAATTAATTTGGAGTAGATATTTCATTCTTCATTTTCTGTTATTTCGATTTTTCTTTTAGCTACTGTGTCATCGCTGCCTCAGTCTCACCATGTTTTTTTCATGATTTGTCATCAATAAGTAATTCAGTTTGCTCTGCACCAATTCGTCATTTATCGAAGTTTGAAATCTGATCTGAAAAAGGTGCAATAACATTTTACCTCAGTAATAAACACTGAAATAAAATAGTAATAAACATTTAGTTCATATAGATAACTCAAAATTAGTTCCTACCTGTTGAGAATATTATATTGTATATTATCCCCACATGATTGAATTGTTCCATGACACTGAGTAGGTACCATGGCATTGAAAAAGCTTGAAGAAGTGATTGTGGTTTGCTCCAATCTTCGTTTTTATTTGCAGTTGCATCATATTTTATTCTTCATAACATCTTTGTAGATATACAAAAATTTAGTTCTCGTTCGAAGAAAAATTCAGCGTGAATGTTTTTTAGATATTTCTCATGGCGAGGGCTAAGGGTGAAGGTACTTTTCACAGAGATTATAATTTAAAAATATGAAAAAAATCCGCACAACAGAACACAAAAATGATTATTGACAATTTATTGTTGACGTTTTATCTATCAAAATTATAAATACCCCGGTTGCTTTTGAATTAGAGAAAAAGAACGATGTAATAAATTCGGCCGTATAACATTACTATACGACTAGTTACAATATTTGACATATCAGTATCATTGATATACGTTGCTATGACTTACTGTTTTGGTCGTATTAGAATGTGAGTGAATGCTTTGTGTATCATTCAATAAATGCTTGATTTAGTAACGCACTGTTACATTTTCGTGGTGGGACATATCTTATTTTAACAGCTTTGTTAATTTTAAATGCTGATTAGTTAATGCCTTGTTAAATAGAAATTGGTGAAACTGGGTCTAAGACGTCCAACACCTTAGTCTACCCGTGACCATGGATGCTGTAAAGGATCCGAAACCAACGCGATAAAATCCGTAAAAAATATTTTTATTTCAAGGTGGTCTCATATAAATTTTGGTCAAGATCAGTAGCCCAAGCACTAACACTTTCGAAAACGTATTCGTATCGAAATCGAGAATAATTTGTATGAGAAGGAGGTTAATGAACGTAGATGAAGCGAAAGTGGTTTGCCAGGCTCGTAGCAAGCGTAGTCTCTGCCTACCCCAATAGGAGGCAGATGTGAAATTATGTATGAATATATGAGATTTGATTAGTAGAATAAACTCATACGTTTACGATACGAATTCGATAGTTGATCGTGCTTGGGCTACTGATCACAAAGTTTAGAACAAAATAACAAGTACCTAACAATACGCAGCGTTGGAATAAACTGCGGCTTTTTCAAAATCTATATATATATATAAAAGAAAGTCGTGTTAGTTACTCCATTTATAACTTAAGTACGGCTGAACCGATTTCGCTGAAAATTGGTGGAGAGGTAGCTTAGAACCAGGAGACGGACATAGGATACTTTTTATCCCGTTCCCGTAGGATGTGATGACAGACCGCATTCCACGGGGGCGAAGCCGCGGGCAGAAGCTAGTTTAGAATAAAAAAACCTTGTCAAAAAGTAAAACCACGTTTTTCACGTGGGAGAGCCATGCTTCGGCACGAATGGGCCGGCTCGACCGGAGTGATACCACGGCCTCACAGAAAACCGGCGTGAAACAACGCTTGCGTTGTGTTTCGCCGAGTGAGTTGAGGTTACCGGAGGCCCAAACCCTTTTAAAGGCGGGCAGCGCACTTGCGACTCCTCTGGTGTTGCGGGTGTCCATGGGCGGCGGTTATCACTTACCATCAGGTGATCCGTTTGCTCGTTTGCCCCCCTATCCCATAAAAAAAAAACCGGCTTTAAAACCCTTAAAAATATTACTGATGAGAAAAACAGTTTCGGAAGTCTGTGGCGAAAACAAAAGATCCCACCAAATCGAAGCCAGTCCATCTCCAAGTTCCATTCTATCTCTATACCAAACCGGGACCGGAGTGATACCACGGCCTCACAGAAAACTGGCGTGACACAACGCTTACGTTGTGGAATTGATACCGGAGGCCCAAACCCTTTTTAAAGGCGGGCAACGCAGTTGCGACTCTGGTGTCTCGGGTGTCCATGGGCAGCGGTTATCGCTTACCACCAGGTGATCCGTCTGGTCGTTTGCGTATCACAAAAAAAAATGATTTTGCTCGTATCATTATCATCATCAGCCTATAGTAGTCCACTGCTGTACATGGGCCTCCTCCAAAGTGCGCCATTTCGCCCTGGGCTTGTCGCATCCAGCTTCCGCTAGCAACCTCCGTCTCTCATAGGTAAAGTTGTACTCCCAAATTGTAGGTAACTAGGTAAGTATCATATTAATATAATTATCATTGAAAATGTGTTAATGAAAACAGGACAAACGTCACAGATAATATTCCTTAGATAAAAAGAATTAAAAATATTACGGATTAGTACACGGATTACACTCAGAATAATTATCTGTCTGTTAATATTGTATTTCCGCTGCTATTTTTGGATTTGAGTCGTCCCTCAATGCAGTACCTATGAATACATGTGTTCATGCTATTCTAGGTACTGCCCAAACTGTATTGGTGAGCATGCCTTTCTGATAGTGCGTGTTTTCTATGAAGTTCTCAACAGCAGCTGTTTTTATATGGCATTAGGCTCGCTAGGCATATTATTTCAATAGGCTCAGTCACCCCTTGTTACAACACGCCTTCTAAATAGTCTTATGAACTGTACGCTGCTCAACCTCGCCAGATGGTCGTGGTAGTGTTTTATGCACAAGATTAGTTCCCACTTATAGGTGGCCGATACCGGGCAATGTTTTTTTTCTTCCAGAAGAGTAATAAAACAGTTCCTTCTAAAATTCCCCCTCTGTATTGTGAAAAATGGCCAACCGGGTTAGTGCGGTAAAAATCCCATCCGACATGCTGCCGTCGGGACTCGGGAGTTCGACTGAGTTACCTTAGAAGATTACTTAGGGCTAACGCGTACTTGTGATTTTTAGTCTACCGATAGTTTAGTCGCTGTAGTAGTAGTAGTCGTGTATAATTTCATGTCGAATTCTAATCTTCAAATGCGCGCACTGCCATATAACTCCATAGTGAATCCCAGAACGATCAAACTATCGCCCGACTAAAAATCAAAAGTGCGCGAGCGCTCTTATATTTAGGCATTTTTCAGCATTTTACAAACTCAAACACTTACGGGTTTTTAATATCTGTTTCTTTTGTCACCAGGTGTTGTTGCATGGTGGGGGTAAGGAGAAGGTGCCAACATGGGAGACAGTTTTTTGCACCTGGGGGACATTGTCTCCCTGCACGCGGAGGGCACTGTATCAGGATTCCTCAGTACCTTAGGGTGAGTATTTCTATAAAGAAAAAGAAGAACATAAGTACACATCCTCAAAGCTTGGCGGGATTTGAAACCACAATTCTTTGGTTTATTTTTATTTCATTCAAATGGAAAACAAACAGACAAGCACAGGCTCTCTGATGCTAAGCAGCAACGGCAGCCAGACGCTCGCAACACCAATAGTATCACAATTAATTTCGCTGGCAACATTACCTACCTGTCAAACCAGAACACAATATTGCTTGTACGCACATTGTTGCTTGGCGGCAGAATATTAAGCAATGCAGTGCTGCCAACTAAGCAGCAGAATTCTACCACATAAATTAAAAAAGCAAAGCGAAAAATATTATCGCCTTTGTTTTACAGGTTAAATAACACATAACATAACATACCATCACGCCTGTATTCCCCGAAGGGTTAGGCAGAGGTGTACTAAGGTACACCCACAGTTCGCCGCCGGTATGTTTAGGTCCCATGTAATAGGGGGCGAGCCTATTGCCACTAACCGGGCACAATTTCCAAACTCCGAGCTGCTACTGAGAATTTCACCGAAAAACCCAATAACACTTTGCTCGACCTGGGAATCGAACCCAGGACCTCAAGCGTAGCAGTCGCACTTGGGACCACTAGACTAACGAGGCAGTTACACAGGTTAAATGAAGGATTTTATTTTAGTAGCTAGTTTCAGGAGGGCTACTGAATAATTTATAAGTACTTTCTATTAGACTGCAGACGTCTGAAATGGGGTAAACAAATTAAATGAAAGAGGGTAAATAATAAGATGAATTTTTGAATACATTGATCTAAATATCTACTTTGAAATGATAATTTGTTGTTTGAATAAAATTTAAGGCATAATAATATAATGTCTGAACATTTTGCTGATGTTAAAGGTTATTTGTCGCTACTATTTGTAAAGTAAATCTATACATACATACCATCACGCCAGTATTCCCGGAAGGGTTAGGCAGAGGCGTACTAATGTACACCCACAGTTCGCCGGTATGTTTTAGGTCCCATGTAATAGGGGGCGAGCCTATTGCCATTAACCGGGCACACATTCCTAACTCCGAGCTGCTACTGGGAATTTCATAGAAAAACCCAATAACACTTTGCTCGACCTGGGAATCGAACCCAGGACCTCTAGCGTAGCAGTCGCGGTCAGGACCACTTGGCTAATGAGGCAGTCGCTACTATTTGTAAAGTAAAACTATCTAAATCATCAACCCCGTTATTTTTTCACTGCGAGGCACGGATCTGCTCTACGAATAAGAGTGACTACGTTTAAATAGGCATATCATGCTGGCCTAATGCGAATTGGAAGACTTCGAAAATCAGGCATGCAGGTTTCCTCATAATGTTTTCCTTCGCCGTTTCAGCGAGTGTTATTGTTTTAACTCACACCTTGAAGCGTCGGTAGCCTAATGGCTAGGGCGTCGAACTTGCGATCATGTGGTTGCCGGTTCGAACCCCACCCATTGCACTACCGACGTGAACCCACTCGTAACACAAGCATTTAGCTTAGCACGCGGGGTTAACAAGAATACTAGTAATGTGCGACCCGCATTGCTAGTAAGCTTTTTTTTAAAAAAAAAAAACTGCATTTGAGCCCAATGGCCTATTACATGTGACTTAAAACTATCAAGGGACCGGTGGAGCCTGAAATGCTCACAAAAACGTTACACCAAAATAAATAGTTATCCCAACAGTATCTATTTTTAACCCCCGACGCAAAAACGACGGGGTGTTATAAGTTTGACGTGTCTGTCTGTGTGTGTGTGTGTGTGTCTGTCTGTGGCATCGTAGCTCCCGAATGGATGAACCGATTTTGATTTAGTTTTTTTTGTTTGAAAGGTGAATAAGTGGGGAGTGTTCTTAGCTATGTTTGATAAAAATCGGCCCAAGATGGCCGCCGCCACAAGATGGCGGTTTACATATTTTTTCACAACTCCCACAATATTGGTATCAAATGAAAGGGCCTGACTAGTAGAATACTATACACTATGAAAAATTTCAAATCCAACATGGCGGCCTCCACGAAATGGTGAATTTATTAAATTTTTTCACTACTCCCTCAATAAAGGTATCAAATGAAAGGGCTTGACTAGTAGAATACTATACACTATGATATAAGATATCTAATAGCTATGAAATAATTGTACAAAAGTTGAATAACTAAACGAAGAAAATACCTAATTAAAACGCAAGAAAATAAAAGAAATTAATTGTGTCGGGGGTTTTTTTAAATTTTTAATTTAATTTGTAATTTTATATAAAATTGTGTTATTTATCTACTAGGTACTTCACTGGAAGTAAATGATGGGAAAATTGTTGCAAACTTGGTAAAGTTGTCAAGAATTGAATTGCTAACATTTATTTCCAATGAAGTATTTTGGACGAAATGTTAGAGTAGAAACCTAGATTAACGGTATCGGAATCCGAATGATGACACAATTTGAGTAAATTGTGTTTGAATTACGATTTATTTTGGTTTTACGTTTGTATGGGAGGTTTGGCCCGCCACTTTTAAGGGACACAGGCGTGTTGGTTAAACATGTAAGTTATTATGGCAAAAAGGGCAAATTAGACATTATTCATTTAAATTTCAAAAGTTTGATTAGCTGCGAAGAGTAAGAGAGCAAATTTAGCACGTGTGTAATGTAGGATTGCCATCTCTAAAAATTTGGAAACGCGTGTAAACCCCGGATTTTAGAGTCTAGAACCCGGACATGTCAACAGGTTTTCTTAAACATAATAATGTAATTTTTAAAAAACAGTTGAAAATGTCATAAAGTGACACAAAGTGAGTGTGAAGAGTGCGTGTCGCGGGCGGCCCAAGACTTTAAATTTTAAAACCCGGCTTACAAATGTAGCCCCCCCCGGACGCTCCCGGTTGCCCTCTATAGGACAAATCCGGAGAAACCCGGACGGATGTCAACCCTAGTGTTATGTCATAGAATCGTAACGATGCAACAATTCACCTAACTGTGCCAACTTACGCTACGTTATAGTTCACGTATCATTGCGCTATATTTTGTTACGAGCGCAGAAATAAACACATGATTTACATTAGAAAGAAGAAGAAGAAGAAAGCATATTTATTTGTCACAAAAAAACTAAATTAAACATACATTCTGCTCTTATAATAAGAATTAGGTACATAAGTTTTGTGACAAAAGAGGTTAGGTTGCATTAGCACAATGTACGACATTTTGGAAGGTCTCGATATGATGGCAATTGAATATCATACAATTATCATCGACTGGCTCGTTAGCCTGAGCGCGACTGCTACGCTAGAGGTCCTGGGTTCGATTCCCAGGTCGAGCAAAGTGTTATTGGGTTTTTCTATGAAATTCCCAGTAGCAGCTTCGGAGTTTGGAATTTGTGCCCGGTTACATGGGAACTAAACATACCCGCGAATTGTGAGTTTACATTAGTACGCCTCTGCCTAACCCTTCGGGAAATACAGGCGTGCTGATATGTGTGTTGGTATATAAAAGTCGCTGTCTGTCTGTCCCTATTTATGCTTAAATCTATAAAACTACGCAACGGATTTTGATGCGGTTTTTTTAATAGATAGAGTGATTCAAGAGGAAGGTTTTAAGCTATTTTACATAACTCTACGACTCTAATGAACGGGGAGCGCGGGTCGCTAGTAAAGAAGAAAGAAAATACTTTTATTTGCGCCGACAGAAAAATAAAGATGGCAACAAAATGAATAAGAAATAGGCTGATATGATGAAGCCTATTTAAGCCTAGTACGGTCTATTTTCCTTCATAGACCTAAATATCCTTTATTTCTTTCAACCCTATGTATAACAGACTTCCCCCTTTGTCCGCAGGTTGGTAGATGACAGGTGTGTGGTGTGCCCGGAAGCGGGTGACCTGACTGATCCACCCAAAAAGTTCCGGGGTAAGTTCCAATAACTTCCTGCAAGCAAATTGTTCACTAGTTACATTATTTGTAACTGCTACGATGTGTCCCAAAGGAGTTTATTCATAGCTTCAAAGTTATCTCTTCTATTATAAAATTGTAAAAAAGCTGTCTCTGTTACATTGAAGATATTAAAAAAAAAACACGTGCATTATGGTATTTAAAGGTCTCCGAATCCGAAAATGTGATTTTTAAAATTATTAACTGTTTGTCTGTTTGTTACGGGTTGGAGCAAAAACTACTGAATAGATTTTAATTTTATTATCACTGTTAGAAAGTATATGCTCCTACTTAAAATTTTGTGAACTTCTTATCTCAATTAAGTAAATGAATCCTGAGATACAGCGTGACCTCCCTGATGTATAGAGGCCTATACAAAGAAGAGTTCATCAATGTTGGTTTTCATTTTTACTCCTGATATAGCTTCACGTGAGCGAAGCCGCGGGCAGAAGCTAGAACTTTATATTACAGTTTCATTAAAAAACGGTCCAGTGATATTACTCCGCTCTTCTGGCTAGTCACTCTCACTGGCTCTAAATCTGAAACATTTGTTTCTCCTCATAGTTAGTTTCTATTAGCAACAAGCCCATTAATTTGTTTTTAAATCTTATGAGCAATATGGGTCGCAGTACTACCATTCTCGTTAACCACTCGTGCTAAGCTAAACGCATTGTTACGGGTGGGTTCGCGTCGGTAATGCAGTAGGTGGGTTTCGAACCGGCAACCTATGATCGCAGTAGTCTGATGCCCTAGCTATTAGGCTACCGCCGCTCCAAGATTTCATTGGCGCATAAAGCTAAAATGCCTACTTTATATTTGATTTTACATGAAAAACTCTGGACTATAGTTAATTAAAAAATCAGCATGAGTAACTACATTATATTTTCGAGGGTTGCACCTAAACAAAAACATAAACTAATTAATTTTATTCGATAGAAAAAAATCACGAAGTAACCTCTAATTATCTCATTTTTTCGATTTATATTCAATATGGCAAATACTATTAAAATAAAAAAAATACTATTAATTGTATCTATATATGGCCCAGGGTTGTGTCTAAGCATTTTATAGAATTCCTTTTAATTTTGGATTTATGACGATAAAACACTTTTGGCACTTACTACGTTGTTATTACGCGGAAGAATTCATTTTCCGTCGCATGTTGCGGGAGCTTCAAGCATATTTCTATTTCACAGTTCAGTTGCTCACGCTCTGTTGAGACGAGTGGACTGCGCTCAAATTTTATCGGCTCTTTATCGATCACGTTGAGGGAAATAAAAATGAGATGTTTATGTATGTGTATGGTAGGTATTTTAATAGTTATTTAAATTTTATATTGTATTGTATTATAGTATTTTGTATTATAATATGGGCCTTGTAGCCTGAATTAAATAAATAAATTACTAAAAAAAGTAGGTAGATAGGTACCTACTTAGGGAAATAAGAAAAAAAAATTGAAAAGACCCTAAACAAGAACTAAAAAAGTTAAAAAAAGAAAGGATGAATAATTGTAGAAGGTAAGTTTGTGATATACTTACATAAACCTATGTTTTACGTGTAAAAGGTAAAATACGTAACTTCATTCATTTGCGAAAGTTAGTATCTGCTATTTTAGATTTTATTACAAGACGCATAGGATCTAAATTAGTTTCTCCCACCGTACACAATTTTGTGGTCACTTACACTGTAGTGATGAGATGAGATCTTTCAAAAGTCTTGATAAGTTACGGAACAATATTATGGATAAAAATAAATCCCAAAATAATATTATCTATTGCCGCGCTTCATTCGATACTCGACTGGTAGGCAACTATAACAACTACGCGTGTAGTGTATAGTATATGCAAAATAAACAGATGCTTTTAGTTGATATCTTTGTGTTTGTTCGTTGCAAATTATTATGTCGATTTCAAAGTATTATAAGTCCATTATGTATTGATATTGAAATGCGAAAGTGAGTTTGTTTGTTTGTTACACTTTTACACCTAAACAACTAAACTGATTTTTAAAACTTCCCAATAGAAAGCTACAGTATCAGCGAATAACATAGTCTGTATTTATTAAATTTAAATTAAAGGGAACTTTAATTTTTTAAAATACAGACTTGTAGGCAAAACAATTTTGATACCTTACAACCCAAGGTATCAAAATTGTTTTGCCTACAAAAGACATTATTTCATTCAACCACTTTTTCATTCGTCGGCTGAGGATCTGTGGATAACTTTGAATCTACGCCATCAGGCCACTAAAACTCATATAAATTTGAATCTATGTGTTATTTATTTATGCAAACAGAACCGTGGTAATTCGTTCTCTATTCAGTTGTCTAATTTTATCCGTAAACTAAGTGATACCGTTCTAAGTAATCCATCTGATATTTTTCTAATTATTGGCGATTTTAATATGAGGGGCGTAACATGGCACTTAACGAATGAGTCATATTCCCCGAACAATATTTGTAGTAGTGATTGTACCGATTAGCGTAAATGTACTATGGTGGCGGGTAGATGTAGAACTTATTATAATAAATCAGTCTGTCGCTAACTCCGGCTTTTTATTGACGTTGCATTGGCGACGAGAACGGATTTATTTTTCTAAACTTATTACCTACGCGTGTGGTTTATCTCTTTTAAAAATAATGCCAATCGGAAAGTTAGAACCGTTTAGTTTAAGTTCCAAACAATGGCCAGCTTACATTCGTCGAGTTAATCAATATATTTTGCTGAACGACGTACAAGATAATTTGAAAGTGCCAATGTTAATAACGGTGGTGGGCGAGGCCACTTATTCGTTGATGTGTGACCTCTGTTCACCAGACTTCCCCGAGAACAAATCGTACGAGGAATTGGTGAAACTAGTTGCCGATCATTTGGAACCACAGCGATCCGAAATTGCTGAACGCCACGTGTTCAGACTACGCAGACAGCGGACCGGTGAGCCTTTGACGGAATATCTACAGGCGCTCAAACACCTCGCTACAACCTGCAATTTCGGAAGGTGTAAGAAGTGTTCGACACTGGAGGAAAACCTGAGGGATCAGTTTGTCTCAGGTCTAGCTAATGATGCAATGCGTTCTAGAATATTTGCGGAAAGAAAAATAGAATACAAGGAGGCTGTGGAGTTAGCACTGGCTCTGGAGGCCGCAGAGAAGCATGCGGAGGTGAGCGGCAGTACAGCGCCGACTACGACCTCAGGTGCCGGCGGTGACGTGGGCGAAGACCTACACTTTACGCGGGGAGGACGCGGGCGCGCGCGTGGTAGGCGCAGCGCGGACGGTGCGGCGGGCGCAGGTGGCGCGACCGGTGCGGAACGCACGGTGTGGAGCGGCTCGGCGACCCCGCAGGCATGCTGGCGATGCGGAAAGGCGCATCGCGCGGATAGGTGCCGTTATGTTCATTATACTTGTGACGAGTGTAAACAAAAAGGTCATCTGAAAGTGATGTGCAGGTCAGTGAAACGTTATACTAGTAGGGCGGACAGTCAGCAAAATTTTATCAGTGGTGACGATGATTCGGACGACATGTTTAAAATTGAAGTTCGAGGTAAGGACAGTAAACCGTATTTTATTAACGTAATTATAGACAGTAGTGAGATCAAATGCGAAATTGATACCGGTAGTCGGATCTCGGCGATTAATGAAGCGACGTATAAATGTAAATTCTCTCATAAATGTATTAAAACTGATAATTTAATGTTTCGTTCTTACGCTGGTTCACGCATCGAATCGCTTGGTTACATTGAAGTCAATGTTAGATTACGAGATGTGCAAGTGAAATCCTTACCGCTATATATAATAAGAAACGGCGCGTGTCCTTTACTGGGAAGGGATTGGTTGCGTGCCCTTAAGGTTACTCAGATTAATTTACATAAAATAACCGACGATGGATTCGTGAACCGATTGTGTGCCGAATACCCAGAAGTGTTTACTGATAAGTTAGGGACGTGTAAGCGAGCCATTCGACTACAGCTGACTGATGATGAGCCGGTGTACGTGCGCGCCCGACCTGTCCCGCTGGCACTGCGCGCGCGTGTTGAGCGCGAGCTGGCACGCCTTGAAGCCGACGGCTCCATATACCGTGTCGACTATTCCGAGTACGGAACCCCAGTTGTACCGGTGGTAAAAAAAAATGGTGAAATACGTATTTGTGGAGATTATAAAATTACAATTAATCCTAAATTGAAACGTGATTATTATCCTTTGCCTCGTATTGATGAATTGTTCGCGAACTTAAGCGGCGGAGAAAAATTTACTAAAATCGATCTGACTCATGCTTACGAACAATGCATTTTAACGGAAGATTCCCAGCCGTACACTGCAATAACAACTCACCTCGGAACATATGCCTACCGTCGTACGCCGTACGGTCTAGCTTGTATACCAGAGAAATTTCAAAAGTTGATGGAGGAGACCTTACGTGGCATTACGGGATGTGTTGTTTTTCTTGATGATATTTGTACAACTGGGATTAATGATAAAGATCACATTAGTAATTTGAAAGCTGTGCTCGAAAGGTTGCGCGATATGGGTTTAACGGTAAAATTAAGTAAATGTAGTTTTTTACAGGATAGTGTTAAGTACTTAGGTTTTGTGATTGATAAAAATGGCTTGCGGCCCGACACTGCTAAACTAGATGCTATTTCCAGCGCACCTAGGCCGGAGAATGTTACACAACTTAAAAGTTTTTTAGGGTTGTTAAATTATTATGGGAAGTTTATTAGTAACTTGAGTACGTTATTACACCCTTTGCATAATTTATTAAAAAAGGATGTTCGTTGGAAGTGGGATAATAGTTGTGAACGGGCGTTTAAGGAAGCCAAGCAGACCCTCCTGGGGGAGCGAGTGTTAGCACATTATGAAGAGGGGCGGCCGCTTATACTTTCAGTCGACAGTAGCGCGTATGGGCTGGGCGCTGTATTGGCCCACCGCTACCCGGATGGCAGCGAACGTCCGGTCAGCTGTGTTTCGCGCACACTGAGTGCCTCCGAGCGTAATTACAGTCAACTCGATAAGGAGGCACTCGCGATATTATTTGGTGTAACAAAACACCACCAATATTTGTTTGGCAGGAGTTTTGTTTTACGTACGGACCACCAGCCTTTGACGCACATATTTGGCTCCAAGGGGGGCATCCCACAAACCGCTGCCAGCCGGTTGCAGCGGTGGGCGGCGCGTTTGGCCGCGTATGAGTTTAGTGTAGAATTCGTCCGTTCAGCGGACAATGGGCCGGCCGATGCCTTATCGAGGCTACCGCTACCGCAGGAGGGCCGCTCAGTAGACGCAGTTAGCTATGTAAATTTAATAGAGGATTCGTTTCCTGTTAGTTTTAAGGATATTGCTAGGGAAACAGAAAAAGATAGTTTACTGAGCAAAATAAAGGGTTATGTTACTTTTGGTTGGCCGTTGACTGTGACAGGCGCAGAGAAACCGTTTTTGGCTAGGAAACAGGATTTAATACTAGAATTAGGGTGTCTTGTGTATAGGTATAGGATCGTTATCCCGGGCAAATTACAAAAACAAATTTTAGATGAAATACATGAAGGGCACTTAGGAATAAACAAAATGAAAAATCTGTCAAGAAGTTATGTGTATTGGCCCAATTTAGATAGGGACATAGAAGAGGTGTGCCGTGCGTGTGCGGCGTGCCGGGCAGTACGCGACGCGCCGCCGCACGCGCCCTTACACCCCTGGGAGTTTCCATTGCATCCTTGGCAGAGAGTACACGCAGATTTTGCTGATTGTGCAGGAATGCGTTATCTGGTGATGGTAGACGCCAACTCGAAGTGGATCGAAGCCATTACTATGCGAAAGACGGATGCGGAGACAACTATTGGGGTTATGAGAAGTGTTTTTGCTCGTTTCGGATTGCCTTCAATGCTCGTCACGGACAACGGCCCCCCATTTTTCTCACAAGAGTTTAAAATATTTTGTAAAAATAATTGCATTAAACATGTGACCTCAGCTCCTTACAGACCGCAAGGTAATGGAGCTGCCGAAAATGCTGTCAAAACAGTTAAAAAAGCTATTAAAAGAGCTTTGTACGAGGGCGAGGACGTCACCACGGCCCTGAGTAAATTCTTATTTCAGTATAGGAATTGCCAGCATGCAACCACAGGGGTATCCCCGGCAGTAGCATTACAAGGACGGAGACTACGTGGGCGCCTTGATGCACTGAGACCCGACGTAGCGGCCGTTGTGCGCGCCGCGCAAGACCGACAAGTGGCCGCTGCCGGCGGTACGCCGCCGCGTGCCTTGCTACCGAATGATGTGGTCCTAGCTCGCGATTACACCGCGAGGGGAGAAAAGTGGTTGCCAGGTAAAATTGTCGAACAGACAGGACCCGTCTCATACAAAGTAGATGTAGGACGTGGAGTCGGGTGGCGTAGACACGTCGATCAAATCATTATGCCCGAGCATAAAAAAAATCGTCATTCTTTAACACGCACAAATATAGTTACCGAGTGTAAGAATTCAACCCCTGAGCAAGAAGTGCCTTCTGTCTGTGAGGACGCTGAGGATACGTTTGAAGACGCGTCCGATGGTGTTGGTGAGTCGCCAGTCACTGAATCTCCGCAGACATCAACTCCACCATCAGGCGCGTCTGCCCGCGCTTTACGTGCGTATAATCGTGCTCGGGCTACAGTGGGCCAATAGATCTCTTTTTTATTTAAGGTATGCTTAAGGGGGAGAGATGTACCGATTAGCGTAAATGTACTATGGTGGCGGGTAGATGTAGAACTTATTATAATAAATCAGTCTGTCGCTAACTCCGGCTTTTTATTGACGTTGCAGTGATGAGTATACGTTGACTGACGAAATGCGTGTTTTAGACCTGAATCAATATAACGGAGTTCTGAATAAATATGGTAAACTTTTAGATCTTGTATTATGCAATACGGCAGTATCCGTTTATGATTGTTTGTATGCCTTGGCACCTATTGACAGCTATCACCTGGCCCTAAGTATTTTTGTGGACTTCGCTAATTGTACCTATTTGACACCTGCTCCATGTACTCAATAAATTTTTAACAGAGGTGACTTTACTTCTATTAACAAGGAGATAGCGTCCATTGACTGGGCGAATGAATTAAATAATAAGTCGCTCACCGACGCGATCAGTTACTTCTACAACACTATGTTGGATCTTCAAAATAAATTTATTCCTACTAGACCGGTTTCTCATAACTCCTACCCAATTTGGTATTCCCCTTCCTTAAAAAGATTAATAAAAGAAAATTTTAAATATCACCGTAAGTATAAATGCTATGGTAGGTTATCGGATAAAGCCACTTTTATGCATTTGCGGGATAGGATAAAAAATCTTGAAACCGAATGCTATAATACATACGTAGCCAGTACTGAAGAGGCTATTGAGGAAAACCCTAAGCGATTTTGGAGCTTCGTTAAACATCGATCAAAATGCAATACTATACCTGGTTCTATGAAGCACGGTGATACTACCTTCCCATCTGGGCAGTCAATTTGTAATTGTAAAATAATTTTATAATTCAATTTCAAAAATCGTCTTTTTCAATCTGATTTTTAAATGTCTAAATTTTTTGCATCCAATCCCGATTTCTGTTCTGCCGAGTTGAGAAATATTAAAATAGTAATGTAAGTAACTATCGTAACAAGTTTTGTCTAACAATAAGTATAATATAACAATAAATTCAACTCACTATATATGATAGGTACATAATATAACCTATAAATACATTACAAAATATGACATCAGTTTTGTAATATTAACATGAAGTTTTTTTTTATTTATTTAATAGTTAACATACTATTTATAACACATACTTACATCAAAGTGGTCTTCACAGAAATACATACATACATAAAGTCACGGCTCTTTCCCGTAGGGGTAGGCAGCACAGACTACAGACTTCCACTTGCTACGATTCTTACATACCTCTTTAGCTTCATCCACACTCATCAATCTTTTCATACATGAGCGTCGGTTTAGGGTACTCTTGACCGAGCCATTTTTCACAACTTCATAACATACCATCACGCCTGTATGCCCCGAAGGGTTAGGCAGATGCATACTAATGTACACCCACAGTTCGCTAGTATGTCCCATGTAATAGGGGGCAAGCCTATTGCCATTTACCGAGCACAAATTCCTAACTCCGAGTCCGAGCTGCTACTGGGAATTTCATAGAAAAAGCCAATAACACTGCTCGACCTGGGAATCGAACCCAGGACCTCTAGGGTAGCAGGAGCGCTCAGGACCACTTGGCTAATGAGGCAGAACGTCCTCAATCTGATTTCTGAACGTTCACCTAGGCCTTCCCCTTCCTACACTCCCTTCACAGAAATACAGTCTAGTCTTTGTGGACAATGATTTTGGATCTCTTCTTGCCAGTTTCAACCATTTTAATATCACTTGGCACTTGAATCCACAAGTTGTGTGGCATTCAGGCACAAGACACCAATTGTAGTGGGTACATGTATTAATGTGTAGTGGGTACATGTATTAATGAAACGACGTCTTAGGAGCAACTAGTTTATTCTTCAAAGATCTGCGGATACCCCCATTTACTTAATATCATAAAATACTTAAATCTACCCACAACATCTTCCCCTTTATAAATTTTATACACTTGAAAATATTAATACATTATAGGAAATATTTGTATACTTATTTTCTTCCCCTTCTTTTACAATAGTTTCAATTTACAATTACGTAAGTATATCTATATTCATAAATATTTATTTTATATATTTTAATATATGTATTCTTAAAATTTATGTTTTACCTAACTCGTTCATTAGATATACATACATTAATCATAAATTTAGTACTAAAAATCCTATATATCTTAATATTTATATTATATGTTTGTAATAATTTGTACAAAATAGATAGAATCTACTTAGATTTATTACAATACATACATCACAAAAAAAAAATTCAAATCTCAAAATGCAAAATCCAATTGACGGAATTATATTCTAAGAGTACACCTATATTTTAAGGGAATGAAAATCTCTGTGGTGTACGTACAACCCTACCGCTACGCGTGACTCGTGCTGTTGCTGACGGTGGTGTGCCTTGTGCTGCTCTCTGTGCCGGTGGTGATATAAGCTTTTTCGGGCTGCTAGAACCCGGTGCGTTAAAATCGTCCCAGTCAATTACGGCCCCTTTATATGTTTTATCGTACGCGACATTAGGCCTCACAGTTTTCGGCAACTTTAATAAATGGTTGCGATTTCTGCGTAAAACGCCGCCATTCTCAGACTCGACCCAGTAGGACCTATCACCTCGCGCTGTTCCTATTACCTTCGAATTAACCCACACCTTATCTCTTTTCAAACGAATTGTTTCATTCGGCTCAAGTGGCTCCAAGTTACGAGTACCACGGTCATAATATTGTTTATATTTTTGAATTCTGTTTTCCCTATCGCGCACAAACGTTTTGTCGTTTACTAATGTCGGGCGCAAATAACTATCACTAGTGGGTAAACGAGTGTTTAGACGGCGACTCATGAGTAATTGAGCTGGGGAATATGACTCTGCTGTTAGTGGAGTGTTTCTGAAATTGAGCAGTGCTAGCCGCCAATCTTCATCACCTTCGTGTGATTTCGTAAGTAAAGACTTAACTGTACGGACGTTTCGTTCTGCTAGACCATTAGACTTTGGATACAAAGGTGAACTCGTCACACGCTTAAACCCCCACGATTCACTGAAGTATTTAAACTCCTCCGAAGTAAATTGAGTTCCATTGTCGCTTACCAATTTTTTCGGTATACCAAACCTAGCGAAAATATCTTTTAAAGCATTAACTACCGATACACTCTGTAAATTCGGCAGTCTCACTACCTCAACGTATTTCGAGTAGTAATCAACGACTAATAGGAAATTTGTTCCTTTAAATTCAAAAATATCAGCAGCCAGAACCTCCCAGGGCAGTTCGGGCGGCGCATGCGGCGCAAGTGGCTCGCGGGGATTGGCGACGCGATGTCGCTGACATATTTCGCAGGTTTGCACGCGGTTTGCAATATCAGCTGACATGCCAGGCCACCACATCACCTCTCGTGCGCGACGCTGACATTTTTCTATTCCCATATGCCCTTCATGAATTCGACGTAGCATTTCTTTTCTTAGCGAAATCGGTATGACAACACGTTCGTTTCTAAACAAAATTCCATTTATCTCATGTAATTCATTATGTACGTTCCAAAACGGCTTTACTATGTCGTCAGTATCTTTTTTATGAAATGGCCATCCTTTTTTATAATATTCTATTAAGGCCGTCAGCACCGTATCTTTTTGAGTCTCAAGTTTAATATTTTCCAACATCTCTGGTGTCGCCTCGACGTTTGTATATAGCATGTTAACGTGAACCGTGACGTCACTATCCAAATCATCGTCGCCACCCGGTTCCGTTGTGGCACGTGATAACGTGTCTGCTATAAACAACAACTTACCCGGCTTATACTGTAACTTTATAGGATAATGCTGTAATTTTAACAACATGCGCTGTAAACGAGCTGGTGTCTCGTTTAATTGTTTTTTAAAAATCGCTTCTAATGGTTTATGGTCACTCTCTACACTAACTATGTCATGTCCATAAATGTATTGGTGAAAGCGAGTACACCCAAATACAACAGCCAGCAACTCCTTCTCGATTTGCGCCCAGCGCCTTTCAGCTGACGTGAGCATGCGCGCAGCGTATGCAACGGGGCGCCCCCCCTGAAGCAGACACGCGCCGAGCCCATGTGAGCTCGCGTCCACAGACACGGTCACCGGCTCGTCCGGCGAGTAATATTTTAAAACAGGTGCACTACTTATTTTTTCCTTTAAAATTGTAAACGCCCTATCGTGTGAATTCAGCCAAATAAACTCAATATTTTTTCTTAACAGTTCGCGTAAAGGCGATGAAATTTCAGAATAATTCGGAATGAATCGAGACAATAAGATAATAAGTAACTATTTTTACTTATTTCTCTAAGCACCGTATTACATTTATATAAATTGTCTATATTGAAACCGGCCTGTTCATAACAAATTCGTGACATAATCGATGCATCAGCCCCGCTATCTAATTTAAATCTAATGTCCACGCCATTGACGTTAATATACGCACTCCAAGATTCACGTACACTGGCCGTAGATTCTATAGATACATTATACATAAGTAGCTCACCGCTTTCGTCGTCACTGTCACAGCCGGCCGGCGCCGCGGGCGATGCGTCATCCTCCTGCAACTCCCACGCAAACGTGGCGCAACAACACCTAGCAAAATGTCCAATTCTTTCACAACGATAACACTTAACCGAGTATGCTGGACACCTGTCACGATCACTATGTCCGTAGCCGCATTTACCGCATTCTTTATTATTAGTGGACCTCCTGAGAAACGGTGCAGGCATCGACAATGCCCCCGGTGCGTTGAGGCGGCGCGTTGAGCTCTGCATATTATGACGTCCTCGTTGCGATGGCGTCGGCGCGCGTCCCCTGACAGCGCCGCGGTCGCCACGCGTACGCAGCTGCTCAACGGATGCTGCTTGTGGGTGTGCCCCGCACGACCCAGCTTGTTGACCGGCTCGTTCTGCTGCCCGGCACCACTCAACTGCATCTTCAAATGATACTGATGATTTTGCGAGCAACTTTTCTTTCATATGCGTATTTTTAATTCCCCGAATTATCTGAGTTAAAATAAGACTTTTCTTTAAGGTTCCAAATTCGCAGTGCTTACTCTGAACTTTCAGCGCTCCTAGAAATTTCTCAAAACTTTGTTCATTTTGTGTTATCTCAAAAAATATGTGCCTCTCATAATTAATATTTCTTTTTGGATCACAATATTCACAAAATTTTTGGCAAAGGTTATTATAATTTTGCTTCTGAATGTCATCAATATCAAGTTCTTCATAAATCTCGCGACCATATTTCCCAATAGTATGCATAAAAAGAGCACATTTTTCTCTGTTTGATGCCGATTCTTTACCCGAAGCCATAAGATAATATTCAAATGCCACTTTGAATTCTCGCCAATTGGTTGCCATATTGCCATCTTGTTGTAACGGCTCTGGTTGCCGTATAGCCGCACGAAATGTATCCACATTTTCCACTCCCGTTTTATTTTCACTCGCCATTATAGGCTCACAAAACTATTTTATAATCTAACAATATTATCACAAATTGACCACACCTGACACCATGTAGTGGGTACATGTATTAATGAAACGACGTCTTAGGAGCAACTAGTTTATTCTTCAAAGATCTGCGGATACCCCCATTTACTTAATATCATAAAATACTTAAATCTACCCACAACACCAATGATAAATATTATAACTCATTATTTTCACAAATCGTGTTACTTGGTCTTTTGCAGTTGTATTGTTGACTAACGAAGTGACGTCACGACCCGAAGTAGCATGGCGTCTAGCGTTTCCACGCGAAAATAAAAAAAAAAAAACATTTTTAAGGAATTTTTCGGTTTTATAAAATTGAAATAAAAAATCTACTGGTTCATTACGATCTAAGGATTAATTCATAAAGGTTTTCAAAAATAGGTGTAATACCCTATTTTATAATAGTAGAGATGTAAGTATATATAGATAATACATACGAATGATGAACGTATGTAATTACGTATATATTTTTCTATAATTTTGCTTCTTATTATGGTGTACCTAGTACCTACAATAAAGAATTATTTCCTATTGTAGTAACAAATATATTAATAAGTCTAATAAAACGTAGGTATCATATAAATAGACAAACTTGTCATAATTTGACAAACTTACAAACAGTAAAATTATTATCATTTAAGCAACAATAAACGGTAAAAAAAATATTGTTCCCCAAAATACTTATAAGTCATACTAGTAAGTCATATATGCACGTACTTACTATAACATAACATACCATCACGCCTATATTCCCCGGTTAGTCAGAGGCGTACTTACTAATGTACACTCACATTTCACCGGTACTACTACACAAAATAACATTTCATAATAACAGAAATAAAATTGTTTCATTGATTCATCTGATTATTTTGCGTATACTATACGCGTTGAGCGAGTGCAGCTGCTTGTCTTTTGGCGCCAAACAGCGCTGACATCGCGTTCGATGTGAGGGGAGGGGAAGGGCGCGCGGGTGAAATCTAAAATTTTGCTGGCTTTATGCGCGCTCTTAAGTAAGTAGTTATATAGTTATTAGTAATTTAGTCTTATATTTTCAGATTGCCTGTTCAAAATATGTCCTATGAACCGCTACTCCGCTCAAAAGCAGTTCTGGAATACTGCCAAGCAGTCCGCAAACTCCAACACCGATACAGGACTGCTAAAGAGGTTACACGTAAGTAATACGCACATGACATTGCGCGCTGTATTTCGCGAAGGGTTAGACAGAGGAGTATGAATCCCCCAATGGTATTTTAGATACCTACTCCGTAATAGGGGAGTAATAGCCTGAGGAACTGCCTCGTTACCCTAGTGGTCTCAAGCGCGACTGTGCTACGCTACAGGTCCTGGTTTCGAGTCCGAGAGTTTTTCTATGAAATTCTCAGTACTAGCCCAGAGTTAGGGATTTCTGCCTCGTTAATGGCAATAGGCTCGCCCCCTATTATGAACATACCGGTACCGAACTGTAGATGTACTTAAGTATGCCTCTGCCTTACCTACCCTTCTGGAATCACAGGCGTGATGGTGTGTATGTAGCCGTAGTATTTTATAGACAAACTTAGTACTTAAGTAACACTGCTTTACCTAATATCATCAAGCTCATAGACTGTCCCACTATTGGGTTACGATCTCAGAACGAGAGGTATTACGCTAAAGTCCACCAAGCTGGTTCAGTACAGACAGGTTGGCCGCTGGCCTTTATGCGGGAAGGCCTGTTAGCTCAATGGGACAATTAAGAGTCGGAAGGGCGGAATTTCCAATACAAACGTTTTTTTTTATGGGATAGAAGGGCAAACGAGCAGACGGATCACCTGATTGTAAGCGATAACCGCCGCCCATGGACACCCGCAACACTATAAGAGTCGCAAGTGCGTTGACCGCCTTTTAAAAGGGTTTGGGCCTCCAGTAACCTCACTCACTTGGCGAAACACAACGCAAACGTTGTTTCACGCCAGTTTTCTGTGAGGCCGTGGTATCACTCCGATCGAGCCGGCCCATTCGTGCCGAAGCATGGCTCTCCCACGTGAGAAGTACCAAAATTATAAAAACAAATCGTAATTCAAACACAATTTATTCAACGTGTGGTATTATACGGATTCCGATACTATTATCCTAGGTTCCTGCTCTACCCTTTCGTCCAAAATACTTCACTAGAAATCAATGTAAGCGAATAGAATGTAAATTAACGAATTCTTGATAACTTTACCGAGCTTGGTATGATTTTCCGGTCGTTTATTTCCAGTGAAGTAGTAGACGAAATGGTAAGTTAGGAACCTTGATTAATGGTATCTCAATCCGAATAATAATACAATTTGATAAAATATTGCCATTTGGCCATTTGGATTACCATTATTTTGGTACCGTATTGCGTTTTTGTGGGCAATTCAAGCTGCGACGAACCTTTCATTATACATTTCGTTATTACAAGAAATCATCTGTTCTCTAATATGAAATTGATGATCAGTGGGTACAGTTCCGCGTGTATTTTTTTATGATATTGGTTCTAGGAATTCATGTATTGTGATGCAAATCTGACCTAGACCCGGAACTTCAGTGATGTGTCATACACTAGATATTCGATAGTAGATAGGTAGATACTCGTGCGCGGGATAACATGCGTACACGTGACTAACTTTTTGCGGAATTACTGTGGAAAATGACTTAACTAAATCTCTTCTTCTTCTCTACTATTATAAAATTGTAAAAAGCTGTGTGTGTACATTATGGCGGATCGTTCACCTGAGCCCGCCAAATTCAAATTTCAATTGGTTTTTCGCAATTTGTAGGTCTATAACATCTTGTAAATCGATATTGTAGCTAAAATTAGGTACAATCGTCATTTTTGGCCAAAATTGACGATTGTTCCTAATGTTAGCTTCTTTAACGTTTATTAAGCAAAGTTTTTAATGCTCAGTTGTGAATATTGTATAGCTAATGCCGCAATTACTACAGCTAGGAATCTAGAATGTGTTATAGACCTACAAATTGCGAAAAACCAATTGAAATTTGAATTTGGCGGGCTCAGGTGAACGATCCGCCTTAAACACTCTCGTCTGTACACAAAAAAAAAAACAAGTGCATTAGTGTATATAAACGTCTCCGAACCCAAAAACGTGTGTATGTGTGTGGTAGATCGGTCTATTACGATCGCCACTTGTTGATTACGAACCCTGCAGCTACTATGAAGTGCAGGTTCTCTCATGGGTGACCTCTTTTATTTCATCTGGATTCCAAACTCCTAGCTGCTGCTAATAATTTCATGAAAAAACCCATTCCACAGCTTCACCTGGGAATTATACGCAGAACCTCTAGCATAGCAGTCACGGTTACAACCTCTAACTAAAAAGCAGAGCCATAATAGTGTTAGCGTCTGAATTGATGTTATTTTAGTTAAGAAAAAAAAAATATACATAAATATAAATGTTTTCTTCCACAGCATGCCGCTGAGATTGAGAAGAAGCAAAATGAGTTGGAGAACAAGAAGTTGTTGGGGACTGTCGTGCAGTACGGCAGCGTACTCCAACTGCTGCACGTCAAGTCTAACAAGTACCTCACTGTGAGTACATTCTTAAAAAAACAGGAGAAAAGATTTGTATGTAAGTAACTCAAAAACTACTGGGCCGATTTCGAAAATTCTTTCAGCATTTGAATGCTACGTTATTCCAGATGAATATTTTGAAAAAAGTTAGGAATTTCTCTACCCGTGCGAAGCCGGGGCGGAAGTCTAGTAACTAACATTTTTTATCCTTAAAAATGTTCATAATGCGTAACGTCAATCGTCGTATGTTTTTCTTTTGGCAGGTAAACAAAAGACTGCCCGCGTTGCTCGAGAAGAACGCGATGCGTGTTCATCTCGATGCGAACGGCAACGAAGGCTCCTGGTTCTATGTCATGCCCTTCTACAAGCTGAGATCCACTGGTAAGACGTCTGCTGAATGCTTCACCATGAACTTTAAGATAAATATTAATAGAGCGGAGTGATACCACCGACAGCCTCGCAGAAAACGAACAAACAACGCTTGCGTTGTGTTGCGCCGTGTGCGTGAGTATACCAGAGGCCCAAACCCTTTTTAAAGGCGTGCCCGCCTCTTCCGCCTCGTTATGATTGTCCATGGTCGGCGGTAATCGCTTACCTTCACCGGCTGCTAGTTTGCCCCTTATCCCATAAATAAAATTAGTATTGTACAAGCCTTTGTCAGAGGTTCACTCATATCCCAAAGTACAGTCAGCGCCAAAAGTCGCTAAACACGTTTTCCAGTACCATGGTACCAGTTTTCTTATATGCAGAAAACTGGTACTAACTTCTCAGGTCAGAATTTTTTGGTTAGTAATGATGTAAAAATGGTTTGAAGATTGCATCGTGTTCAGCGACTTTTGGCGCTGACTGTACTTTTTGAGACTAGACATTGGCCCCAGTAGCTCTTAGAAGGAGTAGACTGTCATAGTTATGCCGAAGGTAACAGTTCTATGGCCGTGACTATAGAAGGGAAGGGGAGTGCGGTTTTTAGTCGGTTCCAATCCGTCATCACTCCAGGATGCGAATGATCATACCATATAAAAAGAATGCAATTTATCTCCTTGTTAACTTTATCGAAACCTATTTAGCGGATTAAGTGTATATTTTTTTTAACTTCTGGCCACGAAGATTTTTTTTTATTTCCGTTGACTTTACACCCTTATCTCTATCTCTATTATTATAAAATCGTAAGAAACGAACCCATAAATGCGATTTTTAATTTTTTCTCTGTGTGTTACGGGTTGGCGCAAAAACTACTGAATATATTTTAATTTTGTTATCACTGTCAAAAAGTATAATGCTCCAACTTAAAAACTGGTGAACTGCTTATCTCAACTAATTAAACGGATTCTGAGTTACAGCTTGACCTCTCTGATGTATACAGACCCATACAAAGAAGAGATCATCACCGTTGGTTATGATTAAATTATTTTTGAGATCCATTTCTAATCCTAATATAGTTTCCCGTGAGCAAAGCCGCGGGAAAAAGCTCGTTTATTTTATAAAATAACACAATTTAGGTCTCTGCTGACTTATAATTTAATAGCTTCTGCCCGCGGCTTCGCCCCCGTGGAATTCGGTCTGTCATCACATCCCGTGGGAACGGGATAAAAAGTATCCTATGTCCGTCTCCTGGTTCTAAGCTACCTCTCCACCAATTTTCAGCTAAATCGGTTCCGCCGTTCTTGAGTTATAAATGGAGTAACTAACACGACTTTCTTTTATATATATAGATTTATGTTTCCAGGTGACAACGTAGTAGTGGGCGACAAAGTAATAATGAACCCCGTGAACGCGGGTCAACAAGTCCTACACGTGTCCTCAAACCACGAGCTGCCTGACAATGTTGGCTGCATGGAGGTGAGACCAGTGTTCGACGGTCTCTGGTTTAGTGGTTCGAGTACCGGACTGCTGACCATGAGGTCGTGGGTTCGATTCCCACAGGACACAAATGTTTATGTGATGAATATAAGTGTTTGTGTTCGTCTGGGTGTTTCTTTTGTATTTTATGTATGTATTTACAAAAAAAAAAAGCTCTGTGCTTAGTTCTCTGCTTAGTTTGGGACTAGATGGTGTTGTGTAAAATGTCGCAGAATATTTATTTATTTATTTATTAATAAACCTGTCAATATCGTATTACAGACACTGTCTTTGATTTGATCTACGGGGTCGGTACACCCATTGCTGAATTAACCGGGGGTGTCCTAAATGCGACTACTATCGAGGTCCTGGGTTCAATTTCCATTTCGAGCAGTGTTGTTTTGGTAATTCTTAGTACTAAGCTCGGAATTTAGATTTGTGCGCCGTTAATCGCACCACCGGCGGACTGTGGATGTAGGTGTACAGTAGTACACCTCTGCTAGCCAGGCGTAATTGTATGTTGTAAAATTTCATTTGTCGATATCTTTTATCGATATTCTTTTCGGATATAGTTTCATTTTGGTGTATTCAATGTCCTTAATCATGATCTTCTTCTTACCAGGTCAACGTAGTCAACTCCTCGACGTCATGGAAGGTGACTCTCTTCCTGGAGCACAAGGAGAACCAGGAGGAGATCCTAAAGGGTGGGGATGTGGTGCGGCTGTTCCATGCGGAACAGGAGAAGTTCCTCACCATGGACGAGTACCAGAAACGACAGCATGTGTTCCTGAGGACCACGGGCAGGTCGAGTGCCACGGCTGCTACCAGCAGCAAGGCGCTGTGGGAGATCGAGGTGAGATGAGTTCCATATTTGACTGGAATCTCTTGTATTGTATTGTTTGGATTCTATTACGATATTCCATGAGAACACAGTTTGTACTGGCATATAGAAGCATTTTAAAATAGGAAATGGTAGTTACATAATCAACCCATTATTCTGTCCCACTGCTGGGCATGGGTCTCTTCTCACAATGAGAGGGATTGTAAAATTTTTAATAGTTTATATTGTGTTTTGACAAGTGATTAAATTTAAAATAAAAAGTTTGTTCATGTAACTAAGTTCATTCAGTTTCGTTAATTCTTACACCACCTGACTATTTTTTTTTTGTCTAATACTGGTAACCCTTCAACTGTCAAGTAACTGAATACAATTAAAAGTCGAAGTATAGTAATCTCGCCTTGTAGGTGGTACAACATGACCCCTGCCGCGGGGGCGCGGGCCACTGGAACTCCATCTTCAGGTTCAAACACCTCGCCACAGGACACTACCTGGCCGCTGAAGCGTGTAACAGACCACCGTAAGTATCTGATCTCCTAATATTCTCCAAGTTATCATTTTATGAAGTAGTTAACAGGACATTTTCTCCAATTGTTACTTTTTTAAAATGACTAAATTCTTCATTATGAATGTACATAATAATTATATTTGAGGTTAAAATTGATATTTATGTTAAAATTGTAAATGTGGACTGTACCTATCCACGAACACTCGCTGATGAATTACGAACCCTTTACTGAAAACCGCGTCTCAACCGGTGAAACCATTGTTTAGATAAATGGAAAAATTCGTTGGCACACACATACAAACACCCTCCTACGTCCACTCCACGTCTCCGTTCCGTCGTTGGTAAAAATAAAAATCACATATTATGTACTAGCTTCTGCCCGCGACTTCGTCTGCGTGGACTTCAGATAAAAAGTAGCCCATGTGTTATTCCAGACTATAATCTATATCTGTGCCAAATTTCATCCAGATCCGTTCAGCCGTTCTGGCGTGAAAGTGTAACAAACATCCATCCATCCATCCATCCATCCTCACAAACTTTCGCATTTATAATATTAGTAGGAAGGATACAGTTCTATTTTCTTTAATACCACTAAGGTGGTAAAATTCCTGGTGGTAAGCAGTTACTATGGTAGGTGGGCCGTATGCCTATCTCTGGTGTTACAAGCGTCCATAGGTTACAGCCTATGTGGTCTTGATGTGTTAATAATGGTCACCCATCCACACACTGACCGCAGCCACCACAGCTTATCCTTGTAGATCACTTGATCAGCTTAGTTATTTCTTAGCCTTCAGTCGTTAAATTACTAACCATGTTGATTATTTCCAGTGACGCTCCAATAGAACCTGGCGAGCCAGCATACCAGCTGGTCTCCGTGCCACACTCTTCAGAAATCGCGACGCTGTTCGAGCTGGACCCCACCACCATGACGCATTCAGACTCGCCCGTACCACAGAGCAGCTACGTCAGGTAAAGAGGTCGAATATCTATAAGATGTATCGTGTGTTGAAAATATTTTGTTTTATCTTACTAGCAGTGAAAGCCTAGTGATATGACCATTAGACTTCCAAGTCTAAGGTATCGAGTACAAAACCAAACCTCTGACTCAAGTCTCGTGCGTATAGTTCGCGCAAAATAACTAACGGAGAAGGGGAAGTTTGCGCAGTGCATTTGGATGCAAAATTTCCTAAAAAGCGACTACTGCGCATCCGCCATTTTATAACATACCATCACGCCTGTATTCCCCGAAGGGTAAGGCAGAGGCGTACTAATGTACACCCACAGTTCGCCGGTATGTTTAGGTCCCATGTAATAGGGGGCGAGCCTATTGCCATTAACCGGGCACAAATTCCTAACTCCGAGCTGCTACTGGGAATTTCATAGAAAAACCCAATAACACTTTGCTCGACCTGGGAATCGAACCCAGGACCTCGTAGCAGTCGCGCTCAGGACCACTTGGCTAATGAGGCAGTTTTGGTTCCGCCATTTTGGTTCAAGTTATTTTGCGCCAACTGTACTTATAGTTAAATATCACGCTCCTAAACGGTGAAGGAAAACATCGTGCGGACATCTGCATGTCTGTGAGATTGTCTCGACGGCATGTGGAGTCTGCTAACCTGCATTAGTCCAGCTGGTGGACCCTAGCCTAATCCCTTTCATTCTGAGAGAACTGTGGATTGTATAATGGGTTGATTATGATTACTATCTATTTATATTATTTGCAGGCTCCAGCATTTGTGCACGCACACGTGGGTGCATTCAACTTCCATACCCATAGACAAGGATGAAGAGAAGCCCGTCATGTCTAAGGTGAGACAAGAGAGTAACAGATTATTAAAAAAATAATTGCTATTAAAATTGATTCAATTGATAAATTTCTGACAGCAACGATGGTTGTCTAACCAGATTAAAATTAAATTAAATATTTTCTATTGATAAAAATAACCTTTTACAAAGTACCTACTTATTGATTAGGTTACTATTGAATGAGGTAGGTAGCTTAGATAGATATAACCCTGCCTCCTAAACTAGGGAAAAAACCAAACCCTCCTCTTTAACTAGATTTTATGACGAAATTCAATAAGAAGAGATACGTCTGTTTATGTGTCTGTTAGTTTTTAATGAAATTTGGTACAGAGAAAGACTGTAGTTTGAAGAAGGACATAGGTTCCCTTTTTTTCTAGAAAACCTTTAAGAAGCGCGGGAAACAGCGAGCATATGGCATTTTTATTTCAACGTGATATTCTTTGGAAATACCAGACGCGATTATGTTTTGTATTTACTTTTCTTTCATAACACTGTTCTCAGGTGGGTTGCTCGCTAATAAAAGAAGATAAGGAAGCGTTCGCCCTAATATCGGTGTCTCCGAGTGAAGTTCGAGACTTGGACTTCGCGAACGACGCGTGCAAAGTGCTGTCGGCCTTGTCGACCAAACTGCAGCACGGGAATATAGAACATAACGAGAGGAAGTAAGGCACAGTTCTGTTTGAAATTATTACATTTAATGTGCAGCGGTTTTTTTTATCACTGATAGGCTTACGCTTGACCACAACTTGCCTGATCTTAAGCATCGAAGTGGTCTACGATGGAGCGCGCTTGCCTAGAAGGTACCTATTCACTCTCGTCTTGAAGACACCCAAATTGTAGGTCTCAGAGAACAAAGATTCCGGTAACGAGTTCCACAATAGAGCAGTACGCACTATAAATGTAGTGCGAGAGACAGAGTAGAGTAGTAATGTGCGAGATTTAGGCACTTCCACCATGTAGCGGTGGCGCCTTGCCGTAGCTCTGCTCGTGCGATAGTGGAACGGGGATGGTGGAACTATTTCATGTAGTTCCGATGCACACTCTCCGAAATGTAACCGGTAAAAGACAGAAAGACATGCAACTTTGCGCCGATGCTCAAGGCTTTTCAGTTTGGCATTGCAAAGTGCATCATTGCTAATTAGCTTCTTGGCTCTCTTCTCAATGGACTCCAATGCGAACAGTACTCCATGCACGACCGAACCTGTGCTTGGTATAGTGACAGCAACTGTTCCGGCGTGAACTATTGTCGCACCCTTGAGAGGATACCCAGCTTTTTAGACTCAATGTAGGAGCCAAAGTTGAGTGTTGGTGCTAGAGAAATACCAAGAAGCTCAAGATGGTCTGAAAACGGCACGGTTACATTTCGGAAAGTAGGAGCCAGATTGAATGGTCTCCGTTTCGCGGAGAATAGACACGCCTGGGTCTTGGCAGCATTGAACCTAACCAGATTGGTATAGTTTCGGCCCTATGCAGTTCAGCTTGGATAATCTCCAATTAAAATCTGTTTATTACGGGTTGGCGCAAAAACTACTGAATAGATTTTAATTATCACTGTTAGAAAGTAGAATCATTGGCTATCCCATGAATCAATATGATAATTTGACTTTCTACATAAAATCTTTATTACAAGTATTATAATAATATCTGGTGGATACATTTTATGATTGAAGGTACTTTGTATTACTGTTTTTATGTGATAGGTGAGCAAACGAGCAGACGTATCACCTGATGGTAAGCGATAACCGCCGCCCATGGACACCCGCAACACCAGAGGAGTCACAATTGCGTTGCCCACCTTTTAAAAGGGTTTGGGCCTCCGGTAACCTCGCTCACTCGGCGAAACACAACGCAAGCTGTTGTTTCACGCCGGTTTTCTGTGAGGCCGTCGTATCACTTCGGTCGAGCCGGCCCATTCGCGCCGAAGCATGCATGGCTCTCCCAAGTGAACTTACATTAATCCAGTTCAATGCATCCAACAGTTTCTTCTAAATCCATTAATACACAGCAGTTTCTTCATGTTAATTTTTCGTGTTTCTTCCAGGGCACTGACCTGTCTCCTCCAAGACATAGTGTACTTCATAGCCGGATTCGAGAACGAGCCCAACAAGTCGGAAGCCCTGGACCTGGTGGTGGAGAACCCCAACAGAGACCGGCAGAAGTTGTTGAGAGAACAGTACATACTTCGGCAACTGTTCAAGATATTACAGGTAATCTTACTTCAAGAAGCATATGTTACTATTTTTAATATTTTACATTGTGTTTTGAAGACTAGCTATTTAATATACCTACATAAAAAGTTTGTTCATCTAAGCACAGATAAAAGATCTAAGTACATTATTTAAGTTCATTCGTTCATGAGTTTGCTGCAATTTAGCAAGTTTATAATAATTAATAATAAACATGTGCAAAAAGATGTGTTTTTTATTTTTATTTTCTTATGTATCTCTATTTCTATTTCTATCTCTATTTATTTATTTTATTTAGGTTCGCCCACAGCACATACTTATATACTTACATATAAATACACAAGATCTTAGGTAATATTCTAATATTCATGCCAATTACGGGTAAACACAACATTTACAATACAGACGCCAATACCTATTTACAACTTATGTTATCAAAAACATAGGTAATTATGAATATTAGTCCTTATTCATATAAGACACATTAGAATGACGTCATACCACAGATAACTCTTCATGTGCTGCATATTTTTGTTTGAAGTCAAGTGACACACAGATTAAAAATAGTGTAGTATTGCGAAAATTTAATGTTTTTGGATTTATTGACTTATAGATGGGAATTCAAAAAAAAAACATAAATAATGAAGTTTAATGTAATTAATGTTTTATATTTTATTTCGATCACTGGCAAGTATTTATAAATTTCTGTTCTCCCCAGGGTCCATTCCAGGAGACAGCGGATGGGGAACCGTTCTTGAAGATCGAGGAGCTGTACGACCCTCGATACGCCGCCTATAAGTATATCTTCCGTCTCTGCTATAGGATCCTGCGGCTCAGCCAACAGGACTATCGAAAGAACCAGGTACTTTTATTGATGGACTTAACTTACCATACTCTGTATCCAGTATCTTCAAATGGTTAGGCAGAGGTAGAGGAGTTGAAGACATTTTAAAATAAAGGTGTTACTTATCGTGGGACAACCATGCTTCGGCATGTAAAGGCTGGCTCGACCGGAGTGATACCCACGGTCTTACAGGAAACTGGCGTGAAACAACGCGTACGTTGTGTTTCGCGGAGATACCGGAGGCCCAAAACCTTTTAAAAGGCCGGCAACGCACTTGCGGCGTCTCTGGTGTTGCGGGTATCTATGGGCGGGATAATCGGCACAGTTTTGAAATGTTGTACATAGATTATTTAGGTACATACAAATACTAGTCACGTGTCGAATGTTAAAGGGGAAAAAAATATTCAATAATCGATGGTAAAAGAAAAATGTATTACCATCCTATGCCATAAAAAAACTTAACTGAAAGCCTTGTTCTTTTTTTTTCAGGAATACATAGCGAAGCACTTCGGTTTCATGCAGAAGCAGATCGGCTACGACATCCTGGCGGAGGACACAATCACAGCACTGCTGCACAACAACAGGAAGCTTTTGGAGAAGCACATTACTGCCTCCGAGATTGAGACCTTCGTCGGTCAGTCACACAAACTAATTTAAAAAATAATTTCATAGAAATAACCAATAACACAGCTCGACCTAAAAATCGACCCAGTAGTCACATCCATAACATAATTATGCTAAATTATAGATTAACTGGCTAGTGGTCCAAAGCGCGAATGCTATGCTTGAGGCCTTCGGTTCAATTCCCAGGTCGAGCAAATTGCGAATAGTAGTTCGGGCGTTTAGATCTGTGTCAAGTTAATGGCAACAGGCTCGCCCCCTAATACATGGAACCTAAACATACCGGCGAGCTGTGAGTGTACAGTAACACCTCTGCCTAACCCGTCAAGGAAAAGAGGCGTGATGGCATCTTAAATTATAGATCGGTTTAACTTGCCCGGTCTTAGTATTGTTTTACGAAAATACCAATATTCTTTATTATATGCAACAAAATATTGATGATTGATTTCACAATGGAGGATTGACAATGATCTATAGGTAGGTAGTTGTTCCGGGTCTGGGTGTTTGTGTATGTGAGAATTTGTGTTTGTAAACGCACCCACGATATAGGAGAAAATCCTAGTGTGGGGCAACTATAAAAAAAAACATTTTAAATCCCCCCCTCCGCCAGGTCTGGTTCGCAAAAACATGAAGACGTGGCAGTCTCGGTTCCTGGACTACTTGAGCGACCTGTGCATCTCCAACAAGAAGGCTATTGCTGTCACGCAGGAGCTCATCTGCAAGAGTGTGCTCTGTGCCAATAACTCGGACATACTTATTGAGACCAGGTAAATAAATATTATTTTGACTTGTAAAAGTGTCTCTAATGATCTACTTACAGAAATAAGTATCATTTCATATATCCACCTGATTTTCTGGATTTAAGTGTAAGTACTAGAGATGAAACTGCTTTCCGGCCTTGAAATGAAACTAGTTTTTACGGATTTTATCGCATTGTATCGATATTTTTTTATTTTTTTTATGTAAGTATATATATGTTTTTAAAATCCTTACTAGCAATGTGGGTCGCACATTACTAGTATTCTTGTTCCTCGTGCTAAGTGGGTTCACGTTGGTAGTGCAATGGGTGGGTTTCGAACTGGCAACAACATGATCGACGATTCTCTAGACGTTTCGGTTCCTTTATAGCTTCCATGGTCACGGGCAGACTGAGGTGTTGGACGTCTTAATGTTAAAATTACTAACAGCTACCTTACATTTTTGTTAATTATTAGTGATCCGATTCAAGCAAAGGACACAGTGAGCTCATTCTGCATGAACCGGATCGCTAATAGTCAGTTCTTTTTATTTATAGATTGGTCTCTACAAAATATGAGAAAACGAAACCATTGGACTCTGACAACACCAGATATACCGTTGAAGAGGAAGTCATGCTGCTATGGAACAACAAAAAGGTAAGGTTTTATTTTACTCAACTGTAGATAAAGGTGTTTTGACCCCATTAGGTGGCGTCTAGGCACTTTCAAGTGTCAAGAAGCCCCTCTGGTGGAGTCCAAGTCACTAGAACCACGGCCTATCATATTCGAGGTGCAATTCACGAGTTCCTTGGCCGTGGCAATAGGGCAAAGAAAGGCATGTACGGTTTTAAGTCTGTACTCGTCTGACATTTAATCTAAGTATTATCGTGGGAGAGCCATGCTTCGGCACGAATGGGCCGGCTCGACAGTAGTGATACCACTGCCTCACAGAAAACCGGCGTGAAACAACGCTTACGTTGTGTTTCGACAAGTGAGTGAGGATACCGGGGACCCAAACCCTTTTAAAAGGCGGGCAACGCACTTGCGACTCCTGTGATGTTGCGGGTGTCCATGGGCGGCGGTAATAGCTTACCATCAGGTGATCCGTCTGCTCATTTGCCCTCTATACCATAAAAATACTCCCACCTCCCTTGGTGGTAGACGATCCATTAGTAAACCTCTGCCTAAACCTTCAGGGAATGCAGGCGTGATGATAATATTATATTACTGTTTCACATCCATTTCGTTCGCCAGTGTTCCCGACTCCTCTCTGAACTGGCAGCTGAGGCTCGAGTGGACCCAAACTGTCAGTCAGCCGCCATCTTGGATTACTACCGGCATCAGCTGGACCTGTTCTCCAATATGTGCCTCAATAGACAGTACCTCGCGCTCAACACACTGTCGCCTCAGTTGCATATTCACCTTATACTGAAGTGAGTACTGTAGGCAACCTGACGCGTTTGTGAAGTCGTCTATTTTTTTTAGATAAGTATATCTATGAAAAACAATTGATAATATAGGAAACAATTTATTAACTTATTCAATACCAGAATTAATAACATTAATATTAATTGTACTTTAGTGATGTTCCGAATCCCGGGATAATTTTCCCGAAAAAAAATTGTCGTAAGGAAGTCCACTTTTGTCTCTGTTTTTTGAAGCTTAGGCTAATTAGTTCATCAATTTCCGATCACTAATTATTAGTTATGTTTTTAAATTGTTTCTGGGTGCTACAAATGTGTTAGGTATAGCCGAAAAATATAATCAAAAATCATACTATGAATGAAATTTTACATTTACCACGTAAAACTCGTTTTTCGAACATGGAACACAGCTTAATAAATCTTGTTCAAGATGCTTTATAACAATAATATTGGACTTCTACAAGTAAATTTTTTTTTCTCGAAATTACTTAGATTTCTTAATAACTAAATTCATTATTTTTTTTAATTTCCTCAGTAACGTTGTCAATTATGTGTTCTTCTCGAGAGTTTTTGATCAAAAGGGATTTTTGAACACAGTGCATTGTGTTGACAGATGTATGTCGAACGCGTCTCTGTCATACGAGGTGCGGGCTTCGTTCTGCCGGCTGATGCTGCACCTGCATGCCGACCGCGACCCGCAGGAGCCCGTCACGCCCGTCAAGTACGCGCGCCTCTGGACCGAGGTCTGCGACCGGATACACATACACGAGTCAGTATGCCACCACTACCCACCAGTACACACCAGTACCGACCGCGACCCGCAGGAGCCCGTCACGCCCGTCAAGTACGCGCGCCTCTGGACCGAGGTCTGCGACCGGATACACATACACGAGTCAGTATGCCACCACTACCCACCAGTACACACCAGTACCGACCGCGACCCGCAGGAGCCCGTCACGCCCGTCAAGTACGCGCGCCTCTGGACCGAGGTCTGCGACCGGATACACATACACGAGTCAGTATGCCACCACTACCCACCAGTACACACCAGTACCGACCGCGACCCGCAGGAGCCCGTCACGCCCGTCAAGTACGCGCGCCTCTGGACCGAGGTCTGCGACCGGATACACATACACGAGTCAGTATGCCACCACTACCCACCAGTACACACCAGTACCGACCGCGACCCGCAGGAGCCCGTCACGCCCGTCAAGTACGCGCGCCTCTGGACCGAGGTCTGCGACCGGATACACATACACGAGTCAGTATGCCACCACTACCCACCAGTACACACCAGTACCGACCGCGACCCGCAGGAGCCCGTCACGCCCGTCAAGTACGCGCGCCTCTGGACCGAGGTCTGCGACCGGATACACATACACGAGTCAGTATGCCACCACTACCCACCAGTACACACCAGTACCGACCGCGACCCGCAGGAGCCCGTCACGCCCGTCAAGTACGCGCGCCTCTGGACCGAGGTCTGCGACCGGATACACATACACGAGTCAGTATGCCACCACTACCCACCAGTACACACCAGTACCGACCGCGACCCGCAGGAGCCCGTCACGCCCGTCAAGTACGCGCGCCTCTGGACCGAGGTCTGCGACCGGATACACATACACGAGTCAGTATGCCACCACTACCCACCAGTACACACCAGTACCGACCGCGACCCGCAGGAGCCTGAATATGATTATTCTAACAAAGTTCTTTACACCATAATGAAATATTACTTTAGACATACTACACTTATCTACTACAATATCAATAAGCATTATTATGAAAATTCCACCGTTATTCAGTTCTTTTTCTTAAAAAGTTATTTACATCCCCAGCTATCAATGCGTGAAAGGAGGTCCAGACGCGAACAGGGAGAAGGTGAAGGAACAGTTCGCGTCCACCATCCGCTTCGTGGAGAACTACCTGTGCAACGTGGTCACCAAGACCTGGTACTTCAGCGACCATGACCAGAACAAACTCACCTTTGAGGTCGTCAAACTGGCCAGGGAGTTGATATATTTTGGATTCTATAGGTAAGAACTTATTTTATTGTGAAGGCTAAATTTAATATTTTTCTTTTATTTTTTTCTTTGACTTAATTAAAAATTAATAATAATCTTATTAATCAACGTTTTCAAATATTTAAATATGTTTTTTTTTAATTGACGACATGTTTGGCGTAGCGGCTGAGCGATCGGCTTCTGCGACACGTGTTGTGGGTTCGATCCCCACACGGAGCTAATATTTGTATGATCTACAGGTAGTTGATCCGGTTCTGGGCGTTTGTGTATATGAGAATTTGTGAGCTTTTTTTTTAAAAAATAAATAAAAAATTACCCACAAAATTCTTGTCCAAACTATTTTATCAAGTTGTGTTTATTATTCGGATTGAAATACAGTCAGTCTAATCTAGTCACTCTACCGTGCCATTTCGTCTACTACCATTTCACCGGCAATAAACGACCGGAATATCGTTCCAGACTTGGTAAAGTTGTCAAAAATTGCATTCGCTTACATTTATTTCCAGTGAAGTACTTTGGTCGGAATGGTAGAGCAGGAACCTAGATTAACGGTATCGGAATGTAAATAATAAAACACTTAGATTAAATTATGTTTGAATTACGATTTATTTTGGTACTACGTCTACATGGGAAATTCGGGCGTCTTAATCGACTATAAAAACTTATTTTTAGTATATGCGAAACCAGAGACACGTGTAAAAAATCTATGTCCAAAATTTCAAAACTGTATCACAAAAAATAACAAAGTTATAAGCTTGTTATGTTACCTGGTTGTCCATACAAAAACATGATCACCACATCTTATTACCAGCCTAGTACCTACCGCCCTAGTGCCGCTATGACCTGCCGTGACTTGTGTTCTGTGTGAATAACGCGGGTATAGTTCGCGCAAAATAACTTGACCTAAAACTAACATAGAGTGGTAAAGTTTGCGCAGAGCATTTGCGTGCAAAATGTACTAAAAACGACTACTGCATCCACCATTTTGGTTCAAGTTATTTTGCGCCAACTGTAGATACTTAGTGCCACTTGCACCAACTTCTTAAATGTGTTTAAACTGTATTTAAATACAAAATTTCTAAGAAAAATCGTTTTTAAATACAATTTAAGTATAATTTTGAAGTTGGTGCAAGTGGCCCTTAGTGTCGCTCGGTGTCCCACTTGAAACTTTTTTAAATATTACCATAACATAACATACCATCACGCCTGTATTCCCCGAAGGGTTAGGCAGAGGCGTACTAATGTACACCCACAGTTCGCCGGAATGTTTAGGTCCCATGTAATAGGGGGTGAGCCTATTGCCATTAACCGGACACAAATTCCAAACTCCGAGCTGCTACTGGGAATTTCATAGAAAACCCAATAACACTTTGCTCGACCTGGGAATCGAACCCAAGACCCCAGCGTAGCAGTCGCACTCAGGACCACTAGGCTAATGAGGCAGTTTTTTAAATATTTTTGGGACAAAATATAACATTGTGTAAAAATTATTGGAATCGATTCTGTTACTTATTCTGAACAAACCATATTCAGGTTTCACATCTAAAAATTATGTTTTATAATGCTTACATTTGTAGTAGTCGATTGTGAGAAGTCTGCACAAGATAACCCGAACTGTATGTATTTTTTTATATTTACCTAGAGTTCTTTATAAAAATATTGTATTTTTTTATATACAGCTTCAGCGACCTCCTGCGCTTGACTAAGACTCTGCTCAGCATTCTAGACTGTGTCACTGCTATGGACCTGCTGAACGAGACCAACGCGCTCTCCGGAGAGGTGGAATGTGAGTTTCTTAACAAATTGTAGACTTATTTCTAGTTTTATTGTTTATTGACTAATTGCCAGAGTTTCACAGCCATCCAGAAGAGAATTTTAGAGACATTACTTATTTATTTAATTCTTTATGTACACAAAACAAAATAAATCGGTTTACAGGGCACACCAACGTAGATGTTGGTGTGCGTAAACTCAACGCGTTATTACTTCGCCTATTACTAGTGTTAGCTTTACAATAACCCGTTGTCCACACACTTGCAATTTCTTGTTGCTTTACATTATATATGAAACAAAGAATATGAAGCATAAATTCAAAGGTATTATCAACCGATACCGTGGCATAGGTGTATAAGCAAGCAGCTGGTGTGACATTAGTCTTATGATCAAATCACGCCGGCCCGGCGCTAACTTTTTGCATTATTATCATTATTTTTTTTCGTTTTGTTGAATTTTTATTTTTGTTATTTACCTGATAATAAGAACATTATTCCAGAAAAAATGATATATGGAAGAAAATATTAAACAATGTGTAATATGATAACAACAATATTTATTGACATGGTTTTTTAAAATTATAAATACAAATTATAAAGTATGGTTCATGACAAATATTCTAAGTGGGACAAAAATTCACTTTGTTTTTCATATTCAAGAGGGTAATTTATTTATTAATGATATGAATAAACATGTTAGTAAGTTAGATAATAAGATACTGGCGATCCTAAATTGTAATCTCACTAACAATAACATCAATCATGTAATACAAATTACCCCCTGATATTTTTAATAGCCGATTGGTGCGCCATCACTATCTATTACTTGTTGCAAACGTGTCCTCATGCTAGCAACCATATTCCAGCACAAATCAGAGCCACGAAACGATTCCCATGACGAGGTAACGACATCGTCTAAATTAAATTTGGACCTGACTTCAGATGAGTCCCAGCTTAGCACCATGTGACCCCATAGGTTTTCAATGGGGTTCAGGTCAGGACTTTTTGATGGCCATTCAATAACAGTAAAGTTTTCTTGGACGTTTAACCAACTTTGCACGAGTCGCGCGCGATGCACAGCGCAGTTATCATGCACGAAGTAAATGTGTTCTTGCGGGTATGCAACACGCACAGTTGGTAGCATCACGTTTTGTAAAACATCCAAGTAACCTTGACTGGTATTGCGACCCCCTACCTGCACTAATTCACCGGGACCCATTGATGACATCCATCCCCAATAACCCAACGTAATGCGGCCACTAGACCTGCATGGAATAATATTTTTTTTGTTATAGCGTTCACCATCTTTTCGCCATAATATTTTACGACCGTCCTTGTCCGACTTAAAACATTTTTCATCGCTAAATATAACTATATTATTGCACCAATCAAAATCCAAATATTCTCTTGCGAAGCGAACCCGGTTTTGCATGTGAATATCAGACAGTAATATTTTCTTGGCTGGCCTACGACATTTCATACCAGCTGCACGCAAGTGGTTCCGCACAGTTTGTAACGTCACGTCATGTTTAGTCGCCGTGGAACGAGTAGTGAGGAAGGGCTCAGCCAAATGCGTAGCAACTATATCACGGTGCCGTGCATTGGTATCTGTATATGCAAATCCAGCCTTTGGTCCCGGTCGGCAAGGATCAATGCTTCCCGAATCTGCATAACGATGGACCCACAATTGCACAGTTCTTCTCTGTGAACAATAATTAAATATTGTTACATAAAACATCAATAAACAAGATGTGTATTATTGAAACATAATAAACTTCTAAACGTAATAATAATATTTTGTTACTCACCGATATCTTTAAACGCCTCGCAATTTCACTAATTGAAACGTTTTGCTCATGCAAAATAATTATCTCAGCTCTTAAAAGTGTAGTTAAGTGATTCATATTGATTCACAAATAATAGCACTTCTCAAAATACGCAGGGTATAATGTCTAAAAACGTAACAAAAGCTCGATAGTCAATAGCATTATGACGATGAAATTAAACTACTAACATATTATGATTTGTCATTTTTAGAGGGTAGACCATTAATATAGTCCAAACCAAATATAAAGAAGACTTGCTAATACCTGTTCTATACAATGAATTGAACAAACAAATGTAAAATATTTTTTAAAACATACAAAAAGTTGAGCCGTTTGTAATAAGATTCGATCTTACGGTGCCGGCGACAAGAAGTATTGTTCGCACGCTTAACTAATGCGCCACAGTGGAGTCTGATTCATTAGCTAAATTTATGCATCATATTCCCTGCAACTTTAAAATGACAAGAAATTGCAAATGTGTGCGTGGACAACGGGTTATTGTAAAGCTAACACTAGTAAATAGGCGAAGTAATGAACGCATTGAGTTTACGCACACCAACATATACGTTGGTGTGCCCTGTAAACCGATCTGTTTTGTTTTGTGTACAATCATTGCACAGAGGCGGACTTAAGGCGCTGACAACAGCTAAATAGGCCATATCTCGAACAAGTTTTAGCCAAATCCATACAGTTTGTGACAGCGAAAAAAATGTATGTTAATCTTGAACGTATTCCGGAAAATTTCGTTGAATTTAAAACACGTTTTTGAAAAGTTTTCTCGATACAAAAAAATGGTAAACTGACCTCTTAAAACGACCTTCCAAGTAAAATATCTGTACTACTAGTCAATGTTAGTTGGTAAAACTAACAACAATAACGTATCATATTTAAATACATAATTTCGTTGTCTTATATTTTCGACTACTTAACTTTTTTTTAAGTAATTAAATGTTTTAAGGTTTTGTTAAAAGTTGCGAGCGTCGCGTCATCGCGCTTCTCTTTCTGTTCTATGCAGTCCGACAGTGATCGCATAGACGCGCTGCTAGACGGACCTGTGTCGCTTCACCCCGCGCGCTATCCGTTCATTACCTACGTATTTTGCTGTATGACAATTTCGAACATAAACATATCTACATTATTTTATTTTGTTCCCTATAAAATTGACAATAGGTAAACGATATAATTGTACTATAAATAGTTCTAAGCTGTATATAAACATTTAGAGTAAATTTTATATAATAAAGTTCTACGTAAGTAGTGAAAATATTTGCGGTGGACAATGGGAAACAAACAAAAATCCCGGAAGCCAGCTAAAAAGCGTTTTTATACTAACAAACAAAAACATCTCATGGAAGTAGTAAAGTAAATACAGTTTTTATAATTTCATATTGACAAAACAGTACACGAACAGAAATGAAATTATAACCAAATAACTAGGTATGAAAACTATACATTATTCACTACAAGCGATAGCGTAAATTCATCATTAGAAGCAGTGCTCGATTGGTCTAGTGGTAAGTGCAAAGACTCGGGGTTTAGAAGTATCGAGTTCGCTTCCTGATGTCGACTAATGGAATTTTCTATTATGAAATTTTTATTTTATTAACTTTTTGTGTTTTTTGCATTTTTTATGCTAATTTTTATAAAGTTATTTAGTAAAGGAAAAAATCGACTCGCAGACATCGACTAGCCAGAAGACGCAAAAAATCACAAAAAGTTAGTTATTAGGTATGATAGCATCGTACGACATAGAACTAACCGTAAGGTAAGTCATGTCGGTTGAGAGGCAAAGTAACTTGCTTTTCAATGGATGGAGGAGTAAGTTGAGAATGTGAAGGCAAATTTCGACATGGCAGGTGGGATTCGCGGTGGCTTAGTGGTCATAGCGTCTGGCGTACCTAGCCAGAAGACGCAGGTTCGAATCCTGTCTGTGAGTCAATTTTTTCCTTTACTAAATAACTTTTTATTTTATTTTAAGATTTTACTTTTTTAGAATAAATAATAATTTATTTCCTTGAATTATTTAATTTTCTTAACAGTAAAAAGAGACGTTTGGAGAACAATTTAGAAACCGGTGAAGCTTCGGAAATTGTAATTCACCAGTAAGTTTGTAATTTTATATACCTATTACAAGAATTTTAAAAATCACATTTTTGGGTCCGTAGACGTTGATACACCCTAACCCACTTGTTTTTTTTTTAATATCATCAATGTACAGACACAGCTTTTTTACAATTTTATAATAGTAGAGACTAGCCTCTGCCCGTGGCTTCACTCACTTGAAGCTCAATAACCAACAATGATGAACTCTTCTTTGTATGGGTGTTTATACATTAGAGAGGTCAAGCTGTATCTCATGTTCCGTTTAATTATATTAGATAAGAAGTATACCAGTTATTAAGTTGGAGCATATACTTTCTAACAGTTTCTAACAAAATCAAAATCTATTCAGTAGTTTTTGCGCCAACCCGTAACAAACAGACAAACAGACAAGAAATTTAAAAATCACATTTTTGGGTTCGTTGTATACCCTAACCCACTTGCTTCCTTTTCGACGCCCATCTATATAATACGCGATGTGTCCTCCAGCGCCACGCTACAAATGTATAACGTATCTATAGTAAAACGTAGGGATGGGATTAATGTCCTATCGATAAATAATATTATAAGTTGAAATTAATGTTTATTCGCCAATTTACGAAGCTAAATAAAAACTGATACCGTATTTTCATATTTTGTTTTATTTCATAAAAAAATCAATATGAAAACCTGGATATATTTCCCATAATAAAAGAAAAGAATTGTAAATTTCTTAGACGTGTGTTCTAGAAGGCACATCCCTATTTGTCTCCAAATGTAATCCTTCTACTTCATACCAAGTCGTTTGCGCTCGAGGCACGTCAAAATCCTTTCTGTTTTATATAAGGATGTCTAGATGTCGATGTCTATGGTATTTTTCTTTTTTTTATTCACTGTGGTCGAGTTACACGTGCATAACCTCAACCGATTCATGCATAATTTATTTCGTTCACTTACAACAAATAGAACCAAATACAATCAATAGAAGCTAGAAACGTGGTATTCTATAATGTTAGGTATAGGTGTCGCAAAATATTAGCAATGATTTTTCTTGTTTTTAGAAACTAATAGAAAACGGAAGTACATTCCTGAAACGTCATATTCATCGTCCCTCATTTTTTTGTAAGAACCCGTGCGCCAACCCAAGATGTAAATATTGCACTACACTAAAATGCACAAAGTCACTATGACCTTGAAACCCGTCCGCTTATGGAGTCATAGATTTACTTCTATAGAAGTTCGTGGCGTTGTGCGCACTGACAACTAGCCACTTTGTAAGGATGGGATTTTCAAACGGTGTTTCACTATCGACAATGATTAGAAAACCTATTTATTCTTGATTAAGGTGAATAAAACGTAGTTTATAGTTTACAATATTTATGAAATATTATTTATTCACGTAATTTTCTTGCAATAATAGTATTTATGAACGTTTCGACGAGATGAAATATAGCGAGGTCTTCATCGTGTCCCATCACTCGCTTACTTTATATCAAGTACTTGGCGTTGGGGGCTTTAAAATATTTTCTGGCGTTTTTGTTTTTATTGAATATAAAACAAACAAGAACTTATTATGTGTGAAAAAGTTAAAAATATGACTTAATACAGGGCAATTTTCCATAAAAACAAAATAAAAGGTCTTGTAAAAGTAGTAAATTTATTTTATACTATTATTACTTCTAACTGCCTCAAAAGCCAAGTGGTCCTGACCGCGACTGCTACGCTAGAGGTCCTGGGTTCGATTCCCAGGTCGAGCAAAGTGTTATTGGGTTTTTCTATGAAATTCCCAGTAGCAGCTCGGAGTTAGGAATTTGTGCCCGGTTAATGGCAATAGGCTCGCCCCCTATTACATGGGACCTAAACATAACGGCGAACAGTGGGTGTACATTAGTACGCCTCTGCCTAATCCTTCGGGGAATACAGGCGTGATGGTATGTATTACTTCTAATCAAGTAATGGCGCTGAGGGCACGAAAATCTCGAACTTGTATACAAGTGATTGGAGTTCAAAAGGTTAAATATCTTCAATGTACAGACACAGCTATTTTACAATTTTATAATGATATAATAGTAAGAATTAAAGAATAAAAAGGGGTAAACTTCTTTATTTTAAAGTCGGTTATAAATATATTGGTCTACCTCAGGAGGTCCCCAGCACGTGGAATGTGGAGTCGAAAATGTTTATATATTTATTGTTGTCTTATTATTAATTTATATATAATTAATAATATATATGTATATAAAACAGCAAATAAATAGTACATCATGTAAAAATAATGAAAATTTTGCTTATCTAAGTAGTTTGAGATTTTATTTTCCTTAAGTTTAGGTATATTGTTGTTAATTCATTGTAAATACAATTTCATAAAATATTTAAAAATATAAAGATAGATTTAATAATAACCTACTTGTTTTTTCAATCTTCCTGCCTAATTTGTTCCTAGTTCTTCATACAGAGCAATAAATACACAACAGCGCCATCTATTGATTGTTCATTATTGATCGCGTCACTGTTTCTTATTAGGTAGTTCGCTGTATAACCGCTGTTTTAAAAAAGCGCTAAGTTATCGGAGCAATAATGGGCGTGGCTAAAATACCGAAACATCGAATTTCATTTAGCTGTTGTCAGCGTCTTAATGCCTGAGGCATTTTCTACCAGTCGACCTTATGGTGATGCAGTGCCGTTATTTTTATTTTATATTTCAACATTTTGAGTGGCAAGTAGAGTCTGACGTAAGTTGTCGAGGACAATGTTGTCATTTATTGAACTGTTGATCAGATATTCGCCAAATTTTAATGGGATATGGATGAATAAGCTCTGAAATACTCTCGAGGACCATTTCATTATTCACACAAAAAAAAAAACAAATCGTTTTTTTTTGCAAAAGGGGGAGGGGTAAACGAGCAGACCTATCACTAGATGGTAAGCAATTACCGCTGCCCATGGATACCCGCAACACCAAAGGAGTTGCAAGTGCGTTGCCCGCCTTTTAATTAGGTTTATAAAATGTTTATAAGGTTTAAAAAAAAACAGACGAAAACCTCCTTTTTGATAGCCTGTTGGAAAAATTGTCTATAATCCTTCCCCATGATGCAATATATCTCTTGTAATATTTTATCGAAATCAGTACAGCGGTTTAGGTGTGCAAGGGTGACAATCATATCGTCGGAGCGTTAGTTTCGCATTTATAATATTCCTAGCGCGCGGTTTTATTCGTATTGGACCTTTGAAAAGGACATGGCTTCCTTTTCAAAGGTCCAATACGATTAAACCCGCCCCGGCTTCGCACTGGTGGAGAAAAGCAATATAATATTAGTATTTAAATAAAATTTTAATTTTTTTGAGCGTAATTATTGAATGTATTTTGCAAGCAGCACAGGAAAATGAGACTAAGAAACGTAAGTATATTCATGTTTTACCATACCGTGATGCTTGGGGTTTTTCTTTAATACACCTTATTTGTTTCAGCTGAAGGTGGAGTTTTACGTAGCATTGGCGACATGGGCGCCGTGATGACGTCAATCACACTCGGTTCTGTCGCGAGAAATGTAAGTTTAAGTTTCACAGAGTCTCCGTCGGAGAGTCCGTAAACGCAACTGTTGAGAGAATCGGTTTTGTGAACTTGTGGTGTATCAAATATATGTAACAACCTTTTACTCGCGGCTCTGCTCACGTGAAGCTATATTAGGATTAGAAATGGATTCCCGAAGAAAATCCAGTCCAAAATCCAGTGATGATCTGTTCTTTGTATGGACATCTATACATCAGAGAGTTCAAACTGTATTTCAGGATCTGTTTCATTAATTGAAATAATAAGTCCACCAGTTTTTAATTGGAGCATATACTTTCTAATAGTGATAACAAAATTAAAATCAATTCATTCAGTGTTTGCGCCAACCCGGCTAGCGTGGGGAACTATAGCCTAATCCCACTCATTCTTAGAGGAGACCCGTGCCAAGCACTGGCACATTATAATGATTTGATTATGTTATGAATAACATACTTAGATACGTGATCTCCCGTAATTCGGGTAAATTTTCGTCCCAGAATACAGTTGTCGTTAGAAAGTCTCCACTTTTCTTTTTGTTCCTCGAAGTTTAGGTAAATTAGCAGTACCTATTCTGAACCGGTGACGATAAATTTACGATTACCGTAGGCAGGAGGCAATACTGCAAGTGCCCCCAGCAGTGGGGGTGGGGGTCTACAGCGCAGTGCGTCGGCGCTGCTCCTGGCTAGAGAACACCCGCTTGTCATGGACACCAAGCTCAAGATCATCGAAATACTGCAGGTAAGGGTCTGCTTCAGCCACCAGTCCTACTTCCTATACCTTTTGGCAAGCGATCATAATCTGTGACAAGACATCAATAAACTTCCAGACATCGTAGGTCCTACAATAGCATGAAATGCAAAAAGATGATTACATAATTATATTCTTAATACTGGCTTCTGGTCGCGACTTCGTCCGCGTGTAATAGTTACTTGGTCTTAGTGTGGTGATATACAGCCTTCCTCAAGAAATGGGCTATCAAACACTCAAATAATTTTTCAAATCGGACCAGTAGTTCCTGAGATTAGCGCGTTCAAGAAAACAAACTCTTCAGCTTTATAATAATAGTATAGATTTGTTATTATAAAACTTTAATGTTTGGTCAGGATCAAGAACAGCTTTGATCTACTGATTTCTGACAAAATTGTCAGGTAGTTGTTAGTAATTTTAACATTGAGACGTCCAACGTCCAACACCTCAGTCTAACCATGACCATGGATGCTGTAAAGGATCCGAATCGTTGGGAATTAAATAATATCAATACAAAGTGATAAAATCTATAAAAAGTAGTTTCATTTCAATACCTCGTTCAAAGATTCCATCGACTCACTGCAAGGTATAAGTCCTTTTACGCCATCCATCCCTGTTTTGCGCCAGTCTTTTCCAGCTTTGATAACAGATATAATAAGCCGATTTTATCCTATTTCAATATCCAGTTTTCTTCTCTTCTAGTTCATCCTAGACGTCCGACTGGACTATAGAATCAGCTGCCTTCTATCTATCTTCAAGAAGGAATTTGAGCAGGCCGGCGACAGATCCGCTGACACTATCGGCAGGGCTGATGTGGAGGCCATAGGCCTCCAAGCCGAGGGGATATTCAGCTGCCGGTAAGTTGAAAGGAAACTGAGGATCTGTTAAGAGGAATTGTCTATATGAAGAATTATTTTTGTATCACCAGTAATAAATCAAGCAAGATTATCGTTATACTGTTTTGTTATATATACCTACTGCTGTTCTGACTGCATTTTTGGCTTAGTGGTTAAGAACATAAGCGGTTAAGCGGCGATAGCCTAATAGCTAGGGCGCCGGACTTGCAATCATGTGGTTGCCTATTCGAAACCCACCCATTGCATTACCGCCGTAAACCCACTCGTAACACAAGCATTTTAGCTTAGCACGAGGGGTTAACAAGAATACTAGTAATGTGCGATCCACATTGCTAGTAAACTTTAAAAAGAAAAACATCCCGATCGATATTTGTGAGTTCCACGGATTGGTCTTGAGTCTGGGTATACTTACTGATTTCTGACACTTACGCTAATATTAGATATAGAAATTAAACTACTTTTTACGGATTTTATCGCATTGTACGGTACGGGTAGATGGGTCTATCCGTTACCATGGATGCTGTAAAGGATCCGAAACGTCGTAAATAAAATAATATCAATACAACTCGATAAAATCCCTGAAAATTAGTTTCATTTCAATGTCTGGGTATACTTTTTGTCAATTAATAATTGTATGTTTGTGAATTCCCCTGCGACACAGGGATTGTTCCTTGGTGTGGGAAGAATAAATAAAAGTAATGTAATTTAATCTTCTCTGATGTCAACATCAGGTAGGTACACAATATTACATGCTATGGGAAATAGGTCAGCATTGTTGGCGGGGGGGGTCTAACTGATTGATATTCCAAACTATGAAAGCAGTCAAAAACGTTAAATAATCTGGAACGCAATCTGTTGTAATTCCATGCATACTTTTTACAGATAAAGGAGATTGAGAATTCGAGATGAAAATTGGCATAAACGTATTATATAAAAATGATTTTGCTTGATTTATTTCTTGTTGATGAAATATGTTGTAGAAAGTATTTAATATTTTCTCTTATCTACAATTAATATGATCGCTCAAACAACGACAGTCGCATTCAGTATAAAATTTTTCTTACATTTGTAAATTCATTCTTAATCTTATTATAGTAAATAGTATTTATGTCTTTGCGGTATATTTCTGAATACAGTAGAAAATGTACAGTAGATTTTAAAAATATTATTTTATCGATTTGTAAATTATTCGTCTCGAATCATACATCTCATCTAAAATTCATTAAAACTAGGAGATAATTCATATATTTTCGTCTTAATTAAATTCTTAAAAAATTAAACTTCCTTCTTTATTAAATATAATAATTTTCAACTATATTAAACTGGACTCACTATCAGTGACTAACGCATGATAACTGGTGAAGGTTCATTAAACTGCGGTCATTACAAATAGAGTGATACAGTCATTTCTTATAACAATAACCTTGGTCACACATATTTTGGAAGAAAAATTCAACCACACGCGGCACTCGAACCAACCCATATTTTTTCTAGGCGTCTTTATGCCTGCTTCAATTCCCAGTTGTTTTAATAACTAATAACTAAATTAATAACTCTTCATAAAGAGATAAAATTGCGGTATTACAGAGATATTGAGTTGCGTGATTCCGATGGCAGTCCAATGACGAAGATATTAAGACCCTCGTGAGGGTCTTGTTGTTCTATTGTATCTACTAGGTATATTAGGGGTGACAGAGCTATATAAAAATGTTTAATTAAGCCATGATGTACCGTCAAAAAATATTTGACTTACTTAATAATAAGGGCAACTTTCCGCGTAATAACTGCGTAAATTTTACTTCATGTCGCGCAATCTATTGCTGTGCGCTCAAACTCCTCGTGCCCCAGTTATTGGGGTATACTGCATATTTCCCGCTCGTTTGGTTCAGAAAATGGAAAACTGTTTATATCAGCTGTCCTCTCACTTCTACTCTACTCAGACTCTTATCTTCTCATTTCTGCTCTTAAGGTTCTTCAACTATGATCATCTTTGCATCTTCCAAAGGTTGTCTGGTATACATTTATAAGGCATTAGGCATGCCGCCTTTAACATAATATGCCATTACGCCTGTATTAGGCAGAGTTCGTTTTGTTAGGCAGAGCCACCCGCAGTTCGCCGGTATGTTTAGGTCTCATGTCATAGAATTCAGCGTATTGCCATTAACCGGGCACAAATTCCAAACTCCGAGCTGCTACTGATAATTTCATAGAAAAACCCAATTATCCGTATATTAAAGAAATTAAAGTTGAATTTAACACATTAATTTTACCGACTTAACAATCTATATGTAATGACCTCAATAATAAAACATATTAATATAAATGACTGTTAAATAAATGTTCTAGGTCTGGGATCCATGTATTGGTACTAATTTGATATGTTTTTCAGAGCAATACAAACTGTGCCTGACAGCTGTCTACCCAAAAATGTAGATTTGTTAGTAAGATATAGTATTTGCATGGAATGATTAACAAAGCATGTGTTCGGGAAATGTCACTAATAGCTTTGAATCTAGCTTTGGTCTTTTTGGTCCTTTCTTCTTCTTATCGTATCGTATCGATAGGGAAGAGCGTAATAAAATAAATGAATAAGAACTTGATTGGTCCAGTATTTGGCTACTGATGTCTAGAATAATTTGGTCCTTTAAAACGTCAATATACGAGGTAAAAATGACTAAAGTCTGATATTTTAAAGTTAAAAGTGCCTTCAGAATCCTTATTTTTTTGTTGTTATTTATGGAGTTGAGTGATAAAACTTTATTGGCTTTATATTAACTTTTTTTCTATTACAATGACGTATCACAACTTATGTAGTTTTACATGTTAATTAGGGTTAAGATTGTAATAAAAATCTCTATATATTAACGTCTAGCATCCAATCCGTCGCGATTCTCGATTTGGCGTCATAAAATACCCGCCACTGTACTAGAAAGTGTTAACTTTATCATATTTGCTGTTGAGGGATATTGATGCCGCTCTACACGTTAAATAGTGTCATCTTTTTCAAACATACATTAACGCGAATCGAGTTTCAGCCATATTCATCAATCTTATAAAAAAATGTATGAGTTATCGTTGAAGACTTAAAGGACTAAGAAGCCTGCATGGGAATGGTCTTGCGAAGATGGCTTGCAGAATTACTAAACTAACCCTTGTATTATTATAACCTTATGTTTTAGACTTGTAAAGTAGTAAGAAAAACTGTGATAAGCTTGCCCGAATATGATAAAGTTGTTTTAGTAAAGGAAAAATTCAAAAAGTAAACCAAAAAGGTAACCCAACTAGCTCAGAATGTAAAAAGAAGGGCTCAGCGCTGTTTATGGCTTCGTAATAGTTTCTAGTTCAGGGGTGGCCAACATTTCTGTACAACGGACCAATCAAAATACAATTTCACGTCGTGGGGCGTGAAAGCTAATGAATAATAATATCAATTTAGCTTATAATATGAGCCAGCGCAATGACCACATCTGCTCAAGATCATTAAATAGAATTAGTGTATTTTTCTATGATATGTTTAGTTTCTAGAACGTTTGCGCCCATTCCTAAAGATGCATGTGTGAGAATTTTGCCACTAACAATATTGCTTTTTGGGTACAATTATTTTTTATCTTATGCCCTGGCTTTTGTGCCAGTGATATGGCTTCGGCGCCTGGGTTGAATTTGTGAGGATTTGGATTTCGGGTTGTGGATTATTTGAGTGCTAATTGACGATACTAATCTAATACAATTATGTCCACTTGCCATATTATTGCGCCTGATATTTTGGGGTATAATTTTGTCTCCATGTGTCCTATTTTGCCAGTTCTTCTCCATAAGATGCAATTTTTGGAGCCGTTCCACTAGATTATGGCTTTTCAGTATACCTGAAGGAAATAAAATAATTAGACGTTTTCTTGGCATTGCTTACGAAATTTTGAAGGAGTATTCAGTCTTATGAAATAACAAAGAAATTTAAAAATTATCAACCAATTAATAATACAATTATCCCAATATTGTTAATTATGCTTACGGATTATTTATTTACCCCTTATATACCTACATGTGACTGCTTTTTTACTTATTTACCCCACCCAATATTTATTTCGTTCATCTTCGGACCTAAGAACCTCCCAAAGGATACGTGATAAAACCTATTACAATTAGATCCCTTCCAAAAGATTGCTATATGCTTCCACCTCTGCTTAAAATACCAAGAATCTCCTTTAAACCTCAGCTTCACGTCATAATTGATGTACCAGGGATGGCCTTGACCTGGACGAGTGTGGAGGCCGTATGGTTCTTCGCGTGCTGCTGCAGCTGTGTTCCCAGGGAGCATCAGCGGCTCTCGTGTCGGGAGCCCTAGCATTGCTGTTCAGACACTTCAGTCAGAGGCAGGAAGTCCTGGCGGCGTTCAAGCAGGTTTGTATTAGGGATGTAGCGGATTTTCGCATCCGCAAATTCTACATTCGCGTTAATTCCTTAGAAGTGATTTATAAGTGTAAGCGAGCAAGCAAAGACGTGTGATGATTTGTTTGATATAAATGTGAAGAAGGTGGCTGGCAGCGCATGGATGCGAGCTGCCCAAGATCGGGTTGGTTGGCGCTTTTTGGGGAGGCCTAAGTTCAGCAGTGGACGGCAATAGGCTGATATGATGATGAAATGTCGACTTAAACATTTCGGGAATAACACTGAGGCCTTTGAGGTATTTGGATGCTTTGTAGACGTCTAAGTAAGGCTAATAAACGTGAAGCGAAATTGCTTATACAACGTGTAACTGAATAAGCACAACCTGAAAACTGAATCTAATTTTTACCATTCTCCACGTCTAAGGCTCTTCGCAAACATAGCGGAGCGCAGCGGAGAGGATTTTATTAACGCACTTGAAAATAAACATTAAATTATTACAATAAAGTCCATAAATGCTTGAACCTGACAAAAATGCTCGCGCGTCCTCGAAGATACGCGGGGCGCGATACGCGATCCGTCAAGAAAATGCCCGAGACAGTGCGGGGATTATTCCTCTCTGTCTGCGCTGACCCTAAGTCACTTCTTTATCCTATCTCAACTCTACCAGGTCCAACTGCTAGTGTCGGACGCAGATGTGGAGTCCTACAAGCAAATTAAGGCGGACTTGGACCTACTACGTCAGAGCGTCGAGAAATCAGAGCTATGGGTGTTCAACAAAGGACGAGCGGTGCTCATTGACGAGCATATTAGTAAGTGAACATTTTAAATTATTCAAAAACTAGTCCCTACCCGCGACTTCGCCTGCGTAGACTTCACAATTGGGTTCAAACTCGATAAAAGATATCCTGTGTTAGTCCAGTTTAAACACTATTTGTGTTACAATTTCATCCAATTCCGTTCAACCGTTTTTGTGTGTGATTGTGTAACAAAAACCCAAATTGAGTGAGTGATACCACAGCCACACAGAAAACCGGCGTGATACAGCCCTTACGTTGTGTTTCGCCGAGTGAGTGAGGATACCGGAGGCCCAAACTCTTAAAAGGCGGGCAACGCACTTGCGTCTTCATTGGTGTTGCGGGTGTCCATGGGTGGTGACAATCGATTACTAACAGGTGATATGTCTGGCTGTTTGCACCCCTTTCCTTTAAAAAAACGTACGATTACGAGTATTAATTAGTACGACCCAACATTATTAGTACAATGTACATTTATTAGCTTTTCACATATTTAAAAGTGACCTATTTTATTTATACAACAGGTTTAACAGGCATGGTGGGTCCAGGTGGCGCGATATTAGAGCGCAATGCGTCCATGGACAACGTTCTAGACACTTCTAGAACGGCCAAGCACGACCACAACGAATATAAAAAGATCAAAGAGGTGAGTAGCTAAATTCAATATACATTAAGAACACGAAACAGAATTTTCAGACGAAGTTCGATTGCCTGGCCCGGTCATGTTGGCAGATAATAAATTGTATCTGGTATTGGAAATTATAAAAAAGTACTGGCAGAACTTCATTTTTTTTTTCTAATAAATGTATTAGGTTTTAAGAAAACTCATAGAACAAAAGTTGTTCGTTAAAGTGTACAGAAGTAGCCCATACGCATTTTACGATTGATTATCCATAACCCTGTATAAATTTTCAAGACATTTCTGGTGGATTTTAAAACAATCTATCATACTTCTATATTTATATCTATCATCTTCAAAAGGCCTGTTCAGATTTTGCCCTACATCGTAACACACATATCTTATTATACTACTACTACTGTCTGGACTTTAAAAAAGACCACGATTGTCTGAGTTTGTTTCGGCGTTTCTTCTCAGAGGTCGTCAGAGAGAAAATGCCGCGCCATCTAGTAAAAAAAATATGACGTAAAACATTTACATATAAAAGTGTCTTTATAAGATCTATTTACAGAAATAAATATCATTTATCATTTATATACAAACCTTGTTCTGACAATTGGAATACAAAAAAAACTGTTGGGCTTACATAATTATATCTGGCAACTGATTTTTATATATATACTCATATTGCTATAGATACTTCAACGCATGATAAGATATTGCACGCACGGCAACAGCGGGTCCGGTGAGAGCGGGCGGCCGCGGCGACACGAACAAAGACTCCTGAGGAACATCGGAGTACACAACATCGTGCTGGACCTACTTCAGGTATGATGTAAGGCTTTGAAGGGATCCAGCGTCCTCAATCATAGCCTGTCATGGACGTGGCTAATTTTACGAATCTCATAGCCGTGAATATCCTTCATAGATCGTCTGTCAGTTGGGGAGGTAACAGGGTATGTTGGACACCTATTGACCAAAAACCGCCCTTGCCCTATAGTCACGGACATTTTGTGACATATAAACGCCTTGACCACGCAGGATAATTTGCGTTTGTATCCACAGTACAGGAGAAAATCCTAGCAATTTTATAAAATGAACTTTTGTGTAAGTACTTATTTAAATCCAGGTCCCTCACGACGAAGACGACATGGCGATGGATGAGCTGCTGGCCCTCGCCCATGAGTTCCTCCAGCACTTCTGTCACGGCAACCAGCAGAACCAGGCCATTCTGCACAAACACCTGGACCTGTTCCTCAATGCTGGAGTAAGTTTGACGATTTTTGTTGAATAAATTACAGGGTATATACTGCCGTGGTAATCAAGAGGGCATTAAGTCACCTGGTGGTCACCTTTGACTTACTGCCCTCTCAATTACCACGGTAGTATAGTTTTATATAGTTTTTGTGAGGGAATGCAACGAAAATGCATCGAATCGGGGAATAATCAAAAGCATAACACAGTGACAGAAGAATTATTATTTAATTTTAAGTCTGAATTAATGTTTATGAATTGATTATTACGATTTTGTATTGGCGACTGAATACAGTAACGGCCTATTTTTCAGACCTAATGTGGCACTTATTTCATGTTGAGGTGCTCCCCCCCACCAGATCCGCGAGGCGCAGACGGTATGCGCGATGTTCAGGGACAACGCGGCGCTGTGCGGGCACGAGGGTAATGAGAAGGTGGTCGCACACTTCGTGCACTGCATCGAGTCCCGCGGCCGCCGGCCCGACTACCTGCACTTCCTGCAGACCATCGTGCACGCCGACACGCACTACATCCGCCGCAGCCAGGACCTCGTCATGCAGGAGGTACCACCACACACACACACACACACTTCCTGCAGACCATCGTGCACGCCGACACGCACTACATCCGCCGCAGCCAGGACCTCGTCATGCAGGAGGTACCACCACACACACACACACACACACACTTCCTGCAGACCATCGTGCACGCCGACACGCACTACATCCGCCGCAGCCAGGACCTCGTCATGCAGGAAGTACCACCACACACACACACACACACACACACACTTCCTGCAGACCATCGTGCACGCCGACACGCACTACATCCGCCGCAGCCAGGACCTCGTCATGCAGGAGGTACCACCACACACACACACACACACACACACTTCCTGCAGACCATCGTGCACGCCGACACGCACTACATCCGCCGCAGCCAGGACCTCGTCATGCAGGAGGTACCACCACACACACACACACACACACACACTTCCTGCAGACCATCGTGCACGCCGACACGCACTACATCCGCCGCAGCCAGGACCTCGTCATGCAGGAGGTACCACCACACACACACACACACACACACACACACTTCCTGCAGACCATCGTGCACGCCGACACGCACTACATCCGCCGCAGCCAGGACCTCGTCATGCAGGAGGTACCACCACACACACACACACACACACACACACTTCCTGCAGACCATCGTGCACGCCGACACGCACTACATCCGCCGCAGCCAGGACCTCGTCATGCAGGAGGTACCACCACACACACACACACACACACACACTTCCTGCAGACCATCGTGCACGCCGACACGCACTACATCCGCCGCAGCCAGGACCTCGTCATGCAGGAGGTACCACCACACACACACACACACATACACACACACTTCCTGCAGACCATCGTGCACGCCGACACGCACTACATCCGCCGCAGCCAGGACCTCGTCATGCAGGAGGTACCACCACACATACACACACACACACACACACACACTTCCTGCAGACCATCGTGCACGCCGACACGCACTACATCCGCCGCAGCCAGGACCTCGTCATGCAGGAGGTACCACCACACACACACACACACACTTCCTGCAGACCATCGTGCACGCCGACACGCACTACATCCGCCGCAGCCAGGACCTCGTCATGCAGGAGGTACCACCACACACACACACACACACACTTCCTGCAGACCATCGTGCACACCGACACGAACTACATCCGCCGCAGCCAGGACCTCGTTATGCAGGAGGTACCACACACACACACAAACAGAAATTATTTTTATATGGGCCCATGTAGTTCCTACATTTTACGGGCAATTTAATTAACCGGGCTATATTAATATGGACCGATCATTACAAAAAATGATCAAAAGCGTTGGTAAAAAATCGGTAAACAATTTATCAGTTGGACCGGGCAATATAAATATTTCCCTACTACTGGCCCGGGCAGTGTGATAAATAATCAATTAAATATTCTCAGATGGTGAACGCCGGCGAGGATGTGCTGGTATTCTACAATGATAAGGTTTCCTTCAACTACTTCATACAGATGATGCGTCAGTACCGTCAAACCAACGAGATGGCGGAAGCACTCAGGTAACTGTTTACAGTATAGTAATTGTGCCTAAACTAAAATGTATTAACGCTTTAACACTTGACAACCAAAAAAGAACACACAAAGAATAAAAAAATAAAACGGATTGACATTTTTTTTAATTATGTTTAGTTTAATACATAATATACCATCACGCCTGTATTCCCCCCAGAGGGTTAGGCAGAGGCGTACTAATGTACACCTACAGTTCGCCGGTATGTTAAGGTCCCATGTAATAGGGGGCCTATTGCCATTAACCGGGCACAAATTCCTAACTCCGAGCTGCTACTGGGAATTTCATAGAAAAACCCAATAACACTTTGCCCGACCTGGGAATCGGACCCAGGACCTCTAGCGTAGCAGTCGCCCTCAGGATCACTTGGCTAATGAGGCAGTTGCTTAACATTTTTAATCACATTAATTTTAGGAAATTTTTGTACGAGTACGTCTGTCGTAACTATTAGCCAATAAGCCGGATATTTGTTCGGAGATTGTCAACCTAATTTGTGCAATCAGTTGTCTCAAATCTACCGAAATATGTTACTATTTTTTACCAATTTCTGAGTATACCTTAATACTTATAGCCGGATAGCAAATTCTTTACCGGATACTTGCCGAATATCCAATTCATCTTTCTCTCGCATAAAACTAATGCTTATCACTCCTAGCATTGATTTATCCTATACTACCCATTTCCTACCAGGTATCACATCCAGCTGGTAAAGCTATTGACATGCTGCACGATGGGCAAGAATGTATACACAGAAATAAAGTGCCATTCGCTACTGCCGCTGGATGATATCGTGTCTATGATCACGCATCCCGACTGCATACCTGAGGTGAGTTTTATACACAAACACATTTTGTTTATTTCAAAAACTACTTGCACGATTCCAAATAATAGGTTATTGAGAAGAGCAAGTTCAAGTTTGCAAACAAGGTCTTACAAGCGTTTATGAAACGTTATGATTCTAGTTGCACGGTTCCAAAAGATTGATCCTATGGAGAAGAATACGGCAAGAAACTCCATGGACACTCTTTATAAAATAAATTATGTTACAATCTTCACTGATACAATATTGCGATAACAAGATGTGTGAACGGTGAAGGCTGTCCAAGTTTGACCGAAGTCGACAATATTAAATGAAGGTTCACATTATTTGAGAACCCGAGCTGGCAATAAACTCCATTTTCACACAGAAACACGATTTCAAGGATACGTTCGCTACGGGTTGTGATTTCGATCTCTGCACAGAACAACTATTTGTGAGACCTAGGTCACCCACGACTCGTGGGTGCCCTAGGTCTCCAGAAAATCCTAGTGTAAGGCAAATTTTTTCAGTCCGGTTCAACCCCAGGTGGCAGATTAGGACCCATGTAATGGAGAGGAGGAATTTATTCAGGATCATTATGATGTTATACAGGGTGACTTTGACAACATATGACAAATCGAAATGGGAGATTCAGTTACCGTTACTTATTCATTTTAAAATGTAATTTCAATTATTTATATTGTACAAAGAATAATCCTATTTGTGATCTTATTTATAGTGCAGATTAAGCTATTGTCTTCGCACAGTTCAATCTATTATGCAGATTGTTATTATTTCAACTATGGCATCGTTTTGCACTTATATCCGATCATTTGCCGATTATTTTCTATTCACGGGAAAAGTAGCAGTTGAGGCGCATGGCACGTTGGCAAACTCTTTTCAAAACTAAAAAAAAAAAAAATTTCTTTAATCAAGTGCTCTAAATGTTCTTTGTGATACATGGAATAAAATATTTTAATTTGACGATTATTTTGATTTTCACCCTGTATACAATATGTTAATACATTTTAAGGTACATAATTATACCAAATTCGCAATGCAGGTAAAAGAAGCATACGTTGGCTTCCTGAACCACTGCTACATCGACACGGAGGTGGAGATGAAAGAGATCTACTCCAGTAACTACATGTGGGACCTGTTCGAGCGCTCCTTCCTGCAGGACATGCAGGCCATCCTGCACAGCGATGCGCATCAGGCCCCTGGTGAGAACCCAACTCATATTTATTTATTTACTAGCAGTAACCCGTTTCAACGCTCTTTTTGAAACAAAAGGTCTATCCATTTTCATCGTTTTTTTAGTTATTTATGAATTTGGCTATGGCAATAAAATATGAGTTAATTGTGTTTCAAATAATCTTAGATTTAAATTAGTAACGACTAAATTTTCCTATAATAGTTATTTTCTTTGTTATGTCGATTGCATATTACTAGTATTCTTGTTTACCCCTCGTGCTAAGCTAAATGCTTGTGTTCCGAGTGGGTTTGCGTCGGAAGGCATATGATCGCAAGTCCGATGCCCTTGCAATAAGGCTTCCACCGCTACCCTGATATACTGTACCTTCACCCAGTATTTTTATCATAGCGTGTTCCTTCCACATCGTGCCGGATTCTTCATAGGATATATCTAATTAGAGTAATTACGTTTCATAAAATGGTTGTAATCTTGAACCAGGTCCGTCATCGCAGTCCACTTCATCGTCCCGGGTGGCGGCAGCCGGCACTCAGAAAGCGTGGGTCAACTACGTGACAGACGTACTCATGCACACCATCTGCACCTTCTTCAACTCGCCCTTCAGCGACCAGAGCACCACCGTGCAGGTGAGAGGCAGATTTACATTTCACATTTAGCGCTCAAATTGCCTGCCCCAAAAAAACTAAAATTCTAAACCCACAATAGTGTGGGTTTAGAATTTTAGTTTTTTTGGGGCAGGCAATTAGATTTCCTGAGGATAGCCTCTTAGGGGGAAATTACGTCACATATTATGGGGAGGGGAAGTAGAGAAGAGGGATATTGTGTGACAAAAGGGGTAGGAGTGATCAACAGCTTTGTGATTTCACATGTAAAAATCTAAATTATCAAATCGCAAAACTTAAATATACATAAACGAAAAACTTAATAGATCATTAATATGTTATATCACCCTAGGGGAGAGGGAATCGCACAAATGTGACGTGTGGTAGGGGGGGAGCCCAAAAATTATAAAATTCGTGTGATGTAAATTATGAATCGCCCGTAAGCGTTTCGCAACCATGATGGGATTGCCATTAGATGTAGCTTTGTACCTAATTAAATACTTTATTTTATCGCTGCCTTGGATATTTAATAAACACACTTCTACTTTCAGTAAGTATTAATAATTTTCTTATTTTGTTTTGGACATGTTGAGACAAAAAATAAAAAATAATAAGTAAATATATAAGAAAGGAATTTATAAGGCGAATGTCAGCGGTAGCATCGAGAGAGGTCGCCATAAGAGAACATTTACACGTTTTATATTCAAGTTGCGTTGCGAATGTTACTTGCGCGATTCAGGACTCGTCCGTTGAGTTTCTTATGTAGTGCGATAGATGTCGCTATTTAATAAAATAAAGTAAATGATTTGACCGATATCTTTCCCACCATCCCCTAAAACGATCCATCTCTGTCGCACAGACTCGTCAGTCGATCTTCGTGAAGCTGCTGCAGACCACGTTCAGCATCTACCAGTGTCCGTGGCTCACGCCGCCGCAGAAACTCAACGTCGAGAAGTGCATACGAACACTTAGCGAAGTTGGTGAGTTTATCTGTTTATTGTATTTGACTGTAATACAATTCGTATTCTGAAAAAATAATTTAAATTGGTTTATAAAGTTCCAAGATATAAACAAGGGGGGATTGAAGGAAGGGGATATCTTTTGTCTCTTTCCCTTATCCCTTTGGAAAGGGACAATAATATATATAGGGAGGGAATAGGGAGATAAAGAATAATACATTTAAATTAAATTATGTGCTTTGATAATATCTATACTAGTCTATACTTCTATACTAATATATAAAGCTGAAGAGTTTGTTTGTTTGTTTGTTTGTTTGTTTGCTTGAACGCGCTAATCTCAGGAACTACTGGTTCGATTTGAAAAATTCTTTCAGTGTTAGATAGCTCATTTATCGAGGAAGGCTATAGGCTATATATCATCACGCTAAGACCAATAGGAGCGGAGCACCAATGAAAAATGTTTCAAAATCGGGGTTTTTTTTCCTTTTGAGAGCTTCCGATGCATGCGCTGCGTAAACGGTTAAAGTTTCGCAAAAATCATATATGACAGAATTGTTCCACTTTAAAAGTTCTAAAAAAAAGTCCGTGACAGCATATGTCTATCTTTTAAGGTCGGCTCACTATAACCTTTTTTATGCTAATTTTGTTCTAAAATTCCAAATGCATTATTTGCGAAGGTGTTTTTATAAACATGATATTAATCCTTATCCAAATAAATACGTTATTCATCAGAAGTGTTTAATTTAAAACAAAAGTGCCCCTTACATCATTGGATTTCAATGAATATCTTAGGAGATATCGCAGTTTTAAAATAACATCGCAGCAAAATAATGATCAAGTACCGCGCGTACCACGCTAAGACATAACTATTCCACGCGGACGAAGTCGCGGGCGGAATCGCACTATAAAGAAACACAGCTTTAATTCCTACTGTAGTTTATTGGTATTCCCAACAGAAATATTCAGTAACTCCTTTTTGTTCCCAGCTAAATCCCGAAGCATAGCAATACCGTTGGAGCTAGAAGCCAAGATACAGACGGTGTTTGAGAAGGCAGCAGCTTTGTCGCGGCAGACGAGCAAGTGGCTGCTGGCTTCCAAGACCTCCAAGCTGGAGAAGATGGCGTCACAGGTACGGTGATATCAACTACTACCACATGACTGCATGCTTTGTATGATTTTCTTTTCACTAGAATGTACCTATATCTGATTTTTTTTCGATAAACCGGTACTTACCCACGAAATAACAGCGCGCGTCTTATGCAAGCAGTGATAGCCTAGTGATATGAACATTGGGCTGACAATTCAAAGGTCTCTAGTACAAATCCAAGAGAGATTTTCTCGACGGCGTGTAAAGTCTGCCCACTCGCATTAGGCTAGCGTGCCGCACGCAAAATACGCGCTTTGTAGTGGAGTTGTGGAAAATAGCCCGCTATACCATAGGCTAGCGTGGTGATCAACATAGTCATCTAAAAATTCAAAACTCTGAAATTATGTATGCAATTTCCTTATAAACTGTAGACATCGCTAAGAAAGTCTTGCTGATTCAGTATCGTTGTGCGACGGGTCGTTGAGCTCCCGAAAATAATGGTTGAGCTATATCAGTCATCATGACTGATGTATGCGTGCGGGCTGTTAGGACACGTCAATTCAAAGCTGCTCTAAGCTGTCCAAATATTGCCCTTTAACATAACACACATAATATCTGATAATACTACTACTTCTGTCTGAACTTTAAAGGAGATGATTGATGATGATTTTCTGAATTTGTTTCGGCGTTCTTCTCGGAAGTCGCCACTTAAGATATGTTTTATTCCACTTTTTTTTACTAGGTGGCGCCGGGCTATATTGAAAAAAAGTGAAATATTGACTTCTAAAAGTGCATTTAAAGGATCTTTAAATAGAAATAAATATCATCATAATAGGGTATTACACCTTTTTTTGAAAACTGTTTTAAATTAATCCTTAGATCGTAATGAACCAGTAGACATTTTATTTCAGTTTTATAAAACCGAAAAATGCCTTAAATACTATTTTTAATTTATGATTTTGAATTTTCGCGCGGAAACGCTAACCGCCATGCTACTTCGGGTTGTGACGTCACTTCGTTAGTAAACAATACAACTGCAAAAGACCAAGTAACGTCAAGTTACTATCGGAGTGACATCACGTCGGAATCCAATATGGCGGATGGCGTTTTAAAACAGATTAAAAAAGACTATTTTTGAAATTGAATTATAAAATTTGCATTGCATTTGTATAAATAAATACTAACGTTTCTCGTTTACTTTTTTAAAAATCTATCATAAACATGCATTTTTATATTTTTTCTTACATGGTGTAAAATACCCTATTAATCATTTAAAGGAATTGTGAAAATTCCCAAGGTATCAATGCGGGTAGCAACTTTTTCTCAGATTTTTACTTTTCACGTTTCAGCAAAGGTCTTTATAAGTCTAAGGGCCACTTGCAATTTAAACACAAAATGACAATAGAAAATTGTGTTTAAATACAATTTAAACACATTTAACAAGTTGGTGCAAGCCTTAGGGGCATAAGGCTTGCTATGTCGTTCTGTCTGTAATTTTAGTGACCCCATGCAGCACAACAAGTTAATTGATAAGGTTTTCTTTTGTAGGCCAACCTTCAAAACGACAAATCGGTGATGGAAGGTCTCCAGGAGATAGTGGCGCTACTGGAGGAGCAGCTGCGGCCTTTGCTGCAGGCGGAGCAGTCCCTGCTGGTGGACATCCTGTACAAGCCGCACCTGCTCTTCACTAGCCCAGGGGAAGTCACCCAGTCTGACACCAGCGGCATCTTCATATCTAGGTGAGTTAGACCTCATTATCTTGAGGGTTTTCTAAAATGATGGTGGTGTAAGCTGCGAGGAGGTATTAAACTACATAGGTAAATTAGATTTTTACGTCATTTAAAAAAATAGATAACATGTACGTCTTTTCCTCAGTATCTGTCTCCTTGCCAAATTTTATCGAAATCAGGGGGGCCATATAGCCACTTTTGATTAATCACAATATAGCATGACATTCAAAACTTATTTCCAGTGTATTAGCTGACGGCGCATGGTATATGGCTTTTTGTAGAATTAAGTTGATTTAATTTAACTCAGTTTATTTTAGTTATTTTAGTGAAGGAAAAATTCGTCTCGCAGGCAGGATTCGAACCTGGGTCTTCTGGTTTGATACACCAGAATAACTTTATAATCTTAGCGTGAAAAACTAAAAAAAAAATCACTAAAAGATAGTTAACTCTGTTTACATTGGTTTGGGTTACACGTTTAATTTATTTTAAACTAGCTTCTGCCCGCGGCTTCGCCCCCGTGGAATTCGGTCTGTCATCACATCCCACGGGAACGGGATAAAAAGTATCCTATGTCCGTTTCCTGGTTCTAAGCTACCTCTCCACCAATTTTCAGCCAAATCGGTTCAGCCGTTCTTGAGTTATAAATGAAGTAACTAACACGACTTTCTTTTATATATATAGACTAGCTTCTGCCCGCGGCTTCGCCCCCGTGGAATAAAAAGTATCGGGACCGGGATAAAAAGTATCCTATGTCCGTTTCCTGGTTCTAAGCTACCTCTACACCAATTTTCAGCCAAATCTGTTCAGCCGTTCTTGAGTTATAAATGAAGTAACTAACACGACTTTCTTTTATATATATAGATTACTCCTGTCATAATGTAATTAAATTTATTTTATGTCCCAATATAGTGAAATACAATAAAAAGACTTGTAAACGTGCTTTTAAAATATCTTTTTGCAGAAATAAATATCCATCTTTCAAAAAGTTGTATATAATATGTGCATTATGCCAAATACTCGTTCGTTTCACTCGAGTTAATGGTTTATGTTCCTTCTTCTCAGGCTAATACGTCACACGGAGAAACTTCTAGAAGAGAAGGAAGAGAAACTATGCGTTAAAGTGTTACGCACACTGCGAGAGATGATGGCTGTCGACCCCGAATATGGAGAGAAGGTTAGTTAACTTCTTTTTTCTTCTACAACAGTAGCTCCGGTTTTAGATGGTGCATTGTATGCAAAGATATGCGGTGTACATTAGAACGCCTTTATCTTAGCCTTGGGAGATAAAGGCGTGATAGTATAGTATTGTGCCTCCGGTATCCTGACTCACTCGGTGAAACACAGTGTAAGCGTTGTTTCACGCCGGTTTTCTGTGAGGCCGTGGCATCCCTTCGGTCGAGCCGGCCCATTCGTGCCGAAGCAAGGCTCTGTCATGGTTAATCTTGAATGAAATCGGAATCTATAATCCTACTAATATTCTAAATGCGAAAGTGTGTGAGGATGGATGTTTGTTACTCTTTCACGCCAGAACGGCTGATCGGATCTGGATAAAATTTGGCACAGAGATAGATTATACTCTAGAATAACACATGGGCTACTTTTTATCTGAAGTCTACGCAGACGAAGTCGCGGGCAGAAGCTAGTAATATATAAAGCTGAAGAGATTTGTTTGTTTGCTTGAACGCGCTAATCTCAGGAACTACTGGTCCGATTTGAATAATTCTTTCAGTGTTAGATGGCCCATTTATTGAGGAAAGCTATAGGCTATTATTATCATCACGCTAAAACCAAGAACTATTCCACGCGGGCAGACTCTAGTGTCTTATATTCGTATGATGGTATGGTGTGAAATCTTGGTAATTGTTAAAAAAATTACAATTCTATCTCCAGGGTAACCAGCTTCGGTCCAAGCTGCTATCGCAGTACTTCATCAACCGGAAGTCTGAGCCCAAGATCCTGCCACCACCGTCCTCCGTCGCTGTCACCCATGGGCCTGGAGGTGAGTACTGTTTTATTGGACGCTAGAGTAGTGAGGTCCAGATTATAATGGGTAAGCTGAGTGAAGAGTGATCAAATTCAATATTCTATAGAATTCATTTTCTTCTTTGATCTTATACTAACACAAAGTTTCAATCTATATCATCTTTATGTACATATAAATAAATTGGGAGTGTCTGTTTGTATTTGTCAAAACAACATTTTTTTTCTAAATACATAATATGAAAGTTTGGTATGGACGCAAAACTATTTTTAACAGTCTTATTTGTCTGTTTGTTCTTTCTGAATTTTCACTGGCAGATAGCTGACAGAGTAGTTAAAGTTGAATGTTAAGTTATAGGTAGACTCTGTCTCCACTCGAGAACTCTTTATCTCTTCACTCAGCTAAAATTGCCTTAATTAAGTCTATGAGGTGCGAGGTAGATTATAGATATTATATTGCGAGGCTGGTTGCACCATTTATCGAATAAAAAATCCCACCATAACTTCGCGTTGCAAAATGCATGAAGTAAAAATGTTAACTTTCTAACTAATGGTTTAACTTGAAAGAGTGGCTAACTAATCAACTAGTAGGCAGCGCTTATAAGTAACGGAGTTACATCATGACAGTTACCTACTGAAGATGCTGTGCGCCTATTATTAGTATTTTCTTTCGATATAAAACATTTTTTTACGTATTTTGTCGTTCCGTATTGATATTATTTAATCTCCAACGTTTCGGATCCTTTAAAGCATCCATTGTCACAGGTAGACTGTTTTCTTTTGCTCATCCTTTTTCATTTACTGTCTATATGATAATAAGTAAGGGAGTAGTCACGTAAAAAAGGTTGACTAAGGCCTTGCTGCCTCGGCCCCACACAAGACAAGACAAGGGGAAGTCAATATTTCAAGTAATGGTCAGCCAGCCTCCGATTTATTTAGTGATCTTACTGAATTAACAAACTTGTTAACAGTTTCCCAAGGATAGTGACAAACTAGTGTACACACAATTAGCGGTAGATATAAGCACAATAAAACTTTTTAGACATACTTTATTTATTTATTTTCAAAAGGAGTGCTTTTTTTTATAACAAACTTAAGGGATATTTTGCAATTTTAGTACTGATGAGCTGTGATTCAGTAACTTATTGTAATGTAGGTATTTCAATCGTATTTATAATTAATTGTTTGGTAAGAAACTTCAAAGTGGAGAGATCATCATTCCTTTTGATAATATTTTGTATAATTTAAATATGACATTAGACTTGTTCTTAGTAAATGGTGATAGGATTTGGTGCGTATTGTACTATAGAATAAAGATGCCTTTGTTAGGGAATTCAGAATTTGGTCCGACCTAGATAAAAACCCATGTGTTATTCCAAACTATAATTGTCTCGGTGCCAAATTTTATCTAGATCCGTCCAGCCGTTCTGGCGTGAAAGGCCATCCATCCTCACAAACTTTCGAATTTATAATATTAGTAGGACTTTCGGCACGAAATAAAATACTACAAAATTCGGGCACACACGTTGGCATAGCTGGGCACATTGCCCACACTGTATATCTAACAAAGGCATCTTATAAACGTTAACACTTAATAGTTTAGTGTAGCAATCTGTTTATTTCTCACCGCATGCGACGCAGAAAGTCATCCGCATCAGCCGAAGACAGGTGGGTTAATGTCAGTAGATGGTACTTTAAGTACCACTTTACTAACACATACCAGTAGACCAAGCACGAACAACTTGCGAAAACGTATTCGTATCGAAATCGAGAATAATTTGTATGAGAGGTTAAGAGGGAACTCTAGTCGGTAAAAACAGGTATTTGAAGAAACTATTGCCGTCGTCGTTACTCCAACCTCCACCCGTAAAGTGGGAAAGGGACAATTGCAGCTCAGGCTGATTTTACCTACAAAAATCTTGACTAAACATCGTTTCGTATTCCGTTGGTTTCTCGATAAAAACTGGACCGATTCAAAAACTTTTTATATCAAAATTTAGAGGAAAAGTATATCTATGCTTCTATTTTTTTCCTTTTTGTTAAAAACTTACCAAATTTGTCTGATAGTCGTCTAAACATGGCAGTAAAAACAGGCCTTTTTTTTCGAGTTTTTGGATTGTTATAATTCTTTTAGTAATTATCTTTTTGAGAAAAGGAATTAATAGGGCCATGTAATAGCACGCCCTAGATTTTTTGGGAAAAAAACATTGCTCTAGAGCCATTATCCACGAAGAAAACAGCGGAATACGTTTGTATGGAGATAGGCCCACTAGAGTTCCCTCTTAATGAACGTAGATGAAGCGAAAGTGGTGTGCCAGGATCGTAGCACGTAATCTATAGTCTCTGCCTACCCCTCATTGGGAGACGGGCGTGAAAATATGTATGTATATATGAAATTTTTAGCAGAAAAAATCTCGATACTTTTACGATGCGAATTCGATAGTTCTTCATGCTTAGGCTACATTACTGGTTTGTGTTGCAGTGTTTTAAATATCGCTTGGCATATTTAATTTTTTTTGTTAATACTGTACTAGGTTCTAATCTGGTTTTGAGGCAGTAGTACTACTCCCACCAGGGTTGTCTGAGGCCATCCAAGAGCCACTTAGCATAACAGAGTTTGGGAGTCTTTTTTTAAAGTAAAAAATAAGGACATGGCTTTTGCCCACTATGAACCTTAAAAATTTGCATGAAACTGTGCCACCGGAAAAAAATTACGACTAAGGATATGTTTAATTTTCAGTTGTGTAGATTATATTATTTACTAGCTTCTGCCCGCAGCTTCGCCCCCGTGGAATAATAATAATAATCTCTGTCTCGGTCTGTCATCACATCCCACGAGAACGGGATAAAAAGTATCCTATGTCCGTCTCCTGATTCTAAGCTACCTCTCCACCAATTTTCAGCCAAATCGGTTCAGCCGTTCTTAAGTTATAAATAGTGTAACTAACACGACTTCCTTTTATATATATAGATAGATTATATATAGAAAAAAAAAATATCTAATTTAATAATTTTCTCTAAGTACTTAAGTACTTTATTCTATTCATTCAGTTCAATTTATTTCAACGATACTAATATTTAGTACATAGAAGTTCCAAAAGAAAATCCTTACAAAAATATAGTTACAAGTCGATCTTAAATAAATAAATGTCATAATTATTTCGAAAGTCAGTAGCAAATGTTGATCGGAAATCCGCCACAAAACAAGCTATTTATTCAATTAATGTAATAATTTAACACCTAATTAATATAATATGCCAGGCAATATTTACAAAAAAATACTTAATCACACCGTGTTTACACAAATTGTTTAAAGTCAAGCAGCTGAAACACGCAAGCAATAAAATATAATGACCTAAGGCCCGCTTGCACCAACTTTATAAATATTATTTATATTTAAACACATTTTTTCATAGTAAATTTGCGTTTAAATACAATTTTAATACATTTAAGAAGTTGGTGCAAGTAGCCCTAAATCGAGTTCGCTTAAGTTATTACTTTATTATTATTATACCTCGAACAAAAATACCTTTTGCGTAGAAAATCCCACCTAATCAGTTGCTTCGTGGCTATATCCATTCCATTGTTGTACTTTTAGTTTAATGTATAACTCTTGTAAGTATATGCATAAAAAATAAACGCTGGTAAATGCCGTAATTTTGTATAAATAAATATGAATCTCCGAAATGTATAACTTCCGAACGACAAAACGACGATAAAAAAGTTGCTTATAATCGTTATTGTCAGGAGGTTTGTGTACAAGAATATATATATATATTTTTAAATCGTTCGGAAATTTTAACGTCACCTTTGTGAAACTAGGACAATGCAAACGATATTTCATAGCATGAAAGTATATACTAATCAGTCAGTGCATGGAAACATTTTAAATATAGAAGCTTGCTTTTAATAACGTCCTCCTCCTCAACATCTAAAAAAAAATAGGAAAAATTGTCTACTGACAAATATACGAACTAGTTTGAATATAACCTTGCTGTTCCAAATTACAAAAAAAAAAATATCCTATTCCTACATAAAAAAATACCCTATTAATTTTTAACCCAATGCTTCTAACACGTTTGCTAACTTACCTAAGCTATTATTATCTATATTCAGAATATAAACATTTATACAGCTAAAGTCCTGCTCCGGACTGGACAGACTCTGGCGCAAGTGCAGGCTCATCTGGACAAGGAGGGAGCCTCGGACCTCGTGGTAGATCTGGTCATCAAAAGTACTAACCGACAGGCCATCTTCTTGGAAGCTATACAGCTTGGTAAGTTTAATAATATCTAAAGACAAGACTTTAAGCTGTAAACTTTCAAAAAGTTACACAGTAGCTCAACTACAGTTTTTTTTATGGGAATGGGGGGCAAACGAGCAGACAGATTACCGCCGCCCATGAACAACCGCAATACCAGAGCAGTCGCAAATGCGTTGTCCGTCTTTTAAAGGGGTTTGGATCCGGTACCCTCACTCACTCGGCGAAATACATCGTAAGTGTTGTTTTGCGCCAATCTTCTGTGAGGCTCCCTATCCCTATCACTCCCTACATCTCGTACATCTTTTGTCTCTTTCATCACCCTGTTCGGATACATTCATTCATCTCACCTACTACTACTTTTTCCTTGCAAACAACAATAACTAACATTTTTTCACACAGGTATTGCACTCCTGGAAGGTGGCAACCCGATAATACAACACAGCATATTCACCAAACTGCAAAACGGTGAAATTTCACAAGCCTTTTTAAAGGTTTGTTCTCTTTAATATAATTTTATGAATTGTGCTATGATATGGGGTATTTAAATAGGGGTATCCAATACTGCAACTAGTGTTCTTTATCTCAACAACATGGAGCGAATTATTGAACAACATAACGTACCATCACGCCTGTATTCCCCGAATGGTTATGAGGCGTACTAATGTACACCCAAAGTCTATGTATGTTTAGGTCCCATGTAATAGAGGGCGAGCCTATTGCCATTAACCGGGCACAAATTTTCAACTCCGAGCTGCTACTGAGAATTGCATAAAAAAACCCAATAACACTTTGCTCTGCTGCACTGCTAGACCTGGGAATCGAACCCAGGACCTCTAGTGTAGCTGTCGCACTTGGGACCACTAGACTAACGAGGCGCAGTTATTGTATAGTTATATTCACATAATATACAAACATGATCACCAAAAATATTACCCACTTCAAACCCACCCTGCAGCGTCCAATGTTTTTAAGATGCTACGTTATTGTAACCAAGCATTACAGAACAAATCTCCTTTAATATCAGGTATTCTATGACAAAATGCGCGAGGCACAGCAGGAGATCAGGTCGCTTGCAGCGAGCAGCACATCAGCCACCAGTAGCGACAAGCAACGGTCCAGCTACTCCGAAAAACAGAAACAAGTCACCACTGACGGTATGCTATTTGAAATATAGAATGGGTAACTGAAAATTAAGAAATAAAGCTTGACTCCAAGTTGCTCCGACTTCGCCAAGATTGCTATCCGCAATTAGTAAGGCATCAGCAACTCATCTGATGCTGCAGGTTTTCATGAGCAGAGATGACCATTTACCATCTGAAGCTGTACTATGATGTGTTATTGCGGTTATTTATAGGTTATGAAAAGGGGATGGCACTATTTAATGTATAGAGCGGCATCTCTCTCACTCAAGCGCAATAACATCTGCTCGTTTTCCAATATATTTACACTAATCGTATGATTATATGTATATTATGTAAGTGTATTTGCTATATTTGAAATTTGTGTATTATTTCACTAGCTTCTGCCCGCGACTTCGTCCGCGTAGCGTGATTATATATAGCCTATAGCCTTCCTCAATAAATGGGCTATCTAACACCGAAAGAATTTTTCAAATCGGTCCAGTAGTTCCTGAGATCAGCGCGTTCAAGTAAACAAACAAACAAACTCTTCCGCTTTATATATTAGTATAGATTTAAGTGTTTAGTTTCTTTTGTGTACTACTAGACTACCTATTTTTCGCCTTTCTCTTGAGTCCATCCAAAGGTTGTCTGTAAGAGATCGCTTTTAGCTATAAGACCACTCATTGTACCAAATTCTATGATTGATAACTTATACTTGACATTCGTTTTTGGTGTACAATAAAGGGTATTCTATTCTATTCAATATTGCTACAAAAAAGCTGTCTTATAATATTGCTATGTTAGGAAGTCCTGAAGAATGGAAAGAGGGTAGTGAAACCTACAGCGGGACCACAACGGCTGAAGAGTTATAGGCATTAGTCCTTTTAGAGAATGGACTGGACTGGACTTGGACTTGGACATGGACTTTAAAATGGCAAAAAAAATTAATGAAATTCAATGAGATTTTCGTTAAACTTTTTCTTGTTCTTTTGATTAAAAGCTGTAATGTTGATAAAAATCTCTCGGGATAAGAACTTAAACCTGTGATTGAATTGAATCCAACGCTCTGCAGCAAGCAAGCCGTCCCCCGGGGTCCTAGTGGTTGGCGAGGAGATGGACGATGAAGTCAACAGCGCCTGCGGCTCCGCTGTGCACGCGTACTCCGACATACACACCATGTCGCATGGTAACATAATATTAATATATTAATTATTCGTGGGTCTTTGCACACTGGACAATTGATAGGGGAGAAATATTTGTTCCGTGTATCGATTCGAAGTACCCAAATCGTACGCATGTAAACATCAGACGAGGTAAAGGAAGAGATTGACTTTACATAAAAAATAACATAATATGCAATGCATATTAACACGCCTGTATTCCCCCAAGTAATAGAGGGCAAACCTATTAATCGCGCATAAATACATAACATTTTGGGAAACCAATCCAAGACAAGACGCCTCAGTTTTTAGCGACTTTGTCGTAATTTATTATTCTCTATTAATTTTTATTGACCGCTATTATATTATTTATCTTTATGCAGGAACGACAGCCCTAGAAGAGATAATGGCAGAGAAGAAAGAGGCTGGCAACACCGATGTGCTGCCTCCTAAGGTGGCCATCATGAAGCCCATTCTTCGGTTCCTACAGCTGCTCTGTGAGAATCACAACCCTGATCTCCAAGTAAGAAATTTTTGATATATTTAAATTATTTTACAAAGAGGTATACATTTCTTCAATATTACAATTTAACAGTACACTATCCGTGAAAAACCATTGTGAAACTGTGATAGAATTAATCTTCTGCTTAATTCTGTTTAATACACAGTGATTTTTAAATTATTTTTTTAAATTCACTCAAATTAAAGGACTCATTGTTGTAAACAATTTTCACTGTGAGACCGACCCTGAATTATCGAAAAAGAACATCTTATTTTCATTTTTTCTATAGTTTTGTTTTGATACAGTTGGTTTTTTTCTCTAATTATTTTATCTTTGAAATTCTAACACTATTATAAGTGTATTTGATCGAAGTTTAAATAATAATAGTTTTTTTTTCACCACGACAAAGTACTGTTATATTTTTTGTCTAGAATCTCCTTCGCAATCAAAACAACAAGTCGAATTTCAACCTGGTATCTGAGACCCTCATGTTCCTGGACTGCATCTGTGGCTCCACTACCGGGGGGTTGGGGCTACTGGGGCTGTACATAAACGAGGGTAACGTGGCACTCATCAACCAGACCCTGGAGACACTCACAGAGTATTGCCAAGGTAAGGAGCTCACAGATATACACTTTTCGACCTTATGTGCTTAGTAATAGTACACACTACATAAAGGCAAAGGCAAAAGGTAAAAAAATATTGATTATCGGATGATGTACGTTCTCGATATCAACCACAAAGTTGATCAAGTTATTATGAGACGAAGGTAATGTGCCTACTCATGACCTAGCAGGGAGTGAACTTCATAGCGCATGCCGAGTTATCAGATCCTGCAGGAACCTTCTACGATAGTTTCGTGTAAAAATCCTTAAAAACATCCTTATTTAAAAATATAGGCTGAAACATTCAGATCCGAAGCAACTATCTGCAAGCTATTTGTTACTTGCAGGAAATATAATCGCGACTTGCTAATTGGAACCCAATTTCTTAGCCTGTGTATTTTATCTGCTTTTAGCTGGTACTTTTCCATAAGACGCACTACTTTTAATTAAACCAACGATATCTGTTCAATGGTCTTAAAAAAATACCAACATCATTATATCAACCAAAATCAGTCCACAAAGACCACTATAGTTCACGTTCAGTTCTTTCACGTGGGAGAGCCATTTTTCGGCACGAATGGGCCGGCTCGACCTTAGTGATACCACGGCCTCAAAGAAAACCGGCGTGAAACAACGCTTACGTTGTGTTTCGCCGAGTGAGTGAGGTTACCGGAGGCCCAAACCCTTTTGAAAGGCGGGCAACGCACGACTCTGACCGAGCTACCTTTGGCTTTGAAACATACCCTTCGAATCTATCTTCAGGACCCTGCCACGAAAACCAGAATTGTATAGCGACTCACGAAAGCAACGGCCTAGACATAATAACAGCTTTAATACTGAACGACATTAACCCGCTCGGCAAGACACGTATGGACCTCGTCCTGGAACTGAAGAACAACGCCTCCAAGCTGCTGCTGGCCATCATGGAGTCGCGGAACGACTCCGAGAACAACGCCGAAAGGATACTGTACAACATGAATCCTAAGCAGCTGGTATGTGCAATACTAGTACGAAATTATCGTTTCTCATAATGTCCTTCCTCTCTCCATCCAACTCTTTCTCTCTATCCAACTCTCTTTCTCTCCATCCAACTCTTTCTCTCAATCCAACTCTTTCCTCACTGTTGTCCCATTTAATTGTCTTTCTCCTGACCAACTCTCTTTCTCTCTGATCTCTCTCTCTCTCTCTCTCCATCCAACTCTTTCCTCACCGTGGCTCCATCTAACTCTCTTTCTCTCTGTTCAACTTTCTCTCTCTCCATCCAACTCTTTCCTCACTGTAGCTCCATCCAACTCTTTTTCTCTCCATCCATATCCCTCTCTCTGCCCATCCAACTTATCCTCTTTTACCTACCCAACTGTCTTTCTCTGTCTCCTTATATCAATCAGTATTTAAATTTTTGTAATTCATTATCCTGACAACGTAATTGTAAGGCCTACATCATTCATCTACAGCCCGAATCGATGTTGGGTATACATAGGTTACTTATTATACATTTCTGAATAGGTTGATGTTGCCTGTTCCGCCTTCCACCAAGAACACGCCATGGACGCGGACTCCGACTCGGAGGACGACGCCATCGTACAAGGCGTATCACCCAAGGAGGTCGGTCACTTCTTGTTAACATTTTTTTTATAGTGTTAAACTTGGTTAAACAATGCCATATATTTCCAGTATAAGCCCATGTAGCGACATCTACAGCAAAAACCGTACTACGACGAAGCAATTCCTGAATCGCGTAATTAACATTTGCAAGGCAATTCACTTGATTAAATACAAACGCATGATATATATTGAGCCGGAGGCATAACACCCGCCAAGTCAGAGGATCGTTCCTTTGGTTGGAAGGGCAACAAACCTCGTCCCTCCATACTGGTGACATTTTGTTATATTTCAATGAGTGTTTCTTAAAATTATTCTGAACAACAGGTTGTATTTTACTTTATTAGCATATTAGTTACATACATACCATCACGCCTGTATTCCCCGAAGGTTAGGTAGAGGCGTACTAATGTACACCCACAGTTCGCCGGTATGTTTAAGTCCCATGTAATAGGGGGGCGAGCCTATTGGGAATTTCCTAGAAAAACCCAATAACACTTTGCTCGACTTGGGAATCGAACCCAGGACCTCTAGCGTAACAGTCGCGCTCAGGACCACTTGGGTAATAGGCGATTATTTGCGATATTTTTCTTTTTTTTGTTGTTGTTGTACAAATGGTGTGTTGGGTGCAGGTGGGGCACAACATCTACATCCTGTGCCACCAGCTGGCCGCTCACAACAAGGAGCTGGCGGCGCTGGTGCGCGCCTCGCCGCACGGCGCCAACGCCGACGCGCTGCGCTACTACCGTACTCACACCGCGCAGATAGAGGTACGTGTGTACACCACGCCACGCAAGTAGAGGTGTACGTGTGTACACCACGACATGCCACACCCACGTACTCACACCGTGCAGATAGAGGTACGTGTGTACACCACGCCACGCAGGTAGAGGTGTACGTCTGTAAACCACGCCACACACACGTACTCACACTGCGCAGATAGAGGTACGTGTGTACACCACGCCACGCCCACGTACTCACACCGCGCAGATAGAGGTACGTGTGTACACCACGCCACGCAAGTAGAGGTGTACGTGTGTACACCACGAGATGCCACACCCACGTACTCACAACGTGCAGATAGAGGTACGTGTGTACACCACGCCACGCCACGCAGGTAGAGGTGTACGTCTGTAAATAAACCACGCCACACACACGTACTCACACTGCGCAGATAGAGGTACGTGTGTACACCACGCCACGCCCACGTACTCACACCGCGCAGATAGAGGTACGTGTGTACACCCCGCCACACACATGTACTCACACCGCGCAGATAGAGGTACGTGTGTACACCACGAGACACACGTACTCAACCCGCGCAGATACAGGTACGTGTGTACACCACGCCACGCCCACGTACTCACACCGCGCAGATAGAGGTACGTGTGTACACCCCGCCACACACATGTACTCACACCGCGCAGATAGAGGTACGTGTGTACACCACGAGACACACGTACTCAACCCGCGCAGATACAGGTACGTGTGTACACCACGCCACGCCCACGTACTCACACCGCGCAGATAGAGGTACGTGTGTACACCACGCCACGCCCACGTACTCACACCGCGCAGATAGAGGTACGTGTGTACACCATGACACACACGTACTCAACCCGCGCAGATAGAGGTACGTGTGTACACCACGCCACGCCGACGCGCTGCGCTAAGTACTTTATTTTTACATTTATTACACACACATAACACTGAGACTAAGCCACTAAAACCGAGACCACTGCCTGTAAAGTAGAATTTCTCTCATTCTCTATTTCTTTCTTCTCTTTTCTCTGTCTTACACAGCCGCCTTTCCACAGATAGTCCGCACCGACCGGAGTATGGAACAAATAGTGTTCCCTATCCCGGAGATATGCGAGTATCTGCCGGCGGATAGTAAGCATCGCGTACTGCAGAGCGCCGAGCGAGATGACCAGGGCAGCAAGGTCGCTGACTTCTTCTCGAGACTGGACAACCTGTTCCACGAGATGAAGTGGCAGAAGAAACTGAGGGGTGAGTTATATACAATTTAAAAAGTCCCTATCCGCCCCGTGAAGGTATTGTTAGGATTCGAGATCCGGTTCTATTTAAATACATGATAAGTCATATCATAATAATAGTCCTCTCCGACTAAGCAGGTTTACGCTATAGTCCACTGCGCTAGCCTAATGCGGGTTAGCAGACTTCACACGCCGACAACTTAAACCTCTGGCAAAGGCATGCAGGTTTCCTAACGATGTTTTCCTTCACCGTTTAAGTGCGTGATAAGTAACTATTAATACGTACATGACTTCGAAAAATCAGAGGTCTTGAGTTCTCCTCGAAATCTTTGAAACCAACCAATAAACCAATTTAACAACTCGTTAAATTGACCACGCGATAACTACTGTATGGTGCTGCTGGCCACCAAGAGCACTATAATCGAATGAACTGATATGTTCTGTGTCTAAGTCTAAGGTTTACGGTTGCCGGTATCATTATACTTTTTTTATGGGATAGGGGGGCAAACGAACATACGCATCGCCTGATGGTAAGCGATTACCGCCGCCCATGGGTGTCCATGGGCGGCGAGTCGCGGGCAAGAGTCGCAAGCGCTTTGCCCGCCTTTTAAAAGGGGTTTGAACCTCCGGTATCCTCACTCACTCGGCAAAACACAACATAAGTGTTGTTTCACACCGGTTTTCTGCGAGGCCGTGGTATCACTGGTCGAGCTGGCCCATTCGTTGCGAAGTATGGCTCTCCCATGGTGAAAATTCTGATGTTTATCCGCAAGTTAAAACTAGTATTGCGTATGCGCAGGGCAACGTCTCCTGTTCTGGGTGTCGTCCTACATGTCTCTGTGGAGCAACATACTATTCAACTTCGCTGTTCTAATCAACATCATCGTGGCTTTCTTCTATCCCTTCCAAGAGGAGAATCCAAGTAAGTGTCTAACACTTTGTTAATGCATGGTTATTTGCTGTGAGCGTTGCGCTCATGATTGAACTGAATTCACTGATGTGCTGCTGTTCACCTCACATGTCGCCGATATGTTTTGGTTTCATGTAATAGGGGGCGAGAAAATTGCCATTGATTATGGCAATATTGTAATGACTGCAATCTGTACCCGATTGGGTACAGATTGCAGACTCAGGGCTGCTACTGGGAATTTAATTGTTAAATTGAACAACACTGCTCGAAGTAGGACCTTTTAATGACCAGTGCATCATCATCAACAACAATAAACACCAACCCTACCAAAAATCCTACGTATTTGCATGAAAATAACTGCGTGTTGAACATAGTTATACCATTTTAGTTTTTTAACTGGGGGTACGGTTTCGGTACTCACGAGCTAATTGGCTGATTGTAATGTATAGTATAAGGATGCGTGTGAGTCGGTTCTATATGTTGGTTGTACGGTATTTACATGCGCAGAGCTGGGCGAGCACCTGTCGCTGGTGGTGTGGTGCGTGTCGGGCGTGGCGGGCGCGCTCGTGACGTGGCTGCCCCGCGGCGGCGGCGCCCGCGCCCTGCTGGCCAGCGCCGCCGTGCGCTTCATGTACTCCGCCGGGCCCGAGCCCACGCTCTGGGCGCTCGCCATGCTCACTGTAAGTATGTCGCTGGGCACGTGGCACTGCACTGCTGGCCAGCGCCGCCGTGCGCTTCATGTACTCCGCCGGGCCCGAGCCCACGCTCTGGGCGCTCGCCATGCTCACTGTAAGTATGTCGCTGGGCACGTGGCACTGCACTGCTGGCCAGCGCCGCCGTGCGCTTCATGTACTCCGCCGGGCCCGAGCCCACGCTCTGGGCGCTCGCCATGCTCACTGTAAGTATGTCGCTGGGCACGTGGCACTGCACTGCTGGCCAGCGCCGCCGTGCGCTTCATGTACTCCGCCGGGCCCGAGCCCACGCTCTGGGCGCTCGCCATGCTCACTGTAAGTATGTCGCTGGGCACGTGGCACTGCACTGCTGGCCAGCGCCGCCGTGCGCTTCATGTACTCCGCCGGGCCCGAGCCCACGCTCTGGGCGCTCGCCATGCTCACTGTAAGTATGTCGCTGGGCACGTGGCACTGCACTGCTGGCCAGCGCCGCCGTGCGCTTCATGTACTCCGCCGGGCCCGAGCCCACGCTCTGGGCGCTCGCCATGCTCACTGTAAGTATGTCGCTGGGCACGTGGCACTGCACTGCTGGCCAATAAATTATGCTGCCTATACTTTTCAACAATAATAAACCTTAAAAAAGCTCTCACGAATATAAATCTTTCCTCAAATGTTATTGATAGGAAAACAGCAAACATATTTTGTTCAAAAACATTTTGATAACACACAATATTCCACTTTTACAAGGCAATTTATCAGAAGTTATCGATCCACCATATTATAACCCGTATCGATATGAACCCATATCTCCCCCAGATAGTGGTGAAAGGCATCCACTTGGTGAGCATAATGGGCAACCAGGGCACCCTCTCCAAGTCGCCGGGCAAGGTGCTCACTGACCCAGAACTTTTGTACCACAGCGTCTACCTCGTCTTCTGCTTCTGCGGCATTTGCTGGCATCCATTCTTCTTTTCTGTTCTGGTGAGTTTTAAAATAGCGTTTCAAAAGAAAGTAGTATAGAATAATCGTTAACTGTTTTCTGTATTCTAGTAAGTAGTAATAATTAGAACCATATTAATTAAAGAAAAAAACTATAGGCGTCAAATAAAAATAAAAACAATTTGCACTAATCCAGAAAATTCGAATCTAAAAATACTATATTGTATTCGAACTTTGGTCAGCAATATGTGAATGAATTGATGATGATGACGATGACTATGTTGATAATGATGGTGATGACTATGTTGATAATGATGGTGATGACTATGTTGATGATGACCACATAAATGACGATGACTGTTGCTGCTGATGATGATGATGTTGATGACGATGACTATATTGCTGATGATGATAGTGATGACTATGTTGATGATAATGATAGTGATGACTCTGTTGATGATGATGATAGTGATGACTATGTTGATGATGATGATAGTGATGACTATGTTGATGATGATGATAGTGATGATTATGTTGATGATGATGATGATAGTGATGACTCTGTTGATGATAATGATAGTGATGACTATGTTGATGATGATGATAGTGATGACTCTGTTGATGATGATGCTAGTGATGACTATGTTGATGATGATGATAGTGATGACTATGTTGATGATGATGATGATGATAGTGATGACTATGTTGATGATGATGATAGTGATGACTATGTTGATGATGATAATAGTGATGACTCTGTTGATGATGATGATAGTGATGACTATGTTGATGATGATGATAGTGATGAATCTGTTGATGATGATGATAGTGATGACTATGTTGATAATGATGATAGTGATGACTCTGTTGATGATGATGCTAGTGATGACTATGTTAATGATGATGATAGTGATGACTATGTTGATGATGATGATGATAGTGATGACTATGTTGATGATGATGATAGTGATGATTATGTTGATGATGATAATAGTGATGACTCTGTTGATGATGATGATAGTGATGACTATGTTGATGATGATGATAGTGATGACTATGTTGATAATGATGATAGTGATGACTACGTTGATGATAAAATAAAATAAAATAAAAATTAACAAATTTTTCATGAAAAAAATCGAATTTTCATGTGTATATTATGCTCGTGACTGTACCTGGTGTCAGGTCATATCTCGTATGTGTGTTCCAGCTCCTAGACATAGTGTACCGCGAAGAGACTCTCTTAAACGTGATGCGCTCAGTGACTCGCAACGGCCGGTCCATCCTACTGACGGCCGTGCTGGCGCTTGTCCTGGTCTATATGTTCTCCATCGTAGGCTACATGTTCTTCCGAGACCATTTCCTCGTCAGCGTAGACCGACTGGACGGTGAGTGCAATACATTTTTTGTTTATATTTTTGAAAAATAAAACTGCCTTATTAGCCTAGTGGTCCTGAGCGCAACTGCTACGTTAGAGGTCCTGGGTTCAATTCCCAGGAAAAGCAAAGTGTTATTGGGTTTTCCTATGATATTCCCAGTAGCAGCTCGGAGTTAGGAATTTGTCCCGGTTAATGGCAATAGGCTCGCCTCCTATTCATGAGACCTAAACATACCGGCGAACTGTGGGTGTACATTAGTACGCCTCTGCCTAACCCTTCGAGGAATACAGACGTGATGGTATGTTATGTTATGTTTTTGAAGCAATATGTGAAACGAAATATACTTTTGTTTATGGTTATCGTTTGAAGGTTGCAAGTATCGAGTATATTATGATCGAATTTCGAGCACCGGGCGACAGCTCTTTCTTTATGATTGTAAACAAGTGTTATACGTCGACTTTTAATTCTATTCAGTTACTTGACGGTTGAAGGGTTACCAGTGTCTGACAAAAAAAATATAGTGAGGTGGTGTAAGAGTGAATGAAATTGAATGAACTTAAATAATGTACTTACATAAACAAACTTTTTATGTAGGTACATTTAATAATATGTCTTCATAACACAATATAAACTATCAAAAATTGTACAATTAATGTCAAAATTGGCAAGAGTAAAATATTTGACGTGGGAGAGCTATGCTTCGGCACGAATGGGCCGGCTCGACCGTTCAACCGTTCGACCGTTGCTCGTTTGCTCCCCTATCCCATAAAAAAAATTACATGATTTTTATATACTTAGATTAGAAGAAAATTGAACAGGAAATTACTTTTATTTATTACTATTAATTATTCTTAAATTTCACATCTTATTTACGTATTTTTAGTTTGATTTAATATTAAACCATTCTTATCATTCATTCTTTACGCAAAATCATTCACTACCCCAATACTATATCTTGTAGTGTGGTATCATTATTTATCATCGAACTGTCAAGGTACTGAATACAATTAAAAGTCGAAGTATAGATATACAGTGTGTCCGGACATGGACTAGCGATATTCTAAATACTTATATAACAACCATTTTAATACACAAATACACTGTACACTTGGGCCTAATTCACTTCATCGCTATGTGGCAGCTATTTGTATGTACAAAAAAAATCTTATCTCTCAAAGTTTTGGTCTCATTGAGTTAAAAATAGGCTTATTCGGAGGGCAACAATACTGTCTACCGTCTACATTACAAAACATTACCGTCTAAATTATCTTTTTTTACTAGATCGAAAGATGTTGAGCTAAGCTACACTACAACATTAAATTTACAACTGTGTTTCTGGCCCAAGTGTATAGTTTATTTGTGTATTAAAGTAGGTGTTATATAAGTATTTAGAATATCGCTAGTCCATGACCGAACACACTGTATAATATCATCGAGCCTACTGGTTCCGTCAGATGACGACGACCCGCGCTTCGAGCCGGAGTCGTGCAGCGATGGTGGGTCCAAGTACCTGAGCTCCTCCGGCCAGTGCCGGCGCGCTTCGCGCTTCGTGTCGGTGGGCGGCGAGCTGCGCGAGCGCTCGTGCGACTCGCTCATCATGTGCATCGTCACCACGCTCAACCAGGGGCTGCGCAACGGCGGCGGCATCGGCGACATACTCAGAGCCCCTGCTAGCTTTGTGAGTCTGCTTATACCATCATCCTTGTCTTCAAGTCTTGAATTAGTAGCTATTTTTTATGGGATAAAGGAGAAAACTAGTAGGCGAATTGCCAGATGGTAAGCGATTGTCACCGCCCATGGACACCTGCAATACCAGAGGATTCAAGTGCGGCTTTTTAAAAGAGTTTGGGACACGGCGAAACACAATGTAAGTGTTGTTTCACGCCGGTTTTCTGTGAGGCCGTTGTATCACTCCGGTCGAGCCGGCCCATTCGCTTTTTATTTAATCCTCAATTTGAACGGTTAATTAACTTATTTTCAGCTATAGGTTAGCTGAAAAGACAATTGAAATGAGTGACAACTTCTAATTTTTCTAACATATCTCTAGGAGCCGCTGTTCGTAGCGCGCGTGGTGTACGACCTGCTGTTCTTCTTCGTCGTCATCATCATCGTGCTGAACCTCATCTTCGGTGTTATCATCGACACCTTCGCCGACCTGAGGAGCGAGAAGCAGCAGAAAGAGCTCATACTTAAGAACACCTGCTTTGTTTGTGGTGAGTGCTACTTACATCGGTACTTACATACTATCATCACGCCTGTGTTCCCTCGAGACTTCAGCTTTAAACTAATCTAACAGTACTTTTATGGTATAGGGGGAAACGACGGATCACCAGATGGTAAGCGATTATTATACCGCCGCCCATGGACACCCACAACACCAGAGCAGTCGCCTTTAAGTTTAATTTAGTTTGCCGGTATGTTTAAGTCCCATGTTCCCTAATCCAAAATCCAAGCTTCGACTGAGGATTTCACAGAAAACCCAATAACACTTAAAAATCGAATCAAGGTCCTCTATTGTAGCAGTCGCTTTAAGGATTACTAGTCTAATAACGCACTTATAAAAGAAATAAATCCTTTATTACCAAAATATGGAAATTCTTAATAACAAAGATCGACGCTCCCGACATTTAAAACGTAAAGTCTGTCATTCTATTTGTTCCTGATAACTACTGTCGCAGTAGGAACCATAATTTGCAGTTCCATCTGCACACTCCCAAGTCACCTAAACCCTAAATACTGAAGGCTCAATGCTTTCTTGAATTCAAACCTAGATTTTGTTTTGATGGAGAACATTCCATCAGAATGCATGAAGAAATGGGGAGGAAAATGTATGAATGTGTTGCCTGTATTTTTATCTACCCGTGTACGATTTCGGCCGGTCTGTATAAAGTAAATAAAATAAAAAGAAAATTATGTTAACTTAAATACTAAGCTATGCCTATTATGGCCGAAGCTGTGATGATGAGTTTCTTTATGTTGAACAGGGTTGAACAGGTCAGCCTTTGACAACAAGACAGTCTCGTTCGAGGAGCACATCAAGAGCGAGCACAACATGTGGCACTACCTGTACTTCATGGTGCTGGTGAGGGTCAAGGACCCCACGGAGTTCACCGGCCCCGAGAGCTACGTGCATTCAATGATCAAGGTAAATATAACACCATTTATATAAAAAAAAATCTTCATTAATTGACTGTATGGGAGACGGGATAGATACATTTTCTCACTGAAATTTAGATAGGCATCTCGAAAGAGGTGAGAATGTATTTTGATCTGCTTGGTCCTAAAAACACCTTGGTGTGTTCCGACTTTTGTACTAAAGAGCAAGTACCTCATAGGCAGTCTGCAGTCCGGAGACCGTAGTTCGAAGAAGCTCTTAAGATATTATTACCTTACATAGACGATATTACCAGATAGCGAGTAAGAAGTAGAATATATAATATAAAACTATGGTTTTTCGGGGGAAGTAGGTACAAGGTGTACCTACTTCCCCCGAAAAACCATAGTGTTGTATTAAAACTATTAATTTACCACCAAATAAAGTCCTTTGATCCTGGATGAACATAATAAAAATAATTAAAGTTGTTTTATTGTTTCAGTCAAATAACCTAGATTGGTTCCCGCGGCTGCGGGCGCTGTCGCTGGTGGGCGGCGGCGAGGGCGAGGGCGGCGAGCTGGAGCTGCGCGCGCTGCAGGCACAGCTCGACCGCGCCCAGAGAGCTGTGCACACCCTCACCGAGCTGCTGTCCGAGCTGCGGGACCAGGTACGTGACGTCACCGCGCCCAGAGAGCTGTGCACACCCTCACCGAGCTGCTGTCCGAGCTGCGGGACCAGGTACGTGACGTCACCGCGCCCAGAGAGCTGTGCACACCCTCACCGAGCTGCTGTCCGAGCTGCGGGACCAGGTACGTGACGTCACCGCGCCCAGAGAGCTGTGCACACCCTCACCGAGCTGCTGTCCGAGCTGCGGGACCAGGTACGTGACGTCACCGCGCCCAGAGAGCTGTGCACACCCTCACCGAGCTGCTGTCCGAGCTGCGGGACCAGGTACGTGACGTCACCGCGCCCAGAGAGCTGTGCACACCCTCACCGAGCTGCTGTCCGAGCTGCGGGACCAGGTACGTGACGTCACCGCGCCCAGAGAGCTGTGCACACCCTCACCGAGCTGCTGTCCGAGCTGCGGGACCAGGTACGTGACGTCACCGCGCCCAGAGAGCTGTGCACACCCTCACCGAGCTGCTGTCCGAGCTGCGGGACCAGGTACGTGACGTCACCGCGCCCAGAGAGCTGTGCACACCCTCACCGAGCTGCTGTCCGAGCTGCGGGACCAGGTACGTGACGTCACCGCGCCCAGAGAGCTGTGCACACCCTCACCGAGCTGCTGTCCGAGCTGCGGGACCAGGTACGTGACGTCACCGCGCCCAGAGAGCTGTGCACACCCTCACCGAGCTGCTGTCCGAGCTGCGGGACCAGGTACGTGACGTCACCGCGCCCAGAGAGCTGTGCACACCCTCACCGAGCTGCTGTCCGAGCTGCGGGACCAGGTACGTGACGTCACCGCGCCCAGAGAGCTGTGCACACCCTCACCGAGCTGCTGTCCGAGCTGCGGGACCAGGTACGTGACGTCACCGCGCCCAGAGAGCTGTGCACACCCTCACCGAGCTGCTGTCCGAGCTGCGGGACCAGGTACGTGACGTCACCGCGCCCAGAGAGCTGTGCACACCCTCACCGAGCTGCTGTCCGAGCTGCGGGACCAGGTACGTGACGTCACCGCGCCCAGAGAGCTGTGCACACCCTCACCGAGCTGCTGTCCGAGCTGCGGGACCAGGTACGTGACGTCACCGCGCCCAGAGAGCTGTGCACACCCTCACCGAGCTGCTGTCCGAGCTGCGGGACCAGGTACGTGACGTCACCGCGCCCAGAGAGCTGTGCACACCCTCACCGAGCTGCTGTCCGAGCTGCGGGACCAGGTACGTGACGTCAGGAGGTGTGGGGCTATTATTGTTTGGTCGGTGGTCTTGGTCACTACCACGGCTGCTCAAGATCACAAGGCTGCTCTGCCAAAGCTGAGGAGTATCCACGCAGCAATGACCACCGGGCGTTGATTCCCGGCATCAGCGATACAGGTACTTCCTGAAACAGCCATGTTCAGAGAGCACTGCATCAGCTAGTAACTTACATGAACTGTATGTATTGTTTTCTTTTTCCTGTCGCAGAATATCACGTGTCAAAACAAGACAAAACACATTATCACCATGGAAGGTTTTAAGACGCATTATATTTTTATAAATAAGGGCTTTAGTGTAAGAATATTTCTTTATTCCCCGTGTGACGACGGATTAGACTCTTAAAGGTAGGCAACGCATCAGCAACTCCTCTGGTGTTGCAGATGTATATGCGCCAACGTCTACTTACCACCAGGTGACCCGTTAATTCTTTTGCCGCCTTAATCCTTAAAAAAACAGAAATTGAATTGCCCTTACATACACAAATTATCATAAACGAACCACAGGAACTTATAAACCTTACAAATATTTTCTTCGTGCGGGGATCAAAGTCGCTACCACTGGCACAGAAGCTGATCGGTCAGCTTCTGCGTTTCCTGTGTATTATTCTTGTTTTTACCACGTACCCTTGTCCACAGATGACAGAGCAGCGGAAGCAGAAACAACGCATCGGCTTACTAAACTCTACCTCGGCGTACTTGCAGAACTTGCAAATGAACTTGCCGCCGTGAACAACACGCCACTCACACATGCACGCGTGTACATACTCGTGTATTTATGTATGTAAGTCTTAGCTTACATACACATCATGAAGAATTTAATCATTTTATTTAATTAAATTGAGGGTAAATTCTCAATAGAACATTTTGTTTCAACAAGATAGTTAAAATATATTTAATAGTGTATTGCCGAATACTGAAAATTCGTCCCGGTCACTGGCCGAATAGTACTGAAATCTTTGGCATTAGGCTCAATAAAAAAAAGGAGGCCGGATACTTGCAAAAATATTCTTTGGAACTCTTTAGTTTACGTACATACATAAATGCATGAGCATAAAATAGTAGATATATTATTTATATATACTTTTTTATGTTACATACTGATACGCGTGCTTACCCAAGACACACCTCATTTCACTGGTACCTCATTACCGCACAATCTAAATAACAGATAAAAAACATGATTCTCAAAAAAGTTATAAGTCAAGTATATAAACACTAGATTTCCTGACGTCGATTTTATCGAAGAATACATAATTTTTAAGAAATACGTAATTTATGTCATGTTACTAGGGTAACGCCCAGCGTGGGACTGGAGTATATAGTGGTAGTTGAAACATATCTTGTTATGATATTTGAGTAGGCATGATATTAGGATAGTGGATTTTGACCCTAGATGCACTGATACGGATATTGTTTAAAGTCCAATTTACTTTAACAATATTAAAGATTAAATATATCTTTATTCAAAACTGTTTAAAAATGGTTATTTTTAATAGAACAGATAATTTGGACGGTATTTGATTTTTGGTAATTAAAAGCAAATATCCTTGTAAAAAAAAATTGGTATAGTTAGTTTAATTTTTTTTAATATTTGAGAATAAATGAATGAATTTCTTGATCAGTGCATCGGGCAATTATTACTGTTATATAGATTTTTAAATCTTTATTACTTCCCTAAAACGTGGAAACTTCTGAGCTTATCTTATAAGGTTATGGTCGAATCAAATTCTAAGTCGCTATGCGAGACTGAAGACAAAAATATTAATATAAATTACCGCTGCTTCTGGGGAAATAAAGGTCAACACACAAAAGGCCAACGTGATAAGACTGTCGATGGAGTAGCTACCATGAGTGGCATGCGATGGAAATATCGTGCTGTTACTATAAGAATGAATACTATTAAAATTAATAAGAAATCAATAAAGAAGATCCAAGAATAAATAGTACTTCTTTAAATATTTTTGAAAAACAATGTGATGATTTGGTTATGTATTTATTTTTTCACGATCTGATGTCTAAAATCTGAATAGGCCTTATAGTCGTGTTTTACCAAAACAATTTGTTCGCTGCTTTTTTTATGAGCAGCACTGCTGGGCACGGGTTTCCTCTCAAAATGAGGGCGATTAAGCTATAGTCCACCTTTTTGCTCATTGGTAGACCATAACCTTATGTGGACCACGCCTGATTTTTTCGATATATTCGAATGTTTTCTTATACATACAAAAAAATATATTTCTATTATGAAATCGGAACAAAATGTAGTTTTGTTCATAGTTAGCTTAGGTTTAAGGGGGGAGACGAACAGGACTTTTGTGATGAATGAAAGTAAATAAGTGTTGGATTTTTAGACGTCCAAAATATATTAAAAAACGGAATTTAAATTCCACTTTTCCAAAGTTATCTTTTTTCTATTTTTATATTGATTTTACTATATTTATAATCTTTTTTTATACTTTGGGATCTCCATTATTCCCGGTTATTTTTACAAAATTCTTTTATTTATTGAAATCTCTAAACGATCTTTCTCTATACATACCAGTTTTTAACTTTACATTCTATTTATTAATACTTATTAATTCCTAGTATTTATTAAAAGTACGAAACAAAACATATTAATTATTCTTTAAAAATCAAATTAGATCACACACACACACAAAAATGTTTCAGTATATTTGTATATAATTAAATTTATAAACATATATATTCTATTCTCTAGCAGATATTATTACAAGTAATTTATGCAGCGAGAAGTTATTTTTAAATTTAGCAAGAGTCAAGATGTTAAAATCATTAATTCATTTATAAATGGTATTAAATGAAAAAAGAATATTATTTACATTTGATCTAGCTACAAAATAATCATGGCCCCTCCAATTATTACTTATTCTAGGGTAAAGGGCAAGAGCTATGGTTACCATCTGTTTTTTATTGTTACTTTTTTTATAGTTTTAATTTTCTCCGTGCAATCTCCCTCGCAATAGTTTGGAGTGCAATAAAGCTCAAACGTGTTACCTATACCGTAGTTAGTTAACCAATTTTATTTGTAAAAAATATTTTAAATGATGAAGCCTTTAGAACAAATTGTAACTAATACGCGCTAAGATGGAGCGAGATACTCCATCTGTCTCACATAATATTCACTATAATACTGCGTAAGAGAGATAGCAAGTTGTCAGTTGATTATAAATTTACTCTATTATAAGATGGTGGAAAACGGCTAGTGAAAAAATTATATTTAAATCCAAAACATTACCTTTCTATTTAGTTTTAATTGAATATTGTTTATTTAATAAACTTTTTATTTTTCTGACATATTGTTTAACCAAGATGTTAAAGTAAGTACAGATTTCAATTGAGCAGTTATTTTCTAATTTCGGTGAGGAATATTAGTAAAAATAAATATAAATTATATTAGGAATTTTGTTACAGTATGTATTTCAAAATATTTTCCATTGGTTCAAGTATATTTTATTCTAAAGGCTTCATAAAAATGTTAACTAAGATCTGAATATAGTTTGGAGTCGATGTGTGTTTGAATACGTTTCGTTTACTGTTAGTTCAAAGGTGATAGCGTTTGTTATATTATATTATGTATAGGTTTAAGTCTTCAAAAGTCTAGATTTAGTCTAGACGGCGGGTGAGGTTTGATACTGATTTTTGGGAAATGATTATAACAATACTGTTGCACTTTAGGAGTATTTCTATTCATACGAAGTATTGTTTATTAATTCGCGCTGAAAAGATAAGTAATATTAGTCTGAAACTCTTAACTCTGAAATATTTTAAACTAAACACTTATTTTAAATTCTTGCATCAAATTTGTTTTTATATATTTTAACAGAAACAAAAACTAGTAGGTACAGAAAATGTCTTCTCTGATAAGTAACTCTTAGTATATACTCTTCACATTTTTTTTTGTTTTATTACCATTAAACGTAATTAAGTTTAAAAAAACTGCTCAATAAAATGCCAAATGTTAAATGAATTAAATCAGTATTGAGTCTCCCGCAGATATATTGTAATATACACGTAATTATATAATTTGACGTAAAAACGAAGGTTGTTTCATATAAATGACATAAGTGACGCGAAATAACCACTTTTGGTAAAACGGTAGATTTATTAAAACAAAGTCATTATCTTTTTTTAATACCGGAGGAAGAAATAGCAACGAAATCAAAGTTACGAAGAATACTTTCAGCAGTAGGTACTTATATGTTCAATGTTTAATTTTGCTGTGGATTGGAGAGGCCTCTCATTCGCGTTGCATATCGCTCCCACTTCGAAATTTAACAGAAATAAGGAATTTTAAAAGGAAAAGTCGGAAAGGAAAATCAGTATTGGCGGGCAGCGCACTTGTGACTCCTCTGGTGTTGCGGGTGTTCATGGGTGGCGGTTATCGCTTACCATGATCCGTATGCTCGTTTGCTCCCCTATCCCATTAAAAAAAAAGGAATTTAATTAATAAGATCATAGAATACCACCAAAAAATGTGAAAGTATTAAAATATGGTTCGAATTTCTAAATTATAGTAACCCTTTTGGAAACGCTATTTCTTAGTAATACTACTTAAAAAATAAATTACGTAACTTGTGTTATTGGTCAATTGTTAAGTTTAAAAGTTTCAACTGTAGTTTAATATCCATACTAATATATAAAGCTGAAGAGTTTGTTTGTTTGTTTGTTTACTTGAACGCGCTAATCTCAGGAACTACTGGTCCGATTGGAAAAATTCTTTCGGTGTTAGATAGCCCATTTATTGAGGAAAGCTATAGGCTATATATCATCACGCTACGCGGACGAAGTCGCGGGCAGAAGCTAGTATTAAGAATAAACGTATTATTAAAATCGTTTACCATGAAATATAGACAGATAGCGTCTATATAACAACTCTGCGTGCGTCACCAAGCAAACTTTAGTCATTTCTAAAGTAGTTAAAGTTCAAAATGCCTTGCTGTAATTTTATGGTGAATTAAATTTAGAATAGTAAAGATCTGATAATTCTATCTAAGTAACGGTGTGATCTATATGTGTTTTGAAACCTTTACTCCCTTTACAAAATATGGTTGAGGCTGAGTAAGCTAAACTGCGACTAATAATAATATATCCATCACTGTCTTAATATAATAATCATAAAAACGATAATTATTTTAAAAATTTCTACTATAAGCGTTATACCAAAATGAATCTTAATCCTAACACAATTTATTATTCCTGCTACCATATTTTCATCCAAAATCCTTCACTGGAAACAAATGTTTGATAACTTTACCAAGTTTGGAACAATTTTCCATTCGTTTATTTCCAGCGAAGCAGTAGTAGACGAAATGGTACGGTAGGGACCTAGATTAACGGTAGTTTGGATTACGATTTATTTTGGTATTGCGTTTTTGTAGACAATTTAAGCTCCGCCGTATCCGTGAGGGAGATAAGGATCGTTTCAGTCAATTCGGCTAATTTTAAGAACAACGTAATTTATGTTGACATTTTTATACAAAACGCGCCGTGCCATAAGGTTCGTAGTGACAATGGTTTTTGAAAAACATGGAATATATTAAGATGTAAACTATATAGACAATGATATTTTATGCCAAATATTAGAAAATGTTGAAGTCTTTTGTGTATCGGCAATCATCGCTGGTTCAAATGTTATGAATCCAATGGCCGTCATTAAAGGCAAGGGAAGGCAAATGCGGGCTTCCTCGCTTTCCTTCCTTGGGTCTCCCCAGGCTGCAGACGATCCACGAAGATTTACCGCGAATCAAAAATGTTCTTCCATGACAAATTTGAACTGTATTTTGACATAACTTTAGAAGCAGAAGTTTACGGTCGTTTGAATCACCAGACTTTGTCCTTATTGTCAATTTGAAATGTGACCTAAACTTTGCCAATACACAAAAGATTCTAAGTTGGTGTTTTTGTTATATCTATTATTATGTACTTAACATTTTATGTTAAACTAATCGCCCAAACTTTAACATTCACTTAAACTAACATTCCTTGTTTTAACTTTCTGTTACAACTTACTTCGCTGCAAAGATTAGGTTTACAAAAAAAAGAAAGTTTTAGGGCCACTTGCATCAACTTCTTAAATGTGTTTAAATTGTATTTAAAATGGTTTGTATTTCAAATATACTATGAAAAATTGTGTTTAAATGCAATTTAAACATATTTAAGAAGTTGGTGCAAGTGGGCCTAAGTATATTAATGTTTAAAATGAAAGAAAACTTATTCGCAATAACAGAGAACAATGGGAAATCTTTATTAAATTATATTTTACATACGGTAAAATTTAAGTTTCTGAATATGAGATTTTGATATAAGAAAAAATCAGATTAATGTAAACTATGCTCGTAGATACTGTGTAGAAGATTCAACTAGTTGCGATGGATTTTAAATTCATTTAAAAGGCTGAAGCGCTCGCCTAGTTGCCAAATACGTCGTTTATACAATAACACGGTTCATGACTTATATTTAATTATGATAAGCGGAAAATAACTTGAACAATGAAAGAAAGAGACTGCTAGTGCAGCGTAGTACGCACTGTCTCACATTTTATTCATTGGTCAAGATATACGTAGACTTTATGACTAACCTACTATTCAGTATAACAATTTCATTATGAAACCAACATAGTAACCGTTAGAGGAAACACTCGAGATATAACTAATTGATTGCTTCCGCAAATCATTATCATACGTAGGTAAAGAAGTCGTAAATTTTGACATTTACAGCAATGATGACGATTTTAAAGCAAAAGTATTTCTTATATTCTCATGAACCGATAATACTTTATGATCAAATGTTGAATTTGGATGGGCAAGAGGGTAGTCTTAAAATATTGGTATTGATTCTCATAGAAAAATATATTAATAAAATTCTTGTCCAATAAATATAAACTAGTAATTAATTATCATATTCAAATAGTGAATCATATATTTAACCCATATTTTGGCAGTCGTGAAGACATACTCCTATTTCGCTGTCGGCTAACACCAATCTCTGAACTACTGACCAATTCTTTGTAGCTACAATGTTTCTCTCTAGAGATGTATATTTTTAAATCGTCTATCAATAAAATGTTTTTATATACTGTATTTATTGCACATAGTACATTCCGAGTGTATTTTTATATAATTTATTACATATACTATATTCCATTGTATTTAGATCTGTATTTTTTAATCTTTCAACCATGTGGACAGAGAACAGAAGAGAAAAAACATTGTCGAAAAAAAAACTTATTTTTTTTTAATCTATAGTCAATATTTTTAAATTAATGACAGGTTATTTCAGTCACATACATTTATTTAAGATAATATTTTTTTATAAATAGATAATTATCTTCTGTTATTTGTCTGCATAGTGACTTTGTTCAATGAAGAAAATTCTAGAAATAATCTTGTCTATACTAATGTTATAGCGTGTAAGAACTTACAATCGCCTCGGTTCGTTGTGATGCCTGCAATAACGTGTTTTTTTGTTTTTATGAAAAATAAAGTTATGGCACAAAGTTCTTTATGGTTTTATTTACGTTGGCTTTTTCTTTTAAGGCGGATCGTTCACCTGAGCCCGCCAAATTCAAATTGGTTTTTCGCAATTTGTAGGTCTATAACACATTCTAGATTCCTAGCTGTAGTAATTGCGGCATTAGCTATACAATATTCACAACTGAGCATTAAAAACTTTGCTTGTAAATCGATATTGTAGCTAAAATTAGGTACAATCGTAATTTTTGGCCAAAATTGACGATTGTACCTAATTTTAGCTTCTTTAACGTTTAACAAAGACAGTCCCACTGAGGGCGTCCCTAGCCATGTGTTGCTGGGGATTTAGACGTAACAAACATACCTACTATTGACTGGTTCCTAAAAACAGGGGCCCAAGTCTGCTATTTCAGTTGTATCAAAATGGTCGTTCAATGGCACTAAATGGCATATGAACTGACAGATTTCGTACACAAAACTGTTCAACAATTCTGAAGCCATTGAGTGACGATTTTGCCACAAGGAAAATGGAAGAAGAGGCCCAGGTCTAGTCTTCTACTAGACCTGTTTGTTTCTTTTTTGCAAAAATATAGAAATAGGTAGGACAATAGGTAACATTTTCGACTCATTTCGTTTTTTAGGAATGGACGTAGGTACCTAAGCCGTTCTTCACCGCATTCGTCTACACGAAGTTTTTGTATTAAAACTAGCTTCTGCCCACGGTTTTTGTCTGCAAGGACATCTAGAGTAAACTTAGCCTATTTGTGTTATTCCAGACTATAATCTATCCCCGTGTCAAATTTTATCCAGACACGTATGTTCCGTCGTGTCGTGTTTATAAAAATAAGAAGTAGGATCGACAACTGCAATACAAAACCACTTGCGACTAACTTCTTTTATTTCGACTGATCTGTACAGGTGGGGCAACTTTAATAATAAAAAAATTACCACAAAAATTTACTAAACTAGCACCTTGTCAGTCTTGAATTTTTCACCCAGCGTCGAGGTGAAAAGGCACAACGAAAATTTACCCAGTATTATTATCACTAATAAGTAATAAGCTTATTTACTATCGTTATCTGTAAATTGGGTATTATCTAGGTACTTAAAATTACGTTGGGGGAATTTAAGTACATACGTCAAAAGAACAAAGGCGCTGCGCTATACATATATTATAACTACCTCATTTTTACCTTTTTTTTTATTGAGGTGAATAAGTACATAGATAACATATTTCTGTAAATAACAAAATGATGACTATGTCAAATCTGATGACTAGCACGTAGCGTTCATTAAATTCCGACTACCCCCATTATAAATTGTCGTGCCTATTTCATACTAAGTATTCATTTATTTTAGGATAGCTTACAGATTAATATAAAACATTCGTAAATATAAACAATAATAATCATTTTGCTAATTACAAGCTATTACAATTAGATTATTAGGTACCAGCGAACAATAAAAGAAGTGTTTAATCTTATAAAAACTGATAAGTAGTAAAGAGAAGAACACATGAAATTAAGAAGGAAGAGGGACTGCTGCTTACCCTACATCTGACCTAAACATACCAACGAACTGTGGGTGTACAATGTGTACATACATCAGGAAGTATCTATACCTCTATTTTTGTTCCAATATGGTGATACATTTTCATTCCATCTCGAGTGCATAAAATGCATTTGAACAGGTTTATCTACAACGTTGTAGGTATCCATGATACATAATATAGATAAGCTATGGGATGGCCGACAATTACAACGTCCTGCAATTTTTATTAACTTTATCTCTGTATCTTTACCGATTGTGGTTTTAATAATATTGTAGCACAAACTTGGCTTTCTTCTCTAGATAGGTAATATAATATTTTGAATTTGTGTCCGGACTGCTCCCTATCACATAGGACATAAACTTAGGTACCTCCGATCTGTAAGTGTAAGGTACTACCTACATTGCTATCGACATCTTATCTTAACCTAGCCGCAGGAGTTAGGGTTTTGGCCGCTAAGAGTCCGGCACTGCCCAAGATAGCTCATCCGTGAGGTAGCTTGGGCGTCCAAGAGGATTTCCCACTCCTGCAGTTAAAAAAAATAAACTTCGGGAAATGCATGTGTGATGGTATGTTTCAAACAATTACAGCTCCGCGAATTTTAACTAATCCCTCTCATTGTGAAAGGAGACCCGTGCCAAGCAGTGAGACATATAATTGGTTGATTATGTTATGTTATGTATGTACGTACTTAGAAAATATTTGGCACAATCCCAATTCAGACCACAGAACATAATTATCAGACTACATATTTCATTATATATTACTCCACTGGCCAGCAGCACCATACGGTGGTATCACCAGGTATCACTATCGCGATATCAATTTAACTGTTGTCAGTACATAATGCTTAGCAGAATATATGGCAAAGCAGTGACAGATACCAATTCAGACGAACTCGTCGGATACTTAATTATATAAGCATCGACAAGTCAGCCGAAAAGGAAAAATTCAGTAAATTCACCAATGTAAATCCAAATCCGTGGGAGAGAGCCATGCTTCGGCACAAATGGGCCGGCTCGACCGGAGTGACAGAAAACCGGCGTGAAAAAACGCTTGCGTTGTGTTTTGCCAAGTGAGTGAGGTTACCGGAGGCCCAAACCCTTTTAAAGGCGGGCAATGCACTCGTGACTCCTCTGGTGTTGCGGGTGTCCATGGGCGGCGGTTAGCTTACCATCCGTGATACGTCTGATAGTTTGCCCCTATGCCATAAAAAAAAAGAATTTAAAAAAATATGACATTCACTAAACCACAACACTCTCCATTCACAACTCCCGCACTCCCCAGGTCCCCATTCCCAATTCTATGGGCACTAGGTCCCACTCACACCCCTGAAATGCAAAACGACATTATGGTATTATAAGTTTAATCAAATTCCCACCATGATTCAGTAATGATTCCGATAAAATAGTTTATCAATATGATAAGGTTTATATCGACATGTAGGGCAGATCACACAGTATAGGACAAACGGACAGACATGTGGTGTGTCACTTTTATATTATTAGCGGTCGTGAACTGTAAGTGGCGTTTTTTTGTTTCGCAAATATTTCAAAATAATACTATGTGATTGTTTTATGAGTTATACAGAATTTCTAATTGGTGTTTTCAAAGTGGCATAATTTAAAAGTTAAAACAAGGGCGTAGCGTGAAAAATAGAATAATTAGTTAACTACAAGTTATACTTAATAAATAAAAAAGGTAGGTAATGATTTTCGTGTCAGGATAATTCAGGTCAAAGACTAATAAAATTAGATTTTCAATATAGGTAATAGGTGAGTTCCTAGGTTTGCAACAGCTGAGCTAAATGACCCTATTCATGAATCATAATACGATTCACGATTGGGAATTAAGTAACTGCTATATGTAGGTAGTTACTTCTCGTCGGAATTATACACCGATAGAGCTTGACCCTTGTCTGGTAGTGGAACAAATTGGAAAAAAACAAAAATTCTTTGAATATAGGTACTTTGTAATGACAAGTTTAGAGAACTTTTATGGACTGGATATAATGGTGAACCATATTGCACAAGCCGATAAAAGGACTGACTTGTGACAGATTAGATTAAAAATAGGATCATAAAAATACGTATATTGCTATTCTATATAAGTTGGTCTTGGAAGAAACCTATCTAATATGGAAGTCCCAATAACACGTGTCATATTAAAAAAATAGTATGATTTTTCATTGTTTGAACATTTTGGCCGTAAATGTACAATGTAAAGAAATAAAAAAAATACGGATTTTATCGCTTCTCCATGGACCCTGTAAAGGATCCGAAATGTCGGGATTTGACTTTGCTGCGTAAACGGTGAAGGATAATATCGTGAGGAGACCTACATGCCCGATGATAAAGTTCTTTGAACTTATGTTTCAGGCAATGCCGAGCAGTTCAGTATTTCAGCAGTGGAGTTGAGCGCAGCGCCGGATAACCGCATCATCGGCGGCTCCCCCACCACCATACAGCGATACCCATATACCGTTCAGGTAAAAATACTAACGGCCAATCCCAATAATAATTTAAGGCCGGCAGCGCACTTGTGACTCCTCTGGTGTTGCGGGTGTCCATGGGCCGCGGTGATCGCTTACCATCAGGCGAACCGACTGCTCGTTTGCCTGCTATCCCATAAAAAAAATCCGTCAGTGGATTTGCTTAGGAACTAGAGATAGGATTTTGACATTAGTTAATAAGCAAGATAAAGCTAAAAATACTGCTTCATTAACCTAGTGGTCCTCAGCGCGACTACTACGCTAGACGTCCTGGGTTCGATTCCCAGGTCGAGCAGTGTTATAGGGTTTTTCTATTAAAATTCCAGTAGCAGCTCGGAGTTTGGATAATGCAATAATAAGGACAAATAATGTCAAAATCCTATCTGAAAGCAAAGTACCTAAGATAACTAAAGCTGATTAACTTATTTGTAAAGTTAAGCTGCGCCTCCCGAGGCGAGTGTATGGACGACCATTCTTAAACACATCGAAACTAGAATCTCCTCTAAATCCCCACCAAAAATTATATCTTATAATTTAGAATGACCGACTTTTTCTATGGGATAGGTGGGCAAACGAGCAGATGGATCACCTGATGGTAAGCGATTACCGCCGCCCATAGACACCCCCAACACTAGAGGAGTCGCAAGTGCGTTGGCCGCCTTTTATAAGGGTTTGGGTCTCCGATATCCTCACTCACTCTGCGAAACACAACTTATTTTTTCAGAACACCTCTTATTTAATTATCTTTTCACTAAGCCTGCTATTTTAAAGCGGTTCCCGTATGCTTACCTTTAAAATTATCAAAACAAAACGTATAAAATTATGTAGTGACGGACCTGTATTGTGGTATGAATCACTAACACATAATTTATAAGTATGTGTTTTCCGATGCCATTCGATAATATAGGAACCACTTTAGCGTTAAGTGTGGAATATACGTAACACTACCCAAGTATTAAGTAGGTATAGATTCATAAAATATATATTTTAGTGTACAATAAACAAACATACAAACATACCATTACGCCTGTATTCCCCGAAGGGTTAGGCAGAGGCGTAGTAATGTACACCCACAGTTCGCCGGTATGTTTAGGTCCCATGTAATAGGGGGCGAGCCTATTGCCATTAACCGGGCACAAATTCCAAACTCCGAGCTGCCACTGGGAATTACATAGAAAAACCCAATAACACTTTGCTCGACCTGGGAATCGTACCCAGGACCTCTAGCGTAGCAGTCGCGCTCAGGACCGCTAGGCTAATGAGGCAGTTAGTGTAGAATAATATTATGTAATATAGAACACAACGTAAACATACCATCACGTCCATATTCCCCGAAGGGTAAGGCAGAGATGTAGTGGTATTACATTATAGATTACCACTTTTCGCCGGTATGTTTGATCCCATGTAAGTGTAAAGATTCTTTACGCGACCGAATCATAAATGAGGAGATCCGTAGAAGAACTAAAATTGCCGACATAGCTCAACGGATTAGCAAAGTGGCTGTGGGCGGGACACATAGCTCGTAGAACTGATGGCCGTAGAGACAGCAAGGTTCTCGAGTGGAGACCACGAACCGGAAATCGCAGTGAGCGACGGCCTCCAACGAGATGGACAAACGACCTGGTGAAGTCGGACGACCGATCCTTGTGGAAGCCTTTGGGGGGAGGCCTTTATTCAGCAGAGGACTTATTTTGGCTGATATGATGATGAATAGGGGTGCTGTTTCCATTAACCGGACACAAATCCAATATCGGAATGCTATTGAAAATTTCGGCTTAGGGAGACTAGACTGATGATGCAATTAATGTAAATGTTCATTAAAAATTCTGAATGTCATGTCGTTTGTTCTTACAGGTTTTGTACAGTAGCCAGTTCGTCTGCGGAGGGTCCCTGCTGACGCGGCAGCACGTCCTATCAGCTGCTCATTGCTTCGTTAATCAGTTAGTACCGCTTGCGTTTAATGTAATCTGATGCATTTGGCAATAAAAATGTAAATGGCCCTGGGTATATAATAATAACAATATGGACACACGAGACACAGACCGTCCGCAAAGCGCCATTATTTTCCTGAATAAACTCATAGAGGTCAGCTAATATCTACCTACTGGAAGTTTATCGCACCGCACACGTTGTGTAGTCGTGTGTCGGTGAATCATATTATGATTCTTCATCATCATCATCATCATCATCAGCCTATATTCGTCCACTGCTGGACGTAGGCCTCTCCTAGTGAACGATCACAGAGCCCGATCTTCGGCTTTCCTCATCCAGTCACTGCCGGCTGCCTTCCGCAAGTCGTCACTCCACCTGGCCAGCGGATTCTTCATATCATATCATTAATATTATAAAATTGTAAAAAAGTTATGTTTGTTACACAAGAGATCTCAGGTAAAAACTCAAACTAGGCCAGTCAATTTGGTTACAGGGCAAGGGAATACAAGTGCGAATAAAGGATTATTAAATATAAATATTCAACAGGAATTCACAAAATTATGTAGACTAAGTAGGTACTTATAAGTATATTTCGATTATATATTAGGTACTATTATATTTCGAAATAATTATAGACTTATCCAACGATAAACGCAGTAGCGATGCCCATTTTTCGTACGTACGTATGCAAGGGTAAATAAATGTGAATATTTTTGTCTTTACAGATATGGTTATGCTCTTAACGCTACGCTCTACTCTATACGTATGGGAACAAGTTTTCTAAATACAGGTAAGTTGACACTCGATCCGGCTCATACGTGAAGCATGGCTCTCTCACCGTAAAAAGTAATGTAACGTCGACGGCCGATCGGCCATACCGGCCACCCGGTACAGTAATACTTTTTTTGCATTGATCCACAGGGGGCACGGTACATCAAGTGTCAGCGTACAGAATCCACGAGTCGTACAACCAGCCGGTGCGCGACAACGACGTGGCGGTCGTGCTGATGAGCTCATCCGCCACGCTCAGCGCCAGCATAGCCACAGCCTCCATCCCGTTACAGGGGGCTGTTGTGCCAGATAACAGTGAAGTCACCGTCGTCGGATGGGGCAGGACTGATGTTAGTACATACTTAGTTAACATTATTTGGTACAAAATAATAATATTAAAAACAGGCTTGCGACTTCGTCCACGTGGAAATGGTTAAAAAATTATACACTTTCATACAATTTCACCCCCCTTTTCACTACTTTAGGGGTTGAATATCCAAACATCCGTTTTTAGTGAAATAAAACAATTTTACGGATTATATCGCGTTATATTAGTATAATACAATACAAATCCCGACGTTTCGGACCCTTTACAGCGTCCATGGTCACGGGCATGCCCGTATAATCCGTAAAGTTGTTTTATTTCAATATCTATCTATACTTCTATTCTAATATATAAAGCTGAAGAGTTTGTTTGTTTGTTTGCTTGAACGCGCTAATCTCAGGAACTACTGGTCCGATTTGAAAAATTCTTTCAGTGTTAGATAGCCCATTTATTGAGGAAGGCTATAGGCTTTATATCATCACGCTACGCGGACGAAGACGCGGGCAGAAGCTAGTTATATATAAAGCTGAAGAGTTTGTTTGTTTGTTTGCTTGAACGCGCTAATCTGAGGGACTACTGGTCCGATTTGACAATTTTTTTCTTTTTTAGATAACCTATTTATTGAGGAAGGCTATAGGCTATATATTATCACGCTAAGACCAAGTAACTATTCCACGCGGACGAAGTCGTGGGCAGAAGCTAGTGTCTAATATTCGCGTAAACTTCAGAAATCAGTATCCTTTCTTAGTGCTCGTCTACAATGCAAAAGGAACCAGCATGCAAAGTTTCAGTGATCTAGCTCCTTTAGTTACGTTGATAGGATAAGCTTCGTACGGCTGGAGAACTCCCTAACTTTTTCAAAATATTCTATAGCCTATCTGGAATAATCTAGCATTCAAATGATAAAAACACTAAAACACTTCGGTAATTTACCTGCTACGAGTGCTGTCTTATTACGGTCAGAGGCTGTATCATGAAGTATTAAATTGCCATCATTTACCGATTGAATCAGAGGGATGCCGCTCTACAGTTAAATAGCCCCATCCCATTCTCACAACCTAAAAATGATGGCTATAACACATCGTAATAGCCACAGAACGGCTTACTTATACTTATTTCGACCAGACTGTATGCCTTAAGAGCATTAAAGATAGGTAGGTACTGTCGAGGTACCGAGCCTTATCTTTTTATTTATTATGGGGCGAAGCCCTAGCTCATACAACTGAGTCTGTCAAGACTCGCAGACTAGACACTTCTACGTCAGATATAAAAAAATCGAATTGATTGTTAATTCTTTAACCAGCCAGTCAACCCGTAATATTTTCACCTACTTGGAGCGGTCTACAGTACCTACTTATTGGTGGAGGAATTTATAACTACATACATATTGTTAACTTCTCAGGTGAGTTCCACGGCTGCGTCATGGATACTGAACGAGGTGGCGATCCTCACAGTCAACCGCGCCGTCTGCGCCGCCCGGTACCTGGTGCTGCAGACCGCTACCGCCATCCCCTACCCCGTCACAGACAACATGATCTGTGCAGGCATTCTTGACGTCGGAGGTCAGTGACACTTGAAGGGTGCTGCAGTGCCGCACTGCAGTGACTTTTGACGTGGGAAAGCCATGCTTCGGCACGAATGGGCCGGCTCAACCGGAGTGATACCACGGCCTCACAGAGGGCTGGCGTGAAACAGCGCTTGCGTTGTGTTTCCGGAGGCCCAAACCCTTTTAAAAGGCGAGCAACGCACTTGTGACTCCTCTGGTGTTGCGGGTGTCCATGGGCGGCGGTTATCGCTTACCATCAGGTGATCCGTCTGCTCGTTTGCTCCGCTATCCTATAAAAAAAGGGTACAGGAAATGTGAGAAATTTGGCACAAAGATTATTGTTTGGAATAACACATTAGCTACTTTTTGTCGACGTGTAGCATGGAGCTGGGTGGGGGGGATAAAATATCATGGAATTCGTGTGACCCAGTAAGTGGGCTTGGATTCGCAACCTTTTGACTTGGCAGTCCTGCCAACTACCTACTGTTGGTTTTATTTCCTGGTGGGTAGTTACAACTGAAGTTTTTTTTACAAAAAAATGAGTATTTTATCGTTTCCTTATGACTATACCCACATTATCTTCAATTGATAGATATTGATATCTTAATAGTCTTGATAACAATTTAGTTTATTATTGTAGTAAATTGTAATCAACAATAATAACCTAATTAGGTACTAGTTATTATAGATTTGTGTTCATTGTTTGAAAATTCTCCGATTCAAGATAAGAATTAATTTAACAATCAAACTATTGACGTCTGTCGCAGTGTATGTAGAGCTCGCATAGTACCTATATACATATTTTCACGCCCGTCACCCATATTTAGGGTAGGTAGAGACTAATTTTAGCACCAATTAAGAGCAAGCTGGCCGGTCCGTAACTTGTCTTGCATAAATCATTGCCGCAATTCATATCGCTAAGAACATAAGTAGTCACCATTTAAAAAAATCGTTACTCACGCAAGTAACTCATGTCTTTAGTATGTTTTTAAAACCATTACTGTTAAATCTGGTCTGTAGTTTCTGCCTACCCTTGCGGGAAAAAGGCGCAAGTGTACGTATGTTTGCATGTAGGTACGGCTAAATATTGAGCCGTCATTTGTAATATGACTTCTAGCAACCATGTGGGTAGTTTATAAAAACTATCACAGTAAAGGAAAACATCGTGAAGAAACCTGCCTGATTGAGATTTTCTCGTCCGTGTGTGAAGTCTGACCACCCGCAGTAGGCTTGCGTGGTGGAGTATAGCATAATTGCTCTCATCCTGGCAGACTAGTGCCCAGCAGTGATTGTATTGAATTCTCGCGTTACAGGCAAGGACGCGTGTCAGGGGGACTCCGGCGGGCCGGTGATGTACAATGGCGTGGTGGTGGGGATCACCTCGTGGGGCAGCGGCTGCGCTGAGCCCTTGTACCCGGGTGTGTCCGCCAGGGTCGCTAGTTATACCGACTGGATTAACGGCACGGTGAGCATAATCACACATATTACTACTACAAATGTTTTAGGTACCGCTGTTCCCTTTTGTAGGTATGGTATACAATAAACCCGTATAGGATCTCGGTGACTTCCATTGTTGGCAACACAGCCTCTTCGACGCTAACCTAACATGGTGCGCATGCGTGATCTTGTCGGTTTCAAATAAGTACCTACCTATAAATATAAACCCGCAAAATAAAATGGTAATAAAAAAATAAGTACTACCCTAATCTTATAACAAGTACCAAACCTCGGCCAATAGTTCCCTATAATGCTAGATACCTAGAGCCCTAGCCGTCTTTTGCAGATCAACCTGGACTCGTCTAGCTGGTTGGAGAACTACTCGACTACTCCATCCGCCTCTACTTCAACAGCCAGTTCTCTATCACCAACGGTGGCCAATTCAACGGTAGTCTGCAATCACTACTTTATTCATCAACACACTGACCACAGACTGCTCAATATAAATTGTGTGAAAACTGACCTATGAATTTCCTAGACTGCGCGAGCGCAACTTAATTAAAAACTGACGGTACTTGCAGTTCTCTCGAAATAACTACGTGTTTGTATTTTTTCGGAAGCGGTTCTGCGGTGTCTCTACAATTATTAAACATAAAATTTCGGTGTAAATCATGATTATTGTGCTAATGTGCTTACTAATTTCGATATTTTTATTTTACGTCGCGGCCGTCCGGAACGGGTCACTTCAGATACGAAATTCGACCGTCTGCGTCTAGCGCAAATGTCTTAAATAATTAAAAAAATGCGGGTAGATATCACACAAGTATATTAATCTTACCTAGACTATAAAAAATCATACGTCGACTATTCTATTTGCGCTACCATACAATTAAATATTTAAATGTTTTGTTGCTAGAATTGAATACCAGTCCGTTAAATATGGTTACATCACTTTGTTGACGGTGGGAAACCACCCGCTTTGGGCGCCCGAGAAACAAAAGGTCTGCCTTAATTAACGCTTCCTACATTTCATCTTCATCTCTATTTTAAACTAGCTTTTGCCCGGGGCTTCGCTCACTGAAGCTTTAGTAAGTAGATTCCAAATATAATTTAATAAAAAACCAACAGTGATCATCTACTTTGTATGGGCCTCTATACATCAAGAGAGGTCAAACTGTATCTCAGGATCCGTTAAATTAATTGATATAAGAAGTTCATCAGTTTTTAAGTTGGAGCATATTCTTTCTAACAGTGATAACAAAATTAAAATTGATTCAGTAGTTTTGCTCCAACCCGTAACAAACACAGCTTTTTTACTATTTTATAATAGTAGAAGAGGAGATAATTTGACTACAGTAAATATATCCGTTAATTTTTTTTTCAGGTGACCAGCCCTACATTTCCGGCGACACCGTCGCAGTCAAACGCAGGGTTTACAAGTAGTAATGCTCCGACATTATTCATTCTCTCACTGCTTACACCCCTCCTCTACTTAATACTCACCACATAGATATTATGATGAGCATAGCGCAACGTAACATTGAAAATGAAAAACGGACTTCAGGCATTTGGTGTTACCTTCAGAACCAATGATTAGTCCCCAACCTATCTACCAGTCTAATTCTACACAGAATACCGTTCACCTGAGCCAGGTCAGGTGAACGATCAGCCTTAAGTTTCTATTCTAACAGATATAAAAAAACGTATGATATGGGTTTACGATTAGCGAAGATATTATCGTGTAACATATAAGTACATAAAATAAACAATCGAATTGAGAACCTCCTCCTATTTTATGTCAGTCAATTTAAATCCATCGAAATTGCTGAAAATAGCTTATTCAGCAATTTCGATGCAGCAATGGGGCATGATTTAATATTCTAGTTTTGATGAACTTTTATATACTTTAATCACCTCTTTATGTATTATTGATATTGTTCCGTAAATTTCAAATTGTTATCTAAAAAAGAAATTACTTAATTTTGTCAAAACTAATATTAGAGCAAATAATTATTTTTGCCATAAGTTTTGGAAGAGTCGCTGATTTCCGTAGTACAGGTTTTAACTAGTTTCGAACTTGCTCCTTCACAATAAATAAATAAACAATACATGTCAGACGGTTTTCTAACAAGGTACGGGTGGGAAAAATCGGCCTGAGTTCGCGAGTTTGTCTCCTGACAAGGGTAATGTTAAATTGAGATTTTTATATTACGACCACGTTTTGTGGTATAATTTTGATAATACATATTTTATAAGTAAAATTTGTTAATACACATTTTGTAAATAAATATAAAAATGTATGCGATCTTTTAATATTTGTGTATTCATTTCTTTATTTAGACTGAAATTCCTTGAAGAAAACTGTTAACATTGCCGCCTCGTTAGCCTAGTGGTCTTGAGCGCGACTGCTACGCTAGAGGTCCTGGGTTCGATTCCCAGGTCGAGCAGTGTTATTGGGGTTTTCTATGAAATTCCCAGTAGCAGCTCGGAGTTGGAAATTTGTGCCCGGTTCATGGCAACAGGCTCGCCCCCTATTGCATGGGAGCTAAACATACCGGCGAAATATTAGTGTACATTAGTACGCCTCTGCTTAACCGTTCGGGGAATATAGGCGTGATGGTGTGTTACATTGTGGAATGTAATAATACATTTATTGAGTTTTATAATTGACTCCTTTACATCGCGTCAATCAAGGTATTGTAAACACTAATCATGGATTATATAAATAAAAGTAGGAGATGTCTAGATATCACATATGAATATTTTATTTACGAGTAGTGATATAGATATATTACATGTTACAATAAATATAAGGTACAAGGTGATCCGCTACACTCGTCATAACTGAAGCTGCAACGACAATAGCACCACCTGCCGACACACCGCTGAAACAAACAAAAATCTCTACTATTATAAAATTGCAAAAAAGCTGTCTGTAAATTGACGAAATTAAAAAAAATACAACATAACCCCCCGAAAAATGACAAATGGTAGTATTACCTGTGTCGGTGAGGGTGTCGTGCAGCACGAGGGTGGCCGTGAGCGTGGAGTCTCCCGGCGCCGCCACGCTCAGCAGGCCTGCAGCGCCAGCGCCAGCAGCGCCAGCCCCGGAGCCGGCGCCAGCACCGGCTCCCAGCGGCGCCAGCTTCCAGCGCGACAGCTCCGCTTGCGCCGACAACAAGCCCCCACTCTCGCTTGCTTCCGGCTGAAAATAAGGCATTCGCCAATCACTAATCTCTACTATTATGAAATTGTAAAAAAGCTGTGTTTTTTACAGGTTGGAGCAAAAACTACTGAATAGATTTTAATTTTGTTGTGGTGGTGGACTTGGAACTGTGGACTTTTGGACTAGTGGACTTCTTATCTCAATTAATTAAACAAATCCTGAGATAAAGCTTGGCCACTCACTATGCTTTTAAATTTTGGAAAACTGTTTGAGAAGATGTCTACATCAATTGCATGATTTTTTGTCAGCTTGTTATAGGTACTGAGCTAGTAATCTATTAATAGTAGCGTTCTGCCCCAAATTGGTTTTAATGGGTTAATAGTGGCAGTATGTATGTACCTGTGGCGCGGTATACTTGTGTTCGTGGAAGGGCCGGAAGGCGGAGTCAGTGTGCAGCCGCAGCGCGCGGTCCAGCACGGCGCACGTGAGGCCGCGCCACGCCTCCACGACCAGGTAGCCCCCGCCCCCGGCCCCGCCCCCGCCATGGCCCCCCGCCCCCGGCCCCGCCGCCCCCTCCTCCGCAGCCTCCGCACCACTCGCCGTCGCCGGCGGAGAACTCTGATACATCAAATCAAATATTGATATTAGGTTGCTTGAAAAAGATCGCAGGTTGCGATAAGGGTGTCCATTGTATGTTTTATTATCCAATTATGTTTGCCTGTACGTGTTTTTGGTGTACATAAATAAAATCAAGGTCAAACGCGACTGCTGCGTTGGAGATCCTAGATCAATCCAACGCAAATGTTCCGATGATCTGGCATCGTCGTGGGACAGGTGGTCGAGCTACACAATGACTGAGGCATGTGTGCCGTCGGCTGGGACTGGTCTACTCAAAGCCGCCATGGCTCTTTCCTCAAAAGGCCATTTCAGACTTTACCCTGCATTGTAGCACTCACATATTGCTACTACTATGTCTGGACTTTAAAAGAGCATGGTTCTCTGAGTTTGTTTCGATGTTTCTTCTCAGAGGTCGTCAGTTAGGAAATGCCGGCGCCATCTAGTTTTAAAAAAATAACTATGACTTGTAAAAGTGTCTTTAAAAGATCTATTTACAGAAAATTCATCAATCAGTGTTTTTGTATGAAATTTATATATCTTATAGATCGACTCGTCCTCTATTACATGGAACCTGAATATATTTGAGAACAATCTGCTTCTGCCCAGTCCTTCGGGGAATACGTGCGTGATGGTATTATCAGTTTGTTGTATGTATACCTGTGGCGCGGCGCGGCCGGGGTGTATGATGGTGGCCACGCTGCCGGCCAGCGCGTCGTGCACGTAGTACGTGTGCGCGCGCGCATCCGTGATCACGTACGTCTCCGCCCCCGGCCCCGCCCCCGCCCCCGGCCCCGCCCCCGCCCCCGCCTCGGAATACGAAGAGTTGTTGTCGGCACACGACACTTCATCCAATCCGCCCTCCGTTGCGTGGCTCTGCAGAAGATCCAGCTTCTCTTTGCCTGTAAAGATTAATGTTAAATTCTAAATTATGAAAAGATTAATTTGTTTCATGCCTCATTAGCTAAGTGGTCCTGAGCGCGACTGCTACGCTAGAGGTCCTGGGTTCGATTCCCAGGTCGAGCAGTGTTATTGGGTTTTTCTATGAAATTCTCAGTAGCAGCTCGGAATTTGGAATTTGTGCCCGGTTAATGGCAATAGGCTCGCCGCCTATTACATGGAACCTAAACATACCGGCGAACTGTGGGTGTACCTTAATACCCCTGTGCCTAACCTTTCGGATAATACAGATGTGATGGTATTTTAAATTGTTTAAGCTAAGATTTTTCTTAAGACTTTGTCCCACACTAGGGGCCACTTGCACCAACTTCATAATTGTATTTAAATTGTATTTAAACATGATTTTTCATAGAAGTTTTGTGTTTAAATACAATTTAAACACATTTTAGAAGGTGGTGCAAGTGGCGCTAGGTCTTTCTCCTGTATCGTAGGTGCATTTACAAACACCCAGATCCGAAACTACTTATAGATCATACAAATACTTGCTCCGTGTACGGATCGAACCCACAACACGTGTCGTAGAAGCCGATCGCTCAGTCGCTACGCCAAACAAACACACATATACACACGTCTTTCTCTCACAGAAGTAGGCAGAAACTATAGACCGCCACTTACTACGACTCTTGCACACTTATCATGTTATAGAATATTTTGAAATAGAATTAATATATTGAAAAAGTTAAGGATTTCTCCACCCGTGCGAAGCCGGAGCGGGCCGCTAATTTTTGATGTTTAGCTGTGTAAGTATTCTATAGTATAGTATAGTGAGTGATGACGGTGTATGTATGACCGTGTGCATCGTTGGGCAGCAGGCGGCACATCTCGTAACCGCGGCAGGGCGCGGCGCGGGAGACTCGGAACCGCGCCGACCGAGACTCCCACTCTGAACCCAGCTCTGTAACAAAAAACAATACTCACTCATTTCTGACCCTTACGCGAATATTTTTGTGATTTTCCATGCTAAGATCCTAAAGTTATTTCAGCGAAGGAAAAATTCGACCGGAGGCAAGATTCGAACCTGCTTCTTTTGGTTATATCCATCATATAAAATAACTTACGCGAATATTAGGCGTCTTCTTATACTCGCATATAAATATATTTATATATTTTTTATGGGATTAAGAGGCAAACGAGCTGACGGGTCGCCTGATGGTAAGCGATAACCGCCGCCCTTGGACGCACAAAATCCAGAGTTGTCACCAGTGCGTTGCCCGCCTTTTAAAAGGCTTTGGGCCTCCGGTAACCTCCATCAGTCGGCGAAATGTGTTTCGCCAATGCAAGCGTTGTTTGACGCCGGTTTTCTGCGAGGACGTGGTTTCACTCCGGTCGAGCCGGCCCATTCGTGCCGAAGCATGGCTCTCCCACATGATAAATCGTATAATTAACACCATTTATAACTCAAGTACGGCTGGAGCAATTTTGATAGCAAAAAATTAAACAGCCTATACTTGAGAAATGTGTAAATCCGTCACTGCTCAGTGATAGAACACCTCGGTTAGTTCGAATTTGATTCCTATAATTTTTACACCATGTTATATTTTGTCCCAAAAATATTTAAAAAAGTCACAACACAAGTCACAGCGGGTCATAGCGGCACTAGGCGCGGGCGCACAGCGGGGCGGGGGTAACAAGACGTGGTGAGCATGTTTTTGTACGGAAAACCAGGTAACATAATAAGCTTATAACTTTGTGATTTTCCGTGATAAGGTTTTAAATTCTGTCCATAGATTCTTTACATAAAAATATTAGACACGTGTCTCGAGTTTCGCATTTATATTAAAACTAATTTTGTATATGGAGGTGACTCACCATCGTATGTGCTGACTGCACTGTCGTTGATGTTCGCCGCGAGCATATTTTCATGCTCTTCCGCGTTGTGTTCTATGAACACATCCTGAAACAAACAATAATTTTGTACTCAATTGTATTCATTCATACACCTTTTTCTAAGGACCGACTGGAACTAGTTTTTTGACGTTGGCTGAGATTGAGAATAAAATAACATCTCGGTCGAGAATTGCAAAATGGAAGTTACTCATTTTACTTTTTTATGGGATCGGACGGATTGCCTGTTGGTAAGCGATTACCGCCGCCTGGACACCCGCATTATCAGAGGAGTCACAAGTGCGTTGCCCGCCTATTAAAAGTCAAAGTTGTGTGCATTACACACTTTGAAACTAGATTTTATTAATTTCCATTGCAGGACATCGTGTGCTGCGCCCGCTAGTCTATAAAAATAAATAAAATTAGAGTCTAGAGTCGTCTAGAGTCGTAATATTAAAAAAACAGCTTCTTACTAAGTGCATTTGGATGTATATACGGTACATATAGTTATCAAAACAACATTATTTTTACAATCTTTGTCTGTTTTTGTTCCGGCTAACCTCTGAAATGGCTGGACCGATTTTGACGGGACTTTCATTGGCAGATAGCTGATGTAACAGGGAGTAACTTAGGCTACTTTTTGAAGTTAAATATAAAATAGTAGTATGTTACCTTGGGCGGCGGGTGCTTGTAGTGCAGGCTGATCTTGCTGAGCTCGTGGTCCAGCTCGGCCAGCTGCGCCCCGGCCGCGCCGCCCTACTAGTAGTATGTTACCTTGGGCGGCGGGTGCTTGTAGTGCAGGCTGATCTTGCTGAGCTCGTGGTCCAGCTCGGCCAGCTGCGCCCCGGCCGCGCCGCCCTACTAGTAGTATGTTACCTTGGGCGGCGGGTGCTTGTAGTGCAGGCTGATCTTGCTGAGCTCGTGGTCCAGCTCGGCCAGCTGCGCCCCGGCCGCGCCGCCCTACTAGTAGTATGTTACCTTGGGCGGCGGGTGCTTGTAGTGCAGGCTGATCTTGCTGAGCTCGTGGTCCAGCTCGGCCAGCTGCGCCGCGTGCCGCGCCGCGTGCGCCCCGGCCGCGCCGCCCTCCCCCGCCTCGCCCGCCTCCCCAGCCTCCGCGCCCTCCGACTGCATCAATACAATTATTTATATGTTACAGTCAAAACTCATAACCAATCAAAACCACTTTTGACTGTTTTTTGCAGTTGAAAAAACTTTTGACCAACATCCTTAGTTAAAAACACTTTTGACTGATTTTCTCAGTCAAAAGTGGTTTTGACTGTAACATATACAATACATAACGGTGTCTCATGCAATCTATCAGTACGGTACAGAGTGTAACGTGAATTAAATAAAATGGTAGTTTAAATTTTAATCGATACAATAATTATTATAGATGCTAAATCTATCAATCGTCATAATTTCAAATGAGTATAGTTGCCGGCAAATAACTTGAACTAAAATGGTGGATGCGCACTAGTCGATTTTAAGCACATTTTGCAGGCAAACGCACTGCGCAAACTTTCCCCCACTCCGTTAGTTTTGAGTCAACTTACGTGCCGTACTTTTCAACAAATAAAAGGGATGAACAAGCACGATCACTTTCGAAAACGTATTCGTATTGAAATCGAGAATAATTTGTATGAGAAGGAGGTTAATGAACGTAGATGAAGCGTAAGTGGTGTGCCAGGATCGTAGCAAGTGTAGTCTCTGCCTACCCCAATGGGAGACAGACGTGAAAATATGTATGTAAGTATGTAAGATTGAAGAAGAAAATATGTAAGATTTTTTATAAATCTTATGGCGTAGACGCTAAGACATAGCATAATTCTGTTTTATATCTACTTTTTTATATTTATTGTATGTATCTAAGGCTACCTAGCTGTCCAATACCCGTGTAGTCGCTCAAGGGCCTGGCAGAATACCAGCGCTGAGTCATTTATTGCTATGATGTGGCATACTAATATGCTGAGCTATGGTCCTTTTTTGTTCTCACAAAACAGTATATTTAAAAAAAAATGTTATATATTTTGTATTTTTACTTTTTTGTAACATGTTCTTTTGTACCGCTCAAGATGTGAGAACAAAATAAACACGTTTCTTACTTCTTTCTTTCTTTCTATGTAATTTGTAGCAGAAAAAACTCATACGTTTACGATACGAATTCGATAGTTGTTCATGCTTGGGCTACAGGTCTTACACTGATTCAGTTACACAGTGTTATAAAACTGGGCAAAGAAAAATGGAGTCCTTTGCCTGCATTGGGGCTATATAGAATAGAATAATCTATATTGTACACCATAAAAGAAACAAACACAATGGCAATGACAATGGCAGTCTTATCGCTTATAGCGATATCTAATATAATGTGTGTCAACAATTGTTGGTGAGCCTAATAAATAAATCTACAAGACCTTTGGAAGGACAGGAAAGATATGAAAAAAAGAGGGTAAGGGTAGTCCATGGTGTATTAGAAAAAAAAAATAGTATAATGATAACATACCATCACGCCTGTATTCCCCGAAGGGTTAGGCAGAGGCGTACTAATGTACACCCACAGTTCGCCGGTATGTTTAGGTCCCATGTAATAGGGGGCGAGCCTATTGCCATTAACCGGGCACAAACTCCTAACTCCGAGCTGCTACTGGGAATTTCATAGAAAAACCCAATAACACTTTGCTCGACCTGGGAATCGAACCCAGGACCCCTAGCGTAGCAGTCGCGCTCAGGACCACCTGGCTATTGAGGCAGTTTAGTATAATGATACATAAAAATAATATATAAAATATAGATATCTATATATATAAAAGAAAGTCGTGTTAGTTACTCCATTTATAACTCAAGAACGGCTGAACCGATTTGGCTGAAAATTGGTGGAGAGGTAGCTTAGAACCAGGAAACGGACATAGGATACTTTTTATCCCGTTCCCGTGGGATGTGATGACAGACCGAATTCCACGGGGGCGAAGCCGCGGGCGGAAGCTAGTAATTTATAATTATGATAGATACAAAAAAAATCTATATATAAAACTTTAACAAACCTTAGGGATGCTATGCAAAGGCGGCCTATGCGTAGGTGACAGTGCTGGGCTATATTCTAAGGGAGACTGCGGAGACACCGGACCCTGGAAACAATTAACTTTGGAATAAAAATACTTTATACATAACTTATTCTACCTATTATTCTGTTCCACTGCTTGGCATAGATCTCCTCACAGAATTAGAATTAGAAGATTTAGGCCCACTTGCACCAAATTTTTAAATGTATTTAAGTCATATTTAAACAAAATTTTTCATAGAAAATTCGTGTTTAAATACAATTTAAACACATTTAAGAAGTTGGTGCAAGTGGGCCTTAGAATTATTAGAATATAGTCCACCATACTGGCCTAATGCAGGTTGGTAGACTTCACACACCGTCGAGAAAATCACTCAGGCACGCAGGTTTCCTCACGATGTTTTCCAAAGCGCGTGATAATGAACCATTAGCACATGTCTTCGAAAGGTCAGAGGTGCTTGCCTTGAATTCGAACTCGGGACCTTTGACATTGTAGTCCAATGGTCATATCACTAGGCTATCACTGTTTTTTACAGAAACACTTTATAAATATATTTTTTATAAAATATTACTTTAGACTTTAAATAAACAGTGTATACTCACGCTATTGGATATGGAGGCTAGCTTGTGCTGTAGTGTGAGCATGTACTCGTTGTAGGAGTGGCTCTTGTTGGGCGTGCTGGGCTGTGATGACCCCGTTGAGTTCACGTTCGTCATACCTGCACCAAAGAAAGAAAACATTTTATTTCAGATTTGTATACAGAAAAGTTTGCCATTTTTTTTAAAAAAAAAGCTTACTTACTAACAATGTTTTTTTTTTAAAAAAGATTATTTACTAGCAATGTTTTTTTTTAATAAAAAAAGCTTAATAGCATTGTGGATCGCACATTACTAGTATTCTTGTTAATAAACATCATGTATATTGATATAATATGTCTGATATTCGCGTAAGCTTCAGAAATCAATAAACATCATGTAATTTTACTTTTGTCATTTTTGACATTTTATAGATTACCTTACTACTGAAAAACAAATTATACTAATTTATAATACTTATTTATTTATATTTAATTACTACGGTTACAACCAATTACAGTAACTAAAACAAAAAAAGACAATTATAACAATCATTAAAATAAACATAGTAAAGTAAAAATTAGGTTAACAACACACATAAATTCCTCTCACAGTACTTCTGACATACCAATAAAATCTTTGTCCACCCATCAGCAAACAGAATGTTCCCTAATGTTCTCTGTTATCTTATAGGAGGCGAGATGAATGATTTAAAACCCGGAACGAATGTGGAAATATATATAATTTACCTGCCATATCCATGTCGACAGCTCTTCTCGCCAGCGCGTGATGCACTGCCCGATGTGCCACAAGCTGCCCAAGATTCTGGTTGATCAAGCCAAGGTTTTGGCTCCCTAGTGCTAAGTTCTGACCGCCGAGAGCGAGGTTCTGTCCCCCTATGAGATTCTGACCGCCTAAACCTAAATTCTGACTCGCTAGACCTGGAATGAATGATTATATTAGTTATAGCTTTTAAAAAGCATACTAGCAATGTGGGTCACACATTACTAGTATTCTTGTTAACCCCTCGTGCTAAGCTAAATGCTTGTGTTACGAGTGGGTTCACGTCGGTAGTGCAATGGGTGGGTTTCGAACCGGCAACCACATGATCGCAAGTCCGATGCCCTAGCCATTAGACTACCGCCGCTTCAAATTTCAAATTGTGAAAATTAAAGTTTATTTAAATTCGTGGCATTGCACTTAACTAAACACTTGCACTGGCACTTGTTTCATCAAATGCTTCTATGCGATTTTTTAATATTCTACTCTAGAATTTTCTCAATTATCTGATATCAGAAGGAATTCCATAATGACACCAAACAATTTCAAGTTCAAGGATTACGGAGTTTATTTATAATTATTTAATAAGGTGATTTAATAGACCAGGTGCAAATGTATTACGCAATTTTTTTTTTTTTTTTATGAGATAGGGGGGCAAACGAGCAAACGGATCACCTGATGGTAAGCGATAACCGCCGCCCATGGACACCCGCAACACCAGAGGAGTCGCAAGTGCGTTGCCCGCCTTTTTAAGGGTTTGGGCCTCCGGTAACCTCCTTCACTCGGCGAAACACAACGCAAGCGTTATTTCACGCCGGTTTTCTGTGAGGCCGTGGTATCACTCCGGTCGAGCCGGCCCATTCGTGCCGAAGCAGGGCTCTCCCACGTTTTAAACCACGCAATTCCACGCAATTAAAGTAAAATGTGGAAATGGGCTGGCGGACGAGCTCTGAAGGAGCTGCTGCTGAATTATAGTTCGCGCAACGTAACTTGACCCAAAACTAACGGAGAATGGGAAAGTTTGCGCAGTGCATGTGCGTGCAAATTGTACCTAAAATCGACTATGCGCATCCACCATTTTGGTTAGTTATTTTCCAGTAACTGTACCTAAGTTTTGTCCAAGATTCTGTCCCATAAGATTCTGGTTGAGGGCGAGGTTCTGCGCGATGTTCTGATGCTGGAAGGCCCTCGCCTGCGGCGGCAGCGGCGCCGCGCCCATGGCCAGCCCCATCATGCCCAGCTGGCTCATCTGCTGGCTCGCCAGCTGATTCACCGACGACTGCAGCGCTTGCTGCTGAGCTGATGATGGAAAGAGGGGATTGAGGCCTGTGCCGCCGAGAAAATAAAATGTCAGTAATTGGTTTAAAGCTGTTTTAAGTTTTTTTCTGTTGGCCTTTGTGTTTAACCCAATCTTTAATTATGTATCATAAAACAATGAATTATTTGTCCAATACTTAATAGTAAAACGAAAACATGTCAAATTTAATTCATTTGTAAAATACACCCAATTTCAATTAGCAACATATTTAACGATTCATTTTATTGATATATCCGAATACGACAGCACACTGCCCTATGTTAGAACAGACGCGTGAATATCTGACTGAAAACTTCAGACATGTCTATGGTTTAATTGGTTTGTTTTTAAGTCCACGCTTGAGTGAATCACAAAAAGGACAAACCCGAAATTAAAAACCTTTATTATTATTATTAAACTTTCAAAGTTTGAAAAGGAATAATTTAAACAAAATAACATTCGAACAAAACTATTTTATAGTTTTTTTTAGGTGAGGACGTAATTATTAAAACTAAATTATAAAAAACTTCCAGTATCTTCAAGGAATTGTTAAACACCTAACCATTGCACCAGAAAAGAAATGGTTATATAATACACATTTAGTTTTATATTTTGTAAATATGTAACATCATTTATTATATTATTATTTAATGACCAATTTTATTATTATGTCTATCTAATATGTACCCTATAGTATGTAAAAGAAAATTGTGCTGTGAAACAGAGAAGTCATAACTAAACCACTAATCGACAGCCATCAAGAAGCTATCTATCCCACCAATAAGAATCATACAAACTTTGTGATATTTTTTTGTCAGTTTAACCTAAAATAAATTTTGTATTGATATTAAATTGGTGGGTCACCAAATTTCAACCATATTATCTTAATAATAAGGCTGAAAAGTGGACACCCATCCAGGGCCGGATCTACCTTAGGCTTTTTCATCAGGGGCCCGTGGATTATATGAATATTATAATATAAATCAAATATTTTACCGTCTCATTTTTCTCTATACTTTGAGTAATATGTTGGGCCCCTAAGTAGTATTAGCCCAGGGCCCCCTAAACTCACGGTCCGGCCCTGCACCCGTCAAGATTATGAAGTCAACACCACACAAAAACAAATAACAGAAGTATAAGATGGAGGGTGTTACCAATGAAGTCGTTGGGGAGCATCGGCTGGTAGTACTTCTGCTGCGGGTACTGCGGCGGCAGGCGCGCGGCCATCATCGGCGCTGATGGTCACGTCACACACGAGTTAGTCACACACACAACTACTCAAGTCTGTTATTTGATTGTGTCTTAGGCCCACTTGCACCAACTTCTTAAATATGTTTAAATTGTACTTAAACACAATTTTTCATAGCAAATTTGTGTTTAAATACGATTTAAACACATTTAAGAAGCTGGTGCAAGTGGCCCTTAGTCGTCTAATGAAGATTTCAAAAGGATAATTGACTGGTGTTTGATTTATTACAATTTAGCTGACCCGATAAACTTGTCCTGTGAAATTTTAATTTAATATAATATCCCGTAGAAAAAAGGACGTTCATTTATACCATGATTGAACCGAATTTTCTGGGGAAACTGGCATTTTTTCTTTCCATAAAAGCAAATCCAGTTTTTTAAATTAAAAAAAATTGCTAAATCAGTCTAGCCGTTCTCAAATGTATTTATTGATGAAATGATGCGCTAACCAACGAACAGCATTTCATCTTTATTTGTATCAATAACAGCGTTCGTGAAAAATATAAGATAAGTAATTAAGTTCTAAAATAACATACAAAAACATAATCAACCAATTATTCTGTCCCACTGCTTGGCCTGCGTCTCCTCTCAGAATGAGAGGGATTAGGCTATAGTCCATCACGCTAGCCTAAAGTGGGTTCCATCAGACGTTGTATCACATTGGACGACTTAAAACGAATTAAATAACAGACTCTTGTCTAAGGATGCACATACATGGTTACTATTGTAGTCAAAAGAAATGGCCGCTTCGATTTGATTTGAGTTATTTTTAAAAAAACGTTACCCCTTACTAGGACTTTCTCCTGTATCGTGTATGTTTTTTCTAAACACATATTCTCACATACACAAATGCTCAAACCCGGAACAACTATCCGTAGATCATACAAATATTCGCCACACCAAACGTGTCGTGAATGCATGATTAGTTGCTTAGCACTAAATATGCGTGCTTAGTCTAAAGCGGCCATCAAGTTTGACAATCACACAATGTGCAATTTTAACACAGTGCATCTATCTATTGTTCACAGAGGGTATCGCAACAAGAAATAACAGTATAAATAAGTGACTAATAAAGAGAGCACACACAATAAAGTATGGCTTGGTTAACAGTAAAATTGTTTTATTTATAAAACATCTTATAATCCTCATATTATATTGTGTTTTGTCTTCTTTTCAATGTCACATAACATTAAATTAAACATTTAAAAACCCCCGCAGCATTATGTCATGGTTACCATGTTCTTACAATATCATTGAAGTAACAGGATATCAAGAAGAAGTTACTCACAAAAGAGCTGATAATATTAGACGGCTCTGCAGATTTTCTTAAAGAACAGTCTCGATCAAGTCACCTTTCAAACTAAAAAAACTACATCAAAATCGGTCCATTCATTTGCGGGCCGCGATGCAATAGACAGGCGCAGTTACGTTAAACTTATAGCACCCCTTTTTTTTGCGTGGAGGGTTAAAAACATCACAAGACAAAACGCAATACAGCTATAAAAGGTTTATATTTTTTTTTGTTAATATGAATAAGACCATAATAACTGTTCACAACACTATCAATCAAAATATTTAGTTAAGTTGCAATATGATTTCTGTTTCAACACACTCACTTGTTTTGTCAAACTCAGTCTATATTAGAATAGAATCTTTATTGTACACCGTAACAGGAAGCAAAATAAAAGAATTTTTAAACCCAACCACAATGGCGGTCTTATCGCTAATAGCGATGTCTACCATACAATCTTTGGATGGGCAAGTTTATAATACACACTTATTCTGCCTAGCATCTATTTCCTCAAGGAAGATAGCTTAATTAGAAAGCTAGGTCTAAAGATTTAACACCCGACCCTCTAGAGACGTGGCATGAACACTGATCGAATAGAATCGAAGAGAATTCTGAATGTATGCAAGTGACATAAGCTTTAGAAAAAACGAGCGCGCACAAATGTCAAAGATTGTTTCTGTTGTGAACACTTATTTCTGGAATAGGAACAGTAATACCACACTTTAACCACAATAGAGGATACCACTAAGTTTTTTTAAATTAAATCATAAAAAAAAGGAAAAACGGTTATTTGAAAAGAAATTGTAATTATAAATAGTATGTAAGTAAACTCACCGGGCTGTGTGTTGTTGAGCATAGAGTACGTGTCTGGTTGTGGGTACGACTGCTGGTTCAGCAGCCCCAGCAGGTTGGGGCCCGACAGGTTCTGTTGCTGACTACACAAAGAAAATGCTGGTATCGTACACAGATTTTTATATACACTATGTTAAAAAATCTGAAAGGGAAGAAGGAGCAACAAGAAGAGAGGAATCATTAGGTATTTATTCATGAAAAAAAAACATAAGTATGAAGTTTCAAATTCAAAATTGTCTTGCCCAAATTGCCACAATGATCCCAAAATCTAAACATTTTTAAATGTTATATAATATCATAGGTAGGTCTTAATATGTTTAGTATTCAGGGACTGTCGCTGTCACCGTTTAGTTTCCTTGCTCTATATTATATATCTGACAATACCTTCACGTGTCGGAGAGGGTTTTCTTAAAACACAAAATGGATAGATATAAAAAAAAATATTGTTATAAAATATTACTACTATTTCCTTTCTATAATATGATAGCCTCTGATAATAACATGATGGTAGGGAAAGTATTAACTTACTTCATAATATTTTGTTTCAGCAGCATCCTCTGGATATTCTCAGCGTTAGGCATCGCATCAGTAACCCCCGGGTTAGGGGTCAGGGTCGGCTGCGTCGACATGCCCAGCCCCACACCCTGAAGCCCCATATTCAGTCCCAGCTCTCCACCGACTCCCATAGGAGTCCCCACTTGACTGAGCCCAAGCAATGGGGTATCTGTGGCTATTTGTAACGGGGTTGTTAAGTTCGGCTGTAGAGTGGAAGTACTGAGCATAGGGTTGATGATATTTTGAACAGGTATTTGTGGTATCGTTTGTAAATTTGACACAATGGATGCAGTTATAGGCATTGTGACGGTCACGGGGACCTCTGGCTGTTGTTCTACGAGTCTCTGCTGCTCTACAGGCCTCTGCGGCTCTATAGGCCTTTGTGGCTCTACAGGCCTTTGTGGCTCTACAGGTCTTTGCGGCTCTACAGACCTTTGCGTCTCTATAGGCCTCTGCGGCTCTACAGGTCTAGGCTGTTCTACAGGCCTCTGCTGCTCTACAGGCCTTTCCACTTGCTGGATGTCTGCTCTTAAGTCTAAGGGTGGTTGGGGAATCTGCGCTGGTACTGAATACTGGTGTGTAGGAACATATTCTTGTGGAGGTTGTTGAGGAACTTCTTTTTCCGGCAATCCGTTGACTTGAGGTTCTCGCGGCTCTTTGGCCTCGGCCGGTTCTGGGATGGGTTTCTCCTCTGGCACATTTTCGCCGCGGTCCACGACGGGGCTGACTAGAAATCTTGATATTTTTCGTGTAGGTTTTTGTTGTTTTTTCTCGCCGTTTTGTGATTCTGTGCTGCCGGAGCGCTCTGGCGCCATCGACCCGCCGTCTGATTGATTTGAACCTGATTTAAAAAGCAACTTTGAGAGTTAAAATAGAACACTGAAAGGTTTAAAATATTAGAGGTTTGACTAAATTATTGGGTTATAAAAGCTGCTTCAAACAGAAACAGGTGGATATGATGCAGTCTGCGTCTTATTATATAAATCACTTTAATCAAATAAGTAACGAATTTAGTAATTTTATGTTTCATTATAATAGTCCTGTCTTCTTACCTATAGACGATGCAGTGCTAATCTTCCTGGCGACGGTTTCAATATGCGTAGGCTTGGGAACGATGGTCTCCTGCACAGGGTCGGGCGCGGGGGCGGGGGCGGGGGCCGCAGTCCCAGCGGGGGCGGGGGCGGGGGCGGGGGCCGGCTCGGCCTGGTCGTAGGCCAGCTCCGCCGCAATGTTGTCGTGGCTGGCCGTCGGCGTTGTGCACTCGGAGTTGTCCTGGTTCGAATCTGTCAGGTTCTCTTCTCGCTCAGTCGTTTCGGAATCGTAATCAGTCTGGAAAATGTAACCTTATTGCATAATTTCATCCAGGTTACGCTATGCGCTACGCGTTACGCTATTCTGGCTACGATAGACACGATATGTTTATATCGTGTCTATCGTAGCCAGAATAGCGTAGATAACATTTTAATTATTGTTGCTCTTGTCTACAATTAAAACTACATCTTAAAACAATGACTAATGGATCCGTGCCGTCAGATTGGACTGGTCTACTCAAAGCCGGTAAGGCTCTTCCTTCTTACTCACATATTTACTGTGGTAGTAAATAATTAATCTGGACTTAAATAGAAAATATTATTCTATTTTTTTTTCGTTTATTTCTCTCGGTCGTCGAGTGCTAGCGGTATTTGAAATAATATAATACATTGACGTGTAAAAGTGATTTTTAAAAGATCTTTTTACAGAATAAACAAGGTGTAAGATGCAGCACGCAATTCCAAGTAAATAGGCTTTCGAGCTCACGCTGTCACATACAAGAACACTATATCGTATCAGCTCATAATGACAACTTCTCAAAATGACAACCGATCGCAAAATGTCCACTTCTCACAACGTCCACTTCTTAAAATGTCAAATGCGCATAATGTCTATTTCTCAAAATGTCCATTTCTCAAAATGACAAATTCTCATAACGTCAACTTCTCACAATGTCAACTTCTTAAAATGACAAATTCGCATAATGACAACTCCACGTAGTTTCTACTCTAACAAGGTAATTTAAATGTGGTAATAGGTATAGCTAGTTATACATATACTAAGGGGTATATGTAGGTAGATATCTGAAAACTTTAAAAATAAAATACCAAATCTTATAATCAATCAACTGTAATAGGTGTGTCATATTAAAAAAAACACCACAATCATCAAAATTTCGAAAAACAAGATTGATTCGCCATAGGAATAAAAATTCATTTAGATGAGTTTGACTATCGCATCATTTTTTAAAAGATGATATTTTTGCGGCTATCTTTGTTCAGAAAGTAAATTGAAACTTTCAATCTAAATGATTTTTGTGTTCCTATGGCGAATCAATGTTTTTTCGAAATTTTGATGATTGTGGTGAATTTTTTTTTATGTTTTTGTTTAATATGACACACCTATTACAGTTGATTGATTATAAGATTTGGTATTTTATTTTTCACCACACACCACCACACCACATTCAAATTACCTTGTTAAAGTAGAAACTACGTGGAGTTGTCATTATGCGAATTTGTCATTTTAAGAAGTTGACATTGTGAGAAGTTGACGTTATGAGAATTTGTCATTTTGAGAAATGGACATTTTGAGAAATAGACATTATGGGCATTTGACATTTTAAGAAGTGGACGTTGTGAGAAGTGGACATTTTGCGATCGGTTGTCATTTTGAGAAGTTGTCATTATGAGCTGATACGCACTATATGGATCATACTAAAACTATTTGGCGTCGATGATACATATTTCACAGTCGTAAGACAGCCAGACAAATCGATCAGCTAGTATCCTGGACTGTTGCAACACACTATCTTTTTGTTATTTTTAGCATTTTCAGCAGGAAAAAATCGACTGTGGGCTGGATTTGAGCTTGCGTCTTCTGGATATATGCATATAACTTTTGCAACACACATTCCTTTTAAACATTGAGGTTTACTATTCTTAGCAATTATTATTTCTGTTAATAATTGATAAATGAAAGTATTTTAGACATTTAATGATTTTAAATGAATATTTTCTATTATTGTAACTCAACTTGTACTGAGCAATTTGGTATTATGTAATGACGTATGAATTCTATTTACTTTAGCAAAATCTTCTTCCATAGCACAAAATAATATCTGGATTCCACAGATACTTGGGTGAGATGATACCTTGTCTATATTGAGCCTAAGCGCCGAGTGGTGTGCAGGATTGAGCACGGGCGTGACCCCGGGGTTGGCGATCAGCTGGTTCACAATATCCTTGATCAGCTCCATGAACGTGGCGCTCTGCCATTCCGGGAGCAGGTTGTTGGATACCTGAAACAAGTTTATTGAGAATAAAACAAGAATATAACACTTTTGTTTATTGCTAGGGAAGTCGCTATGCCGTTGCTTTTTATTTGGAATGTTGTAGGATTTTTTTGCGATAGGTATATTCATATTTATCGTAATCTCTACTCGCAATTAACTCCATTACATAATACACCGAAATAATACAGTAACCAGGAAAAATAAACTTAACATCCATCCTTATCATCACTGTGTATTGCCCGAAGGGTTAGGCAAAGGTTTAAATTAATGTAATCCCATAATTCGCCGGTATATTTAGGCCGTATACCGGCGAATTACGGAATTACTCCTTACGGTATTTGGTCGACTTGCTGGCTATGGTTTCTTAATACATTTGTAGCTTTTTAAAAGTTAACTGAATCGCCTTGTAGGTTCTAGTTATGCATATTATCATTGCTCGTGTAGGCAGGTTCACTTTTTTTAATAGTTAAAATTGTCATTTAAACTACAAGAAAGGAGGCTTGCTAATATTATAAATACTGCTTGAAAATTAATAATAATAACATGTGCGCCAGCATAAATTATTAAGTACCCCAAACAATGATTTGAATTCTATCTTGTATAACGCCTTAGTAACTTAACAGACAGAAATGTGTTTGCTGGGGAGTTTGTTGCGCCGCTTCTTCCCAGCGAAAACACTAGAAAGCGGTGAAGGGCAGAAGGGATGTAGTGATATTGATATCTTACAAGATTACTGGCGATCTCCTCTGGGTTGACGTCGGTGACGTCGAACTTAAAGGTGACGGTCTTGGACTTAGACTCGAGCTGGCACTCCACCACGGTGGACGCCTCGTCCACCTCCAGCACCGTCAGCTTGGGCAGCTTGTCCTTCTCCCTGGAACGCTTTTTGGAGCCGCGGGACTTCTTCTCGCCCGTTATCGGAGAAGATATCGCAGTACCCGCTAAAATGGGAAAGTTAAATTTCGATGAAGCACATTTTTTTATTGATTAAATTAAATTAAATTAAATATTCTGGGACATTTCTACACAGCACCATCTAGTCCCAAACTAAGCAGAGCTTGTACTATGGGTACTAGATAATGGATTTAATACTTATATACTTTTTTTTTGTAAATACATACTTATAATACATAAGAAACACCCAGACGAACACAAACACTTATATTCATCACATAATTTTTTGAGTTCTGTGGGAATCGAACCCACGACCTCATTCATGGTCAGCAGTCCGGTACTCGAACCACTAAACCACAGAGGTCGTCATTAGTAGATTAAGTAGGCAATGGAGCTGACGAGCCACCTCGTGGCAAGTAGTCATCATCGCCCATGGACAACTGCAACACCACAGATGCTGATGCGTTGCCGACCCTTAAGAGCCCCTGCGGTCTGCAGACTGCCAGAGCAGCAGCAATTGAGGAGGAACTGGCTCTTACGCGCAAAAGTCGAAACACACACGAAGGTCCTTTACGACAGACTCCGACGTAAGGGCTAGTCAGACACCAAAAGGTCCAACCACCAGAGCAAGTCAGATATTTTCTCGCCTCTTACGAGATGTATATCTGAAATAAGAATAGAATCCTAACCCGTCCCCATACGGGGCATATATAACCGGAAATATAATAATATTATGAGAATTTTTTTTCTGCTCCTGGTCAGGTTGAGTTTTTTTTACGTGGGAGAGCCATGCTTCGGTAAGAATGGGCCGGCTCGACCGGAGTGATAACACGACCTCACAGAAAAACGGCGTGAAACAATGCTTGCGTTGTTTCGCCGAGTGAGTGAGGTTACCGGAGGCCCAAACCCTTTTAAAAGGCGGGTAACACACTTGTGACTCCTATGGTGTTGCTGGTGTCCATGGGCGGCGGTTATCGCTTACCATCAGGTGACCTGTCTGCTCCCCTATCCCATAAATAAAAAAATATTACGCGGAAGGGCAATGTTTCTATGCAAAGGAACGGATAAGGACCTCACAATCATAAATTTATAGTTTTTTTTAAACAAACCAAATGAAGTCATAGATAAGTCAGTCATGCTTTTGGGTGCTTTCAGACAATCAGATCTTAACCATATCTTTTTACTTGAATATCTTAGACATTTACAACTTACCCTCTTGTTGTTGGGTCTCCGCTTGCTTCTCCTCAACGGAACTGAGTTCAGGTTGCCTGATAGCGTCCGCGTGGTTGCTAGGGAACTCCGTCAATGGAGTGAGGAACTGCTCCTTCTGACCACCATTACTCTGATACCCATTCTCCACCTGCTCCGCTGACAAGTTCAGTTGCTGAGGAACTATATCCTGAGGTAACTGCACTTGCTGCTGGAGTTGAGGATGCTGAGGTTGAGAAATAGGAGGGAGAGACTGCACAGGTTGAGCGATTGGCTGAACTTGAGAAGGCGGCATCGACTGCATTGGCTGTAGCTGCTGTTGAGCTGATTGTACTGGTTGAAGAGACTGCACTGGCTGCGGGATCGACTGGATCGTCTGTGGCAGCGTCGAGGGCTGCGGTACTGATTGAACAGGCTGTGGCAACGATTGCATCGTCTGAGGTACTGTCTGGATCACTTGCTGTACCGACTGCATCGTATGAGGAACTGACGACATCGCCATCTGCGCAATTTCCTGAACTGGCTGCGGCATCGAAGCAGCAACCGACGACGGTATCGAAGACTCCATCTGATTCGATTGGTATACATTCTGCATCATCTGCACGGGCTGGCTTTGCGCTTGCTGGTACATCTGTAGAGGGTTGGCAGAGTAATTCTGCACCGGAGTGCCTTCATGACTAGATATCTGCCTCTCGTTCTGCTGTACCACGCTGAAGTTCTGCTGCATTTGCATGTTATGTGGTAGGGACTGGCCCTGCATGGTTGGGAGGTGGTGATAATGGTCTTCGGTCCTCTGCTTTGTGTAATGCATCTGGTCTACTGACATCTGCTGCTGTAGTTGAGGCTTCTGGGCATACTGGTCCGGCATCATCACTTGTTGCTGATCGTGGACGTCTGCGGAACTGATCTGACTTTGCTCTGAACCTTGGCGCTGATACATAGGCCTTTGTGACCGGAGAATCTCTTCCACCTTCTGCTGCTGCTGATCCATTAGCTGCTGTTTTTGAAGTAACATTGCCCAGTTCTGTGTAATAATGTTCTGTTGGGTCTGTAACTGTAGCTCTTGTTGCGCTAAATATTGTTGTTGCTGCTGGAAATGCCTGAAATGGTGAGGGGAGAGGGTCTGTCCAGGCATCTGTAATTGTTGTTGGCTGAGAATCTGTTGTTGTAAGACCTGTTGTTGTTGCGCTAAGACTTGTTTCTGCATATCAAGATACTGTTGAGCCTGGGCGACTTGTTGTTGCGCATGAGCTACCTGTTGTTGCTGCGCTAAGAACGTAGGGTCCACTGCCGACAACTGTTGCAACGTCGGTTGCGCGAACTGATGGCTCTGTTGGAAATTCATGTTCTGTTGCTGTATCTGTGATCCAATCAGATTTTGCATTTGTTGCTGTAACGCTTGTTCCTGTTCTTGGTTTTGTTGCACTTCTATATTTTCAGTTTGCTGTTGGAGAATTTGTTGCTGTTGCTGTGGCTGTTGTTGTTGAGACAGCGTTTCAGATTCCGACTCCTTTCTCGACTGTAGCGTGTCTGGCCTCTGTATGATTTGGGCGAGGATATTCTGAAGGTTCTGCAGAGAAGGGTCTAAAATTTGACCAGAGACGAGATTCTGAGGACCTGAAATTATGTTTTCCTGTACTGTTAGTTGTTCTTCGAGTTGTTTCTGTTGTATGGCAGCCGCTTGTTGCGCTATTATGTTCTGTTGTTGCTGGATGATCTGTTGCTGTAACACCTGGTTCTGGTTATTGATTTCTGCGGTCAGTTGCTGATTGAGGATGTTCGGTTGCAGCTGCGTTTGTGAAGGGGTCTGTTCTAGCAAGTTCTGATGTGCATGTTGTTCCATCAGAACTTGACCTTGGACTGATTGTTCCAGCATTTGCTGGTTGATGAGATTCTGCTCCATCATCGCCTAGAATGATAAGATTGACCAATTTAAAATAAATCTACTTTTTATGGATTTGATCGTGTTATATTGACATAATGAAATCCTGAAGTTTCGGTTTGTATTTATATTATCATCCACGACACAGGAGTAAAATCACAGTGAGGCCACTTTAAAAAAAATATTATGTATTTCTAGTGAAAAACGTTTATGATTGACTTGTTAAAATATAGTTATTTTTTCTCATTTATCATGGTCACGGTACGAGCTTTTTAACAATTTTGTTACATCGTTTATTACGTGAAATCTTTCTATAGTAACTCTCAGTGTTAAATTTAAAATTCTAATCACTTCGTTATCTTTTGACAGATTTTAATCACCTCTATTTATGGTCAACATTTTCATGAGACCATCATCAGTCACCTAGCCTAGTTCCACCTTACCTGCTGCTTCAAATTCTGTTCGAGGAAGGCCTTATTCTGCAGGATCTGTTGGTCAGCGACCATGGACGGCGATATCCTTGACTGCATGAAGTTTTGTTGGAGCAGCTTCATAGCGGCGTCCTCGTTGTTCAGCTGTTGGAACTGCTGCTGGAGTAGATGCTGCTGACACTGGAGGAGCTGCGACTGCGGGTCCAGTCTGGAGAGGATATCAATAGGTGTCAATCACGTTACTACAGAGAGTTTGTGTAAAGTCATATTTTAAAAGTTTAAAAGGTGGATACTACTTTGTTGGTTCGACTTGCGCAGTGGTCGATCAATCGGCTGCTGCACTACGGGTCTTGGGTTTGTTTCCCGCGTGGAACAGCTAGACAGTGAAAGTGAACATTTATGGAAAACAAGACACGGAATAGAGGAAATGTTTATTGGATATAGAGTTCCTAGAGTTTCCCCCACTGTATCTAGGGCGATTCTCAGTCTAACCAAATTTATATTTGGCTGAATATCAGAATTATAGACGAAGTGACTGCCATCAGACCTCGGAAACCCGATTTATGGACAATACCGAAATCCTAAGGATAGACTGGTAGTTCGGCTTCGGCTTGGTATGACAACCGGGACCGATGGCTTAACCGGCTCTCCGAGAGGGTTCTCGATGTGTAATGTTCCCCAAATCCATAGACAACTAATCAAGGTGCACAAAATCAAGGGCATAGGTAGAAACTACAGAACGCCACTTGATTAATCGGCAGCTCTTGTAATCTCGTCTCAAACTCCGAAGTAATCCTTTATAACGCCTTATGGGAATTAGTGGCCTTATTGGTGTAGCCGGCGCAAGCGCATGTTAGGTTGAGCAAAGTTTTTCAGTTTTTTCTGTCAGGATAATGGCTCTTAATAAATAATGTCTCTTAAACACCGGGATATCTGAGCGTTTTTTTGAATTTTGTTTGAATTTGCTTACCTTTTTTGGAGAAATATGCGTGATGGAGTTTTGTGTAAACGTAACGCATATTGTCCCATCAGGCTCTATATTCTTTCTTATGATATGAGTGCCTATGTATAACATTTTATGAACTCACTGTACGCCTGCAAGTGGCTGCGGCCCAACGCCGTTCAGAAGGCCCGCTTTAGCCTGGTCCACGGGCCCAGCTTGCTGCTGATTTTGAATCATCTTCATCTGTACCAATAAAATAAAAATTATCTATAAATTTTCTTTATTGAAGCAACCTTTATTTTAACCGTGGGAGAGCTATGCTTCGACGCAAATGGGTCGGCTCGACCGGAGCAATACCACGGCCTTGTGTTTCGCCGAGTGAATGAGGATACCGGAGGCCTAAACCCTTTTAAAAGGCCGGCAACGGACTTGCGACTCCTTTGGTGTCGCGGGAGTCCATGGGCGGCGGTAGTCGCTTACCATAAGGCGATCCGTCTGCTCGTTAGCCCCCCTATGCCATAAAAAAAGTCATTTTTTATCCTCATTGATTGATTGCTTCATTAGTCTAGCGGTCCCAAGCGCGACTGCTACGCTAGAGCAGTATTATTAGGTTTTTCTATGAAAAGCTTAGTATCAGCTCTCAGGATTTGTGTCCGGTTAATGGCAATAGGCTCGCCCCGTATTACGCGAGACCTTAACAAGGACCTGTGGATGTACTTTAGTACGCCTCTGCCTAACCCTTCGGGGAATACAGACGTGGTATTGTGTACATATCACTGACCTGCCTCAACTGCTGCTCATAAAGCTGCTGCCTGTTCTGTTCGATGATAACCTCCTGGTTGAACAGCATCTGAGCCTTCTTCTCGCTCCTCTCCCTGAGAATTGACCAAGCATGAGTATGGTATGGTAAATGTATGGGACTTATTTGCGGTGGAGTTTCAGTGGGTGACCATTTGTTTTATCGTCAAACGAGCAGATAGGTCACCTGATAAGATAAGCCTCCTAAAAGGTGAACGGTTCATCTACCTTGTGTTTGAGCTCATACGAGCATTTTGACGAGCACAAAATAATTCAACTTGTTATATATTAAGGGAATGCATCTTAATATTTGAATGCACCTTATCGACAGCGTCTTGTCAGCTTGTGGGCTGTCAATGTCATGTCAAGATTGACAACAAAGAATAAAGAAAAAGGCGGCAGTCCGTTTTGACCAACAAGTTAAACGAGTTGTTGTATTTGCCCATTGCTGCCCTGGTCACAACTTCTGAAGTCATATTCAATCTATGGAATTTTTAGTTTGTTATATCTACATGCTAAGTAACTATGATCGGACAAGGCTATTTGAAACTACAGAATGCTACTTCTCAACCTAGAAAATACGTGTACGTGTGTCAGGCAATTCTTTTGAAAAAAAATAAGGTATAAATCAACTCAAAGTAAAGTCATAGTCAAGAACCATAGCGGCGAACTGTGGGTGTACATTAGTACACCTCTGCCTTATCCTTCGGGGAATACAAGCGTGATGGTGTGTATGTACGTTGTCAAATTGAACGAGTGACATCGAAGGGTAGCGGAAGTCATTAGTTATCGTCCTCCGTGTACATAAACGAACATCGGATCGATTTTCACATAACGTGTGCAGAAAATAAGACATGCCTAAGTTAGTTGAAGTAATTCTTTGCAATAGTTCTATTTATCATATTTACAGAGACAATAGTAACTTTGTTAAATAAAAATTTAATTCAGTTTTTTTTTTTTGTAAATGTATGTAGAATTCTGAGGCTTACGCGAATATTAATCATATTGAAATTAAAACACCATGAACGCTGTAAAGGGTCCGAAACGTTGGGATTTGATTTTGGCGATAAAATCTGTAAAGTTGATTTATTCCATCATACTCGTATTTTATGTACTTAAGTAAACTTATTCATTAAATTGTAGTATTATGACGAAGCATCGCCAATATGATAAGGTTTCGAATTCGAATCGAAGGCCCTTCAGAATGTAAAAATTCCTAAATGTGTGCAGGCATAAAAAATAGTAAGTATATAAAATGTATAAGAGCATCTACAGTTTAGATAGTTTATTCTATTGTTTTTTTTTTATAATATAGGGGAGCAAACAAGTAAGCTGACTTGTTGGGAAATCATAACTGTCATTATGAATCAACACTCTTGCAAGGAGTTGCCGATCGACTATTTCAGAATATTTGGAATGATTTTTATACATAAAACTCTCACTCCCAAAAAATTCATTAATTATTATGTGATATCATCAAAATTCGTTTACCACATTCACACGAGCGTGCCGACGATGCTATAAAACCCCTTTATCGACACCTCCGGTTAAATTAAAAAGAAATATAAGGTAACATTTTCATCAAGTAAACATCGGAGATGTGATCACAGGTCATTAACCTGTATTACATAGCTGTGTTTGACATTAAACACATATTTTTCATTAATATAAAAATAATTTTAAATTAAAAAATATTGTATCGTGTATACTTAATAAATAATTTAGATTAATAAAACTGCGAGCATTTCTAATAATTTATTTGCAAGTAGCATTGAATGTCTCAGAGGTCTACTGTCGACAGCTCTCTAAATTTTAAGTAGCATGTAATATGGGCAAGCCTATTGCCTTTAATCGACTTATGCTACTGAGAATTTCTCAAATTCATCTTTTCCTTGTGTTTACAATGTTTAAAAACTTTTTGAAAAACCAAAAACAGTTACAATAAACTTTTTTCATTTGGATAATAAAAATAATTCAATTTATTAAATTCTAAATTGTAAGTAGTAAAGGTCAGTGTCGAAAATATTTTGCGAAATATTTGGTCTATGTTTCAAAGGTTTTTCATGTTACTATTGTTATAACAATTAACTTATTGAACAACAAATACCTCTTCAAAAACAAACCGCATACTTCCCAAATAGAACTCAGTATAAAAATCACATTAGAAAATTATTGATAGTTTAGAAACAGTAATAATTTTGTTAAACAACCTTCACAGAAGGAAACGCGCGCAATTAAACTGTACGGGGCTGTTTTAAGACTGAAATAGGCGCACGCGAGGTCACTCCGAACTAACGCATTTACTTGGTTACAGTAACCATAGCAACGAGGGGGCGTTAACAGTTTTACATAGCGATGGTATTTCAGATAGCGAGTGAGACTAAAATCTAGGATTTGTGGATGCCAGACGCAAAATTCTAGGTATGTTTTAAATCCGTCGTCCAGTCTTAGAAACCTATTGTGTCATCAACATATCAGATTTATTATTACACATTCCTATAATATTGTCATATCTTCGAATTCGAATACTTAATTGATATTGTCTATACCTACCGACACACATAACATCACGCTGTATTCCCCGTAAGGTTTATATCATCATTTCTACTATTACATCATATTGTCAGCACTATCAGATCTATTGTAAGCAACTAATAATAATATATTTAAATTAAATTAGGATTAATTGTATTTTTTGTTCTCGATAGAGATTTGTGTTTTTATGATTTCATGTTAATTTGTACGTTATCTGATAATATGTTGATTTTATTTGATTTTATTTGGTTTGTATCCATATAATTCCGTCCATTTCATTTTTTTTTACTTTTTCTTTTCTTTGGCTTATGTTTACATGCAGTGAATGTTGTGTACATCTGTTATAGATATACATACAAGATTTCTGTCTCAATCATAAATTATAAAAAAATGTATCATTATGTATATTGTTGATGTACCTTATTAATAAATAAATAAATAAATAAATAAACTAATTGTCTTAAGAATTATTTTCTATGTTAACGTTTGATGGCAGAATCAATTTAAAAGAGAAACTAATCACCTTTTTAATCGCCTAAAAACCAAAACCACTTCCCGATTCTTTTCAAGTCGAAGAACAAAAGAATATTCACAAATGAGCAAATTAATATTCGTGAATAATTAAAATGAACCTTCACTTAATTAAATAAACTTAAAATTTGATATTTTTCAAGGCGAAACACTTTCTCAATGTAAACACAATCACATCAACACATTCACACACTTTCACTGCAGCATTTAAATTCCCAAAATGCAACACAATATAAAAAAAATAACACTATTATCTTCCATAAAATCAATTCACAACACTCCTAAAGAAATACTTCCAAAAAAGAACAATGAATTAAAATTAACACAATCCAACACTCGAAGTTATCTTTGATGGCATTGGCGAAATAATGATTGTAATACACAATACTCCTACGCGATACGTGTAGTATCATGACGCACAGCGGTGTCTAAACAAATAACTTAATTAATATAAACAAATAAGAAATAATAAGTGCTGGTGTCATTCACCGAATTGATAAGGAATCGTAGCGTGGGTCGATGTGACAGAGTTTAAGCTGTCGTTACACATCCGGTTTTAGTCCGGGAATTGGGACAGTGACGGAACAAAACCGGACGAATTCCGACACAAAAGAAACGTTTCTTGGCTATTAAGAAGATATAGTGAGAGGCAAATAACGTTAACTATAATTAATTAATGAAAGGGACGCCTAGTGCAGCGTAATACCCACTATCATCATTGTTCTAACATTTCTTCGTGCTTTACTCAAGATGTTCGCAACAACACAAAAAAACTAATGCGTTAGATTCACTGCGAAGATCCCGGATTGGACCCTAAAATTCCCGATTCACCTGTCCCATTAACTCGAAACGCAGATTTGGGACTGATTTTGGATTTAAACAACTTTAGGCGAATCGTCAAAAATGTTATCTGCGTTTTATAACTTGTAAGACCGGTTTTACTTTGATAGTGCAATGCCTTTACTTTTGCGTCAACGACTCAACGTTCGCCGTCTGCCTGCATGTAGAAGACCCTTAATTAAATACCAGTCATTCACAATCGCAATGTGAAGGGTATAGTTCAATACTAAATTAAATATCACTAGTGATTCATTTGGAATCAAAGCTTAATTCAGCTTGATACAGAAGAACCACTACCAATATATATAAACAATTCAATGTCTTGTTCTTATTTACTTGGCACATAATCATGTTTTATATTCTGCCTTTTCAGAATCTTTTCATACATCTACATCCAAACCTAACCCATGGTTAATGGGAGACTGCTGCATTGATTTAGTAGAGAATCCAATCCGAAATAAAAAGTGTACTGCGAAAACCCGTTTTCGTATCTCTAATAATCGCAAAATCTTTTGATACTTGCTGCGTTTCATTGTCCTTAAAGGATCGAAGACCTATGCATCCTAGATTTACCCCATAACCACCACTCCCATCGAAATTCAGTCAGAAACTTAAGCTTTGTTTAATTTTTAAATTAATTCAGGTCTTTCCACAAAGGCCGTTGTGACCTTTGCATAAATAAACTGATAAACACAGTCGCAGCCTTGAACGAAACCGTTATCATATAATTGCACATATTTCGATTGTAAGTACGCAGATATATTTTTGTGACGTGGCTACATCATATAGCCAGGGAAATGGTTTATTTTTTCTATCATATTTAATAAGTCAGCAGCTTCTTTCTATCTGGCAGCCAGCCAACTGCAGCGAGGCTGGCCGTCCAGGACAACCAATTATTATACAAAAATCGATAAATATTATCAACTAGCAACCCATACGCAGCATCGATATTATCGACTACCAAACCTTAATTTTAAAAAGATAGGAGTTGGATATTTCTATGAAATTGGCAGTTGCACTTACGGGTTTAGATTTCTGCCCGGTATGTGGTGATCGGCTTGTATACTACACTTGGGACCTTCTCCATTTCTACCAAACCCTTCGATAAATACATGCGTGTATGCATGCTGTCATCACTATTTCAGTGTGTACTCTTTAATGTTTAGACTAATAATAAACAAAAGCATTTATTTTGTAGATTGTACACAAAGGTATTGCGTCAGGGTGATTACATGGCGCGATCGCGCGTTGCACGTCGTGCGAAACCCAATCACGCGCACTCCGATCACGCATGCTCCAAGTATTAATTAAGTATTTTATTAAGACTTATGGAAAGAAAGTAATAACATCTGTCTGCCTTATTAGTCGTAAGCCGTCTGTAACGCTAATATACGCTACTGTAACGCTAGATGCTAGGTTCGATTTCCAGGACAAGAAGTGTAATAATGTGAAGTGAAGAAGTGTAATTTGGGGTTCATGCTGAAAATCAGCGCTGTATTGTGGGTTGAGCCGTAATACGGCTTAATGCTGAGTGTGAACCTCTTTTGTCACAAAACTTATGTACAGTCTATCCCAGTTAACTTTTCTTTTTTGGTAAACAAATATGGCGTCCTAGTAACCAGAGACAACTGATAGTGGTTAGATAATGTTGGGAAATCATGAATGAATGACTGAACTAAATACTCTTAGCCAAGACTATTGAAGAAGAATCTCACCTTGACGAGTACTGATTTGTTTTTTAATTTTAAATATGAAGTGAATGTGTGAAGTGAATATGAAGAAATAAAACGACAACTGCAAAACATTAATTTATTAGTAGTTCCTCTGAAATACACGTGTCAGAATCTTTCGTCAGAAAATTCCGACACATGTATTATGAACCTCTGGTTCGGTGCATCTGATGCAGTATCATTGTACCCGATAGAGTAAACCCACCCCCACCAGGTGCCCGACAAGGCAGTCCACAAGGACTTTCAATTAGCTTGCCCACCTCGACGAGCAGCACTAGGATAGGAATGCCTACGGAGAATCTGCCCGGCTTCGCAGAGGATCTGCTTCCCCGTTTTCCATCGGAGTGGAATTGGCCCCTCGTGCGCTAAGGAACTCCTCCAATCGAGGCCCGAGCCCCGCCAAGGCCGGGCGACCCACTCTTTGCCATCCAAGCCGTCGGGTCCTGGAGCAGTATTTCTGGCCTTGAGACTTCAACCACCACTCACTCTACTCCGTTCACCTCGGGAACAACGTCGTCACTGTGGTCCGCAAAAAGTCGACAAAATTCCCAACTACAACTATTATTGTTCTTAATTCTAATTCTTGTTAATTCCATCTTTAATATTTCATATTCTGATGTCAGCACAGGGTTCATGATTAAAAACGTAGTATGCTAAATAGCAAAAAAATGCTATGGATAATATTGTACACAATATTATTTTTGTGAAGATAAAGACTCTTTGGATTTTTTGCTCATTCACATAAATCAAAATCATTCATTATTTTGTCACATCCCCTAAAATTCGTAGATAATCTAGAGTTTTGAAATGTCAAATTGTCAGATTATTTTATTCTATGAAAATGTAATTACATAAAATTTCGTTTTTATTAAAAATAATAGACTTTTATAATGATTTCGAAGCAGTTTTTGGTGTAATTTAAAGTGTATGTGTATAATGTAAGTGTTAATAAAATCGTTTCCTACATCAAGTGCGTGATTAAAGAAAAACTTGTGATTTTCGCATCGGGAAGGGTTTGTTTACCAAAAAAGACAAGTCCAAAAAAACGGACTGTACCTAGTTCTTATTATAAAAGCTAATGTATGTTTAATTTTGTTTTTTTGTGACAAATAAATATGTTTTCTTTCTTTTCTTCTTCTAATTAGGTTTTTTATTATAAAATGATCGGGTTGTTGAGCTCCCTAGATTATGATCGAGCTTCACAATGACTGCATGGGTACTGTCAACCGGGACTGGTCCCTACTCATTATGGCTCTTTCTTCAAAATACCATTTTAGACATTACTAAATGACTGGACACCTTAAAAGAGAGACTATGGTTCTCGGAGTTTGTTTCGGGGTTTCTTCACGTAAGTTACATGGGACTCGCGATGGCTTAGTGGTCATAGCGTGCACGATGTATCTAACTAGATAACACAGGTTCTATCCTCCCCGCAAGTCGAATTTTACTTACTTTTTTACTTAATATTACCTTTAAGACGTAAATTTGGACTGTGAAGCCAAATCTACATGGCGGGTGGGACTCGCGGTGGCTTAGTGATCAAAGCGTCGAAGTCGAAATTGCCTTCACTAAAGTAACATTGTAAAAGTATCTTTAAAAGATCCATTTATGGAATATCTATCATTTTATATCTATCCGTACCAGTGTCGCGACGTCTTTATCCAACTTAATCGTCTAATAATGGTCTAATACGAAATCAGCACTTTTCTTTTTTTGTATGTAAATCAGCCGAGAAATTTATACGAAATACAGTCAGGCGAATTCCTTGGATCGCGTGACGGGCATACGTTCGTCTTCGGGCCGATGTCTCCGAATACTCGCCGGCTTTCAATGCTGTTTCGTTTTCGTTCGCATTAACTTAGATTAGAATTATAACAACAACAGTAATCTTAATTGTACATGTTTTGGTTTTTATATCGATCGGTTTTTGTGTTCAAACTATTTCTAAGGAGTGCTATTTTTAATTTTGAAACTGGTAACATGAAAAATTATATTTATTTCCGTAAATAGACCTTTTTATAGATAATTCCTATCTTATAGATAATTCATATCAAATAGATAGGAATGCACTTCCCGAGTGGGTCTTCCCCGATAGATTTATTTATTTAATTACTAACATAATAAAAAGTACTGCCACATTAGCCAAGTGGTCCTGAGCGCGACTGCTACGCTAGAGATCCTGGGTTCGATTCCCAGGTCGAGCAAAGTGTTATTGGGTTTGTCTATGAAATTCCCAGTAGCAGCTCGGAGTTAGGAATTTGTGCCCGGTGAATGGCAATAGGCTCGCCCCTTATTACATGGGACCTAAACATACCGGCGAACTGTGGGTGTACATTAGTAGGCCTCTGACTAACCCTTCAGGGAATACAGGCGTGATGTTAATAAAAAGTATATTTAAAAAAATTGGTAGATAACTGTATCTACCAATTTTTTTAAATGTACTTTTAGATTATAGATTTTAGATTATATCTGATGATACACTGGTATCATCAGATATAATCTGGGTGTCTGAGAATCTTAATTGTATTGGAGACTTTCATATTGACATCTTTCAAACCAATGCCAATCAGTTCCGACGACTCATATCGAATTGGTTCTTCAGTTCTCAATCCGTGACACAAAATTATTGTTAACTTGCTTATATTTATTTTGTTCACAATCTCTGAATAGACTGTTCGTGTATTGTTTGTGTTTATAGGCTTAAACTATGTTTGAAATATTTTAAACTATGTATGTAGTTACTGTTAAGAGTATTAAAATCTGTTTGTATCCCTAACAAAGTAAAATTAAAAAAAATGCATTTTCAAAAATTCTGCAATTTTTCGTAATCAAAACAACTTATTGGACTTTAGTTTTTTTTTAATTTCGCTCATTTACTGATGCGGGTATCTGTAGCGTTGTGGAATCTCACGCGTCGCGTGCGCTACTGTATGCAACGTCAATGATATTAAACGATTTCTATACGCAAGCCTTTGAATGGAATGTAGGTCACTTATCGTTTACATAATATATGCATGGAAGAGGACTTTTGGCCGCAGGACGTGGTGTTCAGTCGCTTCCGTGGACAAGTGCCACAGCACAAAGACAATAAGTGCCAAGTGAAGTGCTACTAACATAGTCTTAAGCTCTTATATACTAACACTTTTTGAATATGTTGTATGTATGTTTGTCTGTAAGGTATATATATATATCTATGGGCCATAGATGCCAGAAATAAATGGTTTATTATATTATTGCTATTATAAAATTGTAAAAGAGCTGTCTGTACATTGAAGACATTTAAAAAAAAACAGGTGGGTTAGGGTATATGAACGTCTGTGAAGCCAAAAATGTGATTTTTAAATTTCTTGTCTGTTTGTTACGGGTTGGCGCAAAAACTACTGATTAGATTTAAGTTTTGTTATCACGGTTCACTTCAAGTATCATCAAGTATATGCTTCAACTTAAAAACTGGTGAACTTCTTATCTCAATTTATCGATCGGATCCTGAGATACAGCTTTATCTCTCCGATGTATAGAGACCCACCCATACAAAGAAGAGATCATCACTGTTGGTTTTTGAACTCCAGGTGAGCGAAGCCGCGGGCAAAAGCTAGTACATTAATATAACTGGCTCATTAGACCAATGGTTGTAAGCATGACCCTCTATGATATCTCATGGGTTCGATTACCAGGAAGTGTTATTCCGTTTGTCTAAGGAATTCTCAGTAGAGGCTGGAAGTTTGTCTCTGACCGGCTAATGGGTACTGCTATAATTTTCGTAAAAAAACTCAATGAAGTCGACAATATCCAGACCCGGGCAATATCCAGACAGTCACACATAAGACTACTATATTTATGCAAGCGGCAATTGGAGCATTCATTCAACAATGATACCATTAGCGAGTTCTCATTGTTTGGAAGCAGTGAATCGGGAAATAACACGCGTGTTATTGCAGATATAAAGGTTAAATATGCATACAATAATAGGTCACTAGCTAGGCTAGCAACACTAGAGCTATTGCCAATCTATGACGTCATAATGAGTTTTTTTTTAATCAATGAGCTTTGGCTACACATTTCCAGTTTCGATTTTCGCACTAAACATATATTTGTAAGGTCTTTATGGCAATGTTCCTGCTCCAAAGATGTGTACAAACAAGGCGGGGGGGCTGGTCATGCGCCGCATGCTTGCCGGTGAGCTATTGGTTCGTCAGTTGACATTGCTTTCCGCGCTGTGTCCACGTTATGGTCGTTTTTTTTTTTTTTTTTTTTTTTTTTTTTTTAATTATGGCGTCACACATTTTGTGTATTTGCCAGTGTCAAGTATTAGAATAATCAAGTAGGTAATAAATATTTCCCATCATGGGATTGTATTATGGCACCACACTTTTTGTGTTCGCCAGTGTCAAGTATAATGTTCAGTTGCCCCAATAAAACGGTAGAAACTTTATTGAGGCTTCGATGGAGTTTAGGTGTGAACCCAAAGTCACGATTTTCAATTTTATATCATTTGCCTACACTCTCACACGTTCACGAACACTTAATGGTTAATTATCCACCATAATTACACATTAAACTTCGGAGAAATTCAAGTTTTGAAAAATAATATAAAATCGACAATGTGCACTTTTCATTTTCCCGCCTAAACTCCCTTATGGTCGTTCTCGAAATACCATCGCGCACAAAAGGTTTAAATTACGAAATGGTTTAACCATAAACACAGAAAAGAGAGAAAAATGAAGTATGACGTATATATTTTTATGAAGGGAGAGGCTAATAATAATGCAGTTGATATTTTAAAACAATGTATCAAACGGACCGCAGAAGCAACAAAATGTTCCGAGTTTATAGTGAGACGAATTGTAAAAGGTTCAAAAGATTCAGAACTCCCAGCGAAGTTAAAAGCAGCTTTTGGTCAAAGCTGTTTGATTCTGGGTGTTATAAAAATAATAATGATATTCTAATATATTTTTCAATATCAACAGTGTCTACATGTTAGAAGAGGCCATTTTGGGCCCCTAGAACTATATACAACAGAATTAGGGTTAATATTCCCAAATCAATCTAATTATATTTCTCAAAATTAAGTTTCTAACGTCTACATACTGTTAATTTACTCATAAAAGGTAAATGGACTAGCCCATAGTGCAATCCGCATTGTTTGTTCATGTTTTGTTGGGCGGCGCTCAGTTCGTCGCTTTCAAGGCGCGCAAATATGTCTGTTGAAGTAGCCACGAGATCTTGGCTGCGAAATTTGTATACATGAGTATATTGTTCAACGACTACAATGATACATTATTTTTATGCCGTACAGGGGGCAAACGAGCAGACAGATCACCTGATGGTAAGCTATTACCGCCGCCCATGGACACCCGCAACACCAGAGTCGCAATTGCGTTGCCCACCTTTTAAAAGGGGCCTCCGGTAACCTCCCTCACTCGGAGAAAAAAAAAGTAAGCGTTGTTTCAAGCCGGTTTTCTGTGAGGCCGTGGATCACTCTTCTGGGCATCCTTATGCGTACAACTTCAGAGAAGTGAACGATCGATTATTGCATCTGGTAACCATCCCTTCTTGTTAAGGCTGATCGTTTACCTGAACCCTCCAAATTCAAATTACAATTGGTTTTTCGCAATTTGTAGATCTATAACACATTCTAGTTTCATCGCTGTAGTAATTGCACCATTAGCTATACAATATTCACAACTGAGAATCAAAAACTTCGTCGATCAACACTACTTTTAGCTTTAGATCTACAAATAGCGAAAAACCAATTGTAATTTTAATTTGGCGGGCTCAGGTAAACGAGGAATTTATTATTATCGAATATTACACAAGATGTATTGACTTATCTTACGGAGGTATTGCTGTTACAGCTTGAGATATAAGCCAGTCCAGGCCTCTGGGGCCATTCGGGTCTGACCTCAGAAGAGAGGAAGACCATACCTCGCTTCTGGCACTATAAGTAACTGACCTGTTGAGGCTGATGAGCTGCGACTTCAGCAGCTTGAAGACGATCCTGGCGTCTTCCTCCATGATGAGGCCGGCTTTCGCCATGTCGTTGGCGACTTCCTCGCAGTCGTCGTGTTCCATGTCGAACTCGAATTGGATCGCTTCGTTCTCTTTGTGAGTGTAGGATCTAAGAAAAAAACGATAATCAAATTCCTTATTTGATTTGTGGCTTACAGGTATATAATGAACTAGCTTTAGCCCGCGGCTAAGCTCACCTGAAGCTATAGTAGGATTAGAAATGCATTCCAAAAATAACATAACAGACACATAATCAACCTATTATATGTCCTACTGCTGGGCATGGGTCTCCTCTCACGGATTAGGCTATCGTCCACCACGCTAGCGTAATGCGGGTTGGCATTCCAAAAATAATTTAATAAAAACCAACAGTGATGATCTCTTCTTTGTATGGGCCTCTATACATCAAAGACGTTAAGCTGTATCTCAAGATCCGATTAATTAATTGAGATAAGAAGTTCACCAGTTTTTAAGTTGGAGCATATATTTTCTAACATAAATTAATTAAACTGGCTTTCTTGTGGTTCCATAAATATTTCCGTTATTTGAATTGGCTACAGATTTAGGGCCACTTGCACCAACTTCTTAAATGTGTTTAAATTGTAATTAAACACAATTTTATATTGCCATTTTGTGTTTAAATTCAATTTGAACATATTTCAGAAGTTGGTGCAAGTGGCCCTTATCCTACCAACTGTTTTCAACATTGATTTGCTGTTACAAGGACAGTCCTGCTTAAATATTGCTTACCGTTTCTTAGGATCGATGATCTTAAGCCGAAACTGTATCTTGGTAATTTCGGAAGAGGTGACGAGGTCTCTGCCTACGATCTCCAACCGGAGGCCGATGTCCTCGCCGAAAAACTCGTGGTTTAAGAGGTCTTTCACTTTGGGCCTGTATTGAAAAACAAAGATGTATTTATCTGGGAACTAATGATCAGTAATGATGAGTAAGAAAAAGTTCCTATTGGTGAAAATATCTGAGTAATGTAACAATGCCCATCTTGGCCCGGATATGTGGATATGACCCGCATTGTCTTTTGCACAAGGCAAAGTGTGTGTGTTTTGTGGGCAAGGGCCACATAAGAACGGTCGGACACTATCTTACACGCAGGGGTACTCGTGTGTACGGACATACGAAGACACAGATGAACAGATTGCTATGCTATAAAATTTTATGTTTAGACCGCCCTTATTCCGTCGCAATAGCGGTTATTATTGTAGTGCACTATGATCATAGTGTTGATGCCGTTTAAAAATACTGCTCATAGCTCTATAAAACTTTCTAACAAGCTAAAGAGTGAGATATACATATACATACCAATGCGCTTTTTATAATAACTACAATATATTTTAAATAAAAGCTTAAATCGATTATATTCTCATGAACTTAAGAATATTGTAAAGCAACAGTAAAAAATATTTAAGTATACTTTTATTAAAATCTAGAGGCGTATCTATGTTGCCTAGAGATGGCGCTTTATAACTTGTTTTATAAGTTAATTATAGCTATTAAATGACTATAATTATGTAAGGTCTGATAAGATAAGGGAGTAAAAGTAAAAGGTAGATATGTGTCATTGACACCGGAAGGCTGTGTATTTTTTTCATTTTGTCACTTTCAATCATTGTGTGACTTTAAGCTTTAGTTGTAGGTAATAATATCAACGTAAAATTGTAACTACCGTTAGATTATAATCTATCTCGTGAGATTGTACATTGTCGAACGATTGTGAATGTGAACCGTAACATACAGCTTACAATTTAACGAGCAAAACTATAATAGACGCTGAGTATTCATAAACTGTTTGATATGTAAAAATGATTTTGCTAAAGGTTTTCCGAAATCTTCCGGTGCCAATGGGGGGAGGGGGGAGAGGTTGGACACATTCTTTATTATTATAATGAAATTATGGTCTGACACACAAAGCTTCTAACGAAGTACAAACGACAAAAATGAAAGCATTTTATATCATCTGATATCGTACAGTATAATATTAAAACTTTAAGCTACTTCTAACTCTTAGGATCTCCGGAATACTTGGCTAGTTTTGGACTCAATCGTAAGCTCGAGCCGATTCCATTTTTAAAATAAGTACTTTGTCTACCTCACGTTGATTATCTCTTTCTAGAACTATATAAATAAACATGAATCGCCGAAATGTATGTAAGCGCAAAATTTCCGAACGTCTGCACCGAATTGGATAATTCTTTTTTTGTTGTGTTCGTTTCTGTCAGGACAAGGTTTCTATGAAAGAAAAATATTTGAAAATCTACCACAAAAGTCGGAAATTAGATGGGAAAATTTACATACTTAATTTTTATTTATAAAATTTAGTATAAAACATTTTTAGTAAGTCAAAAACTAGTTGCACGATTCCCAAAGCGAGTCCTATGGAGAAGACCCGGCAGAAACTCTATAAACAATAATACAACTCGTGTTCATAACTTTATAAGTATCATTTCTATATACTTAATCTTTTATCCATTCATTCTTGGATCACGTGGTAGATTGTAACTTTTCTAATCCCCCTCCCTGTATATACTATAGCCTTGTTATATATTCAATTACAGACAATGGAAGCTCACGTAAACACGAATAAATAGATTTCTGGCGCAATGTAGCCAAGTGTCAAGCAATAACAAATATTAACATTCAGTAAAATATATCAATTTACCTCTGCTTAGCCCACGTAGCACTATAGAGAGATGATAGGTATTGAATTTGGGCTTTAAATCTATATTCATAGGTAATGTTGCATGATACAGACTTTTATGTAAAATGAGTTTTGTAGATATGGGTATAAGATTCATATTTAAGCAATTCAACACGCGCTCGGGATATGGCCATTAAATTATTTACATCTTTCAATTATTTACAAACGAATATGTGTTCTATGTTGTTCTTACATACCTTTCAGTTTTGTTTGGTTTGATGCACGACTCAATGATGTCTCTCACCTCTGGGATGGTCACCTTCTCCAAGCTTTGTGGTTTTACACCCTGCGAGGAACAAGTCTACGATTATAATCGAAAAAGCCGTTATCATATCGTCGGGGAACTTCCTATTAATGATGTTAACGAGATTATTTAACTTAAATAATGTACAAGATGGCACATTTTTAGAGACTGCTGCAAACTTTATTATTATAGGTAATTCATTTATTTAATTATTTCAGAAAAAAAAGCAATGTTACTTTTTATGGCATAGGGGGGCAAACGAGCAGACGGTTCCCCTGATGGTAAGCGATAACCGCCGCCCATGGACACCCGCAACACCAGAGGAGTCGCAAGTGCGTTGCCCTCCTTTTAAAAGGGTTTGGGCCTTTGGGTTTAGCCAGTTACAAACTTATATTGCTAAAAAAAAGTTTGCAGTCAACAAATATTTCACCTAATTTATGTGAAACCGTTATCTGTCTATTTTACATAATTATTTATTATATAAATAAACTAAGAACTCAACTCGAGAGAGACATGATACTATTGTAAATATTGTTTTTAATTAATAAAATGTCTCGTTAGTCATTAATTTACACCTCAATACTCAATATTTTATTGCATTCCATAATCTATATATATAAAAGAAAGTCGTGTTAGTTACTTCATTTATAACTCAAGAACGGCTGAACCGATTTGGCTGAAAATTGGTGGAGAGGTACCTTAGAACCAGGAAACGGACATAGGATACTTTTTGTCCCGTTCCCGATACTTTTTATTCCACGGGGGCGAAGCCGCGGGCAGAAGCTAGTATATTATAAAAGTGGGTTCATTATTATAATTGATTGTTATGGACCTTGTCGGGTACAGCAAAAACTTAACCTCTGCCTAACCCTTCGGAGAATACAGGCGTATTATCTATATATCTATACCATGGGGTCTCATCCCGAACAAATGAAACATAGTTCAAATGAATTGTTAATAGATGGCATTGCATGTATCGATTCCCAAACCTCGTGTGTTTGGCTTCGAAATTCTTACGAGGCAACCCCTTAAAAAAATATGTACTTACTTAAATCAAATGTTTATACATAGGACAATATAATTTAAGTCTAATTTCTTCAATTATATGATATTCAATTAAATCCTCGTGATTCTCGCTTTCTTTGGTAAATAGATGGCGCTGTTTGCAGTTTTCGCTCATTTTACAAAAAGAAAAGATGGCGCTGTTCGCAGTTTCTGAGTTATAATTATTTCTCTTTTTTTTAAAATAAAGTATTATTATAAGAATATTATATTTCAGACGAAGTTTTTCTAATGATGTATTATCTTTTTGTACCATCGGGGGCGAAGCACTAATACATACGATAGTCTACTATGATGACAACACGAACATACCTAGGTAGGTAGGTACCTAGAAAGCGACTTACACCTAATAGGTAGGGTTACCTTCGTGTAGGTGCCTTGTACCGAATATACTTACATAATAAAAAAGGTAGGCTAGTAGATACCTACATAGTTCAAGTAGGTATCTACTAGGTATAGATATATATATATCACAAAATAGGTAAATATCAGTATTCTATCATCAATAAATGCATCATGCAGACGGTCGGAATGGAACGGAACGCGAGTCGTAGGTATCATACCATCGCGTCTCGCTCGAGTTCGGTAGATATACACTCGGTAGTCCGACAGCTGCGAATGCGCCGTAGTAGGTACCTACCTACCTACGTAACGAACGAACGGTGTCGTGATGGTTTTGTGTTTGAAAGCCGTAAGCATACCTATATATACCATAGTACCTATATACCTACCAGAGAACGAAGAATATTAAGTAGGTACCTACCTATACGTACTAGTACCTACGTACGTTTAAGTATTTGTTTTTTATAATAGATCGGTATTTCGCTTCTTCTACCGAACAAAATACCTACCTACCTAGATAGTGAATAGGGTAAAAAAGTGAGACACGTAGTAGGTACTTACTAGTTTTACTTAAGTACCTACCTACTTATGTACTTACGAAGTACTTACCTATCATATTAAAATAATTACTTATGATAGGTACTTAGATATTTTAAATGGTAGGTAGAGGTACCTAGGTACATATCTAATAAGATTTACGTTATCATTTACTTTTTAAGTAGGTACCTAAGCTTTTGTAGTGAATAGTAAGAGGTTTTCATTGCTGTAGGTAGCTCACACGCTATGCAAGTAGGTAGGTAGATGAAATTAAAATACTGTGGGAAGCCCTATACCGTGTTTACGTCACATGAGTAGATACGTTTATCTACTCATTGTCATGATGTCATATGTATGCGCGTAGGGATGAGATACACTTACCAGTGTCAAAAACCAAGTATCAAAATAGGTAGGTACTTACCTACTTGAAATTATTTGGCACAGCTAGAGTTCTAACCCTACTATATAATATAAATATTATCCTACAATATTTCTGAAAAAAGTATAAGTATTAGTAGGCAAAACTACTACATGTTTTCGTTATCTATTATATTTTTATGGGTAATAATTTTAGAATAACCTACTATTTTTGACCGACAAAGAGTTGGCAACCCTAGCCACAGCCCGCCTCGCCTCGCAGCGTAAGGCGCGGCCCGGCGCGCGTCGCGGCGGCGCGGGCGGCGCGGGCGGCGCGGCTTGAAAATACTCGTAGTTCAAAGTTTTTTTTTTGCCAATACGATTATGCACGTTGGGTGTATCGCAATATGGATCAATTTTCTATGCATGCGAGTATTTGAAAACTGTGAGTGTTCCTACATTAGCACGCCTCTTCCTAACCCTTCGGTATATGTATTATAATTATGTTAGATAATAATGTATGGTCCCGGGTTCGATTCCTAACTAAACATTTATAGATCTATCTAAATTAAACCTTAATTTAAAACTTTAATTATTTAGTTAGGAATCGAACCCTGGACCTCATAATGTTCACCTGTCACGTTCAACAAATACTAGACTATTTTTGTGAACCCCATGAAAAAAATTCACAAGCCGCCTAGCTGCATGTATGTGTCTGTGATGAACTGATGACTGTGATGTACTTAGGTATAAATAGCGAGGCGAACGAGTTACACAGTATAAGCTCTAATATTAGTGACTTTAAGTATAAATTCCCTTAAAATTATTTGTCAGGTCACAAAATTATTTTTTGCTTTCGTTATTTTAAAATTAATCTTTAAAACAAGCCTATTTTGGTATAAATTCTCTTGCATTTAGTAGAAGGTCGGAAAATCATGTTTGTTTTCGTAACATTAAATTTATTTTTTAAAGCAACTAGGTAGGTAGGTACCTACCTAGTTTTTAGCACATGAGTAGATCCTTTCCCAATCCCTTCCAAATATTATATTTTATTTTTTGCGGGAAGATCTCGTTGCCTTGCCACTTGAGTTGCGTTGCGAGTGCGACATGTAGGTAGTAGGCATTTGTAAGTAAGTAGGTAGGTAGGTAGGTACCTAGGTATATTTATACAATAACTTTATTATCATTTTGCGATAAAGATATATAAGAACTAGCTTCCGCCCGCGGCTTTGCTCGCGTGGATTTCGGTTTGTCACTCGGTCTTTATCACGGACACTTGTCAGTTGTCACCTCCCAGCCCAAAAGAATAAATTAAGTAAGTAAGTATGTATGTACTTAAACTATTTTATTGTAATATTTTGCATTTTTTTTTCTATGCTATACAAGAAACTTTGAAGGGCGGAATTGAACCTGCGTAGAGTCTTCTGGCTAAATAGGTAGGTAGGTACCTACACAGATGTCGGTTGACAAGCAAAGTAGGCAGCTTGCTTTTCAATAGTTAAACTCGCGGTGGCTCAGTGGTCGTCTGGTGTACTTATCTAACCAGAAGACGCAGGCTCGATTTTCAGGCAGTCGATTTTTTCCATCACTAAACTACCTACTTACTTAGATCTAAAGTATTCTAGTAAACCGCGACAAAGTCTCGTTACGGCCGATCAGCGCTAGTGGTAGGCTAGGTACCGACCTACCTACTTGATCATTATTTTGTCGTGGAGTTATTTTAAAACTATGATAATTATCTCCGATATTCATTAAAACCAAATGATGTCAATGGCAATTCTGTTCAAAATTAAATAGGTACCTACTTGTGATGAATAACGTATTTAAGTAGGTACCTAATTGGTATGGATTAATGATATTAATCCATAACACAACAAAAGTGTAGGTATATACTACACTTTTGTTGTGTTAAACACCTTCGCAAATAATGCATTATTTTAGAACAAATTTGATTAGGTACCTACAACAAAAAAGGTTATAGGTAGTGAGTCAACCTTAACAGATAGATAGGTAGGTACCTACCTAGGTATATTATGCAGCCATTGACTTCGTTTACGCAGCGCACGCAATGGAAGCCCTCAAAAGAAATAACTTTTACCCGTTTTTGCTACATTTTTCATTGATGCTCCGCTCCTTTAAGTCATAGCGTGATATTTAATAAGATATTTTATAGCCTATAACCTTCCTCGATAAATGCACTATCTAACACAAAAGATACCTATTTTAAATTCGAACCAGTAGGTAGTTCCTGAGATTTCCGCGGTCAACCAAACAAACAAACTTTTTAGCTTTATAATATTAAATAAAAAATAATAATTAGATGTTCACAATCTTGGATTTTAAACATTTTGTTTTTTTTTTCACAATCAGAAACTGTGAAATTGACACCCACGTCATTTTATATTTAAAAAAATAATGTCCGTCATTAAAAATATATTATGTCATTTATGAAATCAGTAGGTATCCTGAGAAACCTTGAAAATGACACCTACATTTTTACATGAATTTACGTTAAATAATAACGAAAATAAACTACGCGTAAGAAGATAGGTAGTTTTATAAAATTAAATGTATTAAATAAGTACCTACGCGCTACCGAGAAGGAGGTAGGTACCTGTTCGGGGTGAGCGACCGTAATAACAATAAGTAGCAACTTTAGGTACCTACCTACATCCCGGCGCACCAGCGCCATCTATTGGTTAAATATATAGTAAACACTTGATATACAACCCGAGGCGATAGATGTCGCATGCAACGCGCATGGAACGCGCTTTTTACGTGCGACATCTATCGCCTACAAAAGAAAAACAATTCTGCCCGAAGAATCTCGCCCGATAGGAAGGTCCCATTTCTTTGTATGGGATGAGGCATCTGTACTAGTATTCTTTTATCTGTGTCTATACTAATATATAAAGCTGAAGAGTTTGTTTGTTTATTTGCTTGAACGCGCTAATCTCAGGAACTACTGGTCCGATTTGAAAAATTCTTTCAGTGTTAGATAGCCCATTTATTGAGGAAGGCTATAGGCTATATATCATCACGCTACGCGGACGACGTCGCGGGCAGAAGCTAGTGTTAAATAAAACAAGCGGTGTGTACCGAGACGACTTTCTTGTATATCTGCGCGGGCCCGGAGCACTCGCTGTAGGGGTACTCTCCGGTGGCCATCTCCAGCATGCACATGCCGAACGCGTACACGTCCACCGACTCGTCGTAGTGCTCCTCGTACATCTCCGGCGCCATGAACTCCGGCGTGCCTGGCGGTGGAGGGGGGGGGAATCTTTCTATTACTATTTCCAACATAAGCTGACCTCACAATCCTCACTAGGCTAGCAACTGCTACCAGTTCAGAGGCCGTATTATGACGTGTTATTGCCATCATTATCCGATTGAAAGAGAGGGATGCCGCTCTATAGATTGAATAGCGCTATCCCATTCTCACAAACTAAAAAGCTTTTAGCATTTAGATTATCTGTACTTGTGTTATATTCCGATATTACTATGAATCTGTCAATTTACATACCTATAACGGACTTGGCGAAGCTCCTGTTCTTCAGCGTGGCAAGTCCCAGGTCTCCGATCTTGACGCTGCCTGTAGTACCAGTAATGAAGATATTATCGCACTTCAGATCTCTGTAAAAATGTTGTTCACATGAGTCCAGAATATTTACATCTTTGAAAATATAAGATTACCGCATATTGTAATGAAAAGCTTATACAATACGATGTCAGCTGATACTAGGAATGTATAGAACAATGCCCATCTGTGTGTTCGTTAATTATATTGTGACCCGAGACCGCCCCTATTTTTTAACACAGAAAATCCTCATTGACTAATAAATAATGATAACTGCCTCATTAGCCTAGTGGTCCTGAGCGTGACTGCTATGCTAGAGGTCCTGGGTTCAATCTGAGGTCAAGCAGTGTTATTGGGTGTCCCAGTAGCAACTCGGAATTTGGAGGCTCGCCCTCTATTACATGGGACCTAAACATATCGGCGAACTGTGTGTGTACATTAGTACATGTCTGCCTAACCGTTAGAGCAATACAGGCCATGTTAAATCCTAATGGATCGGCCACCATGGGAAGACTCGTACCGATTAAAACCGTGCTTGCCTTCCCTTGAACATAATCAACGTTGGAAATTAATTAATAAAGCGAAACATTTAGGACTCCAGTAAATAAAAAAAAAACACTCAAGTAGTAGCTCCATTTAGACTTGAAACTTCATCACACCATCTTTATGGCTTGCCACGACGCCGCCGATGTTAATAATATAGGGTGGGCCAAAAATTTTTGCAAATAACAGCCCTAGGTATTTTTGAAAACTGTTCGAGGGTTGGGCACGCGGGTGGCGGGAAGGGCTTCATGCAATTTTAGTCACGATGGAGCGCGTCACGGGACAACAACTTGCTTTTTGTGTAACACAATTTTACAAGAACAATGATTCCTACGTTACTGTACGACGCCTTAGAATTGAATACGGATTACGCCGTGTAAGTAAGTGTCCAAGTGTCAATTTGATCAAAGCTTGGGTCGAGAAGTTCGAGCAAACGGGATCGACAACGAATCCATCCACGAGGAGATAGCCGCGGTCCCCAGCAGCATGTGTCAGCGAGTTTTCCAAAGTTTGCGTAGTCGATTACAGGAGTGCCAACAACGAGACGGCGCACATTTAGACAATGTCATTTAAAAAAAAATTCTTTAAATATTTATTACGTTAAATAAATTATCAACGAAATAACATTTGTTATTTTATTTCTATTCATGTTTCAAAAGTGCAGAAATTTTTGGCCCACCCTATATGATATAAAATATCTACCTGTGTATAATAGGTGGAGTTCTTGAATGTAGAAAGTTCAGTCCCTTGAGTATTTGGCGACACCACGACTTCAGCACCTTGGGGTTGATGCGCTTGAACCTTCGGAGATATCTGGAACGAACACACAAATATATACCTCACTGACGTAATAGGACAATTGATTGATGTTAATAGTATAAATGCGATAATAACTCTGGCTGTTTATTACATTTCATGCCTTAACTGCAGAATCAATTTTGAAGACTTTTGGTATAGATATAGATTAAGACTTTGGAGAAGGATGTAGGCTACCTTTTGTGCCAAAAATAAGCTACTCGTATGCAAGAGGCCCTGGTTTCGATTTCCCACGTTTGCCTAACGCTTCGGGGTATACAGGTGTGGTGGTGGTGTCTTTTTTTATGGGATACCAGGGCAAATGAACAAGCGGATCACCTGATGGTAAGCGATTACCGCCGCCCATGGACACCAGCGACACCAGAGGAGTCACAAATGCCTTGCCCACCTTTTAAAAAGGTTAAAAAAGGGTTTGGACTTCCGGTATACTTACTTACTTTTTTACTACATTGTGGAATGCAATCAATATTGAGTATTAAGTACTCGGCGAAACACAACATATGTAAGTGTTGTTTCACGCCGGTTTTCTGGGAGGCCGTGGTATCATTCGGGTCGAGCCGGCCCATTCGTGCCGAAGCATGGCTCTCCCACGGTAAAAGTAGGTAGATAATGTTTCTCTATGACGTATGTACTTACGCCTTGAGGGTGCCACTAAGCATGAGCTCTGTGATCAGCACGATGTTCTTCTTCTTAGCGACCGTGCCCTCCCAATAGTTGTAGAAGCGCACGATGTTGGGGTGCTGCAGCTTCTTCAGCATGTCCGCCTCCTCGCGGAATCGGAGACGCTCCGTCTTGTTCAGCTTTTTCTCCTACAAAAGGAAGTTGTTTTTTTACCATTAAGCTATTTACCATCCCAGTGTTAAGAGAAATTATGCTTATATGTAAGGTAGCTGTTAATAATTTTAAAATTAAGACGTCCAACACCTACTACATCTACTCGTGACAATGGATGCTGTAAAGGATCCGAAATGTCGGGAATTAAATAATATCAATAAAATGCGATAAAAATCATAAAAAGTAGTTTCATTGTCTAATATTCGCTAAGTGCCAGAAATCAGTAAATTATTACCCGGGATTTAATTGACATGTTTATGATTCCGGGATTTAAGAGGGTGTATTATCAACTCTATGTTACTTACTTCCTCGAATTTTAAATAAATAACATAACAAAACATACCATCACGCCTGTATTCCCCGAAGGGTTAGGCAGAGGCGTACTAATGTACACCCACAGTTCGCCGGTATGTTTAGGTCCCATGTAATAGGGGGCGAGCCTATTGCCATTAACCGGGCACAAATTCCTAACTCCGAGCTACTACTGGGAATTTCATAGAAAAACCCAATAACACTTTGCTCGACCTGGGAATCGAACCCAGGACCTATAGCGTAGCACCACGGGACCACTTAGCTAATGAGGCAGTCTAAGTAAATATACTCTATCTATTCCGATCTCTGGTAATTAAGGAGGCAAGCGTTTATTGAAGCCGGTAGTAATTGTTTCCTGAATACTCACCAGCAGTTCGCACCAGGCCACAGCGACACCGGTCTGCGTGTCAAGGCCGTGGTAAACAGTCTTGAACGAGCCCCGACCCACCTCCTTGTCGTATTTGAAGAACCTGTACATATAACCATCAGGCTAATGTTAGAAGAGCTGGTGGCTAGAGGTGGACTACCGATATTACATAATATCGTGACGTGGGTGCCTGTATTCCCCGAAGGGTTAGGCAGAGACGGACCATATGCAGACCTTCTAACAGCAATAAGTTGGTTATCTGGGTCACATTATGCGAAATGATAGATACCAACTCCTACAACTTATAATGATGGGCAAAGTGGCTGAAAGATCAGTAGAAGGAAAAAGATCAGTAGACGGAAAGATCACTAGACGGAAAAGATCAGTAGACGGAAAAAGATCAGTAGACCAAAGAAGAAAGGCGTGGCTGCGCAATATTCGCGAGTGGAACGGCATCAACAGCGCCGCTGAACTGTTCCGTCTCGCTAAAGTCAGGCTGAAGTTCTCCGAACTGACGACCAACCACCAGTAATTGGAGAGGCACTTCCATGAAAAAGTTAAGTTGCACTGTAATAGCTTGACATCTATATATATAAAAGAAAGTTGTTTTAGTTAAACTATTTATAACTTAAGAACGGATGAACCGATTTGGCTGAAAATTGGTGGAGAGGTAGCTTAGATCCAGGAGACGGACATAGGATACTTTTTATCCCGTTCCCGTGGGATGTGATGAGCGGATTCCACGGGGGCGAAGCCGCGGGCAGAAACTAGTAAGGTATAAAATAAAACGCACCTGCCACAAGGTGACACTCCAATGGGCTCTTCCTCATCCTCCTTATCGTCTTTCTGCTTGTCCTTCTCTTCCAACTTCTCCAGTTCGTATATTGGACCGTACACTAAGCCTGGAATAAACAAATTATAATAATAATAGAATAAAAAAAAAACAATTAAGTAAATAGTGTTATGGAATAAAATACTATTCAGCTTGAAAAACTAGTTATGTTAAAGCGTTTTCATAAATGTGATACATAATAATCAGCATAGCATATAATGTACACCTATAGCCAGTATGTTTAGATCTCAATAGAGGGCGAGCCTATTGCGAGACTTGGGTTCGATTACCAGGTCGAGCAATGCGTTATTTGGCTTTTTCTATGAAATTCCCAGTAGCAGGTTGGAGTTAGGAATTTGTGAACGATTAATGGCAATAGGCTATTACATGACTTACACATACCGGCCAAATATGGGTGTATATTATTACGCCTCTGCCTAAATTTAAGGGTTAAGACAATACCGTTTTGTGGTTCCTGTGGCTGGTCTTCGCCAGAAGCATCAGTCTTCGATATTCGCTTTTCTGTTGCTGTGGCTATTTCGATGTTTTCCTCCTGTGAATTGAGAAAAGAATCATCACACTTCAACAATTTTTTGAAATTGAAATCCGAGTAGAGTGACGTCAATCCATACCAGCGCAGAGTCGAAGCGAATCGAAGCGTAATTGTAAAAATGAATACAGAAAATTCACCCTTGTCTTAACCACTGAATGCTCATATTTCTTCTGAGTTAAAAATTATTGGAGTCTGCACGCGACCAATGTTGCAAATTGTTTCCGAAAAAGTATGAGTATTATATTGTTGTGATAAGTGTGAATTTGATTTGTTAACTTTTAAAATTTCGCTTCGACTCTGTACAAGTATGAATTGATCCTAATTTAGCAATCGAATACAGGCCGTGTATAGCTGATCCTTACGAAAATCTATGAGAGAGGCATTTGTTTAGCACAAGACATCCTTTTGCTGATATCCTAATACATTTTTACATTTTGCATTTTTTACTGTGGGAGAGCCATGCTTCGGCACAACCGGCTCGACCGGAGCGATACAACGAACTCACAGAAACCGGCGTGAAACAACATCACTTTCGTTGTGTTACATCGAATGAGTGAGGATACCGTAGGTCCAAACCCTGAAAGGCAACTTGAACAACTTTGAAACGCAGGCAACGCAATTACGTGTTGCGGGTGTCCATGGGCGGGGGAAATCGCTTAACATCAGGCCATCCGTCAGTTCGTTCGCTCTGCTATCCCATAAAAATAATATGCCTGTGCTGAGCCATCTGATTTGCAGCAGAATCAAGTGCATGCTTACCAGATCCTGCTCGGAGATGAAGGCATCATCCTCGAGCCTGGCGACCAGCTTGTTGCCGCTGTCGTCCAGCTCTGGGTCGCACAGCGCGCCCTGGCCAGAGCTTCGCCGGTGGTAACCACCCACGCCCACTCCCACACCCACTACGGGTTGACTAGCCTGAAAAGTAGATACATAAAAATTAATACAAGATCTAATCTATTGTTGTTTTTTTTTTTTTGTTTCATGAACGAGTGGTAACAAAAATAATCCTAACAGTTGTGTTAGTCAATTAGACGCAAGCACATACATATTTACACGCCTGTCTCCCATTGGGGTAGTCAGAGACTATAGATTTCCACTTGCTACGATCCTGGCACCTGCTTTCGCTTCATCTACGTTCATTAACCTCCTCATGCATGATCGTCGGTTTAGGGTGCTCTTAACCTAACCTTCTATGAGAACGGCCGCAAGCACAAGTTACAGTATTCCCCGAAGGGTTAAGCTAAGCACAGTTCGCCGGTATATTTACGTCCTACGTTTTAAAGGGTAAGCCTATTGCCATTAATTGTACACAAATCCAAACTCCGAACTTCTGCTAAGAATTTCATAAATAAATCATTAAAACTTTGCTCGATCATGGAATCGAGCCCAAGACATAATAAGGCAGGCTAACAAATCGGAAAAAAAAATGTATGGAAAGTTTAATTCCTTAGTTGACCGCTAGAGGCGCTAACCAAGAACTTAATCCAGCGAAACTTGTTACTTTCTGTCTCGTTCCTGTTATTGTCACTAACAGGAATATAACAGCAAAAATCTGACTAATATTTTATCTCTAAACTGAGCCTATAATTAGGTATTCTCAATTCTAATAATTCGGTGAAGAAATAATGCGTCAGATCATGATTCAGTTATCAATACTGTTTACCGTAGGATTGGATAGGCTTAAGTTATCTCAATGTGTAATAGAAAGGTGTGCCAAAATACGTGCATATTGACACGAGTTGTAGTTCGCAATGAATTCATAACTGCCCCCATTTTTTACTGACTTCCAATGGGTTAATTTGAACGTTTGATGGGTGAATAGTTCCTATAGGGGTCTGGCTCTTGCATATGTTACAGTCAAAACTCATAACCAGTCAAAACCACTTTTGACTGGGAAAATCAATCAAAAGTGTTTTTAACTATGTACTTATTGTGTACTTGTATTAAAAGTACTTATTTATTTATTTATTATTTATGTATTTATATTATTATCTTAAAGGGACATCGAAATCACAACAAAGCTATCGTTTAATACTTTTCTGAAGCGATCGATCGAAAATTCCGCCAATTTGGACATATATTTTGAGAAAACAAGATGTCTGATCTCGATAACGCGAGATATTATCACACGTCGTCGACCTACAAGGTATTTTGCACTTTTATTGTGAATCGATATTCGTGTACTGTTATTTACGAGCGAATTTTGGGTGTATAAAAGTGCGCCTCTGCCTAACCCTTTGGGGAATACAGACGTGATGGTATGTTATTATGTTATTTGTTTTGCATATTATATTTTCTTGTAACGCAAAGAATTACACTGGCATCAAACCTTATAGTTTATCTGAACATAATTATGTATGTTTAAATATATGGTATCGTATGTTTGAAACGAAGGAAAAAAGAAAGGTTTATATCTTTTTAAATATGTTGGCCTGCACTAGAATTTTCACCAATACAGGTGAGATTTTATAGTTTCGATAAATCTATACTAATATATAAAGCTGAAGAGTTTGTTTGTTTGTTTGCTTGAACGCGCTAATCTCAGGAACTACTGGTCCGATTTGAAAATTATTTCAATGTTAGATAGCCTATTTATTGAGGAAGGCTATAGGCTATATATCATCACGCTACGCGGACGAAGTCGCGGGCAGAAGCTAGTTAAAATATATAATTCTATGTGCCACATCTCCTATTCGCACTCAGGACCACTAGTCTACAGTTGTCCTGATTGCGATACGTTTACGTTTCCATACGTTTCTATCTTTACTATACCTACAACGTGTGACTGAATAAGCGCCAGAACTCCACTTCAGTTAGAATATCGAGGCATTATTATAAAAACGAAACCATAATGCCATTTTGAGAAGAGTAAGATTTTTTTTTTCAAGACACTAGTTATCTCGTACTCGTGGCTCGTGTACTACAGTCATACCCAAAACGACTACAATATCGGTGCGCACACGCACACAATACTAATACTTATAATAATTGTAAGTTTTAGTATTAGTAATGATTAGCAAAAGTGATCCAACAGACAAACTAAGTGAATAGTTTTGTTGGACACCATTGTACTTTATATTTATTACCTTGTACCTTATTATCTACTAATTAATAAATAATAACAATAATTATGTGCAAGTAGGTTTCAGTTTTTCGTAACAAGAGCCACTGATGGATCAGGGGGCATACGTTCAGGCATTGCAATTATCTTTTCGGGAAAAATTAACACATATTTAAAAACCACTGTAATCAATTCTGAACAAACTACCATCACGCCTGTTTTCCCCGAAGAGTTAGGCAGAGGCGTACTAATGTAAACCCATAGTTCGCCGGTATGTTTAGGCCCCATGTAATAGGGGGCGAGCCTATTGCCATTAACCGGGCACAAATTCCAAACTCCGAGCTGTTACTGGGAATTTTATAGAAAAAACCAATAACACTTTTTTGGAATCGAACCCAGGACCTCTAGCGCAGCAGTTGCGCTCAGGACCACTAGGCTAATGAGGCCGTTATATACCATACATACAAATAACAAATAAACCATAAAAAAATATTAAAGCACAGCTCGAAAACACGTGTCGCCATAACACAGAAGGAAACAGATTACAACATTGTCACCGAGACAGTTTAGCGCGCACTAACATCATAAAATAAGCTATTTCCTTCAGTTAACTTTAACTCACACGTTAAGAGGCATTATTATAAAAACGAAACCATAATGCCATTTTGAGAAGAGTAAGATTTTTTTTTTCAAGACACTAGTTATCTCGTACTCGTGGCTCGTGTACTACAGTCATACCCAAAACGACTACAATATCGGTGCGCACACGCACACAATACTAATACTTATAATAATTGTAAGTTTTAGTATTAGTAATGATTAGCAAAAGTGATCCAACAGACAAACTAAGTGAATAGTTTTGTTGGACACCATTGTACTTTATATTTATTACCTTGTACCTTATTATCTACTAATTAATAAATAATAACAATAATTATGTGCAAGTAGGTTTCAGTTTTTCGTAACAAGAGCCACTGATGGATCAGGGGGCATACGTTCAGGCATTGCAATTATCTTTTCGGGAAAAATTAACACATATTTAAAAACCACTGTAATCAATTCTGAACAAACTACCATCACGCCTGTTTTCCCCGAAGAGTTAGGCAGAGGCGTACTAATGTAAACCCATAGTTCGCCGGTATGTTTAGGCCCCATGTAATAGGGGGCGAGCCTATTGCCATTAACCGGGCACAAATTCCAAACTCCGAGCTGTTACTGGGAATTTTATAGAAAAAACCAATAACACTTTTTTGGAATCGAACCCAGGACCTCTAGCGCAGCAGTTGCGCTCAGGACCACTAGGCTAATGAGGCCGTTATATACCATACATACAAATAACAAATAAACCATAAAAAAATATTAAAGCACAGCTCGAAAACACGTGTCGCCATAACACAGAAGGAAACAGATTACAACATTGTCACCGAGACAGTTTAGCGCGCACTAACATCATAAAATAAGCTATTTCCTTCAGTTAACTTTAACTCACACGTTAAGATAAACTGTTGATGCGTTTTATTATCTTTATGATTTTAAATAGCGTTTAAGTGAACATCGATGTTACTTTTTCCTTTAAAATAAGACTCTGCTATAATACACTAGTGGCCCGCCCCGGATTCGCACGGGTGGAGTAATCCCTAACTTTTATCAAAATATTCTAAAGCCTATAATCATCTGGAATAATGTAGCATTCAAATGGAGAAAGAATTTTTTAAATCGACCCTGTAGTTTTTGAGTTCATTCATTACATACATACGAATCTTTCCTCTTTATAGTATAGATATATATTATATCGCATGTATTCACCGAAGGGTAAGTAAGCAAAGGTGTACCAATATACACCCAGAGTTCGCCGGAACATTTAAGATTCCATGTAATACGAGGCGATCATATTGCCATTAACCGGGCACAAATCTAAACTCCGAGCTGCTACTGAGAATTTCAATAACACTGCTAGATCTGTGAATCGAACCCAGGACCACTAGCGTGCGCAAATATTTGTATGAGCAACAGACAGTTGTTCCGGGTATGGGCGTTTGTTTATGTGAGAATTTGTGTTAGAAAGAAAGAAAGCATCATTATTTTGGCACAAAAACAAAATTATAGTTAAACACTGACAGGTGTTAATTTTTTTAAAATCACGTTTTTTGATTCGGAGACGTTTGTATACTCTAACCCACTTCTTTTTTATTAAATATCTTAAATGTACAGACAGAACTTTTTTACAATTCTATAATAGTAGTTTTTATTTTTCAGAAAAAACAAGATTGTTACTCACAACGCTGGTGGTGAGAGAGTTGAGCATGTCGAAGGTGTTGCTCTGCTGCGTGTGGATGATGGCCAGCGCATTGTACGGCCTCGGGCCCACCAGCGGCGGTTTCATCACACCCACTTCGCTGCCGAGTACCACCTGGAGACAAGGAACATAATATAATTATTTTTAAGGCCTTATATTTAAATTAGCTAGGTAGAAAGTGCACTGGTCGAGACTAAAAAGACGTTTTCAGTAGATATGAGTCGTAAGTATAGATCTGTTTCTTCAGCACGAAAAATTCTCATGTAGCGTCTGCCACTTAGGGAGGCGGCAGGGTTAGTAAGTGCATGATCTTCAGCTAACTATTCAGTGACAAAACCTAGCAATAATGGTTTTTATCGCCTAATTAGGACTATTATATGTCATCTATCTTGATAGCAAAAACCAGACCATTTCTTCTCTCACTGGATCGTGGCCCGACGACAATAGTCCCCATAAATGTTTGCAACAAACAGTTCCACTCGCCAAAAAGTACAAAAGGATAATATGACGTCAGCACATTTTGAAGTATGTGCGTTGTTTCCTTGAATGTCTATTAAATTTAGTTACGTAAAAACAAGTAGACTTTGCATTGACCGGAACAAATACACTAACAAAGACTGGAAACATGTCTAGAAATGGCAAGTGTGACTGTTTATTTTTTAGGGTTCCGTACCCAAAGGGTAAAAAAGGGACCCTATTACTAAGACTTCGATGTCTGTCCGTCCGTCTGTCTGTCACCAGGCTGTACCACAAGAACCGCGATAGCTAGACAGTTGAAATTTTCGCAGATGATGAATTTCTGTTGCCGCTATAACAACAAATACTAAAAAACCGGCCAAGTGCGAGTCGGACTCGATAATGGTACGGAACCCTTTGTGCACGAGTCCGACTCGCACTTAGCTAGTTTTTATTTTATTTTATCTTCAGTTATGCTATTACACAGAGACTCATCTGTAGAGGAACCAACAACCGCTGGGGTAGACGTGTTCTCGAGTGGAAACCGCGACTCGGCAAACGTAGCGTAGGACGCCCTCCGGCAAAATGGAGTGATGATATGCGGAAGGCTTTTGGTAGTAGTTAGATGCGACACTACATGTACACGGTGAAATGACGCACATTAGGGATGGCCTTCGTCCAGCAGTGGACTGTTATAGGCTGATGATGATAATGATGATGATAGAGGCTATTGAGACATTTTGTTCCCCTTCTTTTGTAGCGCGAAAAATCATCATGGATTATGAGAAATGATATTTATTTCTGTAAATAGATCTTTTAAAGACACTTTTACAAGTCAATGTTTTACATTTTTTTTTTAATCTAGATGGCGCCGGCATTTCCTAACTGACGACCTCTGAGAAGAAACGCCGAAACAAACTCAGAGAATCATGGTCTCTTTTAAAGTCCAGACAGTAATAGTATTATTAGATATTATGTGAGTGTTACGATGTGGGGCAATATCTGGACAGGCCTTTTGAAGAAAGAGCCATAGCAGCTTTGAGTTGACCTGTCTTAACTGACGGCACGCATACATCAGGCATCTTGTAGCTCAACCATTATTTAGGGAGCTCAACGACCTGTCGCACGACAACGATTCTCTGCCTGGCTGAAAACCGCATTTGCCTTCCCTTTGCTTCATGGTCGGGACCATGGAACTCGTCATCCTTCACCATGACCTCGATGGATGTCTAAGGGAGTCAGCGACTGACAAGAGAGAATAGTCAATAATTCTGAACCAGCCTTGTCGCCATCAATCATTGGCATAAGCATAGTGTGAAAAATTTATCAACAACAAGGAACAACGAGTTATACTTCGACTTGTTATTGTATTCAGTGACTTGACAGTTCGAAGAGATAATGACACCACACTACAACTAATAGTGTTGGGGTAGTGATTGAAAGTCGTGTTAGTTACACTATTTATAACTGAAGAACGGCTGAACCGATTTGGCTGAAAATTGATGGAGAGGTAGCTTAGAACCAGGAGACGGACATAGGATACTTTTTATCCCGTTCCCGTGGGATGTGATGACCGAATTCCACGGGGGCGAAGCCGCGGGCAGAAGCTAGTTCAAAGATAAAGAACTACCTTAAAGGTCTTCTCTTTCCCGTGCACGGTCTTCTCCTTGGCTGGTAGAACAGTGGCGGAATCCAGGTGGTGTGCCGTCGGCTGCGAGATCTGGTGGCCGTGGCCGTGTAGGCCTGATGTCATCTGATGAAAAACAAAGTTTAATTATGACAAGTTCTTCATTTTTGAAACCGTCAGGTCCTGAACCGCCAGCTCCACGAAAACAGATAGGAAAAACTCCCTATCCACTTGCTGACACAAATCGTTTTTTTATGATAACACTTCCTCAGAACTATCCCCTAAATACTGACGAGGCTTTAAAAGTTAACTTACAATAGTTAACGTACAAAGCGGCGGTAGCCTAATGGCTAGGGCGTCGGACTTGCGATCATGTGGTTGCCGGTTCGAACCCCACCCATTGCACTACCGAAGTGAACCCACTCGTAACACAAACAATCTAGCTTAGCACGAGGGGTTAACAAGAATACTAGTAATGTGTAACCGCATTGCTAGTAAGCTTTTTTTTTAAAAAAAAAAAAGGTCTTTTTACGGATGGGTGATCATTGTAATAACACCGTGACACGTATGTGACTCGGAGAGCACGAAAAGCCGATTGCCATACGAACACCATTGTCACATACAACCATTTTGGGTGGTCGAACTGAACAGTAGAGGACATTTTCCTCATACAAGAATATCCGTATTTATGTCAAAATAAAAATAGATGCAATCATAACATAGCACGTTTATCCGTTTGATAAGATACAATGTACCAAATAACTTCCCAGAAGTATGTCCCCTTACTTTTATTTAGCTACAATTTAAATATCTCTACGGCCTACAAACTTCCTCATTGGCCTAATGGTCCTGAGTGCGACTGCTACGCTAGAGGTCCTGGGTTCAATTCCCATGTAGTGTTTTTTTTAATAGCAGCTCGGTGTTTGGAATTTGTGACCGGTAATGGAAATAGACTCGCCCCATTTTACATGGGACCTACCTAAACATACCTATCTGTGAACTGTGGGTGTAGTGTACGCCTCTGCCTAACCATTCGAATTAAAAATTAAAAATCTCTACAGTGCAATTCTTTCGAACTTGTGTTTACAAATATAATTAGTGCTGTTTTTATTAAAATCTGGTTTACTTAAATTAATTAAATAAATAAATTTTAATCGCGATATTTTTATTTAATTCCTAATTAAAATTTTAGATTAATGAATAAATAGATATCGAGAATAATTTTTAGCATGCGGTATTAAATAATATATGTATGTTTATGTAATAATTATGTTAACTTTAATATTTTAACCAACTTATTATGCAAGTAATGTTTGTCATTGCAACATTTTATTTACATTCTTTAAATTAGTTATTTGAATAATTCAATACAAGTTGAACTCCTTAAAGATGCTATGAAGGTGGTCTTTACTATTTGCTTTTCTTTTTCGGACATTTTTTTTTACAAAATAACTGGTCTTATTGTAAAAAATAAATAAAATAATGTTTTATTAAATGTTTTAAATTCGTTATTTAGTGACAGGAATCCGTTTATATCTATGTTAAACCAATTTAGAAAATATCGAAATTTACATTTTACACAGCAAAAAAAAATACCTACCAATCCCTACCAAACACAGAAAATTTTCACTTTCACTTCAAAAAGAACACAAACCAAACTCATTTGTCCACTCATTACTTCTTTGCAATAAAAAAAATATAAGAAAAAAACAAAAAGCGAAAAGCGCGCGCAACTCATACAGAGTACGTTTGAAAACAAACAACAAATGAATGAGTGAGTAATAAATGTATCACTCACGCACACTTGATAGAATCTAGACATTCGGGTAAGACCAGACGGATAGGAGTGACAAGCTAATCTCAACTGAATGGGATGTTGATAAGCCATGAGTTATCGTATGCACTGCATGATGTAACGGCATTCCATAACTATGTAAAACTACAGGTGAGAAGTTTAACTATAAACAAAAGACAGTTATGCGGTGCGGTCACCATTTTAATTAACACCTCATTAATTTGCGAAAATTACAAAATAATGGTACATTCATATTATAAAATTTCAGAGATCAGATTCAGAGCACAGAAAATTATTTGCCGTTATTTTTCATTTAAAATAATCCTTTAGATCTATCGAAATCATTTAAAAATAATAATTTTAGTTGGCTAAAACGCCCGGTGCACTTAACCGGAGGGACACAGGTTCGAGTTCTGCCTGTTTGTATTTAACTTCCACTAAAATTTGTATCAGGGATGCACAATTAAAACATAACATACTCAGTCGTTACACTCTTGCACGCACGTACATACATAGCATCTACGTACGTATCTTTAATAAGCATCAAAGATCAGTCACTCGTCAACATTTCTGACACTTATCTTATCCCTACTAATCCCTACTAATATTATAAATGTCTGTCTGTTACGCTTTCCCGCTTAAACCTCTCAACCGATTTTGATGAAACCAAATTTCACAGACAATCTTTAGACCCTGAGAAAGGACATAGGCTACATATCATCACGCTACGCGGACGAAGTCGCGGGCAGAAGCTATTTTGAACTTTTGACTTACGTTTAGAAAGCATTCAAGATTTCAAGGTTAACATTGGTTTGCGCAAATGGTTTAAATGCACGCAAAATTCATCTCTACAGTAAAATATTCCCGCAGAGGGCTCAGCGAAAAATATAAAGAAGAACGAAGATACAGGAGAAACACGACAACGGATGACAACTGCACTCTTAAGATCAATGTTAGTATCCAGAAAATTCTACGAGTGAGATGCATGCAAAAGGCTAACGGGCTATAGTCCACTACGCTGGCCTAATGCGGGTAGGCAGACTTCACAGATAGATATTTAAAACAGTTATATTCTTGCGATTATTTCTGAGACTTGTATGTCTCTCTTGAATTGAATTATATTAATTTATTCTCTTTATCTATTTTAAAACATATATCATTGCATTTTTAAATGTTTTAATACAACATTAAAAAATATAAGAAAAATAATAGCCCACCAGTATCGGGCTCCGAGGTGAGAAATCTCCTAACAATGCGGACTTTGTCTAGGAGTACTGCTTTCTGCTTGATGCAGAAAAAAATATATTTTGTTATACTAATTTTAATGTAATTTATTAATTATTACAACACTGTTTTACTTAGATACACTATATTATAAAGAACAACCACAAAACTGACAGCAAAGGTCAGTGTTACTACGACGTAGGTACGTAATGTTTACAGTAATTAGAGATTATCAACCGAATACGTATCTAAGGATTTTTGGTCGATTTCCTAGACAGCCGACATTTAAGACCGCCTAATGGTTTCTCGTTCTGATAAAATTTTGTTTCGCTCGTAAATATATTTTTATTTGGACTATGCAAATACATTACACGGACTAGTTTTTACACTCCAAATCGCTCATGTATTAAATATTTAAATGGTAAATATAATCTTTTTGCGATGTAAAGATAATATTTACATTGAAGTAGGATTTTATAAAATTGGATGTGCTATAATGCGATCTTGCTGTTTTGAGGAAACTAGTGATTTTCCGACAGAATTCTCAACTCATAAAAAAATTAGCTTATAATTAAATCGTGAATCTGCATTTACTCTTGTCCACATAAAGACTAAGGAGTGACTGAGAAAAGTTCATCACGGTTAAAATCTTAACCAAAGCCTGAGAAGGAAGCCCTATAGTTTCCCTTGTGTTCACTTTTTAACTGTGACAATTTTCATTGGACTGCCAAGTCGTAAGGATCGGATCGGATAATTCGGATCCAAGGCAACTCTGATTTTGCGTAATCATAAAATTAAAAATTTAAAAAAACCCCCGACACAAAAATAAACCTGAATCCCTATAAAAAGAAAAAAATAATCTTGAAATTATAACCCTTCGTAAGTACGTATGAAGTTTTTTGATTAAATTTTGTCGCGTCGGGGGATCGCTCTCTAATTATGTGAATCCTTTCCTTTCCTTTTGCTTCCCGAACGTGAATCGCGCGAATTCAGAATTGATGTGGATGGCGCGTAGATCGCCGCGACGCGCGGGAGGGCGTAAAGTGGGCGGAGCGTAACATATTCAAGTTTGGCGACCCGAGCGGGCAGACACGCGAGAGCTAGAGAGCGGTCCCCCGACGCGACAAAATTTAATCAAAAAAATTCATACGTACTTACGAAGGGTTATAATTTCAAGATTATTTTTTTCTTTTTATAGGGATTCAGGTTTATTTTTGTGTCGAGGGTTTTTTTTAATTTTTAATTTAATTTGTTATTTCACACTTTTTGTATGGACTCCTTAGTTATTTTGTTTAATTTCTTTTATTTTCTTGCGTTTTTTAAGATCCAGGTAATTTAGTGTTTAATTAGGTATTTTCTTCGTTTAGTTATTCAACTTTTGTACAATTATTTCATAGCTATTAGATATCTTATATCATAGTGTATAGTATTCTACTAGTCAAGCCCTTTCATTTGATACCTTTATTGAGGGAGTAGTGAAAAAAATTAATAATTTCACCATTTCGTGGAGGCGGCCGTCTTGGATTTGAAATTTTTCATAGTGTATAGTATTCTAATAGTCAGGCCCTTTCATTTGATACCAATATTGTGGGAGTTGTGAAAAAATATGTAAACCGCCATCTTGTGGCGGCGGCCATCTTGGACCGATTTTCATCAAACATAGCTAAGAAGACTCCCGACTTATTCACCTTTCAAACAAAAAAAACTAAATCAAAATCGGTTTATCCATTCGGGAGCTACGATGCCACAGACACACACACACACACACACACACACACAGACACGTCAAACTTAGAACACCCCGTCGTTTTTGCGTCGGGGGTTAAAAAATAAACGGTAAAGGAAAATATTAATAAAAGTTGAAGAAACCAATATACCTGAGAGATTTTAAGCTCGTTATATCTAACCATTAATGCGCACATGACTTCGAAAAGTCAGAGGTACTTGTATGGATTTGAACTCAGTCCAATAGTCATATCACCAGGTTATAATAATAATTTTATCTATATACTAATATATAAAGCTGAAGAGTTTGTTTGTTTGTTTCCTTGAACGCGCTAAACTCAGGAACTACTGGTCCGATTTGAAAAATTCTTTCAGTGTTAGATGGCCCATTTATTGAGGAAGGCTATATATCATCACGCTACGCGGACGAAGTCGCGGGCAGAGGCTAGTTTTCAATAAAAGTACAGACGAGCCCAATTGACTCAGAAACTACATAATAATGGAGAAGAAATATTGATTTCTCTAGAAGCTTTCGACAGATAAACAAGTCATTAAAGTTAGATTATCTCTAACAGGGCCCCTAGTCTGCTATTTTGTCGGTCAAAATCGTCACTCAATGGCTTCAGAATTGTTAATTTTTGACAGTTTTGTCTACGAAATCTGTCAGTTCTTGTCATTTAGTGCCATTGAACGGCCATTTTGATACAACTGAAATAGCAGACTTGGGCCCCAGATAAGATGTCCTTTAAAATATATTGTTCGCGTAAATTTAAATATATTGCCAATTCTGTGAGTAAAAATACATGTTTTATGCGACAGGTTTTTCGTTTTCTGTTTTCCAACTTAAGTAGGTACATTTCAAAAGGTGTGAGATTAATAATAAAATAACATAACATACCATCACGCCTATATTCCCCGAAGGGTTAGGCAGAGGCGTACTAATGTACACCCACAGTTCGCCGGTATGTTTAGGTCCCATGTAATAGGGGGCGAGCCTATTGCCATTAACCGGACAAAAATTCCTAACTCCGAGCTGCTACTGGGAATTTCATAGAAAAACCCAATAACACTTTGCTCGACCTGGGAATCGAACCCAGGACCTCTAGCGTAGCAGTCACACTCAGGACCACTTAGCTAATGAGGCAGTTAGGTACATTTAATAGATACTAGATAATGCACTAAGAAATAGATAAAATATTACTATGAAAATTGATGAATTCCTGCATGTCTGACACTATTTTCTCTTGTACCCTTATCTATAAAAACATCTTATCTTCCGAGCCTTTCCCAATGTGGTCTGTATCCAGTCTACCCAGATGCAGCTGAATAGCAGTATTTTACACGAAGCGTCTGCCATCAGACCTCCACAACCCAATTACTGGGCAATACCGATATTCGGAGGATAGACTGGTAGTCAGTATTTTTTTGGACTCCTAACTACAACTAGCAATTGTGATTGATAGATGTTCGTATGACAACCAAGACGAGGCTTTACGTGCTCTCCGAGGCACGGAGGGGTCTCGATATGTTAAGAATGGTGATCCATCCACACACTGACTGCGGCGGACGCAGCCTTACTGATCAGTTGATGGGTTTGGTAATTACCTAGTTACGAGTACCTCCATATTTATAAAATCATACATAATTTATATAACCCACTAAGCATTAATGTATAAATCAAAAGCGTGTATACGTGTATTATTTAACGGAAGTACTACTAGAGCTATCACTGGTTACAAAGAAAGCTTAACGTGGGAGAGCCATGCTTCGGCACGAATGGGCCGGCTCGACCGGAGTGATACCACGGCCTCACAGAAAACTAGCGTGAAACAACGCTTGCGTTGTGTTCCGCCGAGTGAGTGAGGATACCGGAGGCCCAAATCCTTTTAAACGGAGGGCAACGCACTTGTGACTCCTCTGGTGTTGCGGGTGTCCATGGGCGGCGGTTATCGCTTACCATCAGGTGATCCGTCAGCTCGTTTGCTCCTCTATCCCATAAAAAAAGCACAAAATAGGGGGGAATTGTGCTGATAGCGGAAATACAGATTGTACAGTCGCTGACACATCAAGTTAACACAGACCGTGAAATTCCCGCAATGAATAATAAACTCTATTGTTTGGTTCGATTGAAATAAATTACCATGATGTGATGGCGACCTAATTCAATAACAGAATAAACATATTAAAAGGAACTACATATCCGTGACGTGGGAGAGCCATGCTTCAGCACGAATGGGCAGGCTCGACCGGAGTAATACCACGGCCTCACAGAAAACCGGCGTGAAACAACGCTTGCGTTGTGTTTCGCCGAGTGAATGAGGTTACCGGAGGCCCAAACCCTTTTAAAAGGCGGGCAACGCACTTGTGACTCCTCTGGTGTTGCGGGTTACCATCAGGTGATCCGTCTGCTCGTTTGCTCCCCTATCCCATAAAAAAAAAACAACTGTGATATAGTGTTAAACTTTTTGGGGAATAAAATATTATTGTTATTACGCGTTAAAAATTAAATGACGCACCATTTTCTAAGAATTAAATAGAAATCAATACGTAACGTAAGTATTGTTTTGCTGTGTGCATAAGGTGTGCCTGGTAAAATCTGCCTGCAGTCATGTACAGGTGACAGTTATTCAAAATGCGTCACACTATGACGTATGGACACGTCATAATTTTTACCCAACACGGAAAGAATTATGAATATTTGTTTACATTTTTTTCTTCATGGAAATGGATTAATATACGATGGCGTAACGTAAGAAAGTTAAGGAAGTAAATTCGATATGCTGAGGTCGTACGTGTGACGAATGAATACTTCTCAAGGGAAATATAGACGACAGAAGAAATAAGTATACAGGCTCCTTGGTACCATTGAAATAAAACTACTTTTTTCATAAAGAGTTGTTGTAAAAGGTTCTTCAAGAAGGGTGTGAAAAAATTTACAGGGTCGGCAAAGCGCGAGTGATACCCCTGGTGTTGCAAGCGTACATAGGCTACGGTAACCGCTTACCATCAGGCGGGCCGTATGCTTGCCACCTTAGTGGTAGAAAATAAATTTTCATTCAGAGCTTTTTTAAAGTACTTTGCATTAATTTTTAGTGTTCAATAAAGAATATTGTGTTGTATTTATTGCCGATTACATAGGTAAACAAAGCAAATTAGCCACCTGTTGGAATGTAATTATTTACCGTATATGAATCCCGCAAATGATGCGTTACCTAGCCCTTAGAAGCTGTACGGACTGCAGACTACCAGAGCAACAGCAACTGAGAGGAGGAAAATGGCTCTCATGTCCAAAAATCGAAATACAGACAGACTCTGACGTAAGGGTGATCGACAGCCAGTCAGACCCGACCCTAAGGGCCTGTACAAACCACGTTTGTTTTAACGCGAAGTCGACGGAGCACTTTTATCCTACAGAGGTCTACAGGCTACGTCTGACTTGCGCGCGTATCGCGTCAGTATCTCTACAAACGCGCATCAACGGCGCGTTTAAAAAACGAGGTGTGCATAGGCCCTAAGAAGACTTACGACCGAGCAATTCAGATATTTTCGCGCCTATTACGAGAAACTATCTGAATGGCAGTGAATAATTGTATTCTAATTCGTTCCCTCACAGGACAAAATAAGTGATGGTATAAATTGCAATGTGGGGGCGACTAGAGGTTGCTTGTGTTAGTAATCGAAGAAATGCTGTGCACATTGGTTCGGCGTCTAACACAGGCAATTTTTTTTATAATGCTATGGATTATCCGCCTCCAAGTAGGTGGCATATATCGGATTCGATTAAAACAGTCTGGCCATTAACACTCGTAAACAACCTAACCACCCAGAAAATTGCATAAAATACAAGGCTTATATTTAAATAGTACTAGAACTTTAACAAGTAATACGAACTTATTACTTGCCGTGCCCGATGCTTTGCAATGCCTATTTTTCTACCTATTAAATTTATTACATTTGTAATAAACCTTCGCGGAGTTGTGCACAAACACTTACCAGTTTCATCGCAACCCTTGAGGATAAACACACAAAGAAACATGAATTTTTATGTCTCATTAATATTATGCATACAATATCTGTTATTGATATTACCTAGAGCCTAGCGTTTTCTGCGTAAAAGAGATTACAATTCTCTGTATACAATTTTATGTGTTTGCCTGCACACGTAACTATTCTGCCGTATGTACTAAAACACGACAAGGGATAATTTTGCTTCAAGGATTGAACTAAAGTTCATTACGGGGACCTATGATAGGTTGAAGACAACAGGTTTCTCAAAAAGTTTAATTGCAGTGTTTATATTTTTATCTAGTTACGCATATTATTTGTCAGACGTGGAAAATCCAACGCAATTTTTCCATTCGAAGATATTGAGGTAAACAGTTTTACGGAGTTCTTCTTCACGATATAGGAAATGAAATTACATATTTTTGTAAATAGGTCTTTTAAAGAAACGTTTAAATGCCAATGTTTTAATTTTTTAAGTAGTAGATGGTGTTGGAATTTCCTAGCAGACGACATCAGATAACAAGTTACGTAATTAAAATAACTAAAAAACCCGACTGCATAAAACACTTTAAAAAAAACTAAAAAGACAAAAACAAGTCTAGTAGTCCAGACCTATGTAAAGTAATATTGAATAACTACACCATTTAAATGTTTTCATGATCTTGCCGTCGGGACCCATTCAAAATCGTGACCGTCTCTAAAATTCCCAGTAACTAATGGGTCCCGACTGCAAGATCTCTCTGCAGACTCATTGACAGTGACACTCGTGCCATCAAGACAAATCTAATGAGGTATCATTTATCTAAATCGGTTGCTCCGTTGAATAGTTACGAGCGGACATAGGAACGGACATACATACATACATACATACACGTCAAACACATAACCCTCCTCCTTCGGCAGTCGGGTAAAAAGCCTTGATAGCGTAATGATATGACCATTGGACTGCCAAGTCAAAGGTCTCGAGTTCAAATCCAAGGGACGCACCTCTGAATTTTAGATGTTATGTGCTTATCACGCGTTTTTTTTTAAGGGATAGGGGGGCAAACGAGCAGACCGATCACCTGATGGTAAGCGATAACCGCCGCCCATGGACACCCGCAACACCAGAGGAGTCATGAGTGGGTTGCCCGCCTTTTAAAAGGGTTTGTGCCTCCAGTAACCTCACTCACCCAGCGAAACAACGCAAGCGCTGCTTCACGCCGGTTTTCTGTGAGGCCGTGGTATCACTCCGGTCGAGCCGGCCCATTCGGGCAGAAGCATGGCACTCCCACGTTAAAATGAATAAGGTAAAAGAAAACAGTGTAGGTAAATGGTGAAGGAAATCATCGTGAGGAAACCTGCATGCCTGAGAGATTTTCTCGACGACGTGTGAAGTCTGCCAACCCGCATTAGGCTGGCGTGGTGGACTATAGCCTTATCCCTCTCATTGTGAGAGGAGACCTGGTGCCCGGCAGTGGGACCTATAGTGGGTTGATTATGACGTTCAGAGAAGAAACACCGAAACAAACTTAGAGAATTATAGACTTTAACTTTTTAACTTTTCATACAGAATAGTATGAAAAATATGCGAGTGATACAATGCAGGGTAATGTCTGTATAAGGTTTGATCTTTTTGTATTTTCTTGCATGTTCCTCGCTTAGATTATAAATCGTACAACATTGAACTAACTGCAAAGTAAGTCTTGTCGGTTGAGAAGCACAATAACTTCCTTATAATAGATGTCACTGACGTCACCTTCAGAATGTAAACTCTGACTAATTTCGTTATGGCGGGTGGGACTCGAGCTGGCTTAGGGGTCAAAGCGTCTGGTGTATCTAACCAGAAGACGCAGGTTCGAATCCCGCCCGCAAGTAGAATTTTTCCTTCACTAAAATGACTGTAAGGGTTTTAACCCAGTCGACATGACTAAACCCCCGTTTAGGCCGTTTATGTTTATTGGCCAAGGAAATTCCTGCGCAGTAGAAGCCGCAGCGGGTCAGATCGTTGACCGCAGCCCAGTATTATTACGTCACAAAAAGGTAGCTTTCCCATTAAGAGCGCGCATAAAGCCAGCAAAATTTTAGATTTCACCCGCGCGCCCTTCCCCTCCCCTCACATCGAACGCGATGTCAGCGCTGTTTGGCGCCAAAAGACAAGCAGCTGCACTCGCTCAACGCGTATAGTATACGCAAAATAATCAGATGAATCAATGAAACAATTTTATTTCTGTTATTATGAAATGTTATTTTGTGTAGTAGTACCGGTGAAATGTGAGTGTACATTAGTAAGTACGCCTCTGACTAACCGGGGAATATAGGCGTGATGGTATGTTATGTTATAGTAAGTACGTGCATATATGACTTACTAGTATGACTTATAAGTATTTTGGGGAACAATATTTTTTTTACCGTTTATTGTTGCTTAAATGATAATAATTTTACTGTTTGTAAGTTTGTCAAATTATGACAAGTTTGTCTATTTATATGATACCTACGTTTTATTAGACTTATTAATATATTTGTTACTACAATAGGAAATAATTCTTTATTGTAGGTACTAGGTACACCATAATAAGAAGCAAAATTATAGAAAAATATATACGTAATTACATACGTTCATCATTCGTATCTATTATCTATATATACTTACATCTCTACTATTATAAAATAGGGTATTACACCTATTTTTGAAAACTGTTATGAATTAATCCTTAGATCGTAATGAACCAGTAGATTTTTTATTTCAATTTTATAAAACCGAAAAATTCCTTAAAAATGTTTTTTTTTTAATTTTCGCGTGGAAACGCTAGCCGCCATGCTACTTCGGGTCGTGACGTCACTTCGTTAGTCAACAATACAACTGCAAAAGACCAAGTAACACGATTTGTGAAAATAATGAGTTATAATATTTATCATTGGTGTCTTGTGCCTGAATGCCACACAACTTGTGGATTCAAGTGCCAAGTGATATTAAAATGGTTGAAACTGGCAAGAAGAGATCCAAAATCATTGTCCACAAAGACTAGACTGTATTTCTGTGAAGGGAGTGTAGGAAGGGGAAGGCCTAGGTGAACGTTCAGAAATCAGATTGAGGACGTTCTGCCTCATTAGCCAAGTGGTCCTGAGCGCTCCTGCTACCCTAGAGGTCCTGGGTTCGATTCCCAGGTCGAGCAGTGTTATTGGCTTTTTCTATGAAATTCCCAGTAGCAGCTCGGACTCGGAGTTAGGAATTTGTGCTCGGTAAATGGCAATAGGCTTGCCCCCTATTACATGGGACATACTAGCGAACTGTGGGTGTACATTAGTATGCATCTGCCTAACCCTTCGGGGCATACAGGCGTGATGGTATGTTATGAAGTTGTGAAAAATGGCTCGGTCAAGAGTACCCTAAACCGACGCTCATGTATGAAAAGATTGATGAGTGTGGATGAAGCTAAAGAGGTATGTAAGAATCGTAGCAAGTGGAAGTCTGTAGTCTGTGCTGCCTACCCCTACGGGAAAGAGCCGTGACTTTATGTATGTATGTATTTCTGTGAAGACCACTTTGATGTAAGTATGTGTTATAAATAGTATGTTAACTATTAAATAAATAAAAAAAAACTTCATGTTAATATTACAAAACTGATGTCATATTTTGTAATGTATTTATAGGTTATATTATGTACCTATCATATATAGTGAGTTGAATTTATTGTTATATTATACTTATTGTTAGACAAAACTTGTTACGATAGTTACTTACATTACTATTTTAATATTTCTCAACTCGGCAGAACAGAAATCGGGATTGGATGCAAAAAATTTAGACATTTAAAAATCAGATTGAAAAAGACGATTTTTGAAATTGAATTATAAAATTATTTTACAATTACAAATTGACTGCTCAGATGGGAAGGTAGTATCACCGTGCTTCATAGAACCAGGTATAGTATTGCATTTTGATCGATGTTTAACGAAGCTCCAAAATCGCTTAGGGTTTTCCTCAATAGCCTCTTCAGTACTGGCTACGTATGTATTATAGCATTCGGTTTCAAGATTTTTTATCCTATCCCGCAAATGCATAAAAGTGGCTTTATCCGATAACCTACCATAGCATTTATACTTACGGTGATATTTAACCTTTAGACGGGCCGGGCTGGAATTCCTATCTACGAGGGCGCGGAACATAGGGGGGGCCCGTTTCCGGTAAATTTGTATCAGATTCTTATAAGGACTGGACTCACTAAAATTCTTATAAGAACTGAACGCCACCAGCTATCTCCGTTCTGTAAACGGTAATAAACTCTCGAATAGTTTTTCTACACGGAAATATAATAATTTTGCCACCAAGACTAGTTCTTATATAAGTTTTATTTACTGGAAGTCAGTGGAAGTTGGATAACGGTAAAAAATCAATGGTTGAAAACATCTGGTTGACACAAAATAAAAAACACATAAATATTAGTAATACTTGTTTCAATAACAATAATATAAAACGTTCTAACGATTTATCATACACTATTAGTAAATATTGACCGCAATGTTGATAATAAATCCACTCGAAACCCGGCACGGGCGATAAGCGAAGTCAAGTGGCCGCCATGTGTTTACGATCACCAGATGTTATTTTTTTTGCTAACGGCACTAGCTTTCTCCGTTCTGTGAACGGTAATAAACTAATAAATAGTTTTTCTATACCGAAATATAACAATTTTGACACCAAGACTAGTTCATAAATAAGTTTTACTCACCTGAAGTTCAACGACGGTCAAACATCCATGGTGAACAGAAGAGGTTGTAACGAAAAAAAAAAAACACATAAAACTTCACTGACACTCGTTTCAATATCAAGATTATGAAACGTTATAGCGATATATCACACACTATTAGTCAAAATTTTACTGGATTGTATATAAAAACCACCTTGAAAGTCACACCGCACCGTCAAGTAGCCGTGCCACATGGTATTTTTTTACGACCGGTAATTTTATTGATTTTGCGCCGCTCACTCAACACAAAGCTATTGTTCTCGCTTGATAAACTATTCCGTCACGTTTTGCCGGTAGAATAATACACATTCAGCCCGTTAAAATTAATTAAAACATGATAAAACACACCGGGGCGCACTAAAAGTTTGATGAGCCACGCCATTTTTTACTTTGATAAAAAAATGCAATGGAAACTTTTTTTCTACCAAAAAATGTGTCTAAGCCAAGACAATTTACCTAAGATTCGCATACAAATGGAGCTGTTTACCACAGAGCATACAACATTTTAAATTATAGTCGATTTCTGTGACGAGAATGTGTGTTGCCATTTTTCTTTGCGAATTTTTTTGCGAATTTTTTGCGTTTTGTTTTTCCAAATCGAGATTTCGCGTTTTATTTTCTAAGTGTTGTAATAAATGGTAGATTTACTCTAGTTGGCTATGAAAAAAAAGAGAAAAGGAGAAGTATGCTCTAAAAATTACAAAAAATATTTTAAATGGACCGGTAGCGTTCGGACCAATTGGTCCGTTGGAGTGTTGACCGAATTTGACATAAAAATGGCAGTTGGACCAATTGGTCCGGTCATCAGTCTGCCGGAATTTTCTTTTATTAATCTTTTTAAGGAAGGGGAATACCAAATTGGGTAGGAGTTATGAGAAACCGGTCTAGTAGGAATAAATTTATTTTGAAGATCCAACATAGTGTTGTAGAAGTAACTGATCGCGTCGGTGAGCGACTTATTATTTAATTCATTCGCCCAGTCAATGGACGCTATCTCCTTGTTAATAGAAGTAAAGTCACCTCTGTTAAAAATGTATTGAGTACATGGAGCAGGTGTCAAATAGGTACAATTAGCGAAGTCCACAAAAATACTTAGGGCCAGGTGATAGCTGTCAATAGGTGCCAAGGCATCCAAACAATCATAAACGGATACTGCCGTATTGCATAATACAAGATCTAAAAGTTTACCATATTTATTCAGAACTCCGTTATATTGATTCAGGTCTAAAACACGCATTTCGTCAGTCAACGTATACTCATCACTACTACAAATATTGTTCGGGGAATATGACTCATTCGTTAAGTGCCATGTTACGCCCCTCATATTAAAATCGCCAATAATTAGAAAAATATCAGATGGATTACTTAGAACGGTATCACTTAGTTTACGGATAAAATTAGACAACTGAATAGAGAACGAATTACCACGGTTCTGTTTGCATAAATAAATAACACATAGATTCAAATTTATATGAGTTTTAGTGGCCTGATGGCGTAGATTCAAAGTTATCCACAGATCCTCAGCCGACGAATGAAAAAGTGGTTGAATGAAATAATGTCTTTTGTAGGCAAAACAATTTTGATACCTTGGGTTGTAAGGTATCAAAATTGTTTTGCCTACAAGTCTGTATTTTAAAAAATTAAAGTTCCCTTTAATTTAAATTTAATAAATACAGACTATGTTATTCGCTGATACTGTAGCTTTCTATTGGGAAGTTTTAAAAATCAGTTTAGTTGTTTAGGTGTAAAAGTGTAACAAACAAACAAACTCACTTTCGCATTTCAATATCAATACATAATGGACTTATAATACTTTGAAATCGACATAATAATTTGCAACGAACAAACACAAAGATATCAACTAAAAGCATCTGTTTATTTTGCATATACTATACACTACACGCGTAGTTGTTATAGTTGCCTACCAGTCGAGTATCGAATGAAGCGCGGCAATAGATAATATTATTTTGGGATTTATTTTTATCCATAATATTGTTCCGTAACTTATCAAGACTTTTGAAAGATCTCATCTCATCACTACAGTGTAAGTGACCACAAAATTGTGTACGGTGGGAGAAACTAATTTAGATCCTATGCGTCTTGTAATAAAATCTAAAATAGCAGATACTAACTTTCGCAAATGAATGAAGTTACGTATTTTACCTTTTACACGTAAAACATAGGTTTATGTAAGTATATCACAAACTTACCTTCTACAATTATTCATCCTTTCTTTTTTTAACTTTTTTAGTTCTTGTTTAGGGTCTTTTCAATTTTTTTTTCTTATTTCCCTAAGTAGGTACCTATCTACCTACTTTTTTTAGTAATTTATTTATTTAATTCAGGCTACAAGGCCCATATTATAATACAAAATACTATAATACAATACAATATAAAATTTAAATAACTATTAAAATACCTACCATACACATACATAAACATCTCATTTTTATTTCCCTCAACGTGATCGATAAAGAGCCGATAAAATTTGAGCGCAGTCCACTCGTCTCAACAGAGCGTGAGCAACTGAACTGTGAAATAGAAATATGCTTGAAGCTCCCGCAACATGCGACGGAAAATGAATTCTTCCGCGTAATAACAACGTAGTAAGTGCCAAAAGTGTTTTATCGTCATAAATCCAAAATTAAAAGGAATTCTATAAAATGCTTAGACACAACCCTGGGCCATATATAGATACAATTAATAGTATTTTTTTTATCTTAATAGTATTTGCCATATTGAATATAAATCGAAAAAATGAGATAATTAGAGGTTACTTCGTGATTTTTTTCTATCGAATAAAATTAATTAGTTTATGTTTTTGTTTAGGTGCAACCCTCGAAAATATAATGTAGTTACTCATGCTGATTTTTTAATTAACTATAGTCCAGAGTTTTTCATGTAAAATCAAATATAAAGTAGGCATTTTAGCTTTATGCGCCCTCTTAAATATCTACCTAGGCAGCCTACGGCATAATAGGGCGGTATTAACCTATATTATAGCCTTGAACTAACACCAAGTGTTCAATCTAGCTAGACTGACATTTGATACAATCTGGAATTACCAGACTTCTACAGAAAGAAAAATATATATAATCTTTTTGAATGATTTTTGTTCGTAACACATTTAAAAAGGCATTTCCATTAAACAGACTGGTTTAATAAGAAGCGAATACAAAATAATATTGACTCATAATATCGTCAGTAGGTATCTAGATTAGGAAACGCATTAAAAATAAATAAACAATTTTATTGGTGTATAGAACTAAACAATTATTATATCTTCCTTATACAATACTGCAAATATTATCTGCATAAAAATACTATTACGAAACATTTCATCACGCCTATATTCCCCGAAGGATTAGGCAGAGGACTACAGTTTGCTGGTTGTTTAGTTCCAATGTAATAGGGGGCGATCCGGCTAGCCTTTTGCCATTAATCGGGCACAAATTAAAAGTCCGAACTGTTACTGGGGATTTCATATACAAAAACACAGCTCGACCTGGGTATCGGATATCTGGATATCTAGCGTAGCAGTAGCGCTTACGACCCCTAGACTAATGAAGCAGTAAAATACTATTCAAGTTGTAATTTTAATTAAGTATCTTAATTTTAATTAATATTGGACATCGCAACAGGACACAGAATGGAAAGGTATGTACGAGTTGGTATGCAGCCTTCGACGCGAGAGTATAAATACATAGTAACATAACCATCACGCCTGTATTCCCCGAAGGGTTAGGCAGAGGGGTACTAATGTACACCCACAGTTCGCCGGTATGTTTAGGTCCCATGTAATAGGGGGCGAGCCTATTGCCATTAACCGGGCACAAATTCCTAACTCCGAGCTGCTACTGGGAATTTCATAGAAAAACCCAATAACACTTTGCTCGAACCACTCACCTGGGAACGAACCTAGGACCTCTAGCGTAGCAGTCGCGCTCAGGACCACTTGGCTAATGAGGCAGTAAATACATAGTAATACTAATGATAATGTTTATTTACTTAAATAGATTTTTAACGACAATTTCACAAGTCAATTAATTTTAACGTAGGTAACTGTTGTCTGTATTTTGTTAACGACAACCAGAGTGGACTAGCAGTCTCGATTTATGAAATAAAGAGTATACTCCTAAGGTGGACCCATACAAATCTGATGGGGATCAACAACCTCCGACCCTTATCCCAACTAATTGTTTTTTTATTGTTAGTATAAGTAGTGTTTTTTAAAATAGTTACTATTAAATCAGTTATTATTAGTAGGCTTAGCTATCGCATTAGGTTTCTAAACCTGTAATGATAGTTGAAGAGTTTTAAATAAATAAATAACTACATTGGGGTCGGCTTTCAGTCTAACCAAATGCGGCTGAATATCAGCATTTTACACGAAACGACTGCCATCAGAAATTCTGGGCAATACCGGAGGATAGACTGGTTGTCAGGCTTTTTTAGGCTTCTGACTACCACTAACAATTGTCATAGTTCTTATGACATCCGGGACCGACGGCTTTACGTGCTCTCCGAGGCGCGAAGGGGTCTCGATGCGTTAAAAATGGCCACCCAACCACGCACTGACCGCAGCGAGCGCAGCTTAACCCTGCAGATCAGTTGATCAGCTTAGCTATTACTTAGCCACAAGGCCCATCAAATTTGATATGATCACAAAATTAAGAACAAAACAACACGTACCATTCATCGTTTGTAAGTTTGTGGATTGTGTTATGTCGAGTGAGGAGAACAGCGGAGGCCCAACCCCTTTTAAAAGGGCGGTTACCACTTGCGACTCCTGCGGCCCTAGTCTGCTATTTCAATTGACTCAGAATGACCGTCCAATGGCACTAAATGACATAAGAAATGACAGATTTCGTAGAGAAAACTGTCAAAAATCAACCATTATGAAGTCACTGAATCACAATTCTGACACAACTGAATACTGTGGTGTTGCGGGTGTCCATGGGCGGCGGTAATACCATCAGGCGTTCCGTCTGCTCGTTTGCCTCCATATCCCATAAGAAAAAACTCAAAGACTACTCAACCAATTTCATAAATACTAGATATTACATAATAATATGGAAAGCTACATCATTCCAAAGAAACATATGCTTTATTTTTAACCCCCGACGCAAAAACGACGGGGTGTTATAAGTTTGACGTGTCTGTCTGTGTGTGTGTGTGTGTGTGTGTGTCTGTCTGTGGCATCGTAGCTCCCGAATGGATGAACCGATTTTGATTTTGTTTTTTTTGTTTGAAAGGTGAATAAGTGGGGAGTGTTCTTAGCTATGTTTGATGAAAATCGGCCCAAGATGGCCGCCGCCACAAGATGGCGGTTTACATATTTTTTCACAACTCCCACAATATTGGTATCAAATGAAAGGGCCTGACTAGTAGAATACTAAACACTATGAAAAATTTCAAATCCAACATGGCGGCCTCCACGAAATGGTGAATTTATTAATTTTTTTCACTACTCCCTCAATAAAGGTATCAAATGAAAGGGTTTGACTAGTAGAATACTATACACTATGATAAAAGATATCTAATAGCTATGAAATAATTGTACAAAAGTTGAATAACTAAACGAAGAAAATACCTAATTAAAACGCAAGAAAATAAAAGAAATTAAACAAAATAACCCCTTGGTTATTTTGTTTAATTTCTTTTCCCTACAAAAAGTGTGAAATAACAAATTAAATTAAAAATTTAAAAAAACCCCCGACACAAAAATAAACCTGAATCCCTATAAAAAGAAAAAAATAATCTTGAAATTATAACCCTTCGTAAGTACGTATGAAGTTTTTTGATTAAATTTTGTCGCGTCGGGGGACCGCTCTCTAGCTCTCGCGTGTCTACCCGCTCGGGTCGCCAAACTTGAATATGTTACGCTCCGCCCACTTTACGCCCTCCCGCGCGTCGCGGCGATGTACGCGCCATCCACATCAATTCTGAATTCGCACGATTCACGTTCGGGAAGCAAAAGGAAAGGAAAGGATTCACATAATTAGAGAGCGGTCCCCCGACGCGACAAAATTTAATCAAAACCTTCATACGTACTTACGAAGGGTTATAATTTCAAGATTATTTTTTTCTTTTTATAGGGATTCAGGTTTATTTTTGTGTCGGGGGTTTTTTTAAATTTTTAATTTAATTTGTTATTAATCGATGTAAACATTACGTCACTTTAGGTCGAGAAACGGCTAGTTAAGAAATAAAATGAGTTTTAACAAAAAGTAACACCACCTTCAAGTCATAAAAAAACTAAATACGATTTGCAAACAGTTAAGGAAGTCGGTGGCCAAAACAAAAGATCTGACCAAATCGAAGATTCCGGCTTCCGAAACTATTTTAAAAGCGTAATTTTTAACAAAAGTTATTTTCAACGTAGAAATATTAAGTACCTACATATCTAGAAATGACATCGGGTTCTCAAATAACGTGAATCTTCGTTCAATATAGTCGACTTCGGTTAAACTTGGACATCCTTCAACGTCCTCACATCTTGTTATGGCAATATTGTACCAGTGAAGTTTGTAATTTATCTATTTTAAAAGAGTGTCCATGGAGTTTCTTGCCCGATTCTTCTACATAGGATCGACCTTTTGGAACCGTGCAACAAGAATCATAACGTTTCAAAAACGCTTGTAAAAGCTTATCTATCTATATATATAAAAGAAAGTCGTGTTAGTTACTTCATTTATAACTCAAGAACGGCTGAACCGATTTGGCTGAAAATTGGTGGAGAGGTAGCTTAGAACCAGGAAATGGACATAGGATACTTTTTATCCTGTTCCCGATACTTTTTATTCCACGGGGGTGAAGCCGCGGGCAGAAGCTAGTTTGAAATAAAAACATTTGAACTTTGAACTTTGATCTGGCCCGTCTAGACCCTAACCAAGTCGTTCTTCTCTGTGAAGCAATGACGAAACTAAAAAAAGTTGATAGACTTATTAATTATATTTACTTCTGCAAATAGAATATAAGTACCTAAATACTCTTTTAAAGATACTAGATATTACAAGTCAATGTCAGCTGTGGCACTTCCTAATTCCACGACCCTGACAATAACGCCGAAAGAAACACATCATAGGTAAGTATTAATTATCTATTATTGGTGTCGTAATGAAGGAAGTCTGGAGAATGCTTTGAAGAAAACGCCGTAGAAGCTATCGAGATTATGTATCCCAGCAAATAGCAAGTATGGATCAATCACCATGTAACTTAGCTACATTATAAGGACCTCAAGGACCCTCCTCAGAAATGGCCTTTTGAAAAAGAATCATTAAACAGGTATGATATACAGTATGTAAAAAAAAATATTCTTCGCTACGAGCTGCTATCCACTCTTCAGACAATAGTTGTATGGCCCCATTCCAAGATCTCGAATGATAATGGAAACAGTTACAAAACTAATCTTGAAGTCGACAAATAAAAGTTAAGTTCACCAGATTCAATAAAATGATACTTCAACTGAGACCTTCACAAACTAAGCAACAAAAGCTCAGGGTTATCATTATTATCAAAACAAGTTATATTTTTACCCAAAAAGGCACAGTTTAATAAAGACTATTTTCCTTTGACAAATCGTGTGTTCAAGTGCCAAGATAATTTTTGCGTCTCTTCGAGCTTTCATCGAAATCTATATCAAACATAGTCATGTAAATAGGGAAGGCTATTTTATACGTAACTTACATAGCAGTTTGCAGACATGGCCAATGTTTGTACGATCGTAAATAAATTTGTACTAGGTCGTGTTGGCGGGGCTGTTTGTGCAGAGTTGGACGAATGTTTGGCTTCAGTTTCGTATCAAATATTCGGCAAATATGTCAGGTGTACCGAATATAAGACGTGTTTTCATTTATATGGCCTTGTTAAATATTACCTAACTCTAGAGTAATCAATGATTAGTTCCTAAAAATACTCATTTAAAAGGTAAGAAATGAAAATTACTAAGTACTAAGCACGTGCCTGATGTTTTTTTTTAAATCTAATTGCAAACGGCACTACACATTGGGAAAAGATCATCGGTTGCTTTACACTGACAGCAGAAATTTTCAGTTTCTGAATAGATCAAATATTCGGCCAACAAGCTATTCAATTCGGCATTCGGCGCATCCCTACTCAAAATGTCACCTTTTTCAAAAATCTGTTGACATCACAGGTATTTTAAACACATTGTTTGGTCACAAAATTGACGATCATTGTCTCATTAATTCGAGAATTCCAAAATATATTGACTATCAATACGATTTGTTTGTCGCGAAAATTGTCACATGACATAATATCGAAGATTTATACATACTGTATTAGATTTATAAAACGTTTGCTTTCAATTTGAATTGAGACATTATGCTTCAACAATGAGAATAACAGAACGTAATATTTAAAATGAAGAATTCTTACTTGATAAACGGAAAGATTCAATGTCAATGTGTAAGTCAAATTTGCATTTTCAAGTGCTAAGCACCAATTAGAAACACTTAGCGATTATTTTCTGAGGTTAAACACAAAATATTCTCAGACTGGCTTTTTGTGAAAGTCCACTGAGGGTATGGTATTAGTTCTCAATTGTGAAGGGAGAGAGAATGCTGTGCTTATGGTATGAATACATGGTAATGAATACATGGAGGATACCATACTTGTATAATACTTGTAGATACGCGATTATGAAAATACCTCTTCCTCATTACTCATCAGACTAGTGTTCACAAGCGCGACAATGCTGAGCATGAGGACCTAGGTTCGATTCTTAGGTCAATCAGTGTTAGTCGCGCTTAGGACCTTGAGGCAGTGCAGTAGAACAACCTGTTATGGCCGTGGCAATTATCTAGAATCCCATGGCATTACAATAGGGCAAAGAAAGGCAAGTAGGGGTTGCAGACGATACATGGGTATTTAGCGTATTATAAATAACTAGCGACCCGCCCGCGGTTTCACCCGCGCTGCCCCGGTCCTAAGAGTCATAGCGTGATGTTAAATAGCTTAAAACCTTCCTCTTAAATAACTCTATCAATTAAAAAAAACCGCATCAAAATCCGTTGGGTAGTTTAAAAGATCTAAGCATACATAGGGACAGACAGCGGGAAACGACTTTGTTTTATAATAAGTAGTGATAGTGAAGAAAAATTAACAATACCATGTCCATATTTACCCTGCACATGTCACGTAGAGTTGTGAATGCTTTTCCCATGATATCATGCTACAATATCACTCAATCACACTAATACCATCCACAGCTCCGCCGCGTAAGAAAACTGTTGAAATTTATTTCAATTTTTGTGTATTCACTTCGCTTCACGAGTTTTAATCGTTATAGTGATCCTTATTATTAACACGGGATACTAGTTTTCTAAATTAAGGAACCATAACAACACAATAACCTAACAATGATTCTTTAATACTCAACATTTAAAACGGATTCTTCGCAAACGTTTTATGCATTCACTGATTAATAATATAATAATTACGGCGCCCCACACGAATGCAATGCGGAAAAACATTTTTTTAAAACACAACTTATTTTAAAACGTATATCATATTCTTTCTTTGCAACCATTTGAATCTTGTGCGTCAATTTATGCACTGATTAAAGTAACTGTCGCCAGTGAGTGACCCTGTGGTACTCAATTGACCCATAAGATCCACCTACGCGCTTTTGTTGGTGCGTAATTGGATCTGCATTGACTTGGGAAGTCGCTTCGTACAAACAACTGATATCCAGGTATATTCGACGACATTCATTCGGCATTTCGACGACCTCAGTGGTTTAGTGGTTCGAGTACCGGACTGCCGACCATGAAGTCGTGGGTTCGATTCCCACAGAACACAAAAATTTATGTGATGAATATAAGTGTATGTGTTCATCTGGGTGTTTCTTATGTATTATAAGTATGTATTTACAAAAAATAAAAGTATATAAGTATTATATCCATTGTCTAGTACCCATAGTAAAAGCTCTGCTTAGTTTGGGACTAGATAGTGCTGTGTAAAAATGTCCCAGAATATTTATTATTTATTTATAGGTTAGACTGGAAGCCGACTGCAGTTGGAAAAGTTGGAATTTACATGAGCATACGATGTTATCTTGCTTTTAGTTGCATTTAGAAACAACGAACGCTACAGCGAAGTGCGGGGGTCGACGGATTGTGTTAAGTTAAGGAGGAACAGTCTCCGGTCCACGAAATAATATTTTTTTTATGAATTTGTCGTACGCGTGGCAATAAATGTGCCAAAGATAAGAGTTTCATATCTTTCATACATCAGCTTTTCGTACATTGAGAGATCGGATAATACTGGAGACTTTTGGCAAATTGTACTGCCATTATAGTTCCCTTTTACCGAGATAATTATTCTAGGACTTCGATGAACAAAAGTAAACAATTCTTACTGAAAACCCCCTATTTTAACTCGTTTTACAAAGTACAGTTCCATTTTTGTACAAGTCCATTTTTTTGGACTTGTCTTTTTTGGTAAACAAACCCTGCCCGATGCGAAAATCTCAAGTTTTTCTTAAATCACGCACTTGATGTAGGAAACGATTTTATTAACACTTACATTATACACATACACTCTAAATTACACCAAAAACTGCTTCGAAATCACTATAAAAGCCTATTATTTTTAATGAAAACGACATTTTGTGTAATTTCATTTTCACACATATTTAAAATAATCATGACATTTTGACATTTTAAAACTCTAGATTGTATACCAATTTTAAGGATGTGACAATATAATAAATGATTTAGATTTATGTGAATGAACAACTGAACTGTAAATTCAAGTTCAAATGAAATGGCAGCCAGTAAAAGTGTTATTGTATTACGCCTTCCGCCTTATCATTGCGAATTATATAAGATAGAATTAATACAGGCACAATTAAAAGGCCATGTTCGCAAAAATAATAAATCTTTTAAAATAGCCCATGTCAAGGAATTGATTAAAGAAGGCTTAACAAAAATAGGCACGGTATCATGGACCAATTGCATAAATCATGTAATCAAGGAAGAGGATAAAATGTTGCAGCTCGATGACATAATAGATACTGCATCAGATGCACCGACCCAGAGGTTCATAATACATGTGTCAGAATCTGATGACTCTGATTTTAGAGGAATACGAGTAATAAATTAATATTTGGCAGTTTGTCGTTTTATTTATTCATATCCACACATTCACTTCATATTTAAAATTAAAAGATCAATTCAGTACTTACTCGTCAAGGTGAGAATCATTCAGTCTTTGCTAAGAGTATTTAGTTCAGTCATTCATTCATGATTTCCTAACACTATCTAACCACTATCAATTGTGCCTGGTTCCTGGTCCCTGGTCAATGGTCCCTAGGACGCCATATTTGTTTACTAAAAAAGACAAGTTAACTGGGATAGACTGTACAGAATGTATCCGATAGTTATCGTCCTGTAAGTTATGAAATCGACTGGATTATTGTGGTAGGTTTACATGCGATAGGTCGGTAACCTATCGTAAAACTAGAACTGAAAAATGTACAGCTTCCAATTAGTGTTAAAAAAATTTCGCGCCTTTTTATTCGGAACTCAATTATTGTCGAAAAGCAACAAGTAATGATTTCTGACACTTACGCGAATATTAGACATTGAAATGAAACTACTTTTTACGGATTTTATCGCGGTATATTGATATTATTTAGTTCCTATTCGTCTCCTGGTTCTAAGCTACCTCTCCACCAATTTTCAGTCAAATCGGTTCAGCCGTTCTTAAGTTATAAATAGTGTAACTAACACGACTTTCTTTTATATATATAGATAAAATGTAATGCAAATTGTTGAAAAAACCTGGTACAAATAAGGAGAACCTTATGGATTTATCTGTTAATATACAGCCAGAGTAACTTCATTGTATATTTCGTGGGCTGATCATTCAAATGGGCCAATCGAGATCTGCCCAAGAATATCGCGATAAATGATAAATGATATTTATTTCTGTAAATAGATCTTTTGAAGACACTTTTACAAGTCAATGTTTTACATTTTTTTGAACTAGATGGCGCCGGCATTTCCTAACTGACGACCTCTGAGAAGAAACACCGAAACAAACTCAGAGAATCATGGTCTCTTTTTTAATAAAAGAGATAAAAGATGAAATATGAAAATCGTTTAGTTAAGGTTACATTTTTCCGAAATTGATATTTTAAAATGGTCACAGACTAGTCTACCAGCTTCCGGTATTCATTTACATCGTAAAAGATCCGAAACGTCTGTAATTAAAATATATAAATACAACGCAATAAAGTAATTGTGTATTTTTTAAATAATATTTAGTAATGTGCTTCACTACAGACTGCCATTCGTGATCATCTATAATTGGCTTTAGGTTTCGTGTACATATTGTTATTATATGTTTAGGCTGTTGGGTTTCCAATAAAAATAAAAACTATTGAGTATCATACAGGAACTCCCCATAGGTCAATCTACTCATAACATAGACAAACTGTGTAATTTTTTTGCATTTTTCATGCTAAGATTACAAAGCATTTTAGTGAAGGAAAAATTCGACTGCATTCGAACCTGCGTCTTCTGGTTAAATACACCAGACGCGACCACGACCTGTGGGATCCCGGGTGGTTTATTGGTCATAGTGTCTGGTGTATTTAACTGGTGTTATTCAGATTACAAGAACGCAAGGACTAATCTCCCGATTGTCTTAGCTCTAAAGGTATACACGGAAAATACATTTTTTTTCAATTGAATCTTGCAAATTAGATTATGATGGACGAGTAACTCTTTCATTCTTCTAAGAGTATTATTTATTCAATGTTGCGAGTGTCGTTCATGTTATAATGTTTCAAAAAAATCCAAAAATACGTGTAAAGTACCTTAGCTAGCTTATTTTGACACAATTTTATCCTCAGTTCTTAGTTTTTTATATAGTCAAGGCAGAAAAAGAAGCATTTTTTTAATTCCTGGTAGCTTGAGAGCCGATTGGTCTGATGTTAAGCGACACTGGTGATTTAAAGACGCCCAGATTATGTCTATAGGCGAAAACCCACTCGGGTTCGGCGGTACGCGTGATAAGAATGGACTTCAAGAATTCGACTCGCTTGAAGATAACCTTAAATCGCAGCCTTTGGATGTTCATGGCTATATTAAAGGTAATTCCAATATACTATATCTATCTAGCCCGTAATGTCGCACCGCAGGGCAAAGGCACTTCTCTGCTAAAAAGGCCGAGTCCTTTCAGAAGCAGACCAGCACTTCACCCTCGATCTTCCACTTAGTCTGCCGTTGTGTGGCCTACCATTTAATAGATACTGGCGCCAGTGGATCCAAAAGCTAGTGGTTCTTTAAGCACACCTTTTGTTTATTTAGCACACAGAAATTTTTATACATCTAAAGAAGTAAAAGCAACTCACCTGTCCATATCGTGACGAGGCTAAATGCACATTCCTGTTCTTAAGCGAGAAGTCCGGCCTCTTCCCCAGCCCATAGTTGCTTTTGTTCTGTGATATGAATTTCTTTGGTCTATCCAGTCTTTCCGTGGAGCCCGTCTCATTGTCCTCTTCGGTCGGTCTTTTCGAAGTAGACGGGATGCCTCTGTACGCCCCCCTTGTGCCCCTGATCGTCTTCTCCGGGGATTTGTCCTGCTTCCTCGTTATCAGGTTGTCCTTCCTTTGTTTATTGTTTCTCAAGGTCACATTTGACGCCATATTGTCCATAATGGTCCATCAAATGCTTCGGGTGACCTTATCAAAAGCTTATAGTAATGGTTATCATAATTCTTGTGATTAATTCAATAATTAAACGATTAAATAATTGAATAAATAGTGATTAAGGCTTCAGCGATAGCATTTAACATAAATTGATATAGTTTTTTGCGTATATGAGAGTATATAATAATAATTACTTGGAAAAAATAACAGTTATAATGGATTACACTAATTAATTAATATAAATAAATAGCTAATTCCGTCTTTTATTTCTCTCTCGCTTGGTTGGCATCTTCCGCTGGGTACCACTCTGAACTGTCTTTATTACTAAGTGCAAAATAATTATATATCTAATAAAAAAATTAACAGTCTTCAGGAAGATTTTGGAAAGTTTTCTTGCAGGATTTTTTAGATGTTATCTGAAACAATGGAAGCAAAATTTTAACAGAGTACAATTAAAATAAATCTCTACTCTGTTGTGGTCGCTAGTTAAAAAATAATTAATCGAATCATCCTTCTGCACCGGTCCCAGCGTCATGTCCCTTTCTTCCATTCATTCTTGCATTTTACATTCTTGAACTTTACATTCACTCCGGTTTCATAATCACCCTTTTTTGTGACGGGATTGGAAATGCTTTATGCAATATCCAGCACTCCGGGGAGAGCGGTGGGGTGTGTCGGACTCCGCTCTGAAAAGAGCGATCTACCGACTGAAACCAACCTCGGCGGTTCGCGTCACCACTTTGGTGCCGGGCCTACGGGAGCGCTGTAGCATTCGTCCGCAGGCCCGACAGAGGCGGGCCGCCGTTTGCGGCCCCCTACGCGTAAGGGGAGGCAGACGTAGACGTTCACCCTCCCCTTCTTCTACCGATCCGCTGAGCGGGGCGCCGAAACTGCAAACCGCGACTAAAACCAACCTCGGCAAACCAACTTTGGTACCGGGCCAACGGGACCGCTGTAGCATTCGTCCGCGGACCCGGCAGTTTCATAATCACACATAATCCAACATCAAACCCTCCTACATCCATTCACATTAATAGTCATCATTCAATCATCATTATATTCAAAACATAGTAATGTCATAATCAAAAAGCAGTGATAGCCTAGTCATACGATCATTGCACTGCCAAGTCAAAGGTCTCCAGTACAAATTCAAGGCACCTCTGACTTTTTAAGTCATGTGCGAATTAATAGTTATTATCACGCGCTTAAACGGTGAAAGAAAACATTGTGAGGATATCTTCATGCCTGAGATTTTCTGTACGGCATGTGCAGTCATGCCAGCGTGATGGACTATAGCCTAATCCCTTTCACTGTGGGAGTAGACCTGTGCCCAGCAGTAGGACAATATAGAAAGAAAGAAAGAAATAAATAAAGTTTATTTGACACAGTCAAGGCACATTTACTAGAGAAAACAAAAAATAATATTAAAATACAGAAAAGACTAAATTATTGTGCCTCACGGCTGTGGCAAATAGGCCCCGTTCAGCATATGCCAGGCAGCTAGTGCCTGGCGCTGATTTTCAACTGAGCCTCAATATCTGAGGCGTCCCGGATGCAAACAAGTTTTAATAGCGTGTATGAGTTTTGATATAATGGGTTGATTATGTATGTTATGTATGTAATGTCACACAGTCCACAGAAATCTTATAAAGGCGAGGCGATATTTTAAAACAATCACTGCTATTTCAATGATCAATCATCTCCAAAATCTCTACTCCCTAGATAGTAAGTTAAAAATGTATTCTCTCATAGTGATACACACATACATTTATGACGTCACCTGTACGTTATCAGCTCATCACACGCTATCGGCAAAATCAGTGTCCTACAAGATAATAAACACAATATGTGTAACAAATGTTTATTTACCCGCACGAAGTAATGTCGGGCCCAGACATGCGTATAACGTACTGCGAGCATAAAAAACATTTGTCAAGTGAAAATGAAAAGCGAGAAAATAGCATCAAGTTCCATTAAAAATTAAACAATTACTTAGTTTATTTATTTTACGGTACTAAAACAACTAGCATCCCTACTATAATATTATAAATGCGAAAGTAACTCTGTCTGTCTGTCTGTTACGCTTTCCCGCTTAAACCTCTCAACCGATTTTGATGAAAATTGGCACAGACAATCTTTAGACCCTGAGAAAGGACATAGGCTACCTATCATCACGCTACGCGGACGAAGTCGCGGGCAGAAGCTAGTTATTTTATAAACATAGAAATCTCAAGTAAATCGTAAGTTTGAGTCAAAATATTGTGGGAGGACCATGCTTCGGCATCGGCACGAATGGGCCGGCCTCGACCGGAGTGATACCACAGTCTCACAGAAAACCGGTGTGAAACAACGCTTACGTTGTTTTTTTATTCCTGAAAGGATTACGCTTAACCGCATTTTGGCCTGATGTTAAGCGACACTGCGATCTGCCGGAGGCCCAAACCGTTTTAAAAGGTAGGCAACGCACGCAGAAACTCCTCAGGTGTTGCGAGTGGCCATGGGCAGCGGAATCACTTGCCATCAGGCGAAAATACAAAAAAAACTTGCACAAAGCACATTTTATTAAAATACCAGCTGACCCGGCGAACTTCGTACCGCTTATCAGTCGATTCTGAAACTAACGTCACTCAATTGTTTTGCCTTCCCGGAACCCTTCAAATAACACTTAACTTTATGGTATGGTATTAAAGTTCAAATTGACTTTTAAGTATTATTACGAATCTTTTGTATGGGAATATAGAAAAGTGTAGTTTTCAGGCTATTTTTTAAATTTGTCTCTCCGTAAGAACCACCCTCGTACTTTAAGGAATATTATAAAAAAATAATTAGCGAAATCGGTTCAGCTGCTCTCGAGATTTGCGCTTAGCAACACATTTGGCGATTCATTTTTATATTATAGATTTTGCAAACAAAATGGAACTTAGCATCAGTAGCATTAATATTACTTAATGAATTAATAGATATTCACTGACCTACACATTCTAATATAACCGCGAATGTCTAGAACCACCATATTAATGCATTAGGTAAAATTAATACCTGCTGATAAAGACTAATAAGAAGTAACTGATTAATTTTCCATTGTTTATACCCTTATCTGAAGAATGTGATCACAGATTGTAAAATTTTAACAATCTAGTTTTTCACAATCTCATGGGAATTCCCTGAAACCCTGTCTTTGTACTTCCTTTCATTACTCCCTTTATATGAAAGGAAGTTTTATTCAAAACTTCATAGGAGTTTTCTTAATTAGATGTGTACTTTGCTTGGCAAAAAGTTCTATGTAATTGTTACGAAAAACATAGTTAAATCTAATTCATTTCATTATAGTTAATAACTTTGAAGCAACAGCAACAATGGGAGTATCTGCACACAATGCAGGATCTACTAATAAGAACCAATGCATGTGTATGACAAGATGCATGAATGTGGACAAAGGAAGAGTATGCAACCTTGCTGTAACATACTATAACACTGCCTAAGATCATATTTTTCTATCATAAAAATGTATATGTCAAATATAATAAATTTAATGGCCTGCAGGAGTGCAGTTTCCCCAGAGGCTTGATAGCTTGAAACCTTCCTCATCACTCTATTAGTGAAAACTGCATGAAATTTGTCCAGTAATTTCTCATTTTATCGCGACAGCAGACTGACAGACAGATGTGGAGGACGACTTAATTTTATAATATGGAAAAAAGTGGCAAAATGTTTCAGACACAAAAACAATGTCAAAAGGATGCAAAAGGTACTAAATGATAGACTGTTTCTGGTTGACATGAGGATTTCCCATGACCTTATATACAGGGTTAATTGGAAAGTGATATCAACAAGGATACAGTACTAATGATAACTGACAACTTTAATTTTACATCGTTTTGAACTTTTTTTTTTTTTTAAAAAAAAAGCTTACTAGCAATGTGGATTGCATGTTACTAGTATTCTTGTTAACCCCTTGTGCTTAGCTAAAATGCAGGTGCAATGTAGTGCAATGGGTGGGTTTCGAACTGGCAACCACATGATTGCAAGCCCTAGCCATTAGGCTACCGCTGCTTAACTAACCAAAGAGAAATCATACTGTGACATTTGCATGGCAATTGGGATGATGATAATTAATCCCTTTCCAGTCCTGAAACCGACATAGCTGTGACAGTATGACTATTATTACTAGGTTTAACATAGAAAGTAAAAGTGTTAAAAGCCTCAACAGGAAATAGATGTCTGCTTAGATCATGAAAATGGCACAGTGGCTAGCAATTAGCTTCTGTTGGTATTGGGTTGTATGACCTGCTAACAGTTGTTCCATACAAAGATTGTACAATAAAGGAGAAAATACTAGTATGGGCCAACCTTTTTCTTTTAAGAAAAAAAAACAAAATTGTGTGAAGACACTTCACCCAGGTGCAAATTAATGACCTTTGATATTAGTTTAAGATGATGAAGCACACTACATTCACAGTGAATGTGGCATGATGAACAACAATCAGTTTTATCTTCTCACTAACCCATAATGATCAGTGACACATGAATCACAATATCAGTTAACAAAGGATATTGTAATCATATTATCACGGATATTTCATGGCCTAAGATTAACAGGTCAGAATAACACACTGCGAACCAGAACAATGATTGGATGAATAGTCATATAATAAGGAAGCCACAAACATTTGATAGTATCAATGTCAGTGAAACATATCACTAACATACAACATATACCTTACAACATGTATCTATACATATCATAGTAATGATTTCTTATTTGATTCATTCAATTATTTCACAAATAATACTGCAAGCAAACTTGACAGGTTACACTGATTATGTTATTTACAAAACGGTGTACGAACATGCTGTATTGTTTACAGCGCAATGATTGCACGATCGTTTGTGACGATGCGAAAACGGGCGGCAGCGACGGTGGGGACGCATGACACACTCCCAGTCACCACCTTCCCACTTCATGACTCACTTGACGACAAAAAACTATGCAAACGACATTATAATAACGAAAACTAGGTGCCGGCATGAAAAAACACACACATCACACGAATTTCAGACACTCGGTAACTCCACATACCACATTGTAATACATACATTCCGACACATTAGACACCAGTATCGCGACGAGTTTTATTACAGGTAGCACTAAAATCTGCAGACAGCGGCCGTTCTAATGCAGTAAATGGCGCATAGCTGAATCAAGCTGAATAAATAGAATAAAAAACTGTAATGACAGCACGTCAAGCTCACTAAACTAATTTCCAGTTGATATTATCAGTTTTATACCTCGGTATTGGCATCTTCTGGCGAGTGAACATTTTTTAACGACACTGAAACGTTACTTTAGCTAAATTGATATTGGATTCTATAAATACTTACAAATAAAAATCTGGAATCACACCATTGTTTTTTCTTCTGCACAATCAGTAATCGATGTTGCTATACTAGAAAAAAAATATTACCGTGAAAAGTGGGTCATCATCGATCACTTGCATTTCTTCTTTCACTTTCCCTTCAAAAAGCTTTTTGTCAGTCAGACGATTAATTATTAATATAATACTGATGTAAAAGATTTATTAGGTACTGTTTTTTCTGGTATTTCCCGTTAAAATAAATATTTGACCACACATTATGTATATAAGCGTCAAAATTATGTTAAAATAAGTTACGCAGATCTCTTAAGAATTCCACAAAACGATCTTATTACAGTCATTAGTCACACTACTTGAGATGAATTTAATTATAGCATGTTTTATCTCGGTTGAACATTATAATTGAATTAGCTCAGTGGTGAAAATTGTATATCGTACTAAATTTGTATTTTTATATTTTGCCTGGTCACCCAGACAAACATTTATAATTCCTGGGATCCTTGGCGGGAAATCGAATTGCGCGGTTGTTTAAAAATTTCTCCTAAGTATAAATTTGTAAATTTTGTATTTATTTGTTAAATAGTTAATTCCTATCTAAATATAAATAGTAAAATGGGAACGGAAAGCGATGGGGGCGATGCTCCCATCGATAAAGAACCTAAAAAGCGAAAATTGGCTTCCATGGATTCGACACAGTATGCAGCTTACAAAGTCTTCATGAAACCAAATTACAAGAGACAATTTCCCGAATGCCATAGTGGTGATTGTGTAGTCTATGTAGAAGCATCAGATAATGAAAAACTGGGAAACAAAAACCCAATTGGACTTACTAAATTATTTACTGAGAATGTAAAAGGAATCATAGGTGTACATCGCGTGAACGCCTACAAAGTTGGAATAACTTTTAAAAAACCGGCACCGGCGAATAGCTTTCTCAAAATGGACCATTTCTTAGGAAAAAATAAATTAAAAGCCTTCGTTCCTGCACACATAACGGAAACAACAGGCGTTATCCGTTATGTTCCGAAAACCATGTCTAATGAAGAAGTCTACAAAAACATACAAAGTGATGTTGAAGTCATCTCTATCAAAAGATTTATGAGGAAAGTTGATGGAAAACTTACGCCATTGGGTACCATAGCAGTTACATTTGCCGCAACGGCTTTGCCACAGTACGCATATATTCAGATGTTTAGGTACCCTGTACATATTTATATACCTCCTTTGCTACAATGCTATAAATGCCTAAAATATAACCACTCCGCGAGAGCTTGCCGTGGTGAGCAAATGTGCTCTTCTTGTGCTGGTCGGCACTCATACAAAGAATGTGATGTTGAGGAAATTATTTGTATAAACTGCAGTGGCAATCACCTAGCAATTTCAAGGGATTGCCCCATCAAGAAACAGAAAATGGAAGAAAAGAAGAAGAAGTTCCTCAATCGAAACCAGTCGTATGCCAGTGTGGTGAGTACACCTCCTCCAACTATGTCCGATACAAATGTTTTCCCAGCTCTCAAAAAAACAACTGAAAGGATTTTGGGTGAGAACTCAAAGTCATTAGCTGAAGAAATTGTAAATAATGATATAATTATAAATGCCATCGTAAAATCATTAATTAGTCTAGGTAATAATAAAGATAATGTTCCAATAACAAATAAAAGAATAAAAGACATGTTATTAACAAATTTAATAATTAATTGATGGATACATTTTTAAATATAGCACAATTCAATGTACAAAGCTTACAGAGTAAGAAGGCCTTATTAAACACATTTCTCTCGGAACAAAAAATAGATATATGCCTGTTGAATGAGACTTGGCTTAAAAGTAGTAGTGTAATCCCTCATTTTACATCATACAACTTTATATACAAAAATTCTGTTAATGCACACAATGGAGTAGGCTTTTTGATAAAACAAAATTTAGCTTATAATGTAATAGAAACAACTTTTTATGAGTCAGTCCAAAATATATGTATTTCTATAGAAACATCCATGGGTAGATTGCATATTTTATGTGTGTATTGTCCTCCCAATAGCAACAGATTTGATACAAATAAAATGAGAAAGGTGCTTCTAGAAATTCCCAAGCCATGTCTTATCATGGGTGATTTTAATGTACACCATATATTTTTTGGATGTAATACAAACAATAATAGAGGTAATGGTCTATATAATCTTATTGATGAATTTGACATGTGCATTTTAAATGATGGTAGGGCTACCACTGTACCATACCCAAACAGGAATGCATCAGCTATTGATCTAGCTCTGGTTAGTGCAGCAATAGCTCCTCTTTGTGAATGGCAGGTTCATGACGATCCTATGGGCAGTTATCACTACCCAACCCAGGTAGTTTTAAATGTAAAGCCATCAACATATGAAGTCCGGCCTGTGGAAGAAAAATATATTTATAGTAAAGCAGATTGGACTAAATATTATAAATTATCAGAAACCTGTTTCTCACATTTAGACATAGATAATATGGAACCTATTAATCTGTATGATAATTTTGTAAATACTTTACATGATTTAAGAATTAATACAGTTCCAAAACAGAAATCAAACCATACTATACAAACTTTAAGAAAACCTGCTCCTTGGTGGAACCAAACATGTAATGAGGCAGTTCAAAAATCTAAGGAAGCTCTGTTAACTTATAGAACATCACCAAGTATCCCAAACTTCATAAAATACAAAAAGCTTGATGCTCAAAAGAAAAGAACATTAAAAGAGGAGAATATCAATTCATGGCATGAATTATGCAGTAGTTTTAATAGAATGACACCTATTGCAAGAATATGGGGTTATATTAAAAAGTTTAAACGGATAGGCTCTTCCTCTAACAAATATTTAAATGATGATTGGGTACCTGAATTCTTAGAAAGTTTATCTGACTCATCACTATTGAATGAAAATAATATAGATGATATTTTAAAAGAGTCTGTTGAATCTGAGACTAACTGCTTTCTTAATAATCCATTAACAATAAATGAATTACACATAGCACTTAAGAGTAGAAAAGATACAACACCAGGTCTGGATAACATACCATACATCTTAATTAAAAAGTTACATCCTAATGCCTTACAAATTTTGTTAAGTATCTATAATAAACTTTGGAATAGTACACTTATACCAGAATCATGGAAAACTCAATGTGTCATTCCAATTTTAAAGCCCAATAAATCTGTAAATAGTCCTTCATCCTATAGACCTATATCTCTATCATCTTGCTTAGGTAAGCTATTTGAAAACATGCTTAAGTTACGTTTGGATTACTTTGCTGAATCTCAAGACAAGTTACCAGATATACAGTATGGATTCAGAAAGGGCAGAAGTTGCTCTGAAAGCTTTGTATCACTCATATCAGACCTTAAAAAGGCTAAACTCAGTCATTCTAATGTCATATGTGTTTTTTTAGATGTCAAAGGTGCTTTTGATAATGTTAATATTGAATGCCTAATTCGTGTTTTACATGAATTGGGCTTACCAAGTAAGATCTTAAATTGGATTTTTAAATTTTTGTACCAGAGAACTTTGTATGTTAAATTTAATAATAAACTACATGGCCCTAGGCTGGTTAGTAAAGGCACAATGCAGGGAGCAACACTTTCACCACTGTTGTATAATTTCTATACATCTCAGATTCTTAAATATGTGAATACTTCTCAAGTTAAAATATTACAATTTGCTGATGACTTGCTTTTATACACAATAAATCAAAATTTAAATATGGGTGTTAACAATATGAATACTGCATTGGCTCAGTTACAATATTATTATAGTAATACTTTAAAACTAGATATAAGTCCTGAAAAAAGTTCAGTGTTATTATTTAGTAAAGATTCATTGGCACAGTCCACTATAAATATTGTATATAATAACAATGTGATCCCTATTGTTAATCATCATAAATTTTTAGGCATTATAATAGATGATAAACTAAAATTTGATAAACACATTGACTACATCTGTCAAAACGCCATGAAGAGCATTAATGTCCTTAGGAGTTTAGCAGGAACTTTTTGGGGTTCTGACCCAAAAACACTAAGCATGTTGTATAAAAGCATAGTCAGAAGCCATTTCGATTATAGTTGCTTAGCTTATATGAATGCAACTACTACTTTGTTAAGAAAACTGGATGTGATACAAAATATGGCTTTAAGAATAATTAGTGGAGCAATGCGCACCACCCCTATAAATTCTATGGAAATTGAAAATGTTATACCTCCTTTATCCCTGCGACGTTTACAGCTGGCTGAGAGATTCTGTCTCAAAGAGTTATCCTGGAGTAATGGTACAGTTCTTGATAATATTAACTATCCTCAAGAGGTGACACAATCAGCTGTAACATCCTTCATCTCAGCAAAAACTTTAATATCTGGTTCACTGCCTGAAATTTCAACCATTCTGGTTAAAGTAAAGAACCTGACAAGAGACATGTACATCAAAAATAAGTGGCCAATATATGAGTTCCCTTATAATAATTTACTAGCTTATTTTGATATCAAGTGTTTTTTAGATACTGTTAAAAATAAATATGAATTCTTAGAATTTTTGAGTGATAAATCACATTTTTATATCATTTACACAGATGGATCCAAAACAGATGATTATGTTAAAGCAGCTTATTATGACCCACAAAGAAGAGTAACCAAATGCTTTAAAATGCCAAATAATTGTAGTATATTCACTGCAGAAGGTTGGGCTATACTAGCTGCTTTAACATATGTAAATAGTATTGTAAATACCAATGAACATAGTGTAAGCAAAAATGTAAATAATATATTAATTGTAAGTGATTCTATGAGTGTTTTATCTAGTTTATGTAATTGTAACCTCAGTTATAAACAAAATTATATTGTACATAAAATTAAGTACACTCTTCAAAAGTTGGGAAAACATGTAGAATTTTTGTGGGTTCCATCTCACAGTGGCATAGCTGGTAATGAGGTTGTAGATCTGGCGACTCGTCAGGATCACGACGAGGATCTTACCGAAACTTTCCAGGTCCCTTTCACAGATTATTATCACCAATTTAAAATATTATTTATGAAGACATGGAAGGATTATTGGGACGCAACGACAGAAAATAAAGGAAAATGGTATGCAGAAATACAGCAAGACTTACCAACAATGCCGTGGTACAACAAATTCAAATACTCCAGCAGAAAGTTCATAACTGTCATTAATCGCTTGCGTTTTGGTCATTGTTTAGTCCCAGCACATCTCTACAGGATGAGAATTATCAGTGAAAGCAAGTGTACTTATTGCTCAGAGTCAGAGAAAATTGCGGATATAAAACACGTTATATTTGAATGTGAATCGTTTGCCTTACAAAGACTAATACTTGTCAGTGAAATTAGTGACATTGCAGAACAAAACTCTCTATGTGTTCCCCGCCACGTTCAGGAATTACTTTCCAAAACTGTTTACTTTAATCCATTATTTAGATATATATTGAATACTATAGAAAAAATTTAATTGTTTCAGGGTTAATTGAATTGTTTTTTTTTTTTTTCTTCTGTTATTTATTTTTATGTTTAGACGCTTAATTTTTTAGTAGTTTATATAATTTCATTGTCACTCAGTGTACTTAACTCTTATTCAGAGCGGTATAAAAACAAAAACTATGTAGTAGTAGTATGTTTAGTGATTGCGACTGAAGGACATGTATCCATGGTCATGAATAAAGATTATTAAAAAAAAAAAAAAAAAATAATTTATAATTCCTTTATAAGCATATCAATATCATTGAGATTTATAAAATAATAAAAGTATCAAGATTAGACTAGGACTAGATTGTCAAGATTTAGACCTACCTAAATGATAAAACGAAACTCCATAATTACATAGCCTATGAAATTTATTAAAGATCATACACTATAGACCAGTTAGTGCTAAACCAATATGACACCAATATGACACTAAAGTAAATAATGCATTTGTAGTCAAACATTCCTTAAAAAGGAACGGTGTTACTATTCGTTCAGAAACAAAATATTTTATGAAAATGAAAATGTTAATTTTATTTGTAATCAATATTTTATCATTTTAATCATTACTAGTTTTCCGTAAATTTTCATTATTCTGGTTCATAATAATTGAGATGAAAAATTTATCTACAATCTTTTGTGGAAATGAAATAATTTGATAAGGTTCTGTTTTTAGACTGAAGATTGTGATGTCGATTGTGTACATGGCATAAATTCAATTTGTGTAATTTTTACGTGAACTATGATGTGATTAAGTGAATAAACAGCAAAAAATTAAATAATGGCTTTCGTAAGCGCCGTAACCGGCGATGACTCCACGAAGAAATTCATGGAAGTTCTTCAAAATGATTTCAAGACATTGAGTTTGGAGACCAAGAAGAAGTATCCTCAGATAAGAGAGGTATTTATCGTTTATCTGTTAATATTAATATTAAAAGCATAGTTAAAACTCTACACAACACACGCAACAACAATTAGAGCCAGTACAAGGCCGAAAAACTTAGCTACTGAACTAATAAGTTTCAATGTATCACTGAAGTATTTCATTGAAAGAAATAATTTATCCATATAATTAATCCGGCCGGTATTTAATTTATATTCACTATCTACAACTTCACTATTGGCACAGATAAATAACAGATAGGCACCATTTCAATCTATTGTAAAACATTTTTATGACTATTTTATTTATGGGTGGAGTTATGGATAAAGTGGATAGCTTCAGCTATATTTTTAAGTACCTAATATGTACAGTTGATAAGACTGCAAGGTATACAGGGTGTGAACAACATCTGTGTAACACACATTGCATTAACCAGAAAAGCCACAAAAAGGTTTGCTATGTAGGCAGCTAACAACACTTGCATTTTGATACATTTCATGATCATTATTAGACAATCTTTGTCACATCTTTCATCTGCCTCTTTTGTAAATGGTACATAAAATACAATTCAACTCTTTACTCATCTTTGATCAATCAAAACACTCATTTTGAGAAAAAATAAATATATTAATCTTATGTAGGGATATCTATTTTGGATAGTCAATGGCCCTGTTACATAAGTATACAGGTCAATCTACACATCAATTTCTATAATAAGTACCCAGAATCCTCATCATCCAATATTATCATCTATCATTATCATCCTCCTGCCCTTATCCGAAGATTAGTGCAGTATGTCTTTCTTTTCCATATATCTCTATCGGCCGTCATCTCATCATACACTTCCTTTGTAGCCATACATCTGTATCACAGTCCATCCATCTTTTCTTTGATCTCCCCCTACCCTTGTATTCACCCATGTTTCAGCTTAGTACCTTTCTCGTAACATGCTCTTTACTCCTGTACAATGACACAGTTACTGCACAACTTTTCCATAACACATGTTTGGGAAAACTTCTTAGAAATATATCTAGTGTATTTTAAGAAGATACTTTAAGAAATCAAAAATTCATCTATCTTAATACACTTAAAAAATTCTAGAATAAATATCTTTTTGTATTTTATTTTAGCATTTTCCATGCATCATACGATATTGAACTAACTGCAAAGTAAGTCATGTTGATTGAGAAGCAAAGAATCTTGCTTTTCAATAGTTCTCACTGACATCACCTGTAAGAAGTAAATTAAAAAATGTGTGTGCAATTTTCGACATGGCAGGTGGAACTCGCGGGGTCTTAGCGTTCATAGCATCTGGTGTATCTAACCAGAAGACGCAGGTTCGAATCTTGCCCGCAAGTCGAGTTTTTCCTTCACTAAAATAACTAAGATAAATATTCTAATATCCCATATTACTTAATCATCATATCATTGTATAACCCCATCAACATAACATTTTTATTTCAGGCCTGTGATGAAGCCATAGAGAAGCTGTCATTAGCATCAAATAACCCTCAAGCTTCTTTGTTTGGAGTGGTCAATCAGATATTATATCCTTTGGTACAGGGCTGTGAATCCAAAGACCTTAAAATTATAAAGGTAAGTAGAACACAGGGGTTTGATATTTTTCAAATTTAGAACATATCATCACATTTTATTTTTCTCAAAGGGTTAGGCAGTGGTTAACTAGTATACACCCACAGTTCACTGTTAAGTTGTACGTAAGCAGAGTATGGTTCACAATCTTTCAATGGTTTATAATCTCATGAGATAGATTAAACTAATGGTATTTATAAATCAACAGTGACATACATTCAATATACATGAGAGCATGCGAAAATACGCGCTTTGTCATGGAGTTGCGGGAAATAGCCCGCTATACCATACCATACCATACCAATAAACATGAGACATGTGATCTCATGGTAATGGAAAAATAATACAGTTGCTCTAGGAAAGTAAGGATTTCAGTCAAGTGATAAAAGAGGGTCCGGACTATATTTTTTTATGAGTTACACAGAGTAACTCAACTGGATTAACATAATATACAGTAAATGATAAATTCTATTTATTTCTGTAAATAGATCTTATAAAGACACTTTTACAAGTCATTTTACGTTTTTTTTACTAGAAATTCCAGAACAACTGCCTGTATGTAGGTCATACAAATATAGGAAAGAACTTAGCATGTGTTTCTTTGTCAGTCTAGTAGACTAATTTATCAAGTACCTAACTAATTAGAAGTACAATAGACAATTAATTGTTATCGCGCGGCAGTGCACTTGTTACGAATGAGTCAAAAATCAACTAATAGTTATAAAAAGCTTTTGTCTAATTGTTAACTCTTTATGTGATGAGTTGATGACTAATTAAATCTATAACATAATAAAATTATTAATTAGAAAAGGTAATACTTTAACATTATTATGTTGTAGTTTTTATTCGTCTTCTTGTGGTGCATCTCCCAAAAGCTTCATTCATACTAGTTTCGAGTTGAAGCGCCTCGAACTCGAACCTCGAATTGATTCATTTCACATTGACCACAAATTTTTATCGAGGCAAAAAAACAACACGCCTTTACGCGCGTTTTTTTTTAAGCGGTGGTAGTCTAATGGCTAGGGCGTCGGATCATGTGGTTGCCGGTTCGAAACCCACCCATTGCACTAGCACTACCGACGTGAACCCACTCGGTAACACAAGCATTTAGCTTAGCACGAGGGGTTAACAAGAATACTAGTAATGTGCGACCCACATTACTAGTAAGCTTTTTTTAAAAAAAAAAAACAAAACAAAAAACACATGTACTAATACCGATACCACATACTTACGACCTGACTTGACTGCACTAGTATGACCTTGACCTTATTAAAGTTTTTTTCACATACACATAATTAATTGCACACCAAAACCACAGCTAGGTTAATTTACCACTAAGGTGGCAAACAAGCATATGGCCCGCCTGAAGGTAAGCGGTTACCGCGGCCTATGGATGCTTGCAACACCAGGGGTAACCTTCGCGCGTAGTGTGCAAGGGGTAGTTCTTCATCAAGCAATCAAGACCATCTCTTCCAGACAACCTTTGAATGGACTGGAAGGAAGCAAACACAGTCACAATAGATTGACATATCTGCTTGCCAGATTGACACAAGATCTATCTTCATCTTTCAGTTCTGCCTGGGCACTATCCAGCGCCTTATTGCCCAGCAAGGCATAGATGCTAAAGGAGCCAGACATGTTGTTGACTGCCTCTACAACCTTGGACAAGCAGGAGTCCTGGAACTGAAGCTGCTGCAGACAGCTGCTCTGCTGATGACCACATCGGACCTGGTGCATGGAGATACATTGGCTAGGGTAAGTGGGAATGGAGTAGTTGTATGGTATTCAGATGTCAGGGTCGGAGCGAATCCAATGGCCGTGACTCTAGCATATTGAATATATCAGATTGAATAGATCAGCATACCCTGCCGCGTCCCCAGACGATCCAAAGGATTTTATGTACTACTAGCTTCTTCCCGCGACTTCGTTTCCGTGGACTTCAGAAGTGGGTCCGACATAGACTCTAATCTTTCTTTGTGCCAAATTTTATCCAGATCCGTTCAGCCGTTCTGGCGTGAAAGAGTAACAAACATCCATGCATCCTCACAAACTCTCGCGTTTATAATTAAAAAAAAAACCGATTAATTACCTAATCTGTCAAATTACTTGGTTCGCTTTAGTCACTAAAATACATCACTCAAAAGGCGTCGTATGACCTTCAATCGACCTTTTCTCGACGTCGTCTCGTTATGTCGAGATTCGCGATAAAATGACGCATAACAATAATACCTCTTGACCTGGAAATAGAAACGAGGACCTCGGGCAACAGCCGCGCTTATTAACTAATAAACTAGGCTAGGCAATTTAATTAAGGTAAAATTATGGATGGCCTTGAGATTTTATCTTGCTTACTTTCCTAGCTAGACGAATTTCAATTAAATTAATTAATATATTACATCCGTAATAGTATTTAAATATGTAAATTCTTTTGTGTTTGTTATTTACGCGTAACTTTGTAGTAAATTTCACCATGGGAAATATATATTCATATTTCATCCTTCTGCACGAATGGGCCGGCTCGACCGGAGTGATACCACGACCTTACCGAAAACCGGCGTGAAACAACACTTACGTGGTTTCGCTGAGTGAATGAGGATACTGGAGATCCCAACTCCAAACTTTTAAAAGGCGAACAACGCACTTGCGATTCCTCTGGTATTGCGGGTGTCCATGGGCGGCGGTTATCGCTTACCATCAGGTGATCCGTCTGTACGTACTTATGCTCCCCTATCCCATAAAAAAACCTCCTCCGAGGTACAATCTATCTCTGCATCAAATTCACCAAAATTGATTCAGGAGTTTAGGCGTGAAAAAGTAAGAAACAGACAGAGTTACTTTCGCATTTATAATATTAGCATGGATAAGACAGCCCGGAAAAAAGATAAATCAGATTGTAAAGCATATCTGAAAAATCTACATTTATATAAGTGCAGAACTAAGTTCAAATATATTATTAGATCCAAGATTAGATTAACGAAGTAAAACAATTGCTGTTAACAATATCACTTAATTAAGCTTAGAGTTAAAGTTAACGTTAAAAAGTAAAGATATCTGTTATTAATCTGTTGAAGTTTATAAATATTTTTTTCTTAAAATGTCATTTAGAAATGAAGGAGATAGGATTTATGGGGTAAGGGAATTTTCTGTAATTGCCTCATTAGCTTAGTGAATTTAGGCGCCACGCTCGAGGTCCTGGGTTCAAATCCTAGGTCAAGGAAAATATTATTGGGTTTTTCTATAAAATTCTTAGAAGCTCGGAGTTTGTATTTGAGCCTGGTTAATGGCCATATAATCGCCATCTATCACTTGGGACCTAAATATAACGGCCCACTGTGGGTGTACATTAGCACACCTCTACCTAACCTGTAATGTGCTCTTATCCCAATCCCAATCTGTTAAAATGAAGTATTGCGAAACTTATAAATCCTTCCGTATGGTTCCCAAAAATATTAAATTATGCATAGAAGACCATCTTTCGACTACCGTTATAAATGATATTTACTTCTGTAAATAGATCTTTTTACAAGACACCTTTACAAGTCAATTTTTTTAACTAGATGGCGCCGGCATTTCTTATCTGACATCCTCTGAGAAGAAACGCCGAAACCAACTCAGACAGTAGGTAGTAGTAGTATTATAAGATAATAGCTTCTGCCCGCGGCTTCGCTCACTTGAAGTTCTAAAACCAACAGTGATGATCTCTTCTGTGTATGGGTCTCTATACATTAGATAGGTCAAGCTGTATCTCAGGTTCCGTTTAATTATTTGAGATAAGAAGTATACCAGTTTTTAAGTTGGAGCACATACTTTCTAACAGTGATAACAAAATTATAATCTATTCAGTAGTTTTTGCGCCAACCCGTAACAAACAGAGAATATCATATTTTTTGGTTCAGAGACGTTTATATACCCTAACTATTTTTTTTAATATCTTCAATGTACAGACGCAGCTTTTTTACAATTTTATAATAGTAGAGAAGTGTGTTACGATGTACGGCAATATCTGGCCTTTTGAAAAAAAGAGCCAGCAGCCTTGACCTGTCCTAACTGACTAAACTGAAATAATAATTATGTTCTCTTCACTAGACGATGGTGATGTGCATGCGCATGGTGTCGCCATCGGAGAGCCGTGACGTCAGCACCAGCCATGCGGCCGCCGCCACCGTCCGACAGCTCGTCGCGTTGGTATTCGAGAGAGCCCTCGCTGAAGCTGATGGTAAGATCTGGTGATTCAAAAAATACTAGCGGCCCGCCCCGGCTTCGCTCGCGTGGAGAACTCCTTAACTTTTTTCAAAATATTCTATTTGGAATAATGTAGCATTCAAATTGTGAAAGAATTTTGAAAATCGGTCCAGTACTTTTTGAGCAAATTCGTTACAAACATACTTACATACAAATTTTTCCTCTTTATAATATTAGTATAGATTGGTACTATTGATGTCCAATATTTAAAAACCGACCTACTGTTTGTGAGTATAGAGTTTATTTTTGATAAACAGAAGTGCTTACCTATCTATGTACACCTTTAAAACCGTTATATTGTTGGAACCGTAAGTATGTAGGGTGATGTTTATTAAGATATGTTTATTTCGTTGGTTTCAGGAGTTTTGAAAGTAAACCCGGCTGATATCAGACCGCAGACAAACAACAAAGCGCCAAAAGACCTCAAACCTTGCGCTGTTGACGCATATCTTATATTACAGGTATTTTTTTTTTACTATCTCGTTAGTTTAGTTGTCCCAAATGCGACTGCTATGCTAGAGGTCCTGGGTTCGATTCCCAGGTCGAGCAAAGTGTTATTGGGGTTTTCTATGAAATTCCCAGTAGCAGCTCGTAGTTTGAAATTTGTGCCCGGTCAATTTGTGCTCGCCTCTATAACATGGGACCTAAACATACCGGCGAACTGTGGGTGTACATTAGTACGCCTCTGCCTAACCCTTCGGGGAATACAGGCGTGATTGTATGTTATGTTTTTTTTTTAACTTGCCCCTCACTATTATTTCTACAGTATTGTGGGTGTTTTTACAAACACAAATTCATACTTATACAAACGACCAGACCCGGAACAATTATGTACATGATGAGATCGGTCGGTAGCAGGTAAATAATTATACCGTGTGGGGATCGAACCCATACCACGTGGCACTGAAGCCGATCGTTCAGTCGCTTCGCCAAAGGTGTCAAAATTATAATTCCCGACTAAAAAAATAAATTTTTTTTCGTGGATGGAATATGGCTTTGGCGTAGCAAAGTGGGTCTTCCTCGATAGATATAATCTTGGTGTCTTTAAATCACGAGTGAATCGGTTTCTTATAAGCAAGCGCGCTCCATCTTAGGTCGCAGTCTCGCTTAACATCAGGCGAACTGGCGGTAAAGTGTATAATAATAAGAATTAAAAAAAAAATAACAACGCTTTTTTTTCAGGACATAATACAGTTAATTAATGGTGACTCAGCGCACTGGCTGGTGGGGATCAGCGACGTACCAAAGACCTTCGGCTTGGAACTCCTCGACACAGTCCTGACTGACTTCTCGCCTGTTTTCTTTAAGGTAATGTAATGCTGAATTAATAGTGCAAGTGGTGTTTGTCTTCTCTACTATTATAAAATTGTAAAAAAGCTTTTTTAATTTAATATTGATATCACTGTTAGAAAGTATATGCTCCAACTTAAAACTGGTGAACTTCTTATCACAATTTAATGAATCGGATCCTGGCATACAGCTTGACCTCTCTGATGTATAGAGGGCCATACAAACAATACTGTTGGTTGTTATTAAATTATTTTTGGAATCCATTTCTAATCCTACTATAGCTTCAGGTGAGCGAAGCCGCGGGCAAAGGCTAGTTTATAATAAAATGTTGTGGAGGGACTGGATGTGGTATCCCTCAAACAAAGGGAGGATCTGACTGTTGAAGTCGGTCGTTGGTATATATATAACGAAGTTGCCTTGCAAACTTCACTTGCGCGATTCAGGATTGGTCCATCGTAGTTTGTATATAACGCAATAGATGTCGCTAAAATGTAACTTTTGAAAGTATTTTATTGTTGCTACATTAAAATGTTATGAAACCAATCATAAAATAAAAGGACCACATTTATAATTGGCCTCATAGGTCTAGTGGTCTCAAAGTGTTCCGGCTTCGATTTCCAGTTTGAAATGTTATTGGGTCTTCTTTGAAATTCGCAATAGCAGCTGTGAGTTTGAGTTTGTGCTTGGTAAATAGTAATAAATTTGCTATTTTAGGTTACTTTAAGTTGCTGGCAAAAGCTGGATGTAACAAGCCAAGGAAAGGTTCAAATGGAGCCTTTTATGGGAGGCCTACGTCAGGCAGTGGACGGAAAAGCTAATTTTATTTACTTTTAAAAATGTTGCCCCACACTAAGATTTTCTCCTCTTCCTCCAAACTTGTGCTAATGATGATGAAGCGTTTCATCATATATGCATAAGATATGGGGCCATTAAAGCCAAACAACATACCTCTGTCTCAACTTTCGGGGATGGCGTGATGGCTTCGAGAGTTTGGAGATAAAAGTTCTTTGCACTGAAAATTTCTTGTGTTGTTTCAGATAGCGGAATTCAGGTTCCTGTTGAAAGAACACGTGTGTGCCTTGATCATTAGACTGTTCTCTCCAAATGTGAAATACAGGTAAATGTTAAACAAATAGAGAACTTTATTTTATCTGTCAGAAGTAAATGATTATATTTCATCGATTCGTTCATGTAGTCGTGTGTTTGGTTTGAAATTAGTCTTGAATTTAGAGCCTGTCACATTTTGTCAGAGAGAGAGAGAGAGTATAAAAAAGCAAATAGAACTTTATTTTGTTAAAACCTGATAAAAAAAATAAGGAGCATTTTCGAATAACTTCAGTACAAAATGAAAAAGAGCAACAGAGCATGAGCAAGTCTCCCGATATCAGCATAGGTCAGTGTACAGCTGTGGTTTTATTTTCAACCCTATTAGTACACACATAAAGTTCAACGGCTCTGTTTTGGTGCAAACATTGGACGTTATCCCCCTAATATTATGGTTGAGCTACCCGATGACTGATGCATGCTTGCCGTCAGTTAGGACTGGTCTACTCAAAGCTGCTATGTTTCTTTCCTGAAAAAGCCATTTCAAACATTGCCCTGCATTGTACTACTCAATATTTGCATTATTCTATGTCCGGACTTTAAAAAAATAACTAAGCTAATTAACTGATCCGTCTGACCCATTTGATCTTATAATGTGAGAATCATGTAGCTTGATGTGCGGGATGTTTTGGCTGATGCGATGATGATGGTTTAGGGCTGCGTTCACGGCGCTGCACATCCCGGGGGCGGCGGGGGCGGGGGCGGGCGCGGCGGGGGGCGCGGCGGGCCCGGCCGCGGCGGAGCGCCCCCACTTCCCCGTCACCATGCGCCTGCTGCGCCTCGTCTCCATCATCGTGCACAAGTACCACTCTGTGCTGGTCAGTCACTCGACACATCTACACTCACTAAGATCGCCACTTTTCACATTTGATTAACATTAATGTTATATTTTCGTAATCGCTATCGTTCTCGACAAAATTCCATCACCTTCATCTTTATGGCTGGCAGTCCACAACTGTGCGTTTCTCAAGAAACTTTCTGCCTCGCACAACAAAATTACTTCAAAACATCAACGTAGACTTAATATATTATCTTATCTCACTTTTTTATATCTATTACAAGTAAAATAGAAAAAAACTAGGTATAGGCGTACATTAGTACGCATTCGGGGAATACAAATGTTGGTAGGATAGTTTGTGGGTAGTTAAAAAGTATTTATATACATAAAATGTTGTGTACAATTAAGTTCAAATCACATCATGTAGAAATGCAAATCAACACACATAATAAAACTACTTTTACAGGTCACAGAATGTGAGATATTCCTGTCGCTCACCATAAAATTCCTGGACCCTGACAAACCCATGTGGCAGAGAGCATTAGCCTTAGAAGTGCTGCACAAAATGACTATACAGCCAAGTAAGTAGCACAAAATAATTAATCATGCTTTACCGTGGGAGCTATGTCACAAGTGTTCGTCACGACCTCAGAACTTCGGCGTAAAACAACGCTTACGTCGTATTTCGCCAAGTGAGTGAGGATAACGGAAGCCCAAACCCTTTAAAAGCGGGCAACGCACTTGTGACTCCTCTGGTGTTGTAAGAAGGCGGTAATCGCCTGTTTCATAAAAAAATATGTGAAGAAAATGCTATATTTTAATCTTATCATTCCGTTGAATGAAAAGTAGCATGTAGCATTCTATAATTTCTGCCTATACCTATGTGTGTAACCCATGATTGTTTTCGCAAGGACATACAACATGTAACTAATTTAGCGTAAGACCTCAAAGGCGTCAATTAGAATATCAAATCATAATTATAATAACGAAACCCTTAAGTCATTTTGAGACACGTAAGCATATTTTTTTCAACTAGAAACAGTTATTCCAGTTATTTTAGTGAAGGAAACATTCTACTGCCAGGCAGCTTACGCCAGGAACTTACGTCTTAAACGAACTTACGTCGAATTTATCCTTCACTAAATAACTTAATAATCTTAGCATGAAAAATGCAAAGAAATAACAAATAGATGGATGTACATTTTTAAAATAAGTGTATAAGCATATTACCTGGTGTTATTATATGTTATTTAATCCACTATGTATCGACAGATCTCTTGAAGGCGTTCTGCGAGTGTTACGACATGAAGCCACACGCCACAAACATATTCCAGGACATTGTGAACGCGCTGGGCGCCTACGTTCAGAGTCTGTTTGTCGCCTCCAATGTTAATGTTGCGGCTGGTAAGTTAAACTAACATAATATAACATACCAGCACGCCTGTATTCCCCGAAGGGTTAGGCCGAGGCGTACTAATGTACACCCACAGTTCGCCAGTATGTTTAGGTCCCATGTAATAGGGGGCGAGCCTATTGCCATTAACCGGGCACAAATTCCTAACTCCGAGGTGCTACTGGGAATTTCATAGAAAAACCCAATAACACTGCTTGACCTGGGAATCGAACCCAGAACCTCTAGCGTAGCAGTCGCGCTCCGGACCACTTGGCTAATGAGGCAGTAATTTAGTTGTAGTTCAATAGTAATAGTAAAAAGAAATTTATTTTATTATTAGACATAAAAGCCCCATAGCATTTTAGTAACAAAAAAATCCAAAGTTAAAACAAACCATGACGATTATTGTAAATGGTTTAAATAACTTTTTCGAAACCCCCGACTATATGACTACCTACACATATTCACTTACCTACAAGAAGATCTGATGGGACTGCATTCTTATTTTTGTTCTGAATTTCAATAAAAATGTAGTTTAGAAATGCTATGATGTGTCTTGTAAAACTAAATGAAGCCCTCGCTGGATTTTCTTGTAGGTAAGTGAATATGTGTTTGTGTAGGTCATTTAGTCGGGGGTTTCGAAATAGTTTTTGAATCCTTTCGAACATTCGTTTTAGGGTACATGCAAACAAATACCCTTTCACTATTACTAGGTATTCGTTCCGTCGTGAGTAAAAATAACTTCAAACCTATGTTACTAGTCAATGAAACACAAGTTGTCTTAGCAATGACGTATGTAATTTTACCATCGCAGCAGATTGAACTCGGACCTGATCTCGCCGGGCACATAATCCAAGTCAGGAGGCTGTATATCTTCGTTCACATTCACATCTTTGTACACGATGAAGTGGGTCTCTTGCTCCCCCTCCTTGTAGGACTCGTCTTCGAAATCCATGTTCAGCGTCAGTTGTTTGTTGTCTCCAGAACCGGTTAAATAGGATTCTAGAATTGTTCAAAAGTAGTTCACGGAAATTTGTAAAAAAAAACAATTACTGATTACATATCTCAATCGGGTGGACATTCGTTGGTACACACAAACGAACAAATACCTCCTTTCCGACGTGGGTAAAAAAACAATGGGTGTTTTGCCATTTAGATCACATGTTCATTAAGAAAAAGAAAATTTACCGCCAATTACCTGTGAACCCTCCCTAATCTTAGTAAAGATCTTTTGAATGGAATACGTCTGAAATCTATTGCAGGGTCTTTCATCATAATCCGTTTAGCCGTTTTTGCGTGACTTTATTTTATTTTATTGGCTCATCAACAACTGTTTACACTTATACATTTACAACACTTAACTAAGAACTTAAATTTAACAATTCAGTGCAACAGTCTATTATAGATAAGCACATCATGCACTACTAATTACAGAAAAAAAAATAGTTGTAAAATAAAACATATAATATAAACTACAACCTATTACTCACCTTAATAATGTAATAAAAAAAAAATGTGTATAATGTATGAATGGGTGTGGTTACCCAGATATAAAGTGAGAATGATTTTAATATTAGAGGGGCTCCAAAATATAATACAAACAACAAGATAAATGAAATTCGGGCGCCGGGAGCTCACCACTAAAAAAATTGCTACCGGAAGCTAACCATGGTGGATATTGGACTTTTAATCTGCCGGTGGGAGGATTACAATAAAAAAAGACAACATACTCTTTTGCCTTTCTTTTATTTCCCGTAGGTTGCATACAATTTTAGAAAACTACTTATGATTAAAACTATAGATCCACAAACTTATATTTTAATGGTTGGTCATTATTTGGTCATTATTGCATCTGAACTGTGGTAATGTAATTTAAGCTACATACCCGATCTGCATACTTGATAATTTTAAGTTAAATATTTAAATAAGTATCCCGGCCAAGCGCGATGCAGCACGAACCAAAATTTTGAGGTTAAGATTGTTAAGAACCAGATTTTAATTTAAAAAGATTTGAAGTTTTATAATAATAGGTATATAAAAAAATAAAAAAAAACGCCGAGGCGTTTTTTTTTTCCCAACAAACAAATACCATTCTTCGCCAACGGGCGAGAATTACGTGAATAGCTGTAGATTAGCCAACAAAATATGGGTCCATAACATAAGACTTGAGCCATTAGGCTTTGCAAAACAATTTAAAGAAACATTATAATGAAAATGGCACGAAATTAGGCCAGATTAAAAAAAAACAAAAAATTTGATTAAGAAACGTTCGCTACATCATGAAAGTAGGTCGTAGGGTGAAGGAAGATGTCAATTTTTGACAGCTCGCAGATGACGTTTAATTTTTTTAATAAATGCTGGCAACATTCCATGACCAAGGGTATCGGCGAAATGATCTATGTCAAAACAATGATTTATTACGGTTTTATTAAAAACAAACTAATACCATGTAACGTGCTAAAAAGACTCGTTACAATAATTAAAATAAAAGAAAAATAATAAGAAGTAAAATAATAACAACAACCTTGATTGAGAAGAAAAAAAAACTAAATTAAATTAAGTAAACTGGTAGTAATTATTATTATTAATATCCATTAGATTTAGAACAGATAGATTTAGTGACTTAGTAACAAACATCTCAAACTTTCACATTTACATACATATTTGTTTTTAAATCTGCAAAAGCAATGTGGGTCGCACATTACTAGTATTCTTGTTAACCCCTCGTGCTAAGCTAAACGCTTGTGTTACGAGTGGATTCTCGTCGTTACCGCAATGGGTGGGTTTCGAACCGGCAACCACATGATCGCAAGGCCGACGCCCTAGCCATTAGGCTACCGTCGCTTCTACATTGATGAGTAGGTTTGCGATTAAACTTACGTGAAAACCCCTCCCGTAAATTGGAATCTTCCCATCTTCCAGTCCCCTCCTTGTCGCTCGCCTCAGCCTCGATGGGGGCCTCGTTGCCATAGGTGCTGTTGTGCTCCTCGTACTCCACTATCTTGAGGTACATGTTGACGAGGGCGCGGCACCGCCTCATACACATCCGGTAGCTCCTGAACCGGTTGCAGCGGTAGTTGTTTGGACAACCTAATCTTTCCCTGGGCATTGAAATTGAAATTTATTGATTCATTGTTACATAGTAGTCTTTTATACTTCGACTTTTAATTGTATTCAGTAACTTGACAGTTCGAAGAGAAATAATGATACCACCCTACAACCAATAGTGTTGGGGTAGTGAAAGATTTTGCGTAAAGATTGATTGATAAAAATGGTTTAATATAAAATTAAACTAAAAAATCGTAAATAACATGTAAAATATAAGAATAATTAATCAAAGTAATTTCCTTTTCTATATTCTTCTAATAAAAACCAACCAAAAATTAAAAACATATAATTTAACTTTTTTACTTTTGTAATTTTTGATATTTTGTAGATTAACTTACTACTGAGAAACAAATTCTACTATTTTTTATAGTTTATATTGTGTTTTGAAGACTAGCTGTTCAATATAAATAAAAAGTTTGTTCATGTAAGTACATTATTTAAGTTCATTCAATTTCGTTCATTCTTTGACCACCTCACTATCTTTTTTTTGTCAAAAACTGGTAACCCTTACTAATGCCTAACTGTCAAGTTACTGAATACAATTAAAAGTCGAAGTATAGTTTTATGTTCTATCTGTAACATATGAGAATATGGCGATGATCCCCAAACTAGGCAGCGCCTGTTTGTTGGGGGCCTGACCTTGGGGACCATTAAACGCACCGTGTTCAAAGTCAAAGTCAAAATGTGTTATCTCAATCTGACCATTATTGAAGGTACTTTTCAAAAGTCAAAACTAGTTGCACGGTTCCAACTCCATATATTATACTCTTTGTTTTAAAAAATAATCATAATTACAATTACAATATTAAGCTCTACAACTTTGTTTTAAATAGTTGCTGAGAATAATACAGTTTGATGTGCAGGTTTTTTTTTCATGATATAAAAAAGAGATATTGCCACAATAGAACAACCATGTTGTAAAACAAACCATCACACATGAATTTCCTGAAGGGTTAGGCAGAGGCTTACTAATGTACTACCCATACTCCATATGCTATAGAGATTTTCATAGAATAACTCAATAACACTGCTCGACGCGGAAATTAAACCAAGTACCTCTAGCGTAGTAGTCGTGGTTAGGACTATTTACTGATATCAATGCGCTTACTGAGTAGGTCTTCCTCGATAGATAATCTGGGTGTCTTTAAATCACGAGTGAATCGGTTTCTTCTAGAGATGCGCGCTCCACCGTAGGTCGCAGTGTCGCTTATTTTTTTTTATTTTTTTATAGTATAGGGGGGCAAACGAGCAGAAGGATCACCTGATGGTAAGCGATAACCGCCGCCCATGGACACCCGCAACACCAGAGGAGTCGCAAGTGCGTTGCCCGCCTTTAAAAGGGTTTGGGCCTCCGGTAACCTCAACTCACTCGGCGAAACACAACGCAAGCGTTGTTTCACGCCGGTTTTCTGTGAGGCCGTGGTAGCACTAACGAAGCATGGCTCTCCCACGTGTAAGCATGGCTCTCCCACTTAACATCAAGCGATGGCTATCAAGCGTTAACCTATCAAGAATAAAAAAAAAACAATACTTCTAATATCTATGCAACTGAAAAGTCTCATTACGTGCAGTTCTGTGCCATGAATACGAAGGTCCAGACGGGCACCACCTCGTCCACGCACACGCCGGGCGAGAACCGTCGTGTGCACCGCATCTTCGCCACCATGCCTATGACCGGGTTATGTACGTTCTCGGTCACTATAAATAAATAAGGAATAAAAAAAACATGTTTAAGCCCTTTGAGGTATATCTTCAAAACCAATCTTTATAATGATATGAGATCATCTTGGAAATAGATATAATCTGGGTGGCTTTAAATCACGAGTGAATCGGTTTCTTCTAGGCAAGCGCGCTCCATCTTAGGTCGCAGTCTCGCTTAACATCAGGTGAACTGGCGATCAAGCGTAAGCCTATCATGAATAAAAAAAAAACCATCTATGTAATTCAAATGTTTTTATTTCAAATAAGCTTTTACAAGCGTTTATGGAACGTTATTCAAATTCAAATTCTTTTTTTTCTTTATTCAAAATTCAAATACATACTCAATGATTTATGTAGTTATGATTGTTGTTGCACGGTTCCAAAAGGTTAATCCTATGGAGAAGAATCCGGCAAGAAACCCCATGGACACTCTTTTAACAAGATGTGTGGACGTTGAAGGATGTCCAAGTTTGACCGAAGTCGATAATATTAATCTAACATAACATAACATACCATTACGCCTGTATTCCCCGAAGGGTTAGGCAGAGGCGTACTAATATACACCCACAGTTCGCCGGTATGTTTAGGTCCCATGTAATAGGGGGCGAGCCTATTGCCATTAACCGGGCACAAATTCCTAGCTCCGAGCTGCTACTGGGAATTTCATAGAAAAACCCAATAACACTTTGCTCGACCTGGGAATCGAACCCAGGACCTCTAGCGTAGCAGTCGCGCTCAGGACCACTTAGCTAATGAGGCAGTTAAATAAATAAGAGCACTATAAATAAATAAGGAATAAAAAAACCATGTTTAAGCCCTTTGAGGTATATCTTCAAAACCAATCTTTATAATGATATGAGATCATCTTGGAAATATAATCCATCTATGTAATTCAAATGTTTTTATTTCAAATAAGCTTTTACAAGCGTTTATGGAACGTTATGATTGTTGTTGCACGGTTCCAAAAGGTTAATCCTATGGTGAAGAATCCGGCAAGAAACCCCATGGACACTCTTTTAACAAGATGTGTGGACGTTGAAGGATGTCCAAGTTTGACCGAAGTCGATAATATTAATCTAACATAACATAACATACCATCACGCCTGTATTCCCCGAAGGGTTAGGCAGAGGCGTACTAATATACACCCACAGTTCGCCGGTATGTTTAGGTCCCATGTAATAGGGGGCGAGCCTATTGCCATTAACCGGGCACAAATTCCTAACTCCGAGCTGCTACTGGGAATTTCATAGAAAAACCCAATAACACTTTGCTCGACCTGGGAATCGAACCCAGGACCTCTAGCGTAGCAGTCGCGGTCAGGACCACTTGGCTATTGAGGCAGATAATATTAATCTAGGTTCACATTATTTGAAAACGCGATGGTATATACATTCTATCACACCTGTACTCCCCGAAGCGTTAGGTAGAGGTAGATGTAATCAAGAATAAATAAAAATACTGAGTATATGAAGCGCTGGTGATACTATTACTGGTAGCAGAAAATATTTTTTATCTCCAATAAAAAAAGCAACTTAGGAATAAAAAGGAAGACTTACACATTCTATTTTCAAAATTCCCTTTAACCAAGCTGACTAATGATAACATTGTTATTAACGACGTTATTGTAAACTTTGCTGCATGCATTTTTAATACACTCGTATAAACCTAGTGACATTTAAAGCATAGCTTATTAGATTCGGTTTAAATGTTCACTTTAACTGCACCAAGGAGGTTCAAGGCCAAGCTTTTGACATCCAAAAATAGTCCGTTGAATTTTGAAAACATACCGAAAGACAGACACCAAAGTCTTGCCAAAACTAATTCTTTTTTAAACATATTTTGGTCTTAACCTTGGTCTTTTGAAAAAAAAATATATACACTAGCTGTTACCTGCGACTTCGTCCGCATGGTGTTAAAAAAAAGTAGCTAAGTTCAGCTATCAGATATCTGCCAGTGAAAGTCTCGTCAAAATCTTTCCAGCCATTTCAGAGATTAGCCGGAACAAACAGACAGACAAAAATTAAAAAAAAAATTGTTTTGATATATTTTCCGTGTATACATCCAAATGTACTAATTAAAAAGTGGTTATTTTATTATTACAAACAGACACCCCAATTTTATTTATTTGTATAAATTCAGGTGTTCGTGTGTTCGTAGTTCAGAGCTGTTGTTTTTTGCACTTATGGCCATGGATTTGCTAAGATGGTTTTTAGGTATATCTATCAATCAATCATTTTATTTGCTTGAATATGGTACATAATACAATAAAGGTCTTAAATAATTTAAACATTTGGATCTCATAATCTGCCGTGTGGCGTACAAATATTACAAAATAATAGCATCTAATGAAATGTCAACAGAATACATTATAAAACGAATTACATACTTACTTAATAAAATTTTACAAATTATCATTTAAAAAATCGTTTAAGCTATAATAACATTTGCTACATAACAAATCCTTTACTTTTTTTTTAAAATTAATTTATATTCAAAGTTTGGTATGAATTAGGAATTTTATTGAATATTTTAGGAGCTACGCAAAACAAACTTTTCCACATGAGAGTTGTCCTAGATTTACGCATACATAAGGCATTATTACGTCGGTTACGATTAACAGTATCTGAAAGACGAGGGAATAAATGCGGATTTAATTTAACAAATACAGCAACTTCTAAGATATATAAAGATGGTAGGGTCAGTATTTTATGTTTTTTGAAATAAGGTTCGCAACTATCGGTTGTCTGCAAGCCAATCATTGCTCTTATACTTCCTTTTTTGTGCTTTGAAAGCGCACTTTCTATATTTACTTATACTTTAATACACATAGAAGGTACTTACATAAGGCCGACTTAATGCCGCAAGGCATTCTCTTCCAGTCAATCTTCTCTCTACCGATCATTGCCTTTGCAAGTGACACGGCGGGCTTACTTTACTCACAGTTAAAGTGCCGTCAACATCATGGTCTCCATACATATTAATACTATAAAATTCCCAGTTACTACTGGGAATTTCTGCCCGGAGTTAGGAATTTGTGCCTGGTTAATGGCAATAGGCTCGCCCCCTATTATATGGGACTTAAACATACCGGCGAACTGTGGGTGTACATAAGTACACCTCTGCCTAACCCTTCGGGGAATTACAGGCGTGACGGTATGTGTCATAATTCAGGGCAATGTCTGAAAGAAACAGGAAGCGGCGGTAGCCTAATGGCTAGGGCGTCGGACTTGCGATCATGTGGTTGCCGTTTCGAACCCCACCCATTGCACTACCGACGTGAACCCACTCGTAACACAAGCATATTTACCTTAGCACGAGAGGTTAACAAGAATACTAGTAATGTGTGAACCACATCGCTAGTAAGCTTTTTCTAAAAAAAAATATTAAAAAAAAAATGTCCTTTTGAAAAAAGAGCCACAGCGTTTGGTTGTCCATTGAGTCCTAATTCATTGATATCTTGTCTCCAGGTGCTTCAGGCATACCACAGCAGTCAGGCTTCTACTGGAAAGGTGTGTGGCTACCGCTATGTGTGACATTCGAGCCGGGTACTGCCAAATCTGTGTAGTAAGTACTTATTGAATTATTTTCACGTCATGTCTGCCTCATTAGCCAAGTGGTCCTAAGCGCGACTGCTACGCTAGAGGTCCTGGGTTCGATTCCCAGGTCGAGCAAAGTGTTATTGGGTTTTTCTATGAAATTCCCAGTGGCAGCTCGGAGTTAGGAATTTATTTATTTTATTTATTTATTTCCAACAATTTCACACATCATTACAGGTTTTAAACCTAATGCGATGGTGCATCTAAAAAATATATATATCTTTATCTAAATCTATATTTGCTGTTATCATATAAGTAACCTATGTTTTATAACATATGATATATAGTGCTACCCTTGTGAATTCACTCAGTGTACAAGTGAATAAGTCCGTTTCATTGGCTATTTGTGCCCGGTTAATGGCAATAGGCTCGCCCCCTATTACATGGGACCTAAACATACCGGCGAACTGTGGGTGTACATTAGTACGCCTCTGCCTAACCCTTCGGGGAATACAGGCGTGATGGTATGTTATGTTCACGTCATGTCAGGCCTGTATTAACCCTTAAGATCGCTGATGTGTTTAGGTCCTATATATACTTCGACTTTTAATTGTATTCAGTAACTTGACAGTTCGAAGAAAAATAATGATACCACCCTACAACTAATAGTGTTGGGGTAGTGAATGATTTTGCGTGAAGAATGAATGATAAAAATGGTTAAATATAAAATCAAACTGAAAATTCGTAAATAAGATATGAAATATAAAAATAATAATTAATAATGATCAATAAAAGTAATTTCCTTTTTTATTTCCTTGTAATAGAAACAAACCAAAAATAAAAATCATGTAATTTTACTTTCGTCATTTTTGACATTTTAAAGATTAGGTACCTTACTACTGTGAAACCAATTCTACAATCTTTAACGTTTATATTTAAGACAAGTTATTAAATTTATGATGAAAAGTTTGTTCAAGTACATTATTTAATTGAAATAAAACAACCTTACGGATTATATCGCGTAATATTAGTATTCAATACAATACAAATCCCGTCCATGGTAACGGGCAGACGGGTTTTATTTCAATATGTCTGATATTCGCGTAAGCTTCAGAAATCAATACATTATTTAAGTTCAGTCAATTTCATTCATTCTTACACCACCTCACTATCATTTCTTTTTGCAAAAACTGGTAACCCTTCATCTGTCAAGTTAAAAACATACCATCACGCCTGTATTCCCCGAAGGGTTAGGCAGAGGTGTACTTAGGTACACCCGCACTTCGCCGGTATGTTTAGTTCCCATGTAATAGGGGGCGAGTCTATTACCATTAACCGGGCACAAATTCCAAACTCCGAGCTACTACTGAGAATTTCATAGAAAAAACCCAATAACACTTTGCTCGACCTGAGAATCGAACCCAGGACCTCTAGCGTAGCAGTCGCACTTGTGACCACTAGTCTAATGAGGCAAGTTACTGAATACAATTACAAGTCGAAGTATAGAGTGAGACCCTATTACCGGTCTATTTTTACAACAACATCGTATCTCTCTTCTCAGCATAGAAATGTTGGACCGTACGGAAGCTCCGACGATACAGGATGGATACGGCATCTCCGTGGCGTACGCGTGCCTTATGGAGATCATACGCTCCATCGCCATTAGTGTCGAAGGTGCCGAGTATTTCAGGTCAGTACACATTATCTCTTATCTCTCTATCATCATACATATTGTCTCTATCATCTTACGTGGGAGAGCCATGCTTCGGCACGAATGGGCCGGCTCGACCGGAGTGATACCACGGCCTCACAGAAAACCGGCGTGAAACAACGCTTGCGTTGTCTTTCGCCGAGTGAGTTGAGGTTACCGGAGGCCCAAACTCTTTTAAAGGCGGGCAGCGCACTTGCGACTCCTCTGGTGTTGCGGGTGTCCATGGGCGGCGGTTATCGCCTACCATCAGGTGATCTATCCCATAAAAAAAAAATATCGTTTTCAGCCCTTAAAACTTATCCCTGCTGGATAAGAAAACAATATTAGGTCGGAAGGCAATTAAGAAAAGAAAGAAGATAAATCTCATAGTTTTTATTCAAGCCATATGTCCCGTGACTTGTAAATGTCCTGTGGCTTTCATAACATAACATAACATACCATCACGCCTTTATTCCCCGAAGGGTTAGGCAGAGGCGTACTAATTTGAACCCACAGTTCGCTGGTATGTTTAGGTCCCATGTAATAGGGGGCGAGCCTATTGCCATTAACCGGGCACAAATTCCTTACTCCGAGCTGCTACTGGGAATTTCATAGAAAAAACCCAATAACACTTTGCTCGACCTGGGAATCGAACCCAGGACCTCTAGCGTAGCAGTCGCGCTCAGGACCACTTGGCTAATGAGGCAGCTGTGGCTTTCAAATGCCCCTTTTAAGCCTACCTTCAATCTTAAATTTTTCTTGTCTATTTAAAAGTTGTCTTGTTGATATGTTACACTTGTTAACACCGAATCATTTTGAGATCCTGAAATCAGATACAAAAGTTACATAAATTATTGTTTGCAGATTACAAGAAATGTATGAAGACATACAAAATGACACTGAAGAGAGAGAAGTTAATTCTAATAAGAATGGAAACAGTAAAGGTAAGGTTATTGACCTCCACGGTTACCATTATTAATTTAGATATATAATCTGGGTGTCATTAAATCACGAGTGAATTGGTTTCTTCTAGGCAAGCGCGCTCCATCGTAGGTCGAAGTGTCGCTTAACAGCGATGGCAATCAAGCGTAAGCCTATCAAGAATTAGAAAAAAATATAGATATGGAAATGATTGCTACTTTTCATTCATTTTCATTTGATAAAATTATGATTTATTGCAGCGATTTCACATGCAACATTTCGCAGTCTACTACTTTTTGTCCGCAATGAGTTTTCATTAAAAATAATTAATACCGTGCTTGCTATTTTGAACAAAATGCGATATCAATGAAATGCGATTTAATGGCTAGGGCGTCGGACTTTCGATCATGTGGTTGCCGGTTCCAAACCCACTGTAACACAAGCTTACTATTAAAAATTAAAATTAATATTGAAGACGGGCTCCTATGCAACAAACGCGATTTATGGCACATAAAACCTTCGTGCGCGAGTCCGACTCGCACTTGGCACTTGTTTTTTTACATTTTGTTAATTAGAATGTTTCGGTCTTGCAATTTTAATCATATTGAAAGATATTGTGTATTTTCTGTTGCTTAGACCAAGACAGTAAGACGGATAAGGTAATAACAAATAACTCCCACAACGGAGAAGCAGATCAGAACTCCAACGTCGTGCAGAAGATAGAAGACGACGTGGAAGATAAAGAGAGGCAGGTCAGGTTGCAGGTGAGTACTCTTGCTGGCTTTGACTGAGATTGAGTATTTTAGTGCAAAATGTAAATGAAGAGAGGTGGGGCGTAGTGAAATTTAATAATTCCACTCCCATTTTACACCATGTAAGAAAAAATATAAAAATTCATGTTTATGATAGATTTTTTAAAAAGTAAACGAGAAACGTTAGTATTTATTTATACAAATGCAATGTAAATTTTCAAAAAAGTCTTTTTTAATCTGTTTTAAAACGCCATCCGCGATATTGGATTCCGACGTGATGTCACTCCGATAGTAACTTGACGTTACTTGGTCTTTTGCAGTTGTATTGTTTACTAACGAAGTGACGTCACGACCCGAAGTAGCATGGCGGCTAGCGTTTCCGCGCGAAAATTCAAAATCATAAATTAAAAATAGTTTTTAAGGCATTTTTCGGTTTTATAAAACTGAAATAAAATTTCTACTGGTTCATTACGATCTAAGGATTAATTTAAAACAGTTTTCAAAGAAAGGTGTAATACCCTATTGGAGCTGCCCGACTTGGGAAGTACCTCCACCTTGCAGAAAATCGTAGCCAAATAACATAGCTCCGTGCTATGTTGTGTTCCTGATGGCGAGCAAGGTCGCCAGAGCTCCGCGAGGAAGCGTTGTGTTGGCAGTGCGGGTGTTTAAGCATCACACTTATTGTCTCCTATGCTGCCGGCCCAACTATTCCTCCTTAATATATACCCCACCCTCTCAAAAAAGGCTGTATAAAGATTTAATACAGGGTTGGCAACGCGCGAGTGATACCCCTGGTGTTGCAAGCGTCCATAGGCTACGGTAACCGCTTACCATCAGGTGGACCGTATGCTAGTTAGCCAACTTAGTGGTAGAAAAAAATGTCTGTTCGCAATTCATGGCAGTATAGTAATTGATATCCACCTAGCTGTTACGGACGTGAGAAATGCAAAAAGAAACTAGCCTAGTGGTCCTAAGTGCGACTACATTAGAGATCTTGGGCTCGATTCCGAGATCGAACAAAGTGTTATTGGATTTTCCTATGAAATTCTCACTAGTAGTTTGAATTTATACCCATTTACAATAGCTAGCCTTGTGTATCACATGGGACCTAAACTTACCGGCGAATTATGGGTGATCATTACTATATTTCTGCCTAACCCTTAGGGGAATACAGGCGTAATGGTATGTAAATCCAATCGAGCCATTGACCTACTTCTTCTGATCATTAACAGTTGCTGAAGTCATCATGGTGTGGTCTCGTCTGGGGCTTGTCTGTGCTAGCCGAAGCGAGCATCGGCGAGCTGGAGAACATACTGCGGGCCATACAAACTCTAGCACGAGTCAGCGGGAAGGTAAGCAGCCTCGAAAATTTATCTTCTACACTATTATAAAATTGAAAAAAGCTGTGTCTGCACATTGAAGATATTAATAAAAACAAGTGGGTTAGGGTATATAAACGTCTCCGAATAAAAAATCCCCCTATTACATGGAATTTTGATTTGATTTGAATGGGTGGGGTTCGAACCGGCAACCACATGATCGGAAGTCCGACGCCCTAGCCATTAGGCTACCGCCGCTTAATTCCTTTTTCCTTCACCAAAATAACTTCTCTCAACATGTCCAAACCATTTCAGCATATTCCTTTCAATACGTGTCACTACATCATCTTTAATGTTAAGTAACAAAATATGGGGGGTGGGACTAGCGCTGGCTTAGAGGTCATAGCGTCTGGCGTACCTAACCAGAAGACGCAGGTTCGAGTCCTGCCTGCGAATCGAATTTTTCCTTCACTAAAAAAATCACTAAAATATAATTTTAAGTAGTTTAACTTGAATGTTTGATTCAGGTGGGTCACTCAGCAGGGCGGGACGCGTGCGTAAGCGCACTGTGCCGCTGTGCCCTGCCGGCGCAGTACGTGGTGCCAGCCCTGGGGGCGCTGGGAGCCCTGCCGTGTCCCTGGCGCCGGGAGCCTCCGCCTCCCCCCGACCCTGACTACAGGCACCAGGTCGTGTGGGTGGGGACCCCGCTGCCATCTGCCTCATTACCTACAGGTGGGTATCTATGTGTTTATTACTAGCGTGGCTTTAAGGTAAGCGGTTACCTTACGGTGTAATAGCAGTTACCGTACGGAGTAATAGCTGTTACCGTACGGAGTAATAGCGGTTACCGTATTATGACTCGCGCGTTGCCGACCCTTTTAAAATCTATTCACACCCCACCAGTGTTATTGTCATAATTTACCGTTCAATTATTGGTAATTTTGCTCGGGAGTTCTTTATATTGGGAAAGAAGTGTTTTTCCATGGGTTTAGGAAAAATCAGATCTCTAAGAACAGTTAAGTATTCATTTCCTCATATAACACACAGCCGTGGATTTTGGGAAATTCTCACGTGATTAGGAAAAACCTGGTATTAAATAATTTGGTTATTTACAATTCAGGTCAGCAGCAGTCGTTCGTGATGGTGACGTCACGACACGTCACCGCTATGAAGGCTCTGCTCTGTGCCGCTCAAAGAGACGGCGACACCATACAACAAGCCTGGCTTCCAGTCCTCACCACGCTTCAGCATTTGGTAAGTTCAAAGTTGATGGTCCTTTATCAGAAAACTTTCAATCCTATCATCTTTAATAATTTTATTGCACCCGGGCATCTTCTCAGAGCAAGAGTTCTGTCATTAAAGAGTTCAAAGTTATACAAAGGAGGAATTATTTTTGCCTACGGTATTAATTCATTCATTGTTAATTACTGCGTGTAGTTAGCGCAATCAATATATTATTAATACATCATAGGTAATGTGCATAAGTTTCAAGTATGAGTTTAATAGAGTTGCTAACGTAAGCAATGATAACTAGAAACAATTAATTTTAAATTTAAATTTTTGTGTAGGTACAATGATCCACAAATTATAAATTAAGGGGCGATATTATGGCAACTCTCTTTCACACATATTACTGGATGTAAGAGATGACACGGTGGCACTATCTGTGATTCTATTCTTTATTGGTGATATAGATTTACAAAAGTAATAGCTTCCAACTGGTGAATAGGTCTGGATCCTGGGTCTGAAGCCGTCTACCGGCGGCAGCATGAAGGCGAGCAGGGCCAGTGCTGACGCGAATGCAGTCATGAGCACATCGGCTGTCATGGCCGATCTCCCAGGTCAGTACTATATCATAACCTAGAAGAATTTATCCATGCTGTAGTTAGACTAGGTGGAACCCTGGAAAGGAGCCATATCTCCGCTTATAGGACAGTATCAAACCAAGTTTAATTTTGTTACAATCACAGTAATAATAGTTTTTTTCCTGATGCACGCGGGACACATCTCCCGCTCAATCCCACTTTAAACCCAGTCTCCACTGAATGAAAGTTATCAGTTTTTGTGTTGTAAACGTGACATAAATTTCTGTAACTCTAAGTATCCAATAAAAAACTTTTTCTTTGTCACGTGGGAGAGCCATGCTTCGGTATAAATGGGCCGGCTCGACCGGAGTGATACCACGGCCTCACAGAAAAGCGGCGTGAAACAACGTTTGCGTTGTGTTTCGCCGAGTGAGTGAGGATACCGAAGGCCCAAACCCTTTTAAAAGGCGGGCAACGCTCTTGTGACTCCTCTGGTATTGCAGGTGTCCATGGGCGGTGGTTATCGCTTACCATCAGGTGGCCCGTCTGCTCGCTTGCTCCCCTATCCCATTAAAAAAAACTTCAAGGGAGACTAGCGAGATATTATTACTGAGATATGGCATTTAAAATAATAAACTGCCTCATTAGCCAAGTGGTCCTGAGCGCGACTGCTACGCTAGAGGTCCTGGGTTCGATTCCCAGGTCGAGCAAAGTGTTATTGGGTTTTTCTATGAAATTCCCAGTAGCAGCTCGGAGTTTGGAATTTGTGCCCGGTTAATGGCAATAGGCTCGCCCCCTATTACATGGGACCTAAACATACCGGCGAACTGTGGGTGTACATTAGTACGCCTCTGCCTAACCCTTCGGGGAATACAGGCGTGATGGTATGTAATGTAATTTATTCAATCATATCAAGCAGAGCTCATTATATAAACTGACAGATTTATATTACTAACAATATTCCTAGTGTAAATGTAAAATAAATTAATGCTACCGCTAATGATAAAATTATATACATAACATACCATCACGCCTGTATTCCCCGAAGGGTTAGGCAGAGGCGTACTAATGTACACCCACAGTTCGCCGGTATGTTTAGGTCCCATGTAATAGGGGGCGAGCCTATTGCCATTAACCGGGCACAAATTCCTAACTCCGAGCTGCTACTGGGAATTTCATAGAAATACCCAATAACACTTTGCTCGACCTGGGAATCGAACCCAGGACCTCTAGCGTAGCAGTCGCGCTCAGGACCACTTAGCTAATAAGGCAGTTATATTCCCAAATTATAAAGAGATAAAATTATAATCGTAAATTGCGATTCATGAAAAAATGTCACATTTTTTACAGTTGATAGCAGCAAAGGTTTCTTTTTCCAATAATCCTGTAAAAACTGGTCCAAAACTATGATTTACAAGAATTCTATACTTATAGAAGTGTCTATGTATAATATGTGTACAACGACAATATTTCGCAGGTCAGCAAGTTCCCGTGGCCGATTCACTCGGAGTCATGAGTGGTATTAACTACGTACTTTTGCCTTAATACGCATACATTTGGAACTAGCTAGAAATAGTAGCTTTAACTAGCTAGAATAGCAAGAAAAATGTTGATTATGATTTTAAAACACCTAATTTCCTACTACAGCTACCAAAAGCTGGCAGCATCGCGACCTGCAGCTTGAACCACTGCTGTGTATTAGAATCCTACCCCATCAGTCTTTGGGGAAGGCAACACAGCTCCGACTTGTCCCACGACAGCCAACCAATCGTGTTATATTGACATTAGCAATTATGTCAAAGAGCTGTCAGCCAATGGCGTAGGCCAAGTCGGAGGTGGCGCCATCAGTTCCTCAGTTGCCTAACTATTGAAATATTATCTCGTTACCAAGCTAAAATTGCTAAATTTTATTTGACTCCTTCGTATATGTCAGTGGTCACTTCACCACTGACTTTTGCTGTATGTCCATTCACATTCGTGAAGTTATTTGTTAAATATTTCATATTGTCAAATTTATTCTGGTTTGCTCCCTTGTCCCACACAGCTGTATTTTATGAGAGGTCTCAAAAAAAGAACAAATTTTTTACAACCTCAGTTATGCCATTCTTGTGGTACACTATATGAAAAAACTAGGTCCTACACTTTTAAGTGTGGGCTTTAACATAGTAATTTAAAATGATATCTAGATTTTTATTGATACAGAAATTACTTGCCTTACTTTTGACTTATAAACTAAGTGAAACTTGTATGATAGAAGTCAAGGCTCTCCCTCAGAAAGACATTATTTATATTGAGCATATTATTAGTATATTAAGCATACAGTTCCAAATGTATTCAGTACCTATATATAGGGTTTTGCCAGCTTATACACAGGAGCACTGGGATGGAGCTTGCTGGCCGTTTGTGTGTCTATGTTTGTCGCGCATTCATAATAAGCAGTAATCCAATCAACTACCTTATAAATTGAAACTATTAACTTGTTATGGCAAAGAATAAAATTTAAATTGAGTAAAGATTTCCCGTATACTTTCTCAGCCATCAAATCCTCATGGATATACATAAAATTCGGGGCACGATGGAAAGTGGACCATTGTCTGCGGAAAGACCTTACACGCATAAATGATAAATTATGTTTATTTCTGGAAATAGATCTTTTAAGTACACTTTTACAAGTCAATGGTTTTCATGTAATTTTTTAACTACATAGATGGCACGATTTAACGATTTAAGGTGTCTGTGAATGTGAACCACCATTTCCATTCCCTTGGTTCGTTTTCTGTTAAAACTTTTCCAAGTCTGCTACAGTCCCCAGGTGGAAGATTCTTCGTAAAGGCTGGGCAGCAAAGTAATCTGGAAGAAATGATCCTAAAATAAAAAATATTTTAGTGAAGGAAAAATTTATTGATTAACGCCACCTAAATTTCGACCTGGCGGGTGGAACTTACGATGGCTTAGAATACACCAAACGCTATGACCATCTAAGCCTTAGATGGTCATAGCGTTTGGTGTACTGAATTTCGAAGAAATTAACTGATATCAGACACTGATTCAAATATTAGACGGTGAAATAAAACTACTACTAAAATTCCGTGAAATTTGAAAAGAGATGGTGCTATATAAAGGAGATAGCACTATCCCTTTCCTCATTTTATAACCAGCCTCAAACGGCTGTCCACCATTTGAGGTTTGTCTATTTTTAACCTCGATCAGCCAATTCCAAATCAGATTACTAGGATTACGTGTTCCTATTAGTCTATCATTTTAAAAAAAATATAATAATTAGGTACTGCTGTTCTTTATATTGTAAAGCATACTATTTAATGACCTTTTTTCTAACTGAAACAGTTGATTTGATTACTGACTTATTTATCAAAGCTAGATGTGAGGTCGTGTGTGAGTTTTAGTACGTGTATATTATTTGTAAATTAATTATAATTATTATTATCTATATACATACACACCCGCTAAGCACTATGGAACGCTTCGTTATATTACTTTTAAAACTTTTACGGGTTTATTTTTATCGAAATGAATTTCTTGTCAAAATTATTGAATGTTTGCTCAAATTTCAACTATTTTTGGTTACAAGAAACTGCATGGAAAGCTTATCAATAAATTAAATCCAGTCTTTTTTTTATCTTTGAATATGTCTGTGACAGCCTTTATTTATAATAAAACAATTAATTATAGTAATAGAAAAGATCCTAGTGTATATTTTGAAGAAAACAATATTAACCCGTCAGGTAACAAATTCCAGAAAATGCAAAATCTATTGGCATTGTGTACACAAGGGCCCACGCGCTTTGTATTTTAAAAAAATGTCCCTCTTACATAAAATTTGTTTCACTTTAAAACTTTTGTACCCTACAGCGCTTTCAGCAATGTTGTCGCGAGTGTTCGAGTCGTCTAAGAACTTGGACGATGTAGCGCTGCATCATTTGATTGATGCGCTGTGCAAGCTGTCCAACGAAGCTATGGAGTTGGCATATTCCAATAGGGTATGTAAAAAATATTTGTGACCTCTATCTTGAATGAGGGTTAGTTACGAAGTAGTTATTACCCTCTGCGGGCCTATCCCCACACAGGCAGGCCTGGAATTAGAGGTTCAGGGCCCCTAGGCACGTGGCATTTGGGGCACTTTCAAGCTTCGAGGTAAGCCAGACTTTAGCAGGTCCCGCGGCTGGGCCCCTAGGCCGAGGCCTTGTAACCCGGAAATCGGGCACTGCACACAGGGTAAAAAACTATTTTAATTCTAGAGTAAATTTCTACACTGCCTTTCAGGCCCCCCAGTCCGCCATTAAATTGTGTCAAGATCGTCATGTGCTTTCGGAATTGCTGATTTTTCACAATTTTATCTATACTCAATACTTTATTGCATTCCATAATATGTACAGAAATTCTAAGAAATTGGTCAGTCCATATTGTCATTGTGAAAGAACTGGGTGCCGAGTCTACTATTTAGTTGTGTCAGAATTGTGATTCAGTGACTTCAAAATGGTTGATTTTTGACAGTTTTGTGTACGAAATCTGTCATTTCATAAGTCATTTAGTGCCATTGGACGGTCATTCTGAGTCAATTGAAATAGCAGACTTGGGAATGGAATAGCACTTTAGACTAGACTAGAGGGCCCCAGATAGGCATCTCATAAGAGGCGACTAAATATCTGACTTGCTCGGTGATAGGACCTCTTGGGGTCTGACTCACTTATTTTATTCCTTACGACTATGATAATTTCAGGAGCCATCACTGTTTGCAGTAGCGAAGCTGCTAGAAACTGGTTTGGCTAATATGCACAGAATAGAGGTCATGTGGAGACCAATAACTAATCATCTGTTAGAGGTAAGTTACTTCTTGCTTTTGCTACCCACTTCTCTTCTCTTCTTACTTTTAGGCCCACTTGCACCTACTTCTGAAATGTGTTTAAATTGCATTTAAACACGAAATTTCTATGAAAAATTGTTTTTTAATAAAATTTAAACATATTTAAGATCTTACTTTATAATGAATGTCTAACAATGCATAACAGATTTACGGATCGCCACACAAAGTGTAACTCGAAGGGTTTAGAAGCATGAAACTTTATGCTGAAGTTTTTTATACAGCCTAAAACGGCAATACGACATAAAATATTAAATAAATGATACCACAGCCTATTCTAGTCTAAAAAGACGCTTAAAATAGGAAATAATATTTATTTATAACCATAAAAAAAACATTCCATACACATTGAATTGATGAGCTGAAAACTTTTTAGACTAGGACGTTGTTTTTTTAAATTATAATTGCAATTTTTTCCAAACATCCCTATTCATGTCACAGTCTAGTCCACATCGGGATGATAAGAAATTACCACGGGATTGGGACTAGAAATACGAAACGAGATCATCGCGGATACACTACTGGTGTTATGTAAAAGATTGTTAGATGTTTTAATTTAAATTGCCTTAGGTGTGCCAACATCCTCACATCAGGATGCGAGAGTGGGGGGTGGAAGCTATCACGTACTTGGTGCAGGCCGCCTTCCAGTACCACCACAACAACCCGAGTCTTGTCACTGAGGTAAGGATCAACGTGTATCTATATAGATGGGTTTCTGTCCAGGCATTTTGCCCATCTCACTAATAAGTAATCATCTGGTCAAATGGTTCATCATTTCAGCTGCCATCGTAATGTCAGTTTTATCCTCAGGCATATGACCATGAGAGGGTCAAGGGCCCTGATTACCTATAATCCTCTCCAGGGAGAGGCAAGTGCTCTTTTGGTCGGTACCGGTCGGGCATATGACTCAAAAAAATTGCACTGACTGATGTCACGCTATGCCCTGTAGTCATGAGATTTTTTCTAACTTTTCCGCTGATGTGTTTTCTAAGGTCCAACCAAGACTAGTTTTTTGACGTTGCACAGTGGAACGAATGTATGTAAGAGGGCGGACATTCTTTTCTTTTTACTGTAAACTAATCTATATACTTATAATCTATATGTATACCTCTGACTGCTTAACCCTTTCTGAGAATACAGGCGTGATGGTATCAACATTATATCTTCAGCTTACTTACATTCAGGCTCGCGAGCGTCTTCTCCTGGAGCCTTTATCAGAACTATGTGCAGTTCGACAATGTGATGTGCGAGCGAGGCAGCTGGAATGTGCTGCTCGTCTCCTGCACTCACGAGGAGATCAGCTAGGAGCTGCCTGGCCGCTTATGATGGAGATCATCTCCGCTATATCTTCACATCACAGGTAATTTACAGCTAGAGAATTAATTACGACTTTTAGAAAAGAAGTGGCATTCTTGTGACTAAGGGCTATATTTAAGATGGCATAGTAGTATAAATTAAAAAATTATGGTAATCTATATCTATATATATATAACAGAAAGTCGTGTTAGTTACTCCATTTATAACTCAAGAACGGCTGAACCGATTTGGCTGAAAATTGGTGGAGAGGTAGCTTAGAACCAGGAGACGGACATAGGATACTTTGATTGAACATGATAATTTTTAGTCTAATATCATCCTCTGAGCGTTTTTTCAACTATGTTTGGGTCGACTTCCAGTCTAACCAGATGCGGCTGAATATCAGTAAAAACACCAAACAAAACAGATTTAGGTTAGTTAGGTTAGGTTAAAATGTAACACGGACGCATGGCAACACAACTTGCCATACATTTTCAGAATAATTTGACCACATTACTACTTTTCGTATATTTAAAAACATACCATCACGATTGTATTCCCCGATGGGTTAGGCAAAGGTGTAATAATGAAGTACACCTATAGTTCGTCGGTATGTTTAGGTCCCATGTAATAAGGGGCGAGTCTCTCAAAATCCGAGCTGTTACTTAAAATTTCATAGAAAAACCCAATAACATATTGTTCGAACCGAAAATCGAACCCAGGACCTATAGCGGAGCAGACGTGCTTGGGAAAACTAGACTCATGAAACAGCTTTCTTTTATAAAAAGTATGTTTTAAAAAGTTGTTTATTAAAAGCTTTGCGGCAAGAAAGATGCTCAACCTTATGTGTTTTGATAATATCATTATTTATAATAAAACATGTAATTGTCTTGCTTAAGTGTCCTTTAAGTATTTTTGAGTTAAAATCTATCACTAATAGTGAAAACCTGTAATTGGTTTTATGATACATATTGTTTTCCCTTTTTTAATCCATTTTATAGCTGTTGGATTTCCAAAAAAAAATTAAAAACAAATGTACTTTGTATACTTAAAGGTCAGGAACTGAAGTAATAGGGCACTTTGTGCAGTCGTCTGTTTATGTATGTGTAGAGGTGTGTATGTGTTTGTGTGTGTGTGTGTGTCGGCAGCGAGCAGCTGATCCGGTCGGCGTTCCAGTGCGCGCAGGTGGTGGCGGGCGACCTGCTGGGCTGAGACCGTACAGTGTGTGTATGTGTGTGTGTGTGTGTGTCGGCAGCGAGCAGCTGATCCGGTCGGCGTTCCAGTGCGCGCAGGTGGTGGCGGGCGACCTGCTGGGCTGAGACCGTACAGTGTGTGTATGTGTGTGTGTGTGTGTGTGTCGGCAGCGAGCAGCTGATCCGGTCGGCGTTCCAGTGCGCGCAGGTGGTGGCGGGCGACCTGCTGGGCTGAGACCGTACAGTGTGTGTATGTGTGTGTGTGTGTCGGCAGCGAGCAGCTGATCCGGTCGGCGTTCCAGTGCGCGCAGGTGGTGGCGGGCGACCTGCTGGGCTGAGACCGTACAGTGTGTGTATGTGTGTGTGTGTGTGTGTCGGCAGCGAGCAGCTGATCCGGTCGGCGTTCCAGTGCGCGCAGGTGGTGGCGGGCGACCTGCTGGGCTGAGACCGTACAGTGTGTGTATGTGTGTGTGTGTGTCGGCAGCGAGCAGCTGATCCGGTCGGCGTTCCAGTGCGCGCAGGTGGTGGCGGGCGACCTGCTGGGCTGAGACCGTACAGTGTGTGTATGTGTGTGTGTGTGTGTGTCGGCAGCGAGCAGCTGATCCGGTCGGCGTTCCAGTGCGCGCAGGTGGTGGCGGGCGACCTGCTGGGCTGAGACCGTACAGTGTGTGTATGTGTGTGTGTGTGTCGGCAGCGAGCAGCTGATCCGGTCGGCGTTCCAGTGCGCGCAGGTGGTGGCGGGCGACCTGCTGGGCTGAGACCGTACAGTGTGTGTATGTGTGTGTGTGTGTGTGTGTCGGCAGCGAGCAGCTGATCCGGTCGGCGTTCCAGTGCGCGCAGGTGGTAGCGGGCGACCTGCTGGGCTGAGACCGTACAGTGTGTGTATGTGTGTGTGTGTGTGTGTCGGCAGCGAGCAGCTGATCCGGTCGGCGTTCCAGTGCGCGCAGGTGGTGGCGGGCGACCTGCTGGGCTGAGACCGTACAGTGTGTGTATGTGTGTGTGTGTGTCGGCAGCGAGCAGCTGATCCGGTCGGCGTTCCAGTGCGCGCAGGTGGTGGCGGGCGACCTGCTGGGCTGAGACCGTACAGTGTGTGTATGTGTGTGTGTGTGTGTGTCGGCAGCGAGCAGCTGATCCGGTCGGCGTTCCAGTGCGCGCAGGTGGTGGCGGGCGACCTGCTGGGCTGAGACCGTACAGTGTGTGTATGTGTGTGTGTGTGTGTGTGTGTCGGCAGCGAGCAGCTGATCCGGTCGGCGTTCCAGTGCGCGCAGGTGGTGGCGGGCGACCTGCTGGGCTGAGACCGTACAGTGTGTGTATGTGTGTGTGTGTGTGTGTCGGCAGCGAGCAGCTGATCCGGTCGGCGTTCCAGTGCGCGCAGGTGGTGGCGGGCGACCTGCTGGGCTGAGACCGTACAGTGTGTGTATGTGTGTGTGTGTGTCGGCAGCGAGCAGCTGATCCGGTCGGCGTTCCAGTGCGCGCAGGTGGTGGCGGGCGACCTGCTGGGCTGAGACCGTACAGTGTGTGTATGTGTGTGTGTGTGTGTGTCGGCAGCGAGCAGCTGATCCGGTCGGCGTTCCAGTGCGCGCAGGTGGTGGCGGGCGACCTGCTGGGCTGAGACCGTACAGTGTGTGTATGTGTGTGTGTGTGTGTGTGTGTCGGCAGCGAGCAGCTGATCCGGTCGGCGTTCCAGTGCGCGCAGGTGGTGGCGGGCGACCTGCTGGGCTGAGACCGTACAGTGTGTGTATGTGTGTGTGTGTCGGCAGCGAGCAGCTGATCCGGTCGGCGTTCCAGTGCGCGCAGGTGGTGGCGGGCGACCTGCTGGGCTGAGACCGTACAGTGTGTGTATGTGTGTGTGTGTGTCGGCAGCGAGCAGCTGATCCGGTCGGCGTTCCAGTGCGCGCAGGTGGTGGCGGGCGACCTGCTGGGCTGAGTACGTACAGTGTGTGTATGTATGTGTGTGTGTCGGCAGCGAGCAGCTGATCCGGTCGGCGTTCCAGTGCGCGCAGGTGGTGGCGGGCGACCTGCTGGGCTGAGTCCGTACAGTGTGTGTATGTATGTGTGTGTGTCGGCAGCGAGCAGCTGATCCGGTCGGCGTTCCAGTGCGCGCAGGTGGTGGCGGGCGACCTGCTGGGCTGCGCGGGCCCGCGCTGCCTGCGCCAGGTGCTGGCCGCTGCCGCCGCCTTCGCCACGCAGACCAAGGAGCTCAACATCAGCCTCACCGCCGTCGGATTGATGGTAACTACATTTTACATTTATTATTTACATAATATCGGTTCACAGTCGTGTTACATATTATCTTATCTTGTGTGGGGCCGAGGCAGCAAGGCCCCAATGTACTTCGGTCCAATGTGATCTTTTCTTTCTCCCCCTAGATACGTGTACTTCTACCCATGAGACGTTTTGTTCTTCCCCTAGATACCTAATTCTCATCCTCTCCGAATTCTTCAAACAGCTCTTCCATAAGCTTTATAATGAGGCCTGTGGGTATGAGTCTGTAGTCCTCCGGTCATGGTTAACCCTATCTGCATATACACAGGAGGTGTTCCATGCTATCAATTTCCCTTTTGCAGGTCCTGCAGGCTAATGTCTGATTAGCGCTCCCATCAAGTGACGGGCCTGCCGCCTACTTGAGTTCCAAATGTCATTTTGCCATCTCGATGAGGAACCTATGAATTTCTTGGAGGGGAGCAAATCCCATGAGGCTCAACCACTCCATGTATTTCGCCCTTGCATACTCCCGAAATGCCGTTTTGTGCCGAAAGCCATGCGCTTGAGGCTAGTCCTAAAAATGGTTCCGGTCTAATTAGTGAGGTTCCAGAACCTTCCCTAGCCAGCTTGTCAGCGTGCTCATTGCCCATAATCCTCCTGTGACCAGGGACCCATACAAGCCAGACCTTGTTTCGCTTTCTCAACTCATTGAGAGTCCGGGCAGTGTCCATGATCAGCCTTGAATCGATCCTGTAGGAGGCCAGGGCCCTGAGTGCCGCTTGACTGTCACTAAGAATGTAGATGGACCTACCTGTGGTACCACTACTTTCTATCTGTTGTGCACAGGCAAGAATAGCATATGTTTCCATTTGGAAAGCTGTAGCTAATTTGCCCATGCTCTGCCTGAACTTTTGGTCCCTTGCCCAAAATATATGCCCCTACCCGATACCCGGTACCTGATTCTGTTTTCGAACCGTCAGTGTACCATATCAGACTGCCCTCCTCTGGTGGGTCTAGACCCTTCATCCATTCTTCCCTTGACGGCAGATGAACCTTGTAAGACCAATTGAACCAAAATATGGGCTGCATTTTGTCACAGTGCATGTTCGTTATTTCGTCGAGGCCTTGCAGTATTTCGAACTTTGTTACATGATCGTCACTTTTGCTTATATTTTGTGTAAATTTTCCAAGGATTTTCTCAAACAGAAGAAACATTATTATATGTTTAACATTGTTACTAAAATTTCTGGCGTCACACAGTGGAACATATCAGACTACTTGTACCACAATCGGGATAAGCTGGTGGCGGCGCTGGCCAACGACACCGCGGTGTGTCCCGAGGTGCCCCACCACGCAGAGCTGCCGCCGCTCGACAAGCTCTGGATGTGCCTCTACATCAGACTCAGTGAGTACCACAGATGGGACAAGCTGCAAGAGAAAAATTGCTTTCACTTGATGCACAAAATTCACGGTGGACATAAAAAAAATTCGGCGGTACGCATGATTAAGTCTCAGTACTCAATACTCAATACTTTATTGCGTACCATAATGTAGATACAGATGTTATATTAATATAAAAGGAGCAATTATGGACCCTGTCGGGCACAGCAAAGTTCAATTCATTAGGAGAGAGGAGGAAAGTGCTTTATTTTTTATTCATTTTTACACTCAAATTTCAGTAATACTTTTGTAATAATTATTTTAATAACTGTAGTAATTGGTAACTGTATTGATAATATTTTATACTTTACTAAAATTATGTAGGTAAGTCAATTTTATCATGCATATCGCTGAAATGTGGAATGCTCTTCCCGAATGGGCATATGTTATATGTAATTTGGGTGTCTTTAAAACACGAGTGAATCGGTTGTTTCTATCGTATATCGCAGTGTCGCTTAACATCAAGTGAACTGGGGGTCAATGTACATTACACCCACCCATTATAGTGAGGGTTTAGGCTATAGTCCACGTAGGATTTACTAGATTAGGACTTCACATAACGCCAAGAAAATGTCTTAGCATTCAGATTTCCTCAGGATGTTTTCCTTCAAAAGCACGTGATAATTAATTATTAATACGCACAAGATTTCATGAAAAGTCGGCGGTACGTGCCTTGGATGTCTATTCATCGTGTGTATGACAACATGTATGAATATAGAAGAAAGTATGCAAGAATTGTAGCAAGTTCCGAAATGTAGTTTTTTAGAAAAGCTGTGATTGCATGTATGTATATAAAAAAATGTCTCTAGGTGTGGGAGTAACACTTCCCCAACAACGCTTTCGTTGTATCATATCCTGTATCCAAACCCAGAAATCTATCAACTCAGTTCGTTCTAGGTGAACTATGTACGGAGCCCAGGGCGCCGGTGCGTCGCGCTGCTAGCCAGACGCTGTTCAGCTGTATTGGAGCTCACGGAACCCTGCTCAGCAAGCCAGCCTGGAGGGCCCTGCTGGCTGTGCTGTTCCCTATGCTCGAGGAGGTAATAAGCAGATGATTAGCATGGTCTGATATGGGGCGTTAGGTGTCGAATTAAAAACAACAATCCACAAGTGCCACATATTTCAGTATTAGCCTACAATCGTGGGAAAACCATGCTTCTGCACGAATGAGCCGGCTCGACCGGAGTGATACCACAGCCTCAAAGAAAACCGGCGTGAAACAACACTTACGTTGTATTTCGCCGAGTGAGTGAAGAGTGAAGATACCGGAAGCCCAAACCCTTTTAAAAGGCGGGCGCTCGTGACTCCTCTGGTGTTGCGGGTGTCCATGGGCGGCGGTAATCGCTTACCATCAGGCCATCCATCTGCTCGTTTGCGCCTTATCCCATAAAAAATATACTAAATTGTGTTTCAAATGACTATTTTCGTTTGCTTAGGTTCAAAAACAGTCGAACATTGCAAGCTCGGAGAAAGTAGATACCGGTGAACACATCCTAATACATCATACCAGAAACACGGCGCAGAAGCAATGGGCTGAAACACAGGTCAGTTATAAAGTTTATTTATTACATACCATTTTTTTACAGGCATGCACCCAATACAACATGTAGTTATTAACCATACATTTAAATAAGTGACAAAAAATTTCATCAACAAATAATTAAAAACATCCTATGTTTTACATGGTATGGCGGTCACTTTTTTTCTTTTGAAAGGTGAGTCTCCTAAATTATATTCTTGTCCTGGAAGCCACATGATTCTCACATTATTAGAACAAAATTGTAATAAATATGTATCAATGTTATAATTTTTATTTAAAGGAGTATCTATGGAGTTTCTTGCCGGTTCTCCTCCAAAAGACCCACTATTTGGAACCGTGCACCTAGTTTTTGACAATTCAAAAGTACCTGTATTACTGGTCTAATTGAAATAAAACATTTGACTTTGAGTTTGAAGTTTGTACGTACCGCCGCCTCCTCAGGTGGCAGACGGTCCTTTTAAATGATAAATCTCTACACAACTACAATAACTCATACACAACAGACTCAATATATAACTACTTCGAAACTCATCATATTATATTAAATAAAATAATAGATAGAATACCTAGTAATAAAAAAAAATATCCTGTAGCGAACTATAAATTAATTATATTAACAATTTTCCAAAAAACACTGCTCCCTTCTACAAACCTGCATAAACTTTGCTGTGCCCGACAGGGTCCATAATTGATACCTACTATAATTTAAAAGAATTACATCTGTACATATTATGGAATGCAATAAAGTATTGAGTATTGAAGAATTTTATTGTACACTAACTGCATAAGTCTAGTGGTCCTGAGCGCGACTGCTATGCTAGAGGTCGTGGCTCGTTACTCGATTCCCAGGTCGAGCGAGCAAGCAAGTGTTATTGGGTTTTTCTAAGAAATTCCCAGCAGCAGCTCGGAGTTAGGAATTTGGGCCCGGTTAATGGCAATAGGCTCGCCCCCTATTACATGGGACCTAAACATACCGGCGAACTGTGGGTGTGCCTTGGTACGCCTCTGGCTAACCCTTTGGGGAATACAGGCGTGATGGTATGTTACGTTATTGTACACTACAAAAAAACTTGGTACAAATCACACATTTCCTTGTAGGTGCTGACCCTGTCTGGCGTGTCCCGGGTGTTCCACTCGCGGTTCCAGCTCCTCACCACGGTGGGCGACTTCAACAGGTCCTGGACGGCGCTACTGGACTACATCACCGACTTCGCGCTGCGCAGGAGTCACGAGGTTAGTAGTTAGCAGCCTAAGTTACTCCTTGTTACATCAGCTATCTGCCAGTGAAAGTCCCGTCAAAATCGGCACAGCCATTTCAGAGATTAGCTGAAACAAACAGACAGAAAGACCTATAGACAAACAATAATTGTAAAACATGTTGTTTTTGGTACCGTGTAAACATCCAAATGCACAAGACTTAGTAAAAAGCGGTTATTTTAATATTACAAACAGACACTTTAATTTTATTTATTTTTATGTATGTATACTATGTATATGTATGTATTGTATATATTGTATTTGTATATATATTATAAAATTATAAAATTGTAAAAAAACTGTGTCTATACATTGAAGATATTTAAAAAAAACACTTGGGTTATGGTATGTAAACGTCTCCGATCCGAAAATGTGATTTTTAAAATTTTTGTCTGTTTGTCTCTTTGTTATGGGTTGGAGCAAAAACTAATGAATAGATTTTAATTTTATTATCACGATTAGAAAGTATATGCTCCAACTTAAAAACCTGGTGAACTTCTTATCTCAATTAATTAAACGAATCCTGTGATACAGCTTGACCTCCCTGATGTATAGAGGCCCATACAAAGAAGAGATCATCAATGTTGGTTTTTCCATTTTTACTCCTGATATAGCTTCACGTGAGCGAAGCCGCGGGCAGAAGTTAGTTGTATATATAGGTATAGATTAAAGAAAGTAAAAATATTTAAAATTCGTACAGAATCCATCTCCCATCTTCCGAGCCTTTTCCCAGATTTTTTGGGGCTTCCAGTCTAAGTAGTTGCAGCCGTATATCCATATTTTACACGAAGCGAGTCGTACAGAATTCAAAATAATATTCATACTAATATTGTAATGATAAATGATATTTATTTCTGTAAATAGATCTTTATAAAGACACTTTTACAAGTCAATGTTTAAAATTTTTTTTACTAGATGGCGCCGGCATTTCCGAACTGACGACCTCTGAGAAGAAACGCCGAAACAAACTCAGAGAATCATGGTCTCTTTTAAAGTCCAGACAGTAGTAGTAGTATTATAAGATATGTGTGTTACGATGTAGGGCAAAATTTGAACAGGCCTGTAGAAGAAAGAGCCATAGTAGTCTTGAGTTGATCTGTCCTAACTGACGGCACGCATACATCAGTCATCGTGTAGCTCAACCATTATTTAGGGAGCTCAACGACCCGCTGCACGGCAATACCAGATCAGCAGGGCATTTGCGGAGGCCATTTTGTTTGATTTATGTGGTTTTTCAAACTAGCCTACACAGTACTCACATTTACATTTATGACAACTAAGTATATAATAAAAAAAAGAACGATAAAGATGTGCATAATATTGAAATAAAACATGTCAAATATGTCGCAGTTGTCAACTGAATATTATGTCCAATACATATAATATAATGTCAACTGCACGCTGCACCAGTCATCGTGTAGCTCAACTATTATATAGTTGGGAACAGGCTCGGAGGATGTCGATTGTTATATCGTAGAGACCAGGATTATCTGAGTTTGATTCGGCGTTCCTCATTTATGTAAGTTACTAGCGACCCGCCTGCGGTTTCACCCGCGCTGCCCCGGTCCTAAGAGTCATAGCGTGATGTTAAATAGCTTAAAACCTTCCTCTTAAATCACTCTATCTATTAAAAAAAAACGCATCAAAATCCGTTGCGTAGTTTAAAAGATCTATTTATATAGGGACAGACAGCGGGAAACGACTTTGTTTTATAATAAGTAGTGATTATGTGGTGGTGTCCCTCGACAGGTGTCGGTGGGTGCGCTGAAGAGCTTCCAGGAAGTAGTGTCAGCGGCGGGGCGGGCCACTGATGTGGAGCCCGCCCTGCAGCGCAGGGTGTGGGGCGCCGCCTGGGCCGCCTGGACCAACATAGCCGCCGCCGCGCCCCATGACCCACCACGTAAGTATCAAACCATCATCATTAAGGACCTATAGACCATACCACTACATTTTTTTACTGACTCCAAATAAGGGGAAGGTTCTATGTTCATCTGTTCGATTTCAATTATTATATTTGTATATGAAATAAGCCAAATATACTAAGGCCTAAAATGAATAAACATTTTGAAATCTTTCCTAGAATTTGGGGTAATTTGGACACGAGAATCGAGAATTAAAAATTCATTAATATATTTACTTTCATTAATTTAAATGTTCCTTTTTTTATTTGGTGATGTGATCGGGATACTTTTATGCCCCTTTCGGATCGGACAGAAATTTTGTTAACATAGTGTATACCGATTTCTGACACTTACGCGAATATTAGACATTGAAATGAAACTACTTTTTACGGATTTTATCGCGGTATATTGATATTATTTAGTTCCCGACGTTTCGGATCCTTTACAGCATCCATGGTCACGGGCAGACTGAGGTGTTGGACGTCTTGATGTTAAAATTACTAATCTCTAAGCGATCCGATTCACGCAGAACGAGCTAAATAATATCAATATACCGCGATAAAATCCGTAAAAAGTAGTTTCATTTCAATAGTGTATACCGTATGTCGTGGTTTTTCCCCCACAGCGTCAGAGGACGGCAAGCCGGTGGAGGTGTACGCGCCATCGCTGAACTTCCTCACCACGCTGGTGCAGATCTTCCCACTCATCTTCCAGCACATACGTTCCTCGTGAGTATATACTTTCAGGATACGTGTGCATGTTTTTGTGTAACAAAGTTTTCTTATCAAACTCGTAATTTATAATGTTAATTTTCAAGAGATAAAGCTCTTTATACCTACATTTCTATGTAAAATCGAAGGTTACGTGCTCAAATCACGTCAGGGTCACCAATTTTGTATATTGGTGAACTTTGTGCAGGGTCCGAAGGTCGAGTGATGATATATTTAAATGACTCTAAATTACTTTGCAAATCCCTAATCAATACAATTTCTTACAATGCGTGTCGTCGGTAGTGCGTTTTACGGAATAACTGACGTTCAAGTGCCATACAATACAAGTTCTCATTCTCTAGCCAAAACATATGATAAATAACATACATGCCTAAAGGTTGTTTATCTGTTCTACATAAATACTCGTTTTAATTTACAAGAAAAAATACTCCGAAAAAATATAAAACTAGGAAACTGAAATGGCAATACTTAAGATGGTGGCAACACCGTCGTTTGGTGTAAAATATAATAAAACAAGGCATATTACAGTTGGCGCAAAATAACTTGAACCAAAATGGCAGATGCGCAGTAGTCGATTTTTAGTACATTTTGCACGCAAATGCACTGCGCACACTTTCCCCCTCTCCGTTAGTTTTGGGTTAAGTTATTTAGCGCGAACTATACGATGGTTTTAATAACATTTGAAAAACTATTTTTATGTCGTTTTCCATGTTAGGTTGACGGCGGCAGACGTTCAGTCGCTAGGCGCGTGCCTGTCGGCGATATGTCGCACGGAGCCGTCGTGTGCGGCGTCAGCGCTGGACTCGCTGTCCGCCGCGGCCGCCGCGCCCGTCGCGCTGCACGCGCTGCACGCGCTCGACATCGTGCACAAGGTCACATACACACCATATATCCTACCTACTAGCTGTTCCACTGGCGACCTAAACTGACGTCAGTGAGTATTTGTGTTCAGGAGGCGCTGCAGCGGCACGAGCTGCTGCCGGCGCTGTTCGAGGCGCTGACGTCGCTGGCGGCGGCGTGCGGCGAGCGGGCGGGAGGCGCCGCGCCGCGCTGCCTGGCCGCCGCCGCCGCGCTGTACCGCGCCGCGCCGCACGCCGCCGCGCGCGTGCTGCCGCACCTGCTGCAGGTGAGCACACACACAGCGCAGGCCGCACCGCGCCGCGCCGCGCTGTACCGCGCCGCGCCGCACGCCGCCGCGCGCGTGCTGCCGCACCTGCTGCAGGTGAGCACACACACAGCGCAGGCCGCACCGCGCCGCGCCGCGCTGTACCGCGCCGCGCCGCACGCCGCCGCGCGCGTGCTGCCGCACCTGCTGCAGGTGAGCACACACACAGCGCAGGCCGCACCGCGCCGCGCCGCGCTGTACCGCGCCGCGCCGCACGCCGCCGCGCGCGTGCTGCCGCACCTGCTGCAGGTGAGCACACACACAGCGCAGGCCGCACCGCGCCGCGCCGCGCTGTACCGCGCCGCGCCGCACGCCGCCGCGCGCGTGCTGCCGCACCTGCTGCAGGTGAGCACACACACAGCGCAGGCCGCACCGCGCCGCGCCGCGCTGTACCGCGCCGCGCCGCACGCCGCCGCGCGCGTGCTGCCGCACCTGCTGCAGGTGAGCACACACACAGCGCAGGCCGCACCGCGCCGCGCCGCGCTGTACCGCGCCGCGCCGCACGCCGCCGCGCGCGTGCTGCCGCACCTGCTGCAGGTGAGCACACACACAGCGCAGGCCGCACCGCGCCGCGCCGCGCTGTACCGCGCCGCGCCGCACGCCGCCGCGCGCGTGCTGCCGCACCTGCTGCAGGTGAGCACACACACAGCGCAGGCCGCACCGCGCCGCGCCGCGCTGTACCGCGCCGCGCCGCACGCCGCCGCGCGCGTGCTGCCGCACCTGCTGCAGGTGAGCACACACACAGCGCAGGCCGCACCGCGCCGCGCCGCGCTGTACCGCGCCGCGCCGCACGCCGCCGCGCGCGTGCTGCCGCACCTGCTGCAGGTGAGCACACACACAGCGCAGGCCGCACCGCGCCGCGCCGCGCTGTACCGCGCCGCGCCGCACGCCGCCGCGCGCGTGCTGCCGCACCTGCTGCAGGTGAGCACACACACAGCGCAGGCCGCACCGCGCCTGGCGGCTCGTAAGATCGTTTGCCCACTAATCATGAAAAAAAATTCCCGGTTCTGATTGATACAAAACTCCAACCTGAATTCCTGGCTACAGTCTTGCCATATCAGTAAATAAATCGTTGTTTCTAGGCGCTACACTCATCGGTACAGAAGTATGGTCAAGACAAACGCCGGAAAACAGCGGAACAAATGGAGGAAACTGCACAGATCTCGTCACTTTTACTGCAGGTACTATTGTTATTTAACCAACATCAGCTTAAGTTAAAAATCTCTGTCATTATAATGTCCACGTTACATTACGAATTTTCTATTTATGTAACTAGTGGTCGCCCGATGCTTGACCATAATATATTCCAACGAGAAAAACGATGTTTCTAATTTTGCTGCATAATGGCGAAGGGATCCCTTGTTTTAGTATGATGGACTCCAAGCAAAAGTCAACTTTTATATGACTAACCTTTTCATTCCGCGACTGTAAATCACAGTAGCCTAAGCACGTAGCCCTATCAAATTCGTATTGTATCATACAAACATACATATTTTCACGCTTTTCTCCCATTGGAGAATATTTAGAGAATCTCAATTACGCAGACACAGAGAAGTTGTTAGAAATTATAAAATAAGTTAAAATTACTTGTATAATGTATACTTTAGTTCTATTATCCTTGGTTTTTTCTATTAATTTAATTATGTCTCTTCAAATTTGAAAAAAAATAAAAATAACAATAAACACGTAAAGCGGTAGCCTGAAACACAGGTTTAACCTAGTTCAGGCAGGCTGTTGTGTATTTTATTCGAGCTGAAAAATGAAAAATTGCATTTGCCTTTGTTATATCTTAGGATTACTTTTAGATTTAGATATTATTAAGTATTATTTAATCCGTTTTGTAAGGATTTTCTTTTGGAACTATGTACTAAATATTTGTATCATTGAATAAATTGAATTGAAATTGAATTGAATTGGGGTAGGCAGAGATTAGATAGATTTCCATCCACTGGCTACGATCCTGGCACACCACTTTCGCTTCATCTACGTTCATTAACCTCCTTCTCATACAAATTATTCTACATTTCGATACGAATTCGTTTCACAAACACATCTGCTTAACTTCTTGGGGGATACAGGCGTAATTGTATGTCATGTTACAGGTGTTAGATACAGGCTTGCCGTTGGCGAGGGAGCAGCCCGATGTGTATAAAGAGTTTTGGGAGACCCTGCCCAAAGTACTGGAGACATTCCTGTTTGAACCGCCGTGAGTATAGCGAAGTATTTTGCACAGGTTAAAACATACTTTATCTTTTGGTTAATGTAAGGTTTAGTTATTTAGGGCCACTTGCACCAAATTCTATTTAAATAATTCTGAAATGCATTTAGTTAAATATGTTTAACTCCTTAAACAGATTTAGCTTAGACACATTTATGATTGTCTTGCACCAAGTCTGTCTTATGTCAATTTAGTTAAATGAATTTAACATGTCAATAAAACAGTTCTCTACGTTCCGTTTTTACATTACATCTACATTACATCATAGTAATGTGAAAAATCTATTAAAAAAATATGTTATGAATAATAGATATAAAATTAGATCAAATTTAATAATTATTATTCTTTTATATATGTATACACATCTTTATTGTTCTTTTATATATGTTTTTATGTTGTTATTTTATATACTTAGTTGTCATAAATGTAAATGTGAGTACTGTGTAGGCTAGTTTGAAAAACCACATAAAACCATTAATATTTTTCTGACGGTCTTGAGTATTCATTTGGCCTCCGCAAATGCCCTGCTGATCTGGTATTGCCGTGCAGCGGGTCGTTGAGCTCCCTAAATAATGGTTGAGCTACACGATGACTGGTGCATGCGTGCCGTCAGTTAGGACAGGTCAACTCAAGACTGCTATGGCTCTTTCTTCAAAAGGCCTGTTCAGATTTTGCTCTACATCGTAAAACACATATCCTATAATACTACTACTACTGTCTGGACTTTAAAAGAGACCATGATTCTCTGAGTTTGTTTCGGCGTTTCTTCTCAGAGGTCGTCAGCTAGGAAGTGCCGTCGCCATCTAGTAAAAAAAATATATGTAAAACAACTTGTAAAAGTGTCTTTTTAAGATCTATTTACAGAAATAAATATCATTTATCATTATAAAAAAATGCTATCCATAGATTCCTAGTTCAATCCGGCTCGAAGGACCAAAAAGATATACAGGTTGCCTCACATCTTATTCGATCGTTAACGTTAAGTATATGAGTACCGCGACCGCGACTTGTTTCGGGAATATGATTAAAACGATGGTTACTGTTCTACGGTGTTATTAGTACTAAAATTTATTAAATATTGTTAATATGTTAATAAAGTAAGCGCATCATACTGATATTTGGCGTAACCTTCAATCAATGGCAACTGATAGTAACGTCACTGAGAGCCATTTTCGGGAATAGAATACCGCCGCAAGCAAATCTTATTCTGCCATTAATTTAGTCATGTGTATGTGAGAGTCAGAGCCCAAAATAGTATTTACTTCGAGTGCTTTTCGACTATTGTGGTGTTGTACGTGCTTTCCATCAGGTCAAGATGAAGGTTATTTATGTGTATTGCATGCACAATAGCAGCACATAAGGCAGCTTAATCGCTTACTGCTTTTGGAAAAATTTAACTTTAACTTCACAAAAAAAATACAGTAAGTTCCATGCGGAACGCGTTTTAGGCGGAAGTTTCTTGCTTTGCGTCACAAAGTCCCGGTCTTGTTTTTTACTTTATAAGTCTGATGCATCAAACCAGTGCAGTGGTCTTTAGTCTTTACCGGTAGTCCGTGGACCATTGATGGTCTCTGAAAGCATTCGACGTGGTTCGTGAAGTCATCCTATAATTATTAAACAAATTAAGATTACGCGCGTTTTGCCAAGAACTTGAATTACTACAGATCAGCTCCTGGTCCATTATTTTGTCAAAAATGATTGTTACGCCTTGTGTATTACAGTTAGAATAGTGGTTAAACGATTGTTTGTGTTGTGATGCAGTGTGGGCGGTGGTCGTGCAGCGCGGCAGCTGGTGATAGCAGTGCGCGAGCAGGCCCTGCGCGCGCGGCCGCGCCTGCCCGCGCCGCACGTGCGCGCGCTGCTGGCGCTCGTGCGCGCCGGCTCGCTGCACGCGCAGCCGCCGCACCCCACACGTGAGTACACTGTGCGGCGCGCGAGCAGGCCCTGCGCGCGCGGCCGCGCCTGCCCGCGCCGCACGTGCGCGCGCTGCTGGCGCTCGTGCGCGCCGGCTCGCTGCACGCGCAGCCGCCGCACCCCACACGTGAGTACACTGTGCGGCGCGCGAGCAGGCCCTGCGCGCGCGGCCGCGCCTGCCCGCGCCGCACGTGCGCGCGCTGCTGGCGCTCGTGCGCGCCGGCTCGCTGCACGCGCAGCCGCCGCACCCCACACGTGAGTACACTGTGCGGCGCGCGAGCAGGCCCTGCGCGCGCGGCCGCGCCTGCCCGCGCCGCACGTGCGCGCGCTGCTGGCGCTCGTGCGCGCCGGCTCGCTGCACGCGCAGCCGCCGCACCCCACACGTGAGTACACTGGCCAAACCTATTGCCATGATCCGGACTCAAACCTCAAGCTCCGAGCTGTTGCAGAAAATTTATTTAAAAAAAAACCCAGTAAGTACATCTGTTCGACCTGAGAATCGAACCCAGGACCTCTAGCGTTAGCAGTCTCAAATAATCTGCTGTCTATAAAAACACATTAGTATTTACTTATCCATGAGCCTCTCAATTATTCAAATGAAGTACCTATACAGCATAAAAGTAATCAAAACTTCAATTTTAGAGAATGAACAAGAGCTGAAGGAGAGGGAAGAGTTCGCGCGAACGTGCTTCGAGACCCTCCTGCAGTACTCCATGCTCGAAGACATTGACTCCTTCGCCGGCGTCGAAAGTATGTCATATTTAATAAATAAATAAATAATAAATATTTTATCGCATTAAGCGTCAGACAGACGCTAAGTTGCCCATAAAAACGTAATCATCATCATCACTACATATTATAAAACAAAGTCGCTTCCCGCTGTCTGTCCCTATGTATGCTTAGATCTTTAAAACTACGCAACGGATTTTGATGCGGTTTTTTTAATAGATAGATTGATTCAAGAGGAAGGTTTTAAGCTATTTAACATCACGCTACGACTCTTAGGGACGGGGCAGCGCGGGTGAAACCGCGGGCGGGTCGCTAGTACAAAATAAATCGTAATTAAAAGAGAATTATGATTTACGAGAAGCTATAGATAGATAATGCAATCCACGAAGACGCGCCCCACTCCTCTTTTTTGAATGCTTACAGCACAAGTGTGCAACATTCCGCTAGTATTTTAGTTTTGTTGATACACAGTAATTACTTATTAGTGGGTAATTAGTAAGTGTCGCCAAAACTAAAACACGTGCGGAGTTAACTAGCGATAATCACTAACGATTAGGAAGAGAGTGGGGCGCGTCGTCGTGGACTGCACTATCTGTAGTTCGATACGAGTTTCTTCAGGTTTTACGCAAAAATAAAACTAAATTGGACCCCTAGGCGACTAAAAGTTTTGATGAATATATACAAAACGATTATAATTATACACGGTGTTTGTTAAAACGTTGAACATAAATGGTGGTTAGTTGGGGTTCTGCTACGTTTTTTTTTTACTTTTTTTTATTTCACAGAAAATTATCAGTTTTTTTTAACTTTAAATTCGAATATCTTTACTTGTGACGGGTAAAACAGGCAGGATGTTGTTTTGTATTAATGTCTAATTGTAGCAGACTCTCATAAAATTATTGTTTGGTACAGATTTTAATAGGAAAAAAAGTTATGAGTCTTTAAAGGTACAAAAAGATGTAAATGTAATACAAAACAACATCCTGCCCAAAACATACCATCACGCCTGTATTCCCCATACAGGCGTGATGGTATGTTTTTTATAATTTTAGAAGGGTTAGGCAGAGGCGTACTAATGTACACCCACAATACTAATGTACAATAAAATTATATTATTAAGCTAATTAATAAATATGGAATTCAATTCAAACTTTATATGGTTTGCATAAATTCGACTTCGACAGTTCCACAGAATTTGGTCTTTAGCGACGGTTTTTTTCCTGATTTTAAATAAACTCATGTTTCCAGATGACGCGGACCCCTTAGCAATAGTAGCATTACTGGACAGGTTCCAGGAAGTGATATCAAAGTACACACAAGACGAGGACAACACGGAACCGCTGCCGAGGTGAGAACACCACATCGTAATATTTTATAACTAGCGGCCCACCCCGGCTTCGCATGAGTGGGGAATTCCCTAACTTTTAACAAAATTTTCTATAGCCTGGAATAATGTAGCATTCAAATGGTGAAATAATTTTTCAAATCGGTCCAGTAGTTTTTGAGTTTATTCGTTACATACATACAAATCTTTCCTCTTTATAATCTATACTAATATATAAAGCTGAAGAGTTTGTTTGTTTGCTTGAACGCGCTAATCTCAGGAAATACTGGTCCGATTTGAAAAATTCTTTCAGTGTTAGATAGCCCACTTATTGAGGAAGGTTATAGGCTATATATTATCACGCTACGCGGACGAAGTCGCGGGCAGAAGCTAGTATTAGTATAGATGGTTGTAGGATCTAAAGATCAACCTGGCTAGTTTCTAATTTCATTATTTTGTTGATCACACCCCCTGTCATGTCACACGTTGTCACATTTGTGATATATCCCCCCTCCCGAATCATATTTTTTATTTATTCTTTGGTAATTTGTTATTGTCCTGAACCTCGTATGTAAGAAAGAAAGAAATAATTTTATTGACACAATTTAGGCACAAATTAGTACATAATGTACCTAAAAGAGACAAACAGGCCACATAACATCCTATCCTACTAATATTATAAATGCGAAAGCTTGTGAGGATGGATGGATGGATGGAGGTTTGTTACTCTTTCACGCCAGAACGGCTGATCGGATCTGGATAAAATTTGGCACAGAGATAGATTATAGTTTGGAATAACACATGGGCTACTTTTTATCTGAAATCTACGCAGACGAAGTCGCGGGCAGAAGCTAGTTATAAATATGTACTACTATTTTTGCACCTACTACCAAGATTGTGTCTGCATCACCCTAAGGCATGTCCGCCTTTGTATAACTTTTTTTCTTTTGTTTGTGCACGAAGTATTAAATTAATAAATATATTTTTAACAGTATGATTATGATTACTGTCTTAATAATAACCGAAATTAGAGTACTTGTTTATAATAGGTGCAGATAAAAATATTTTAAACTCTTGATATATGTAGCGACCTGTGTTTCAGGCCATCACTTTACGTGGTAAATAAAAGGGGACAATAGCGAAATAATCCTTAAAAACTAAATTAACAATTTATCAAGAAAATAAATAAATAATGTAACGCGACCCTAATTTGAGATTAGGTACCTAGGTACGTATGAACGCATCTTCGCGCGGCAGCGATCGGCCGAGCCTCTCCCCCCGCCTCCCGTTAACGACTCACTCTCAGTCCGCGCCGAGAGAAGAACCAAACCGCCCACAATCGCGCGGCACGCGCTTGCACATTTTTTCCGTGTCGCTTAATATTTCTGTTTTCTGTGTTTTATATTCTACCTGACTTTTACGTACTGTTGTGTTTTTGATTAATATACCTGTTCTACAATTAACTGTTCGCGTCCCACTTATTTACGACCCTAGAACTCATACCTACCATCATTACAGTGACGCCCAACTAGCGGCCGCGAACAGTGAAAAGTGCATAAAAACAGTAAAGTGACTACAAAGTACAGTTAATAGTTAGTGAAGACCTATCGTGAGCCATTCCACGATAGTGCCTAACTCGGAAATATAACATAAACAGTGAAAAACCAGTGATAAAAACACTTGGGCGAGTCCATTTCCGCGCGTTCCCAAAATTCGAAGCGTAGGTACTCACACGCGCGACGCGGGCGAGTCTATCTTTCGCGATTTCGGCGGGAAAAGTAACCGACTGGGAGGAGTCCTGCAGTGCACGCGGAGTGTAACGCGTCTTCACTGGGACTGGGACCTATTTACCGCTGGTCGAAGAGTTGCTGAGCGACGTTTGGACAACCATCCACGTAATCCATCACCCGTGTCTGTGTCACCGAGCGAGAAACGGTAGTCGCCCGGTACCTACCATGCCGCCGAAGAGACGCGCCGGGAGGGATGAGGAATCCGAATCTGATACAGATGTCGAGCTATCCAGAACCGTAGTAGCATCACCGAATATTACGATGTCTGAACAAATGCTACATAGCCTGGTTTCCAACATCACCAAGAGCCAAGCAGAAGCAAACCGAGTGCTCATAGAGAGTATACTGGCGAGTCACCGGGATACACCACCGTGTACTTCTACACCGAGATCCGAGGTTCAAGGACAGCCGCACCCGGGTAATTTCGCGAAGTGCACGGCACGCTTCAACGGAGCTTCGAAGAACGCGGACGAGCTCGAGGCATTCATAGATGCCATCGAGGTTTATCGCGACTGCACCAACATTAGCGATGAGCACGCGCTGCGGGGACTGCCGATGCTGCTGGTTGGCGAGGCCGCCGTCTGGTGGCAAGGCGTCAAGTCGTCCGTCACGTCGTGGAGCGACGCTCTGCAACGCCTACGAGGGATGTTCGGTGTGCCGCGACCCGGCTACAAACTATTTCGTGATATTTTCGCGGACGAGCAAAATAGTGAACGTGCCGACGTGTTTATATGTAAAGTGCGAGCTCTTATTTCGAAATTCCCATATGTTGTGCCCGAAGTGATGAAATTAGATATAGTATACGGATTGTTAAATCATAAAATAAGGAAGCGAGTGTCACGCGACGCAGTGGAGGATTTGGAGCAGCTGATCACCAAGGTCAGGTTAGTCGAGGAGTCGTTGGCGGAGGTGAGTCAATCCCATAAATCCAATACCAGTTTAAGCCCTGTGTCTAACCCGTCCGCTGCCGCGCATGATCGTTCATGTTCCAAACAAATTGTTAACCCTGCGAGCGCCGTAGGTGAATCCTCGAATTCAAATAAGTCAGCTGTAAGGTCATTGACCGATTCGCACACCACATCTAACAGTTCGCATTCGTCTAACGCGAAACATAGTGATAGTGAGGGGCAGAAACGCGTCCGACCAAAGTGTGTCTATTGCAAACTTTTCGGTCATACGGTAGATGATTGTCGTAATAAAAATAAAAAAGACGATAAGGTAGACGAGGATTGGAACACACATACCAACTCGGCTCAATTACGTTGTTACGGGTGTGGTCAACTAGGGGTCGTGAAATCCAAGTGTGATAACTGTAAGAACACACAGAGTTCGACTAATTCCGATTTTCGCACAGCTCATATAGTTGATAGTGATGATTCTCGACCACTAGTAGAGATAAAGGTTGTAAGTCGTACAGGCGTAGCGATATTAGATACCGGTGCCACGCATTCCATTGCGGGCCCAATGCTTCACACTTTATTAGCTGACGCCGGCGTACAGTTTAGAGAGGTACTACGAACTATAGGACTCGCCGATGGGTCGCAACAAGTGTGTAAGTCACTCGAGTGTCATGTCAACGTCACGTTAGGGGGTCGCTCAATACCTACGAAGTTCATGGTGTTGCCGGACGCGCAGACCAGGACACTTTTAGGTAGGGATTTTATAATGAGGGCGAGCATCCTGCTGGATCTACCGCAGAGTAGCTGGCGTTTTAATGATGAGCCACAGCGCTGGCATCCATTTATCACCAGCTTCAGCCTACCTCCCACAGCCGACGAGACACAGTTGACGAATGTTGAACTAGCGAACCTAATGCTGAAGGATGACGAGGGCACCAAATTTGTGGCAGAGCAGAAGGTTCAGCTGAACGGTCTGCTGGTCAAGAGGACCGACCGGTTCGCCAAAGAAGGTCCCCCAGAATACGCCACGCACCGCCTGAAGGTGGAGGCCAATCAAGAACCCATCGCTTCACCCCCTTACCGGATGGCCCCTGGTAAGAAGGCTGTATCAGAGCAGGAACTGCAGAAACTTCTGGATGCAGATGTGAACCAAGAATATAACCTTCGCATTGAGTATACACCTGGCAGATCAAACGCCATAGCGGACACTCTTTCGCGCCCACCCTGTGCTGATGAGACAGAGTGTGAGGTTTGTTTCGCGGAGGTCGATTCTCCATCAAGGAACCCCAAACACGTTCGTGAGAACCAACTCAAGTACCTCGAAGTGCGGAAGAATGTCGAAGACCTGGAATCGACTGACGATCCGTTTAGGGGGAGGAGTTGGTCCGACAAGGGAGTCTTGAAGTCCGACGGCGTGCTGTATAGGTACGGGCCAGACGAATGCGAAGAGGAGACGGCCTGTTTGGTTGGACCGGAGCATGAACGCGAGAAAATTCTGGACGAATATCATAGCGCGCCTGACTATAATGCTGGTGATCTTGTCCTGTTGAAAACCCAAGGGAGCAACGACGCAGCCCGAGGGCAAACGCCTAAGTTTATTCCGCGACGCGACGGGCCCTACCGCATCAAGGAGGCCATGAGTGCGACCACGTATATATTAGAGAGGGTGAGAAATGGGGAAGTATTAGGCAGATACCACGTCTCCCAGTTGGCCCCATTCGTAGGCGACGCTTTACCAGCCCCGGTCAACAAGAAGCGTAAACGCGGAAGGCCAAAGCGCTTTCTCGACTGACCCAGACGCGAGGGCGCGTTGTCTAGGTCAGAGGGGGAGGTTGTAACGCGACCCTAATTTGAGATTAGGTACCTAGGTACGTATGAACGCATCTTCGCGCGGCAGCGATCGGCCGAGCCTCTCCCCCCGCCTCCCGTTAACGACTCACTCTCAGTCCGCGCCGAGAGAAGAACCAAACCGCCCACAATCGCGCGGCACGCGCTTGCACATTTTTTCCGTGTCGCTTAATATTTCTGTTTTCTGTGTTTTATATTCTACCTGACTTTTACGTACTGTTGTGTTTTTGATTAATATACCTGTTCTACAATTAACTGTTCGCGTCCCACTTATTTACGACCCTAGAACTCATACCTACCATCATTATAATAATAAATATTCTGCGACGTTTTACACAGCACCATCTATAAGTCCCAAACTAAGCAGAGCTTGTACTATGGGTACTAGAATATGGATAAAATACTTATATACTTTTTTTTTGTAAGTACTTATTTATAATACTTAAGAAACACCCGTACGGACACAAACGCTTATATTCATTTATTTTTATTTTGTTATTAAAAAAGCTAACTAGCAATGTGGGTCACACATTACTAGTATTCTTGTTAACCCCTCGTGCTAAGCTAGATTGCTTGTGTTACGAGTGGGTTCACGTCGGTAGTGCAATGGGTGGGGTTCGAACCGGCAACCACATGATCGCAAGTCCGACGCCCTAGCCATTAGGCTACCGCCGCTTAAATTCATCATCACATAGATATTTGTGGCCTGTGGGAATCGAACCCACGACCTCATGGTCAGCGGTCCGGTACTCGAACCACTAAACTACAGAGACCGTCAAAACGAATACGAAAACAATATCTTAATAATGTTGTATTTAAAGGCATCAGCTATCCGAGATCTCGTTCGTGCTGAAAGCAGTGGCGACGCTCACGGAGTCTATGAAGAAAGCGCCCCCCGGGAAAGTGGACGCTGTCGCGTGGCAGAAGTTAATAGGTCAGTATAACATAACATACCATCACGCCTGTATTCCACGAAGGGTTGGTTGGACATTTTGTTTCTCAATAATAAGGTAATATATGAGATGTCAAAAATAAGAAAAGTAAAATAACACGATCTTTATTTTTGGTTTGTTTTCTAATAGAAGAAAATAGAAAAGGAAATAACTTTTATTAATTATTCTTATATTTCTCGCCTTGCTCACGAATTTCTAGTTGGATTTTGTAATAACCATTTTTACCATAGTGTGGTATTATTATTTTTCTTCGAACGGTCAAGTTACTGAATACAATTAAAAGTCGAAGTACAGACCTTTTAAGGCTGATCGTTTCGCTGAGCCCGCCGAATTCAAATTTCAATTGATTTTGCGCAATTTGTAGTTCTATAACACATTCTAGATTCATAGCTGTAGTAATTGCGTCCATAGCTATACAATATTCACAACTGAGAATTAAAACCTTTGCTTATTAAACGTTAAAGAAGCTAAAAGTAGGGTCAATCGTCAATTTTGGCCAAAATTGACGATTGACCCTACTTTTAGGTACAATATCGATTTACAAGCAAAGGTTTTAATTAGGGATGCTCGATCCAGGTGGTTTGTATCGATATTCTGGATCGCAATGGATCGTAATACACTGTATCGATCCAATTGATTGGATACGATTTTCTGGATCGATCCAGTATCGTATCAAATATTTAAAAAAATTAAAGATTTTGTATTTTATAGCTTCAAAGTTTAATTTAAAGGAACAAAATCAAAATTTTACTTTATCTCTTTGTCTATCTTTAAAATTTAATATACGTAAAAACAATAATTTTAATAGCCGTTCTGGATCCAGGCGAATACGGCTTTCAGTTAATGTATGTTTAAGATGTTCGGAGGGCGCAGACGCCTTACTACCACTGAGCAATAACGTCTGGCTATATTGCTCAGTTGTTCCCAAACGGTCTACCTCTAAATTCATACAAAATTTAAAACTAATATAATTCGATCCGATCCTCTGTGTACGTGTATCAATCCATTAACAGATCGAAAGCCATTGTATCGATACAAAAATCGGGTGTATCGTATTCCATTGTATCGATCCACCAAAGTATCGGATCGGATCGAACATCCCTAGTTTTAATTCTCAGTTGTGAATATTGTATAGCTAAGGGCGCAATTACTACAGCTAGGAATCTAGAATTTGTTATAGACCTACAAATTGCGAAAAACCAATTGAAATTTGAATTTGGCGGGCTGAGCGAAACGATCAGCCTTAAACTACACAACGGCTTTATCAACAGATAGAGTGAGTAACGTTTAACATCACGCTACGACTTATGGCGGGTTGCTAGGTAATCAATAAACTGTTTGTATAACTCCAGGTGTGTACCCGTCCGTCGTCCGCCTGGCGGCGAGCGCGCGCGCGGCGGGCGCGGGCGCGGCGCTGCGGGAGGCGCTGCTGCAGTTCGGGGCCCTGCTGGCCGCGCCGCTATAGCGCCGACTGCTCTACACCATACACATCTAGAGCACGACGCTCTAGCGCCCATACTGATGTGAATATCATTCTATTTATTAACCTATCCGCTGAAACAGGTTTTTTAGTTCAGGCAGGCTGTTTATATGTATTTGAGTCGAGCTAACTAAACTTGTATTTTGTCTTTATATTATATCTTAGGATTAATTTTAGATTTATTATAAAGCCTATTTAAGAAAATATTTACAAAACTGATAAAATAATTTTAATGAGTTTTGTAAGGATTTTATAATAATAAGTTATACCCAAACAGCTGGATCAGTCCCTAGTAACTATCAACTTACACGCAAACACCTACCATTTACTCCAGAAAGCAGTCATTTTAAACACCTGCAGACTAGTCAGAAAATTCTTGCAGTGTGAACCCGACAACTCACAGTAACATACACATCACAATATAAATTTTAATCAAATCCCCGGTGTACACATGGCTTAGGCCCGTGACACCGGTATTTTCCCGCTTAACCGGAAAAAAAAAAGAAAATGAGTATAATAATAATAAATAAATATTCTGGGTCATTTTTACACATCACCATCTAGTCCCAAACTAAGCAGAGCTTGTACTATGGATATAATACATATACAATACTTTTTTTTGTAAATACATACTTATAATACATAAGAAACACCCAAACGAACACAAACACTTATATTCATCACAATCATAAATATTTGTGCCCTGTGGGAATCGAACCCACGACCTCATCATGGTCAGCAGTCCGTTACTCGAACCACTAAACCACAGAGGTCATCTAATTGTTATTAAGCAGTGGTAGTCTAGTGATATGACCATTGGACTGCCAAGTCAAAGGTCTCGGGTTCGAATCCAACCACGCTCCTCTGACTTTCCGAAGTCATGTGCGTATTAATAGTTAATTATGTTATTTATTTATTAGGAACAATATCGGAGCCATCTAGAATTCCTTGGGTAATAAATTAAATCTATCTTTCAGTGACGTCAGAACTTAGAAGTTGCCGAGACGTGAACACAGAGGGCGCACTGAAACCATGATAATTATATGTAGTTTATAACGCGAATTGTATGAAGTAATTAATATATTGTTATTAAAACGTTCTTATTAAGTTATTATTAGTTAAACTAAAATTATATAGATAGGTAGTAATATTATATATCTGTGGTGAGGTGTTACATAATATATTTAAGGCGGATCGTTCACCTGAGCCCGCCAAATTCAAATTTCAATTAGTTTTTCGCAATTTGTAGGTGTATAACACATTCTAGATTCCTAGCTGTAGTAATTGCGGCATTAGCTATACAATATTCACAACTGAGCATTAAAAACTTTGCTTAATAAACGTTAACGAAGCTAAAATTAGGTACAATCGTCAATTTTGGCAAAAAATGACGATTGTACCTAAATTTAGCAACAATATCGATTTACAAGCAAAGTTTTTAATGCTCAGTTGTGAATATTGTATAGCTAATGCCGCAATTACTACAGCTAGGAATCTAGAATGTGTTATAGGCCTACAAATTGCGAAAAACCAATTGAAATTTGAATTTGGCGGGCTCAGGTGAACGATCCACCTTAACCTGATTTCAAGGAGTGACTTTTTATTTAATTAACCCACCTAACGTCACTTATTATTATTGTTTATGACAACACGTAAAGCTATACAGTTGCACTGAAAAAGATATTTTCAGTTGCCATCGTGAACAAAATGAAAACCAGAGACCATTTGAATAGTCAGAAGTCACGAGTTCAAATCCAAGGCACGCACCTCTTACTCTTCGAAGTCATATGCGGACAATTAACTATTAATAGTTAATTATTACGCGCTTAAACTGTGAAAGAAACCTAACCTGAGAGATTTTCTCGACGGCGTGTGAAGTCTGCCAAACCGTTAGGCTAGCGTGGTGGACTATAGCCTAATCCCTCTCACTGTGAGAGGAGACCCGTGCCCAGCAGTGGGACATATAATGGCTTGATTATGTTAAGGTACTACCCATGATATTTCTTATGTTAGTCTCGTGGTTTTTAAGTGTAGCTGTCGATTTAAGGTCCTGGGTTTGTCCTGAAACTATTTTTTTTTATTAGTGTTTACCAGAATATTCTTTTTAAATTCTCAAACCGGCTAAAAACATTAGTGTAACATCTTATCACAGCGTAATTAATTTCTTTATTTAATAAAAGATACGTCATATTAATTTTAAATTTTATTTTCGATATATTTTGGTTTCTATACAAAATTGACAATTTTGGGCACACCTAACTATCATTGTTTAACACAATAAGAGATGATACGACCGTTATTTCTTATTATTTATTTGATTCCAGAAAAGAAGGAATGTCAGAATTTTATGTAATATTTATGTGTGTGTTTTAGGCGATATTTTCGCCAATTTCGAACAGATTTCGACTATTTTATCTGATCAAATTAATATACTTTAAACATAGTCCCATATCAATTTGGTTGATTTTTAATTATCCGTTCAATCCGATAAGAGACGATATTATCATAACTGTCGAAAAAAGTGTGATTTTTTAACTGACTATTTACATGGGATCTCTAAACATACCGGCGAACTGAGGGTGTATATTTGTATACCTCTACCTAGCCCTTCGGCGTATACAGGCGCATACAGGCGTGATGTATTATGGCTCCAACGTTGACATTCTGTATAGAAACCAAGAAAAACATTCCTATTTGCAATCGGTCAAATTATAAGTTTATATATTTTGTTTGTAGTAATAATATAATTTATTATATTCTTGGCGATATTAAAATCTCACTCGGTCAAAGAACTTTGAAGTTTTGCACGATAATTAAGAAACAATTAAAACATAATGATATTTATGTTGCATAGTATAAATAATACTAGATTCTGACGTACCAAAGAATCGTAAGAGAGAGAGAGAGAAAGATATCGTATAACCATGGACGTAGCTAGGGGGGGGGGGGAATGCCATATGTAAAAACCTGATTGCCCAACTTGAAAAGAGTTGGAGTATGATGATCTAGAAAAATCTAGGTACTTAAAATCTGGTGTTATTAATACCATTTTACATTTGAAGCAGCTACTCTCACATTGCGGCGGCAAACACTAAAAAGCAAATAGTTTACAATAAGGTAAATACGACAAATAAAATAAGTTATAATAAGAAAGTGTGTAGTGGGTTTTGTAATCACTTGTTTGTGCGAGGCTTAAAATTGCGGCTGGATAAAAGAAAGAAATACTTCAAATAACAATTACGCGAATATTTCCGACACTTCGCGAATATTTCCGACACTTATGCAAATATTTCCAACACTTCGCGAATACTTGCGACACTTCACGAATACTTGCGACACTTCGCGAATATTTCCGACACTTCGTGAATATTTCCGACACTTATGCAAATATTTCCAACACTTCGCGAATACTTGCGACACTTCACGAATACTTGCGACACTTCGCGAATATTTCCGACACTTCGTGAATATTTCCGACACATACACGAATATTTCCGACACTTACACAAATATTTCCGACACTTCGCGAATATTTCTGAAACTTCGCGAATAAGCCTTTCTTCTAGCCTTTGCCTTTTGCAGTTTAGTATAATGAAATGATATTTATTTCTGTAAGTAGATCATTAGAGACACTTTTACAAGTCAATGTTTTTTTTTTTTTTTTATAGCTAGATGGCTTCGGCATTTCCTAACTGACGACCTCTGAGAAGAAACGCCGAAACAAACTCAGAGAATCATGGTCTCTTTTAAAGTCCAGACATAAAATAATGCAAATAATGTGAGTGGGACAATGCAGGGCAATGTCTGAAATGGCCTTTTATAGACATACATACTCGTAGAACTACTATATGGATCCTTTATTGCATCCATGGTTACTGGTAATGGATTACTCATGAGGCTGTTACGGATTCGAAATACGTTGATTTGTAAAAAAAACATATTTTTCATAGCTTGGAATATTCTTCTGTAAAACATTTTGGCAGATTTATTAAAATATGTATATCAATTTTTGCTCAAATAATTTTTAGTTATCGCCTGCTTCTTTCTACATAGAAGTCATTCATGCAATATGTAGAAAGAAAAACTCCGCAACGCCTTAATATTAAGCCTCCTAAACAAAACCAGATTTGTTACCGATTGAACTTAGTAATAGTTTTAACCTCAATATTAATCTTTCCATGCAATGTCAATAGTATAGCCATATTTTTAGCTTTATATCGATAAAGATTCAGAACTAGTCTGAGAGGGAGTTCTTCCTGATTTGTAAACTTTTTAGAGCTTGAATAGAATAAATATTTTTTATAAAAAAATAGAATTAATCATAGACAAGACTTCAATTTTTTGACAATGGCGCTAATAGACTTCTAAGACAAATGCTAATAGGTTTTTTTGAATAAAGAACTATTCTCCCATACGCTTTATAATGAACTCTAAAGTCTAAAGTCTCTAAAGCCTTTGACCCCATATTAGCAACAGTATATCGGATGGTATTGTAATAAATGAATAAGACAGAGTTGACTGGCTAGGAATATTGATTTTCAAAAATCCAATATTGCAGTTTTAGTCCCTCATTAGTGCCGAAAACTCCTTTGAGTATTTGTCGCTAAGTATGCCATATAGTGTCGCATTTAGCCAAACGCCCACTTGAAAAAAATCATCCTGTAAAGCTTCAATAGTCCGTAGCATTCTTAACACACCTAATACAAAGAGTAAAACTTGAATAATTTAGTATTGTAGTTAAGAGAAAAAATGTTTTGGTGAAAGCTATTATAATTAAATTTTTAATATTTGGACGAATACAGTTTTGATAATTTTATGAGAAAATTTGATTCGATGCATAGACTAAAATTAAAAAGGCGCGAAAACAAAATGAAATGCTACAGGTAAAATAATATCAATAAATCTATGGTACCTAGTATGAAATAAGGTTGCGTTCCAACTTGCTTGCTTGCTGACCAAGTAAACTTTTTCTTTGTCAACAACTAATAAAGTTAATAGGTTAAATCTTCCAATTCTGTGTAGTGTTAAATAAATATTGTCTCCCTCTCAGGAAAGTTCTGAGCCGATAATTATTACAATAAGCTTCCATAAGAAGTGTATTTTATTATATTGCTAGATGTGTCAAATGTTTGTGATATCTTCATTGATAAATATTTTGAAGACAGACATAATTATGTATTAATTTAGTTTTTTTTCTTTTATTAAATACAGTTTAATTGTACTATAAATATAGAAATAGCAGACGCAAAGTAGGTACACAAACTCGAAAAATCCGCGGAACACGCAAATATTTGTTGCTAGTGGAAATCGAACCCACGAGTTTGTCGAGTCGCTATCAGCGCTTTAGCCGCTAAGCAATAATGTGCTAACACTATTGTGTGCCACACAATAAGGTCTCAAGATAACACCGCATTAAATGATAGTAATGGTGTTGCTAGCGTCTATATCCTGTGGCGCCTACTATCAGTTTTGAGCTTATGTCATCTTAGTACAATAGAAAGAAACTGAAACCACTTTTGTCTTCAGTTTATTTGTCAATGACGATACGAAGCTATACCTCGATGTTATACATGTAATGTGAACATCTTTAATTATGTTTGTGTGTTAAATTGTTCAGTATTTTTGTAACGGTGGCATACGCCGCAAACTGAGACATTACCCACGTGTAATATAGAACTTATCTCTTTTATGGTTTAGGAAGATATGTACCTATGTATAGATTTTTTAGCTGAAATATAAAGATTTGGAACTGCCTCATTAGCCTAGTGGTCCTTAGCGCGACTGCTACGCATGAGGTCCTGGGTTCGATTCCCAGGTCGAGCAAAGTGTTATTGGGTTTTTCTATGAAATTCCCAGTAACAGCTCGGAGTTTGGAATTTGTGCCCGCTTAATGGCAATAGGCTCGCCCCCTATTACATGGGACCTAAAACATACCGGCGAACTGTGGGTGTAGGTAGATTGGTACGCCTCTGCCTAACCTTTCGGGGAAAAACAGGCGTGATGGAATGTTATGTTATGTATATAAAGATTTTACATGAGTAAGCTAGATGGCAGCTAATAATTTTTAAGCAATGGTTCTAGTTCTCGGTCGTAGGTATATTATTTATAATTTTTCATTTTATCAAGACCTGCAATTTGCAAAACCATAAAAAAAAACGGGCTACGTGAACGATTAATTACCTACTGAATAACTTTAAAATTTTCAAGAGAACTAAAGTGCAGGAAATTGCTTAAAAGTAATGTCTGATTTATATTTTTGATACCGGATAGGAATCTGATGATTAATGTGTGCATTTGTAATCTTTCTCTCCTAGCTTATTATAATATACTAGCTGCCCGGTCCGGCTTTGCCCGTTTTTCCGTAGGAATGAACCATTTCCCCGCGGTAAAAAGTAACCTATGTTCATCAGGGATAATGTCGGCTTCTAATGGTAACAGAATTTTTCAAATCGGTCCAGTAGTTTCGGAGCCTATTCAATACGGATAAACAAACAAACAATCAACTGTTTCCTATTTATAATATTAGTGTAGATAAATATTGTCTTCACTGTGCGTGGGTAACTCAGTTTGCGTACGGCAAGCCACGGAGCGTTCAATAAGGAACAAGTATGTGTGGAGTTACATTGTGTTGTTATCAACGAAATAAACAATATTGTATCATAAATCAAATTGCTGTTTTATTGTTTTGCTTTGCACATATTAATATTGTCGTCATGTCCCTGATCCTCGCAGTAGTCGAGGTGGCATTAGCTAGCCCGGCCCTAGCTTGTGGTAGCCCACGGGCCTAGTGGCACAGTGGGTTAGTGGTCATAGCATCTGGTGTATCTAAACTGGAGACGCCGGTTCGAATCCTGGCTGTGAGTCGAATATTTCCTTCACTAAATAACTGTATAAAATTAGCATGGAAAATCCAAAAAAATCACAAAAAGTTAGTTATTGGTAGCATCGTTCGACATAGAACTAACCGTAAGGTAGGTAAGTCATGTCGGTTGAGAGGCAAAGTAACATTCTTTCAATTGAAGTTACTGACGTCACCTATAAGACGTAAGTTCAGAATGTGAAGGCAAATTTCGACATGGCATGTTGTGGGACTCGCAGTGGCTTAGTGGTCATAACGTCTGGTGTATCTAACCAGGAGACGCAGGTTCGAATCCTGCCTGGGAGTAGAATTTTCCTTTGCTAAATACTTAACTTTATAATCTTAGCATGAAAAATGCAAAAAAATTACAAAAGTTACCTGGTCAGGTCGGGTCAGTCGTGCCTTCGTGGAAGATGGGGAGGGAGAACGTCCGTCCCTCTTACGCGTAGGGCGCCACTGCCGGGTCCGCGGGCGAATGCTACGCGCTCCCATAGCCCGGCGCCAATGGTGACGCGAAACGCCGAGGTTGGTTTTAGTCGCTCGCTCTTCAGAGCGGAGTCCGACACATCCCACCGTGGTGGATATTTATTTTTATTTATTAATACTTTATGCACTAATGGTACAAAGGCGGTCTTAATGCCATTAGGCATTTTCTGCCAGACAACCTTAAAGGATAGTGCATAAAGCATTACCAACCCCAACAAAAAAAAGGTCTGTCGTGCCATCAAGCCAGTGCCGTCGAAGAACTAATTAAGCTGCATACATAGAGAAGTGTATGCGTTAAGATGGGAGGTTGAGCTTTATATTTTTTCACATCCACGCATAAATTGCGTGAAAAAATATAAAGCAGCATTCAGCTCCCTCAATCTCCTTTCATTGGTCTGGGGCCCTAGACTGCTATTTCAATTGACTCAGAATGACCGTCCAATGGCACTAAATGACATAAGAAATTACAGATTTCGTAGACAAAACTGTCAAAAATCAAAATAGCAGACTTGGGGCCCAGGGCCCCAAGTCTGCTAATTTGTCGTGTCAGCATCGTCACTCAATGGCTTCAGAATTGTTGATTTTTGACAGTTTTGTCTACGAAATCTGTCAGTTCTTATGTCATTTAGTGCCATTGAACTACCATTTTGATACAACTGAAATAGCAGACTTGGGCCCCTGGTTGCAAGAGCGGATGCTGTGCGAGGTCCATGGTTAAACCACACCCACCATTACTCTATGGAAAGTTTTCTACAAGTATATTGACTCAATATACTTGTAGAATACTGCCACCTGCTCCTGCCTATATTCCTCAATATTATTGAGTAATATAGGCTGGTGAGTCGCGAGCTCTAATTAGTGGGTCAGTCATTCTATCAGTCTCCCAAACCATTTGGGTTTCACGAGTGCTGGAGGCACCGAGCATCCACAAGAGTCGGCGCCCCTGTAGCAGCTTGTGGATACTTATTGATATATTATTATTAACCCTATGGATCAGTCACAGTCAGTCAGATCACAGTCGATAAAGGCCATAATATAAATTTTGGCCTGAAACAGTTCTACCTATACCGAGTGCTTTATATCAACCCGCAGGGTCCAACAACGACCTAAAAAGGGGTGTATGCCAGCGGGAAGAGAGTGGGAGTTCATGAAATCTAAATGGCTAATAAATATGTTGCATGGTATAAAAAATTTAAATTAGGTAAGATTTAGAATTAGGTAAAAAGTTCTTCCCCGAACCCGGAAAACAGGTACCTACGGCAAGTGAGCTGTGACGACACAATCCGATTTAGTTTCAGATATTTGAGCCCTGTTGTAGAAAACATGATACCACATATTGATATTATAACGAACAGACATATATTATAATATCGTGGGACAAGTTAACCCGGTAGTACCGGTGGAATCTACATATCTGTACAGGTGTATGATTAGGTTTATCTGCATGTTTATTGTATCTTTTTCTTTTTCGTTTAGTATTATATTCAAACACATTAACAAATAAGTAGATTATTAGCTCGCATGTTATTTTTAATAGCTATTTTTGATGTATGCACATTTTTGAGTTGCAATCTAGCTCTAGAATAGTAATAAGTTTTGTAACTTTGATACTTCAAGGATTGTAACTTGTTTTGTGCATCAAATAAATAAAATAAAATAAAATATTATTATCTTTTGTGGTATGTACCAATTTTTATATGTACACCTTAAATCCCTGTTTTAGCGTGCGATTTGTGTTTGTAAAACGCAGGCTTGACGGAGAAAATAGCTTTTTTTTTTGGACTCAACAAGGAAAATGGACTTCCTTATGGACACAGTGTTAGAAAACTGAACTATCGTCTATTTAAATATACAATATAAGTAAATAAGTAGGTACATACTGTGGTACATACTAACTGCCTGCTCATTACTCTACCCCACAGATAATAGAATCTACCCATAGATTTATTTATTTATTTAATACTGTATGCACATTGTACAAAGGCGGACTTAATGCTATAAGAATTATCTACCAGTTGATAGATCAACTCTACCTGCCTCGTTAGTCTAGTCTAGTGGTCCCAAGTGCGACTGCTAGTCTAGAGGTCCTGGGTTCGATTCTCCGTTCGAACAAAGTGTTATTGGGCATTTCTATGAAATTCTCAGTAGCAGCTCGAAGTTTGGAATTTGTGCCCGGTTAATGGCAATATCGCCCCCTATATGGGGCCATATGGGGCCTAAATATACCGGCGATCTGTGGGTGTACCTTAGTACCTACACCTCTGCCTAACCCTTCAGGGAATACAGGCGTGATGGTATGTTATGTTACCTACTTACCTCTTCACGTAGATTTGTGAATTTCAGCTGCTCTAATCTTAGCCTACAAGACAAGCCTAAATTGAATAACCCATTTTGCGACATAAAGTAACAAAAACTAGGTACCAATTCCAGTATTTCGGTCTAAAACTGATACAGCGGCGAACTAATAAAACCAAAGAAAACACGAAGCAGACGCAGACGGCTCCCAGTTAAAATAAGCCTTGGTTCGTTGAACCCTAACCTTACGTTCGTCCGTAAATAGATACCGACAGATTCCTTACAAGATTCGAGATCTTTCAAATTTGAAACTAGAGATATTTTTTTCTTATCTATATATTACTAGCTTCTGCCCGCGACTTCGTCCGCGTAGCGTGATGATATATAGCCTATAGCCTTCCTCAATAAATGGGCTATCTAACACTGAAAGAATTTTTCAAATTGGACCAGTAGTTCCTGAGATTAGCGCGTTCAAGCAAACAAACAAACAAACTCTTCAGCTTTATTTAATAGTATATAGATATATAATTATCTATTACTTCTATTTTGGATATTTAATTTAAGCTTCTATTAGCTACTCCGATCAAGTGACTCAAGCCCCCTAGTTCAGCTATTCCTTTGCCCAAGATTTTTTTTCATTGACCAAAGTACTTAAATTTGGACAAGGGCTATATACCCAGGCTTCCAATAAGTGAAAAAGGGTTCTTCTACGGTATTCTGTCTGTAAAAAAACACACTTGGATTCCAAGTCAATTACTTGGAATCCACAGTAAAAACTATTCTGTAACAAAAGTAGGTATAATTAGCAAAGATTTCGATACTCTCTTCGCAAACCACTTCGAAGTGTTATGTCAAATTATCAGGAAAACACACCGATGCAGGTGATAATTAAAGTTATATGTATTACAAAATAGAAGACAATATCGAATTGTATTTTACAGGGTCATCGCCCAATTAATGTCGTGTTTGATGCAAAGAATAGCTGTAGTTACAATGGAGCTGTTGTAAATATGTTGGCACCTTCATATTGTTACCTGCTCTTTTGCAATGTCTATTTATCTATACAGGGTGTCCAAGAAAAAGGGACACATTGAAATGGGTCAAAGTATATCGTAGGTACCTACGGTAGGCTATTAAAAAAAATGTTTTGAAAAAAAACAATAAAAAAAAGTTGTTAGTTTTTAATAAAAAAATTTACGCAGTTGAAAGTCCTTATCCTGGATGATTTGTAAACATGTTAAGGGGAAGCTTATCGTAATAAGACCAATATTGGAAATGGTTTTCATGGTTTTTTTTCAGTAAACGCTAGGTAGGTACCTACCCAAATTACAAAATAAAAAATTCGTAACATCAAAAATATGTTAATTTACGTGTTCCATATTAATTTATGCGAAAAAATTTAGAATTTATTGTGAAAAATTTTCATCTTCAAACGGCGTAACTCTCAAACCCATATATATACCTACTTATTGCAATAATTGTTGTTGATGCAGGTAATAACAAACTTTTGTAAATGAAAACAAACCTCGACATACTTAAATGTAGAAGTTATTTACGAACAATAATACATCCATAGAAATTTTCCTGTCCTCATTTACAATAATAGGTACCTAATAAGTATGGCTGCGATATAATGTACGACTTCGTCTACGGGAACTTAATTGAGTCCGACCTAAATAAAAAGTAGTGTCCTATACGTTATTCCAGATTATAATCTATCTCTGTGCCAAATTTTATCCAGATCCGTTCAGCCGTTCTGGCGTGAAAGAGTACATAACAAACATCCATACATCCATCCTCACAAACTTTCACGTTTTTAATCATATTAGTAGGATATTAAATACCCACTACCTACCTATATATTAAATCAGTTATTCGGATAATGGTGTCATCACCCATATTTTCAGAAATGTAGTCATCTAAACAAGTTTTACAATCATACCAACCGCGGCAAACTATGTAATGGCTTGGAATAGCGTTGAACATAATTTAATTCGTCATCTCCATATATGGAGAGGTTGTGATGTCACCGCGCCTACATGCAAACAAGTCAATGTTCTTGGTCTCATTACTTTCAATCTTGTTCGCATTATGTAGGATTACGTCAACCTTCTATCCTAAATGTGTAGGTTGTCGTCAAGTTGTTGGTTGTTCGTACAGTTGAATATATAATTTATCACAGCCACCTTACAATTACCTACTTGTAAATGACAGGGAAGGTTGTTTTGTTTGTCAACAGCTAAATACAATCTTCTCTAGTTTCACTAGTTAGCTTATTCTCAGAAGATCACGTGGCCCATTTGATATCACCTGCCTGATGGAGCTCAAGACTAATAGTTATTTTTGTGAAGGAAAAATTCGACTGCGGGCAGGATTCGAACCTGTGTCGTTTAAAATTACACCAGACGCTTTGACTACTAAGCCACCGCGAGTCCCACCCGCCAGGTTGTTTCTCTTATTTACTCTTTTCCTCTGTTTGCTCTTTATCTTCATACGATAAGAAGAGAAAATACAATGCAATACACCAATGAACAATAGCAGAATCGACGGCTTAGAGGCTGCGGAAACAGCGCATGTCTGCCAGAAAACGGTATTACGGTAAACGTCGACGTCCACGTCCCGTTAATGACGGCGAGAAGGTTACTAACAGCATCTTATCTTAGAAACTTACAAGCATTTTCAACAGGCATAATTATTTTTACTACATACATAACTTGTTAAATGTGTTTAAATTGTATGAAATTTTTTTTAAATCATATTTAAACACATTTAAGAAGTTGGTGCAAGTGGCCCTCACGCCCTAACAGTAGAAGAATCAGCTAGTCTAGGGCCAAGTAGCTACTAACGATATCATAGGCAACAACCCTGCCATCCATAGTTTACTTATTGTGAATCAGGATGATGGATTCAGCGATTCAATTGTTTTTGTGACGTTTTAGCTATGCTGGTATTGTACGCGTTATCGCCTAGTATCGTTGCATTTATATCGGGGTACCTATGTAAAGTATGATAATAATTTATAGTAGTAGGCCACCCAATATAATGTACCTACCTAAATTAATTATGGGCAAAGACGTCTTCGGCGTACATAACAGTTTGGAATATTTTATAGGTCCTGGAACAGTGGGCCTTTGATTGTATCCTTACCATACAAAGGCAGAACTTTGTTTGGCCCTCACGCTAGCCTACGACGCGGTTTTGGCATTACATAGATATGCAAGTGTTTGAATATTACAAGACTGATGATGCCATACATACGTAGGTAGCTAAATGGAATGGGAAGTTTTACGTAGGTATGTCAAGTCATGATTATTTTAATAATGATAGCAAACTTGACCTCGGTATTATCAGTGAGTGATACGGCTATGTAAAATGCACTTTATTGTTTGTGTACTGATGCAAAAATATTTTCTACTAGTTTTAGAACTTGTTACCTATTCAATTACGTACGTGCGTAAGTTTTGTTTGTCACTGTTAGCAGCTAGTGTGAAGGTGGTGGAATGGGAATCAAACAAATAAATTCAACTTATTATTTTTTTATTTTCATGTCACCGGAATGTATTGGTGAGTGCGCTGTGAACACGTTCAGCTTAATACTCCTCGGCTCCCTCACCCTCGCCCTCGGCGGAGTCCATGCCGACCTCTTCGTAGTCCTTCTCGAGAGCGGCCAAGTCCTCACGAGCCTCGGAGAACTCTCCTTCCTCCATACCCTCACCGACGTACCAGTGCACGAACGCGCGCTTGGCGTACATGAGGTCGAACTTGTGGTCCAGGCGCGCCCAGGCCTCGGCGATGGCGGTGGTGTTGGACAACATGCACACGGCACGCTGTACCTTGGCCAGGTCGCCGCCGGGCACCACGGTGGGGGGCTGGTAGTTGATGCCCACCTTGAAACCAGTAGGACACCAGTCCACGAACTGGATGGTGCGCTTGGTCTTGATGGTGGCGATAGCCGCGTTCACGTCCTTGGGGACGACGTCACCACGGTACAACATGCAGCACGCCATGTACTTGCCATGGCGAGGGTCGCATTTGACCATCTGGTTGGCGGGCTCGAAGCAAGCGTTGGTGATCTCAGCCACCGACAGCTGTTCGTGGTACGCCTTCTCGGCAGAGATGACGGGCGCGTACGTGACCAGAGGGAAGTGGATACGCGGGTAGGGCACCAAGTTGGTCTGGAACTCGGTGAGGTCGACGTTGAGGGCGCCGTCGAAGCGCAGGGAGGCGGTAATGGAAGACACAATCTGCCCGATGAGACGGTTCAGGTTGGTGTATGTGGGGCGCTCAATGTCGAGGTTGCGGCGGCAGATGTCGTAGATAGCCTCATTGTCTACCATGAAGGCGCAGTCAGAGTGCTCCAGTGTGGTGTGTGTCGTGAGAATGGAGTTGTAGGGCTCCACGACGGCAGTGGACACCTGAGGCGCCGGGTAAATGGCGAACTCCAACTTGGACTTCTTGCCGTAGTCCACGGAGAGTCGCTCCATAAGGAGGGAGGTGAAGCCCGACCCAGTACCTCCACCGAAGGAGTGGAAGATGAGGAAGCCCTGAAGGCCTGTGCACTGGTCGGCCAGCTTGCGGATGCGGTCTAGCACTAGGTCTACGATTTCCTTTCCGATGGTGTAGTGTCCGCGCGCGTAGTTGTTGGCCGCATCTTCCTTACCAGTGATAAGTTGTTCTGGATGAAACAACTGTCTGTATGTGCCAGTGCGGACCTCATCTGTTGACAAAAACAAGAAATTATGTTAGTCAAAGGAAAAAAAAAACTTTTTGAAAGAGCCCTTTATTATTTCTGGAAAGTTATACCTAGGTACAATGTTAGGAAGATCTAAGATACTGACCAACTACAGTGGGTTCCAAGTCGACGAACACAGCCCTGGGCACGTGTTTGCCGGCACCGGTCTCGCTGAAGAAGGTGTTGAAAGAGTCATCACCACCACCCACGGTCTTGTCTGTGGGCATCTGGCCATCAGGCTGGATTCCATGCTCAAGGCAGTATAATTCCCAGCAGGCATTACCGATCTGGACTCCGGCTTGTCCAACGTGTACTGAGATGCACTCACGCTGTTGACAAAGAAAGTATAAATTATGATTTTCAAAGAATTAATTTCAATGTTTAAAATGGAAAAAAGGAAGAATAAGAATTCCAGACTCGAACCAATAAACCTAGTTTTATACAAAACTAAGTTTAATCAAGTGGGGTCATGAAACCAACCCAGGTTGCCCATTTTAGCTTTTCACTACGACTAAATACTAATTCAAACTGACGATTCTTTGAATAGAAAACAATTTATTATTATTTATTAACAGGCAGGCAGTTGAGACAACTGATAGTAGCCTGTATCCGGCTATTCATAGCCAAGCAAGTTATTGGAGCTGAGATTATTGAATCTCTGTAACCGAATAACTGACCTCAATGTTCCTTCAGGCTTTTTATAATCTTGATCAATACTCAAAAACATCAAAACCATGGTCTACACCTACCACAATACTAAAATTGTAGACTCCATTTATAAGAAACTTTAAAAAGCTACCTGCCTACATACTTTTTCTTTTCAAGCAGACAAAAGCTGCACAGCCAATTGGCCACAAGCAATTAAGTACAGTTATTTTCTCAACATTGTAGTAATTACAGTTAAAGAGAAAGGTGAAAGCCGACGCAAGTACTATCTTTGAACGGGTGGCGACGGGGGCGAAAGCTATAACCAGGTAATGCGGCCAGACGGTGCGGGCTACGAGCTGTATCGATCGATGGGGAGCACCCGCTCTCTACCCCACCTCGGCGCGGTGAGGTCATCATCACAATCGATAAAGGACCTACCCCTTTACTACAGAATAATGAATGTATGGAAAAAAATTCGTAGTTAGTACATAATTATGTACCTACTTTGAAATGAAGTTTACTATAATTAAGCTGTTATCAATTTTTGAAGCTTGAAAATTGGTTTGAAAATTACGGGAATCAGATCCAAGAGTTACTCTTGTGGATAAAAATATTCTTATAAAGAATTTAGTAAAGAAAAGATATTTTGTAAAGGGGCCTAAGGCGACTGACCGAGATACCTAAGTAGGTATTTAAAAGTTTAAAACAAGTGTCAAAAACCTGTTCAAATATATTATAACGTAAATAATTATTGATGGCAAGGACGCGATCGCGTAAATAACATGTTATTTCTCAAAACGTGTGACTAAATCCATGTACTACCTACCTACCTAGCATGAGGTCACCGACACGTCATCGTAGAATCTTATCGAAAGAAATTATTATACGAAAAATGTATCTATAGAAATTGATACTGCAGAATTTTGTCAATCGAGAGCTTGTATCAAGAAATAAATGTATGTTATAGTTCAAATATTTCACTTGAAAGAAATTATTGGGCGTGGCGTCAATTACCGGCGTGGCATCCTTGAACGGGGTCAAGAAAGATCATGAATGAAATGAACAATCAACGTCAAACAATATCACATCTTGACGATTTATTCACAATGGAACAGTGTAAATCTAGAAAAGGCTGAAGATCACACAATTTAATAGATAAGAATTTCAAATAAAGAAGTTGACTCAAATCGAACATTCAGTTGACGCAAGGGGACATTGAAAATGGTTGGTTAGCAAGCCGACAAAATGGTGGCGTGTCCACCCGGTACTTTGTTTCTAAAAACACGTGAAAATAAGCTGTGAAGCACTCGGAATTCCTGAAATTAAGATTAATAGAACAATAATAAAACTGTACTCACCATTTTGATTTGAGTTTTGTTGAACTTAACGTAGAAAATAAATTAGTTTAAATATTTCAGTCGTCGTTCAGCGCGACCGGTTAAGAGGCTTGCCAAACGAATGTGATCTACGAAAATTCCGTTGAAGCCGCTTTTATAGGGCACCCGTTGCGGGGGACCGACGCTTTACGGGCTGTGCTATGATTGGTGGATTTAACTGCCGCATGGGCGGAACAGCCAATAAGGTCAAAGCTGCATTATATCACCATTGCGGGAATATGTGGGTTGGTGAATCATTCTACTTAATTCCATTTTAGGGCAGTTGGTTATGTAATATCGATATCGATAAATCGTCGTAAATGAGGAAAAGTCAGAATGTAAACCATTAAACTATTTAAGTACCTATTAGGACTTTATAATATTATGGAATTCCGAAAAACAGAACTAATTATAAGTAGGAACTTATCGACCTAAGCGATTCGTCTTGATGAATTAATTACACTTGATGCTAATTAACTGTCTGCCTTGAATAATTCAATGTTAGATGACGTAGTCTATTGAGAAGACAGTTGCATTTTCACCTATGTATTAAGTAATTGATTTACGTTTAATTGTTATTCTATAATAATTGTAATTAACAGATAGTTGTAGATGGATTTTACTTTTTGATAAGCAAAAAAGTTATGTAAAAAAATGCTCGTGACCTAGTATATTAATTCTCGATTGATCTGCTTGGTTATTACATACTCCAACAGTTTTTAACTGTTGGAGTATATAACAGCAACACTATTTTGTTTGTATCGACGCGTGGACCCTTAAGTAGGGACTGAATAAATTGACCAACTTGATATTAGCAATTATGTATTTATGGACTATTATAATAATTTATAATAATGAATTGAATTTGATTTCTAATATAGTTTATAAGTGACTTCTACTAACACGTTATGGATCGATGTAATCTGAGATAAACAATAAATAAATTAAAAAAAAACATGGATCTCATAACTTTTTATGATAGAAGAACTGAGTTGCGAGACTTGGTTTTATTACAAGTTATGTTTTTAATAGCATCTTATTTCTTTTTGTAGGTAGTCTACCTGTTTTTACTTTTTTTTTTTCCAGTACTACTTCTTGAGCTTCATCTACAGTTTTTCTCAAAGCCCATGGTCCTATATTTATAAGGGATTACAAAGTTATTTATGCAGATGGTGTATCTAGAAAACCGGAAAATTACAAACATTTTCAAAGTTGCGAAATTGCAAATTATTTTAATTTTTCACGAATTGTATTCTAAATTAGAAGTTTCTATGTCTGCTAGAAGTGCCTTAGAGTTTTGATGATCGTTCAGTCAGTCACTGAGTGACAAAATTGAGAAACTCTGACTAGTTATAATTCTGAAACTACTGGTTCAAATTGAATGAAAGTTAAAATATACCGCGTTTATACAATGCCTGCATGGTTACTGAAAATTCACTGAATATTTTTGTTATACTTTTAAAGTTAAAGTATTTATTGCATCCATGTGTACCGGTGAACTGTGGGTGTACATTAGTACGCCTCTGCCTAACCCTTCGGGGAATACAGGCGTGATGGTATGTTATGTTATGTGTACATATCGCTGTTATAAACATTTTTGATTCAACATGAAACCCTGTTTGGGAACAGCACAGAATACATAAAGAAACTACCTTAAGTACTTAAAACTACTTAGACTTTCATTAATATTACACTTAAAATTAAATTAAATCAATAAGTATAGGCCCTGCGAATATAATATAAATAAGAATTATACCTACCTAAACAAGATTGGGATTATTACTTACATTGAAAATCAAGAAAAATCATTTAATTTAGTTGCATTGCATGTATTTTTGTTAGTATTTTCCACTATCGATACTTGCAGGTGACGAGTTACAGCACTACGAAGATCGTTATTATCAAGTTGTAGATGTGTTTGGCCGGCGGCACGCACACTATGATAAAGTGTTTTTGTGTGCAACACCGTCTGGAATGTTTTAACATAATTTTACTGAATTCAAGGCAAAAGTTTTTCAAGCAACAGTTTTATTTTCTATAAAGTAATAGATATTGTCTGATAATCTTTCTTTAGACCCGATATTTTATGTTGTTTTACTGCAAGCTAAAAATGTCGGGCGGATTTCCTACTCACACATACAAAGGATCATTCCGTGTTCATATTGAGTGTCACATGGTGCGATGTTCAAACTTTTTTTTTCTATTAATAGCTACTACAGGCAAACGGCGATCAATAAGTTCTTCCTTCCGATATTCCGACCCAGCAGAACATTTAATATTTTGAAGATTTTAGTTACTGGCGTATAAAACAATTTATCATACTTACTGGCAGCACAAGAATGAATTCTAGGGAGTATAGTAACACCTCGTATTTCTAATTTAGAACCTATTATGTTGCTTTACTACGAATTTCTGATTTTCATAGAATTTAACAATGACCTATTTATTGGTTATTAGATACCTATTTATATATAAGTATATTATTTTTCTGACTATTAAGTAGGTAGGTACTTAGGTAAGAAAATACTCACTTAGCGTTTACCTTTATTTGGTAACATACCATCACACTCAGACTGTATTCTCCGAAAAGTTGGCAGAGGTGTTCTTGTGTAGGTACACCCACGTCCTACAGTTCGCCGATATGTTTATAGGTCCCGAGTAATTAAATATGTGAGCCTATAATTTGTAAAATTTCGGACTCCTACGGAGAACTTAGAAAAATCTCGATCTGTGTCCTCGAACAGTACTATTCAGTATGAATGATTGAAGTTATGTAGGTACCTACTTACAAAAGTAGTCTGTGTGTGGTCAACTACCTACCTATATTATCAGCGTGACAGACCTCCCATCCACATAGCTCATAAATATTCGTGAATAATCTCTATTTGTGGCTGTAATAAATAAGACATTGAAATAATAATAAGTAATAGGTAAAAAATAAATTATTTATTCTAAAAATTTACAGAGCCTATCTCATAAACTAAGGTAACCTGCATCTTATGAGGTTCTGTATAAGTAATAAATTCATTAATTATCCATATGCAATTCCCAAATCCCTGTATCTATACTTCTATACTAATATAGTCGTTTAATATAGTCGACCTCGGTCAAACTTGGACATCCTTCAACGTCCTCACATCTTTTTATCGCAATATTGTAACAGTGAAGTTTGTAATTTATTTATTTTAAAAGAGTGTCCATGGAGTTTCTTGCCGGATTCTTCTCCATAGGATCGACCTTTTGGAACCGTGCAACTAGAATCATAACGTTTCAAAAACGCTTGTAAAAGCTTATTTGAAATAAAAACATTTGAACTTGAATTTGAACTTGAATATATAAAGCTGAAGAGTTTGTTTGTTTGCTTGAACGCGAATTCGAAAAATTCTTTCAGTGTTAGATAGCCCATTTATTGAGGAAGGCTATATGCTATATATCATCACGCTACGCGGACGAAGTCGCGGGCAGAAGCTAGTCTTTTATAAAAATGTTCCGTGCTCAAGTAATACCTAGTTAGAAATTATTTTGAGAGCCACTGTCATTCAATCATTGTGTTGTTTGTTTTACATTGTTTATTGTGCTATAAACATTTCTAATTTTACTAGTCCTTACAGAACATTTGTATCCGTCCAAGTTAATTTCGTTTATTTCCGTCTGTTTAATAAAAGCATAATAAAAATATGTACTTGATTTTTTCAGATACCATAATCAAACTTAATTGAGCGCCCTCTAGGCATTTTCGTAGAAACAAACGAAGTGTTCGAGTCTTGTTCGAGTTCGTAATGAAATCTTTTCGAATCGTCAACTTGTTGAAGATTCAGTGCCATCTATATTTATAGATTGTAAACATTTTTTTATAATTTATTGTGTGATTTTTAGTTTCTGAATGTTTTAGTTTCATCTACCTAGTTTTTGTGAAATTAACAGTAATATAATTGTATAATCCGTCGTTTCAGGGTTCATTCAACTTATTATTAGGTAACCTCACGGAGGATAGCCTGAAGTCTGTACCTCATTCATCATGCATGAACTCATTACGGCAAGAAAGTGTAAGGCACAGTGGTAAGCATACAGAACATAATGTAGTAAGAACTGAAGGCACATGCCTTTATGACTGTAAAATGCCATTTGAATAATCTGTAATTAGATAGTGCAGATATGATAAAGCAGATAATAGATCTCAATTTAGAAATTATTGTAGCGCGGACTAAGAAAGTAAATTACTTTGCGCTTTTATATTATTTTGATTTCCTTTCTATCCAAAATTATCAACATGAAGTTGGCAAAACGAACCGGCGAGAACTTCACTCGACACATGATATTTCCGTTCAACTTTTCCCGCGCGTCGTTCAACAAGTGCGCGCGCAACTTCATTCCGCGCGCGAACGTATCCTCGCGCAGTAAAAACGAACTGTCGAAAATATACGAAAATTAATTTATCGTAATATATTAATTAATAATCGTTGTTATTGTGTGTTAATAATGTTATAAAAAGTTCTCTGTGAATATCAGTGCAGTGTTGTGTTAGTGAATTAAATTTAAACAAGCGGTGAGTGTTAATTCATTCATATTTATTTTTGCGTGGATTTTAACCTTCGGAAAATTTATGATTCTATTGTAAAGGTGTGTGTTGCTCGATTTTTCTTCTAGATAACTTGTATAGCCATTTAAGGCTGAGAACTAACCGTTATTGTAGTAAATATGGCGTTGGTAGATCCTAAGCTGTTGGCCTAGGTAACTACTGTAGGGTCTCTACATTGCCCTCGGGTAACTTTCAAACACGCTTTTATTGTAAGTCGTAAGTTGATCTAAGATTAACTTTCTACTGAACAGTACTGTACAATGTACGATTAACTAGCATAGATTTAAGTGGTTTAAGCCTACATACCTAGGTCCCTATCTGTTTGTTGGGGTAGAGCGCTGATTCTAAAGTGCGGCATAAATGAATAATTATATGCCTTGACGTTATAACTTTTAAGTAGAAATAATATACCTAATTATTATAAAATGCATACTTACCTATCTATTAAAAACTTTTTATAAAAATATATCCTAATGTCACGACGAAACTCCGAAACTGAATAGACCAGTTCTGATGCGGCTCGCTCATTCGCATCAGTAGGTACCTACCTAATAAAATTGTCCGGATTTAGGACAAAAAAAAAATTTACCTACATAGGTACCTTAAACAAAAACGGATTGTTGCTTGATTCCTCTCATTCTGGGTGGATGTTATTACAAACAAAATTCTAGAGTAGACATATTACGTAGAGGTACAAATCCAAACCTCGAGCTCGTAGTGACATTTACCTAATGGAAAAACTAAAACCAACTTAGCTCAAGCCGGGAATCGAACCCAGCACCTTACGCTCAGCAACCGCACTTAGGTCACCCAAACCAATGAAGCAGTAATAACATTGAACATATCCAATTTTATCGGATATTTTAAATGCCAATAACATGTTTTTCAACGATGCGGATAATTTATTCAAAACACTTAATTTTTATGGCACTGATAGTAAATATCGTTTACTTTTATGGTTTTTTGCTGTCTTGGCAGTAAATTAAACTTTATAACTAAGTATTGTACATCAGAATGGCATTTAAATATCTATATTATAGGGACCTAACTACTACCTACGTATTAAACTAAGAAAAACATCATCATACTTTATTTTCTTGCATGGCTCAGGGGGGCCAAAAATTTCCAGTATAAGCCATACTTACTTATCTGCCAGCTACAGAGGTCGGCTGAAAAGGGCTCTCAGTCATAATAAAATAAGATACCATCACGCCTGTATTCCCGAATGGGTAGCCTGAAGCGTATTAATGTACACCCAAAGTTCGCTTTTATGTCTAAGTCAAGGGGCCATTAACCGGGCACAAATCCCAAACTACGAGCTGCTATTGAGAATTTCATAGAACAACTCAATTACGCTTACCTTGACCTGGGAATCGAACCCAGGACCTATATCGTAGCAGTCTTGCGCAGGACTAAAGTGGCACCTAATCATGTATACAAACTAATATGTATATAAGAGGTAGGTATATATACATAAAGGATATAATATACTTAGAATGCTAATAAATACTTTGACGAAGTGTATGGTACGTTATGTATTCGTGTGTCCGTGAATTATATTGGCCATTATACCCCTGTTCACGGAAATTTAAAGTAGAGAACAACATAACATACCATCACGCCTGTATGTATTCCCCGAAGGGTTAGGCAGAGGCGTACTAATGTACACCCACAGTTCGCCGGTATGTTTAGGTCCCATGTAATAGGGGGCGAGCCTATTGCCATTAACCGGGCACAAATTCCTAACTCCGAGCTTCTACTGGGAATTTCATAGAAAAACCCAATAACACTTTGCTCGACCTGGGAATCGAACCCAGGACCTCTAGCGAACCCGGACCACTTGGCTATTGAGGCAGTTTACATTGAGGTAGAGAACAACAATCGAAAAAAATGTCTGTTAAAATGTAATTATTTATTTAGAACATATTTTTTAAGGTAGGTATGCAACACTCATATTTTCCGTAAACTACATGGTACAATAATTAAATAAATAATTTCAGCTGTAGATCAACAACAAACATTAGTAGGTACGCCTCTGCCTAACCCTTCGGAGATGTAGATCAACAAAATATTAAGATTTCAACGCATTGGAGCATTGGAAATGAAAAACGCTTTAAATATTATTTACCGCAGTTGTATAAATTGACCATGTTTCCTGTCGCCCCCACAACGACAGCTGTTTGAACGATGTGGGCAGATTCCTTGGTCTTTAAGGCCATATTCATATTGACACCTACACCCATGTTTTTGTTGTAAATGTCATATTATGGACTTTTAAAGATTTATAGTTATGGACACATAGTATTGTAAAATACATGCTATTTCTACTATTTAAACTATATAACTATGAAATACTAAGCAACAGATACAAAGTACTCCCAGAATCGAAACAAAAGTACCTATCATTGGACAACATAGATATTTGTTACGGGTGGGAACCGAACCGCCTACACCAATCGTGCAATTATCTGACCTCTAATAAATACTACCTATTAACTAATAGGCCATACGGACTCCCCTCTCAAGCAAAGGGTAAATTTAAACAAGATGCAAAATTGTAGGAAGGGATTTCAACAAAAAACTCACTAGTTTTGGTCCTTTGATCCACGGGACGAGGAAGAGACGGGAGCCAAAGGACCAAAATAGGGGGCATGTATTTTTTACGCGCGTAGGTTTTCCGAACTATAAAATGAAGGGTTTCTCAAGTATTACGTACACTAACCTGTGTCAAACTGTTAACCTACAAAATTCCACATGATCACGTAGAAACCAATGCCCTAATCATAAACATTGAAGGAACTGCAGAAATCATTTACATATGACGGACTTATAAGTCAGCTATTAATTAACTGTACTTAATGATTGGACTTTATTTATTATCTGATTGCGGCGGAAGCAAGAGTAATGATAATAATATCAGAGGGCGTCGTACGAAAATCAAGTTATGATGTACCTATCGGTTGACGGATCACACGGCTTTCCTAACATAAAAGTGTTTCGTCCCTCTCATTTCATCATACTGAATTGTGAGGATGAAACCTATTTCTTGTAAATTGTTTCGTATAGTTTAGACTTGCAAGACTGTGAATAGGTTTTTATTTCTCTTGTTTTCTGTTTATGAAATGACTCATTATTTCATGTTAACGCAATCAACAAAATAATATTAAAATTAAATACAATTTAACCTTTTTGGTCATAATTCTGGGATCTTAAGAGCCTTGTTCTCGTTTACACAATCTTGCATTGCTCACTGGTTATTTTGGTAAATTACAAAACGTGGCATGAGAACATATTGAAAACCGCAAGGAGTGCGTCAGCGACTCACCACAGTGTAAGATCATCGCGAATTTGTTTATGAATTTAATGTTTATGAAGAATAAATGATTTTAGCTATAATTTAACTTACGTGTAACCTCCATAAGATTTATGAGTCAGTATTGTAGTCATTCATGTTTACTACAGATGGTTTTTCTGTTTGTCCTTACGGTAGATACTATGAAACGGGTATTTACATAGATACGTGTCGTCAATGAAATAACAAAGTATGTTTTTGATGTCTTTGTTTTACAGTTATTCAGTCAGAAAACCTCGAAGTATGGTAGGTATGATATAGCGGGCTATTTTCCGCAATTCCACGACAAAGTGCGTCTACTGCGTGAACCTCGAAGTAATATGTCAAACAAAAGAATCTGTTTCCAGTGTATATTTTAATAAAAACAGATTTGCGGCTTCAGGTACTTAGCGATCCAAAAGATTCAGAGGATATTTATGGCAGTAATAGCAGTATTTTTCCTTTTCAAGTTAAATCAAACTGAAGGAATTACAGGCAAGATATTGCAAAATAGATTCAACATAGTCTAAATAGATCTTTCTTATACAATCAGTCTTATGTTAAATGGAAATGGCAAAACCTTGGTTTTAAAATAGTCTCGTTTCTTTTTGTGTCGTAAAGAGAGTCACAATACCTATAGATTTTTAGCTTAGTTGGGTATATACATAGGTACTACTGAAACTACACAATATGGATAATATTGAGGCGCAATAATTGAATACATAACCAATTTACTGATTTCTGACACTTACGCGATTGTTAGACATTGAAATGAAACTACTTTTTACGGATTTTCTCGCGTTGTATTGATATTATTTTATTTAGGATTCGGATTTCATTTCGGATCTCAGTCTACCCGTGACCGTGATGCTGTAAAGGATCCGAAACGTCGGGAATAAAATAATATCAATACGACGCGATAAAATCCGTAAAAAGTAGTTTCATTTCAATAATTAACCAATTTGATAAATTAATCCTCAATATATGTAACCTTTGGTATTTTTTTTCTTAAAAAACGTTGCTCCTCACGAGGATTTTCTCCTGTAGATGGAAGGAACATAAGGACTCCTGGAACATAAGGACTCATCATTTTTTGAAAGAAATAGTGATTCCCGATTTTCACCAAGAAAAAATGTTAGCAAAAAAAAAAGATGCGTATGATTCATGTTGATTAGTAGCAGTTCTTTCGATTTCCGCCGGAGATCTAATTTATAAGTTATTAGCTCAGCTATTGTTTGATACAAAACTGTGTCTTTGTCTTATCAACACAAACAGTCAATAAGTGCTTATCATATAAAAAAGTTTAAAAACGGAAGTCTATCTACCAACCAGTGCTTCTAAGACCTTGCCAACAAAACTCATCAAGAAAATAGGTTGGTTTTCAAACTGATCTCAAAGTGAATGCCCTCAATTTTCTTCAGCAATTCTCATGCTGCCGCTAATCAAGAAAGTTTAAAACAATATGTTACCGATTCAGAGTGTAAACACTGCCGTGCCGATGACATCAGCAAACCAGGGCGCTAATATTAAAACTTGGCACACTTCCACTGCCGACCATCGACATGGATCATACTAGGATTGCGGTATTAGCCGGAATTTTTGATATTTTAGTTTTTTATATATAATTTTTTACTGTACAAAAAAAAACATTGCTCTCAAACTTTGTCTTCAATAGCTTTATCGATACCTTGCTAAACATAGCACAATTGCTTTTTTCTTCGTCATCCTCTTAATTTTGTCATAATCGGAAGGCAAATATCAATACTTTTGCTTAAATCTTGGAATTTTATACAACGTACATAAATCTTCATTGATTATATTAATACTTCATCTCAATCCAGCTGTATTTTAACCAGATGAGCCGTTAAACTAATAGAGCTAAACTATTAAAAATATAGCCACATAGATATAAAAACAAGAGATGAAAATTGTCTACAAATCTTTAAGTACTTTAAAGGTACGTTGTATGCACCTATTATTACTAAGCTATAACATTGACATTTACTTACATCATTCTGTTCCAAGAACTACCTTTCCAGTTACCTATAAAAGATGTAGCCTTACTTCTTTTATGAGACGTAAGTACGGTAGTGTCATAGCTGCTATCGTCATCAACCACAACTCCATTGATTCAGCGGGATTGAGGAAAATTATGATATTTATTTACCAAACAACATTTTAATGCTTTAAAAGACGAAGAACTGATCATTTTAAATAATAGGGGAAAACAAAAGTTTTGATCTTGGAAAACGCTTACGTTGTGTTTCGCCGAGTGTGTGAGGATACCGGAGGCACAAAAACTTTTAAAAGGGCGGCAACGCACCTGTGACTCCTCTGGTATGGCGGGTGTCCATTGGCGGCGTTTACCATCAGGCGATTCATCTACTCTTTTGCCCCTATGCCATATGAATAAAAAATAAAAGAATTGGACTAAGTAAAATTATGCGTCTTTTGAAATAAATTAAGTAGTTTCGATCTAAGCCTATAATATAACATGAATGAAGGCAAAAAATGCGGATCAAAGCTATAAAAATCCTTGGAACTTTCGCTGGTGAACGGAAGTGACCACCACTTACCAAATTGAATAATCCATGTTTAACAATTAACATAAGTATTGCGTATCAAAATGGAAAGTGACAGGTTTATGTAATATTTAAGAGCTTCATTCCACACAAAACGTTTGACACTATGAGGTTAACAAATCATTTGACTTGTAATGAAGTGTACTGCCAAAATATTATGCATACTGTAATTGAAGTAGGATCTTATTTCTATTTAAAATATGATTGTACCCAAAGCAGAAAAGCATATTCACCAACAACGTAATATTAACTCAAATATCATGTACAATGTACAAAAATGACAGTTGATTCAACGTAGGTATCCGAGTGAAGGTGAAATAACATTTGACTCTAAACAAAATGACATCACCTCATGCATGACCGTCATTTCATCTAATATTGTTATTGACGAATTTCTAGGAAACACTTTTGGCGATTGTCCCAAAACATACTAGATTTTGATGTCTCGCCAGACATCTTTTCAGATTTCAAGACCATTCCATATTGGATACCTCCGAGTTGTTTTCAAAATCCGAGGCGAAGAGTTCAATAACGTCAGAAATGGCTGAAATAATCTTTTGTAGGTTTTTGAGATCTTATCTTATCTTATCTTGTGTAGGGCCGAGGCAGCAAGGCCTCAGTGCACTTCGACCCAATGGGATCTTTTGTGCTTCCCCTAGATAATCTATTCCTCATCCCCTCCCAGTTCTACAAACAGCTCTTCCATGAGCTTTATAATGAGGCCTGGGGGTATGAGTCTGTAGTCCTCCGGTTTTTGAGATGGAAAGTGATGAAATATTTTATGAAAGAGCACATTTCAACAGTTGATGTGATTTGTTCAATATTTATTATAAGACCCTAGTGTTCACTCAAACCAGTGAATTATCTCATAATTCTCAGAAACATTCATGATGCGTATTCTGAACACCGCTTTGATAAATTCTATGTTGAAAATAGCACGATGAACTGCTAAACAGAGTTGGGATTGCCGCCTCCACATTGTAGTGTTTTCAGTCCAGTTACTCAATAATATTCACTTCACGATACCTATTACTGTCAATCAAGTATTAGTATTCTTTCCTTTAAAGCCATTAAAAGATATTTATGACCTTGCGAATAAGTCGTGTTAGTTTTTTCCTCGAATCCAGAAAAGGTCATTCGGTGTCTAGTCTTGTACGTGGAATACATTAGTCAGTTCGCACTTGGGTATTACGGCTCAAATATTTATTCGTGTCAGAGCCTCCTCGGAGCCACGTAATAAACACTATAACATGTTGGTTGAATTATCTTATGAGTGACGAATGCTGCAACAGTCCTTTGGGATTTCGGCTCGAAGGACCAAAACTTGGAAGCCATTTTAGTAATATACGTCTTATATAAGCAAGAATGAAAATTAACAACTGTGTCATATTTATACATATGTAAAATAATCACAAAAAAGTGGTCCTCCTACTGGATTTGCTAGTGTTTATTCAAATGTAAGCAACGATTTTATCGTGAATGCAAAAAATACAAAACGTCTCTTACAAACAAAAACTTGCTACAAAAGTTTAAATGCCAATCATAATTTTAAAAGATTCGAAATGCGACATTATATAAATAAACAATGATTCAAACAAGATAGAAATGAAGAAAAGAACAAAGAAACATCAAAACATAATGCCAATTCATGTGTGTTCCCCGAAATGACGTGTTGGGTTATAATTAGTGATACTATTAGTTTATTTCTGCTACCTGAGGCTGCCAACTGGGGCTGCTTATATCCGTGGCTTCATCAGGAAGTTACATCATACGTTTGTGGACTAGACTCGCCTAGATTTGTGATTATGGTTTATTTTGATCGCTTTACGTGTGGATAAGGTAGATGCATTATTTAAAATTGACATTCAGTATAAGAAATGGGGTCATATCTCATAAACTTATTTCGACCTATGCGAAAAAAAATAAGTGTGCTATTGTTTTTCGTCTAAGTAAGTAGGTTCTAAAATCATAGGAAACTTTTGAAGAGGCCTAGCAAACGCTGAACCAGATCCATGGACGTGGTGAAAGTATCTTGGTTTTAACCGGTACGAGGACCATGGATCATCTGCTACATGGGGCCCACCCCAGGTGGCAGATGATCAATGAGGATTAGCCGCATAAAAAAGGATATTTAATTTAAAAAGGTTTTTCAAAACTGGCGCCCCAAACAAAAAAGCCTGATAACAGGATATGAATTTTTTTTTATTATTGGAAGTCAAAAGTACACTTATAATGCTAAAAGTAATAACATTCTATTTCGAACCTAAATTCCGTAGTGCGGAATTTTGGCATGAATCTGATTTTTTAAATAGTGTCTAATTTTGGATAATGGGACACGGAAAGTATTATTTTGGGTTTCACCAGTGAACAAGTGATGGAATTTGGAAATCATTGTTTATTTTGTTATCTGGCTTTAAACAAGTTAGAAAGCGTAAGCGTCTGCAGTATAATACATTATGTGAACGACAAATTAAACAAATTTTTTGAGGCTACAAATGGGGAAAATCTAAATAGACCCTACGTTCAGCAGTATTATAATAATATAATACTGCTGAACGTAGGTTCTTACTCAAAGGGCGCGTCACGTCATCACGGTCTTGGGCAGCTCGCAATATAGCTTGCTCATTCAGCAGTGGACGGTAATAGCTTGAAGATAATACTTAACTCTGAATATTTTTAACATTTTAAATTTCAATTTAGAATGCTTACACGTCGTTAAAATGATTTTGAAACAGTGATACTTTTGAATGAATCTCGAGAAGTCGCTAATTCGATAAAATATAGAAGGTCAATTCACAATAACGATTTCATTGGTCCCAAATTAAATAACAGAGGCGGCGTGAGTTAGTCATTTGTCGCTATGGGTTTAGTATCTCTATACATAGATAAGTTTTACGTATGTACTCATCGACTTCTGTCTTACTTTCTTATTTATTACTAACTTCTATTCATCCATCATCACAAACGTTCGCATTTATAATACTAGTAGGATGGTGAAGATAATAATGATGCTTAAATTATTTTTGACTGCTATTATTTTAGGGTTCATTTATGAGATAAAATTTCGTTAAAGAAAGATGGTCTAAGTAGGAATAAGAAAGAAAGAAACACTTTATTCACATAAAAAACAGTAACAAGATAATAGAATTCAATGAGAAAAACGGTATGCATGGAATTGCTTTTCCATCTCTAAATATATTTTTAGACAGAGTTTACAATATCTCACTCTAGGTATAATAAAAACCGGTCGGCCCATATTTTTGCATCGTGCACTAAATTTATATTTTCGCGGGGCCAGATACACAGATAACCTTGGTTTTATTCGTAACAGCCACAACAAATTATCTTCTATCATACTATTTACGACTCTTGTTAATTAAATGACGTAACGTCAATTTGAATGGGTAATGAAGTTTAATTTGTTCCTTGAAACATGTATTTGCACATTTTCCATCATTCATGGTTTCCTAGTACAGCATTTATGCTGGCTCGATGGTTTATAAACATGAAACCTACTTACTATGTACATACAACCAATGTCGTGTACATTATTTATCAATGTTGGATGGAAAGACGCCACTAACCTTTGGTAAATGCACTATAGCCATTGGGTACACAGTCTCTGCTAAGGCCTTTGCTGCAGTGGGATAATTACATTTTATAATTAATAGTTGCTATGTACTGAAAAAAGTACGCCTTAGATAAAATTGTTGATAAGACTCAACTGATAAAGGTCACTAAACTTTGAGAGAGAGATTATCTCGCAAATTCTTGGATTAAACCTCTTACTGAACTTGGCATACCTCAGGGAACTGTTTTATGACCAATAACAAATATTCACGGTAATATGAAGGACAAAAGTTTTTTTTGTTTGTATAATTTCAACAATAGTATACTTTAGGTGTCTGAGACCGACGATCAAGATCTAATATACTATTAATAGTATCGAGAGTAGAGTAAGGCTTATAAAGGCGATATGATATTCAGTGTGTAATCAGATATAACAATGTACACAAGTAAAAAAATACATTTTAATTGTCTTTGTACCAAGACTTTTGTTTGTACATACAAGTTTGACGACACGTTTAGCGTAGCGACTGAGTGATCGGCTTCTGTGACACGTGTTGTGGATTCGATCTCCATACTGAGCAAATATTTGTATGATCTACAGGTAGTTGTTCCGGGTCTGGGTGTTTGTGTACCTATGTGAGAATTTGTGTTTGTAAAAGCACCCACGATACGATACAGGACAAAATCCTAGGGTCTCCACCCTAGGATTTTGTAACGATTTTTCAAGAAAAAAAGTGTACATAAGTATTATGTATTATTATAAAATTGGAAGGTTGATGGATCTATTTGGTTGATGGTATATATGGTTTAAACGTAAATTATGAAACTGTATACCAACTTCATATTAAGAATTTGTTATCGAAGCTAGTTCCTTTTGTGGCCTTCGAATGTCACATGAGTTTAAAATGACAATTTATCACAATGATACTAATTGTTGACGATTATTAAAACAATCCACGATAAACCAGTGCAACGATGAAGCTGATGATCTCATTCCTGCGCGTGCGACCATAAAAGAATGCTTCTGATTTAATTTCAGAATTTATAATTTACAAACAAACGCTAAAATTAACATATGAACATCAAGATGTCTGGACGTGCAAAAATGCGTGCCTAATATGGATGCTAAAAGTATTTCCAAAACAATAAAAAAATATTAGAAAATGGCGGTTTCGTCGTTTTGTCGGACGTCCGTCAGAACAGGTTCTTTGCTAACTCCTTTAGTATACAATGAAGTCATAAAAATGCTATTAAGGATTATCTGTGAAGTTTTGTTTCCATCCTTGTTTTACTTGAATTTAGAGAGGTCTTGTTGTCTTCACTGTACTAAAATCTACTTAGCTTGTTACCAGTTAGATCTTTGTACGGTAATTTAGACAAGCTTTGTTTTTGTAAATTCAGAATGTGAAGTCAAATTTCAACCTGGCGGGTGGGACGCGCAGTGGTTTTAGCGTCTGGGGTATCTCTAACCAGGAGACGCAGTTTCAATCCTGCCTGCCGGCGGTGGGTGGGAGTCGCAGTGGTTTTAGCGTCTGGGGTATCTCTAACCAGGAGACGCAGTTTCAATCCTGCCTGCCGGCGGTGGGTGGGACGCGCTGTGGTTTAAGCGTCTGGGGTATCTCTAACCATGAGACGCAGTTTCAATCCTGCCTGCCGGCGGTGGGTGGGAGTCGCAGTGGTTTTAGCGTCTGGGGTATCTCTAACCAGGAGACGCAGTTTCAATCCTGCCTGCCGGCGGTGGGTGGGAGTCGCAGTGGTTTTAGCGTCTGGGGTATCTCTAACCAGGAGACGCAGTTTCAATCCTGCCTGCCGGCGGTGGGTGGGACGCGCAGTGGTTTTAGCGTCTGGGGTATCTCTAACCAGGAGACGCAGTTTCAATCCTGCCTGCCGGCGGTGGGTGGGACGCGCAGTGGTTTTAGCGTCTGGGGTATCTCTAACCAGGAGACGCAGTTTCAATCCTGCATGCCGGCGAATATTTGCTTCACTTAACCTTTGTTTTATCTATCTACCGTTAAAGATTTCAGGGATCAAATCGACAACATGTATGGGATTGGATTCCAGGATTTGTCACTCATAATATATCTAAGTTAATAGTAAAAAATATTGAGTGACTCTTATTGTTTTTACGGTACTTATACATACTTATAAAATAAATATTTGGTTCATTATTTCGGGATTAGTTTTCTTTATTAATTCAGTCACCGTCAAAGAATAACACTATTATGATATCACCTGGATGTACCGCTGGCCCTAAACTACGAATACCTACCTAGTAGGTATTGTAGCTTTGTAAGGCCTCTATGACTGTGACTCTGGATTAAGATGATCATTTCCTATGCTCAAACTTCTAAGACATGTTTGGAAATGATACTAATCGCGATGAATGACGTAGTTATTAATTTACCATAGTTAAGTAGAACAGCATTCATTTTGATCTTAATTACCAGTTTTTGTCCAATCTCGTGCCACAACATGAAGTTGTCACAGTAGGTATTGCCTCTTAATTAACGTTAATCGATCATGTCTACCTACATATACATAACCACATCTTAAATAACACTTCAAAACCTCATTCATGAGTTGTTTTTACGAACCGAATCTCCTTGAGATCACTTATGTAGGTGCGAAGAAAAAGCAAGACATATCAGCGAGACTCCACGCGGGAGCAAGACAGAAAATTATTTGTAAAGGTGTATGCGTAGGAGCAGTTCGCACATCCGTCGGTCTATTTTGGACGTTTCTTGAAAAGTCCCATAGCAACTAAATATGTTTAACGATCGAGTTACTTGACAGATATAGTGACACTTTGTTAGTTTCTATTATTCATTCTGTTATTTTTAAGATTTCATTAAATGGACTGGAAGATTCTACGAGTCGTTTTCGAATTTAGACTGAGGAATAATATTGGAACAGCTGATTTAAATGGTAGGAAAATGTGCACAACTAACAGTGCTTACACCTACTTGACAGTGTGAGTTATGTAGTTGGCCCTTCGTCATTTAAAAACTTATTCTTATGCTGAATTCTCTGAGGCTCATAGGAAAATCTATGAGTTCCACACCGACTGTGAGACAATTTCTGTCTCTAAAGACCTGAATGAAGAAATATATGGTTCCTGATCTCGATCCGGGAAAAATCTGATGGGTATATGTCAGAACTTTTTTGATAGCATATGGACCTTTGTTGTGGAAAATTTCTTGGACTTCTGCCACCCTGGGAAGGTTACGGAGTGGGTTCGGGCTCCATCTATTGGGTGATCTATTTTTTAAATGGCCCACAGGTAGGTATTCCGTCTCGCCACCGTGCTGGGGTCACAAGCTGTGATATTTCTCTTTTTTCCCTGTTTTAAACTTTCAACTCTAAAAACATTTGATATAGTATCTATTATTGCTAGGTTCACAATTAATTATCTTAGCTGAATAAAACAAAAACTATTTTCGATTGTAATTCAACCTTCGCGTACCGAAATACATTATGTATTGATAGCATTTGCAGCCAACATTTTAAATTGAGTTGAATATATAATAAAATTTATTCAATTGTTATGTAAATAAGTAAATTAATCAGCGTTGTTTACCTTGTATGAAGATCACCTGTATTTAAAACACTTATTTTTAATCTTGGATGGATGGTTTGTAACTCTTTCACCCCAGAACGGCTGAGGCGAATCTGGGTAAAAATTGGCACAGAGATAGATTAAAGTCTGGAATAACACATAGGCTACTTTTTATCCTGGTCGGACCCAATTTAGGCAGACGAAGTCGCGGGCAGAAACTAGTTTTCCATATTTGTATTACAAAACAAAGACTGCCTCATTGGTTGTGGTTTAGTGATTGCTAGCGTGACTGGTAAGCGTTAGGAGCTGGGTTCAAATGTCAGGTCGAGGTGGTCTTTCTATGGAAAGATTTTTTTTCTTTACGAAGTCACGTGCGTATTAATAGTGGATTATCACGTGTGAAAACTTGAACGGTGAAGGAAAATATCTTGAGGAAACCTGCATGCCTAAAAGATTTTCTCGACGGCATGTGAAGTCTAGCAAGCAGTGATAGCCTAGCGATATGACCATTGGACTGCCAAGTCAAAGGTCTTGAGTTCAAATCCAAGGTACGCACCTCTGACTTTTCGAAGTTATGTGCGTAATCACGCGCTTAAAACGTTGAAGGAATTCATCGTGAGGAAACCTGCACGTCTGAGAGATTTTCTCGACGGCGGCGTGTGAAGTCTGCCAACCCGCATTAGGCTAGCGTGGTGGACTATAGCCTAATCCCTCTCATTGTGAGAGGAGCCCCGTACCCAGCAGTGGGACATGTAATGGGTTGATTGTTTTATGTGAAGTTTGTGGACTATAGCTGAATCCGGAAGATAATTTTGTTGATTATGAGGTCTTAATGACCCCATGTAAGTACCTATGCTAATAATAAAAGAGCATAGCACCTAAGTAAGTAAGTATAAGTAATATAAAAATAATTGTTTCTTAATTACCTACTACTTTATTTAAGTTAAAAAAACTTAAATGGAAACAAATCATAGTTAATCAACAGTAGTAAGCCACGTGCATAGCGCGCACGTGTTTTGATGAGTGATGCATTTGATAAAGCAGAAATTAAACAAAGTTCTTAGGCACTATTATAGCGGCTTGACTTTATGGAGTTTGAACAAAGTCAAAGTCAAAATCATTTATTCAATAAAGACTAATATGTGGTACTTTTTTAACGTCATTTTTACATTAGGTATAGACAGCCCCCAAAACGCCCGCCCTTCACCGCTTCCTAGTGTTTTCGCTGGGAAGAAGAAGCGGCGCAAAAAACTCCCCAGCAAACACATTTCTGTCTGTGAAGTTAATAAGGCGTTATACAAAATAGAATTCAAATCATTGTTTGGGGTACTTAATAATTTATTCATTGCTACTGTCAGATGGCGCACATGTTATTATTATTAATTTTCAAGCAGTATTTATAATATTAGCAAGCCTCCTTTCTTGTAGTTTAAATGACAATTTCAACTATTAAAAACAGTGAACCTGCCTACACGAACAATGAACATCCCTGTATTCCTGAAAAAGTAAGGCAGATGTGTACTATGTTCTTCATTTCATATTCACTCATATTTAGATCCCATATAATAGGGGGCGAGCCCATGATGATAATTTCTGTTCTGCCTCATTAGCCATGTGGTCTTGAGCGCGACTTTAAAAGAGACCATGGTTGACAGATTCAGACCGAAGAGCAGCTGTAAAAAAGATATCCAAAATCTATATCTAATAAGTATATAAAGCTGAAGAGTTTGTTTGTTTGCTTGAACGCGCTAATCTCAGGAACCGCTGGTCCGATTTGAAAAATTCGAGAATTTATTGAGGAAGGCTTATATATCATAACGCTAAGACCAAGTAACTATTCCACGCGGACCAAGTCGCTGGCAGAAGCTAGTTACTTTATATTACTGTCGCAAAGAACCAGAAGTCTACCGACATCAATGCGCCTACGCATTTAAACGAACGGCTACCATCAATAAAGTTCAAACATCATGACCACATAACTTAAAAAAATTATACGAAGTTAAGCTAATAAGCTAATGGTTTAACACCAGGTAAATAGCCAGTGATACTGACTGTAGGCGGGCAGCGACATTCTCCTACCCATCCGCCCACCATCATACTCGAGTAGGTAAGTCAACTGGACTTACGCAATATTTGTTTTGAAATGTATCTCATTGAGATACGTTTCTCATTTCATCTCATACTCGAGTAATAGTAATGAACATAACGTACCATCACGCCTGTAATCACCGAAGGGTTAGGCAGAGGCAAAAAAAAAGTATTATTATTTATTACTAGCTTCTGCCCGCGACTTCGTCCGCGTAGCGTGATGATATAAATAGCCTATGTCCTTTCTCAGGGTCTAAAGATTGTCTGTGCCACCTAATGAGAGCCTCCTTAGGTGTTCAAACATACGGGTACATTGTGGGTGTACAATAGTACACCTCTGCCTAACTCTTCGGGGAATACAGGCGTGATGGTATGATACTTTTCTCAAGTGATCTTATGTATAGGTACCTACTACCTCTTAACCTCGACACGATATGATATGTAAATACACTTGAATCATAATCCAAACAGTTTAAATACATTATTGACCAGTAGGAGGGAAATGTCAGACTCTGTTTAGGTACCTAGATAATTTAAAATCAGCTTTTTATGATAACTGGGGGAATTTATGTTGTAAATAGCCAATAAATCTTTAAATATCAGGGTGTTTTTGCACCAGCGATGTACTGATCAACTTCTGTTCTCTCATATCCTCCGAGCCTTTCCCAACTATGCTTATGGTGCGATCCGTCTGCTCGTTTGCCATAAAAAAACTCCTGACCGAAGACTTTGTTCTTTGCTGTGCTGCTTCTTTCCAATAGGGTATTACACCTTTTTTTGAAAACTGTTTTAAATTAATCCTTAGATCGTAATGAACCAGTAGAATTTTTATTTTAATTTTATACAACCAAAAAATGCCTTAAAAACGATTTTTAATTTATGATTTTGAATTTACTCGCGAAAACGCTAGCCGCCATGCTACTTCGGCTCGTGACGTCACTCACAACTGCCAAGGACCAAGTAACATGATTTGTGAAAATAATGAGTTATAATGTTTATCATTGGTGTCTTGTGCCTGAATGCAATAATACAAGTGTAAAAACGCCACAAAAATTGTGGATTCAATTGCCAAGTGGTATTAAAATGAGAAACACTTGGTTGAAACTGGCAAGAAGAGATCCAAAATTATTGTCCACAAAGACTATAAGTACTGTATTTCTGTGAAGACCACTTTGATGTAAGTATGCGTTATAAATAGTATGTTAACTAATAAACAAAAAAAACTTCGTTAATATTACAATTTCATAATTTATACCTAATGTATTTATAGGTTTTATGTACCTATATTAAGTAGTGAGTTTAGCTTCTTTAACGTTTATTAAGCAAAGTTTTTAATGTCCAGTTGTGAATATTGTATAGCTAATGCCGCAATTACTACAGCTAGGAATCTAGAATGTGTTATAGACCTACAAATTGCGAAAAAACAATTAAATTTCAATTGGTTTTTCACAATTTTTGGCGGGAATTTGGCGGGCTCAGGTGAACGACGAAGCCTTAACAGCTTTGTTAATTTGAAATGCTGATTAGTTAATGCCTTGTTACATAGAAATTGGTGAAACTGGGTCTTATTGTTAGACAAAACTTGATACGATAGTTAGGTAGGTACTTACATTACTGTTTTAATATTTCTCAACTCGGCAGAACAGAAATCGGGATTGGATGCAAAAAAAATTGCCACCATCAACGTATTGATCATTGGTAGATTTGTACTTTCTGCTTTCACAAAACCGTCTTCCATGATGCAATTTTAATCAAACTAACACAGAGTACGACAAACAATTATATTGCGTGCCCTGCTCTCGATATATATTTAAACAAGCAGCTCTCATCATTCACTGGCAACTCTGCGCAATTTTAGAAGTAGCTAAAAATTTGCTTAATCTGTGCTCGGTGAACTCTTTCATTCTTTTCGTTTGCGCGGCAACTGATTCTGCGTTTCTCTGTGTTTATTTTAATTAAAGTGTATTTTAATATAATTTCAACCAAATCTATGCCTAAACGGCAACATAAAGAAGTTTTACAAAAGTTAGACGATAAATGAAATGTCGTCTTAAAATTATAAGCCGAATAAAGTGTCGTCATAAAGCGGAGTACCTAGCGTCGTTGGAACGGAGATAATAATTATTCTTTCTTCATGAAATAAAAGTGACAAGTTGTCTTGTGATTACACCGGTATGGCTACTGGCTCTCGTAGCAGTTTAAAGCCGCAAGAGTTTCCATAACCTTCGGAGGTACCGGTTGACGCGGGTGGTGTACGTGATACACTGACGTGCTCATTGGACTCGGGGCGTACACGAGATGTACACACGAGATCTCTTACTCTTATGTGGAGCCCGTGAGGCTCCAATAAGCAGTTTTATCAATCACATGTAAGTGCCTATAATGTTTTTTCATGGGTATGTTGATTTAAATAATAGGTTACCTATACCTACTTACTGCAGATTACAATAACATGTAAGTCTTGTGCTGATCACAAGTCGAAGGAGTGCATATAATAATTAAAACGAGTAGGTACATATGGTTCTAGAAGAACACAAAACTCACTGGAGTTTTATGCTCTAGGAGACACAATCTCATGCTAGATGAACCTACATCTTGGTTTGTTTCAATTTTCACCTATAAATAGGGCACGGCCACCCTTGAGGGCCCCAATGCCCAATGATCTAAAGACACCACAAAATCTTGTGGAACAGATCCCGGTTAGACAATATCCACAGGTTTCTGTTTTGTTAAGCAACAATATTGTCAGTATAGACAAGGATATTGAGTTGAATAAATACATAATATGCAGTATAACAATAACAATGTAAATTCATCTCACTAAGGGTACATAAAAGATATACTTTGTGAATTTTGTGATGGATCCTGACTGACATTTTGCCCTAACAAAAATAATGAGAATTCTAGTTCTCCCTATATGTGATAATTAGTTTTTATATGTTGTGAAATAGTAAAAGACCACTGTAAGCATCTATAGAATGCCTGTGTGACAAGATGTTTTGAAAACCTGCCATTAAAAGCGACCAGTTCTTCAATAAGCTTACAACCAATTGTAAGTGAAACCCACAACTAACCATTACTATTGAAGGACATGAATCTTCAATACAGGCTGGAACACCAGCATTGTGCACAAGACCAACATTGTGTGCAAGAAATGGCCAACTTAGCCATAGTGGTAAGTCATGCCGGAAGGCTAACACATTTTTTACCTCACTGCAGGATAGCATGCAATGTTAAGTGTATTACTTAACCATGTTAAAGGATACTCAATTACCTTTGTAATCAAGTCTCATAAGACCGTGTGCCATTACTGTCTTCAGGAAAATCAGATGAGCTATCTACTTTGGCCAACTTTAGTTTTCATTTCCCATTATGATACAACAAACTTTAGTATCAGAAAAATAGAGCTTTATTTCCATTTGGAAATGACATTACATACCAAAAAGTTATTGGAAAACCACATTTATTAGTAAATGTTTATTCAGAATATAGTATTGCCTATATTGTTATAATAAAGTAATTCCTACATTGGGTTGCTCAGATGCGTAATAATTTTACAAGATGGGGACATTACAAGACAATCAATACATTAATATGTATAGAATCTGGTTATTAATATAAAGTATTCCTTATATTATATACATGGAGATGAGATGATATGATTATAGAAACTTTAGCTCTAGAAATGCTTAGAATTTATCAGTAAAAAATTCCAGTTATCATTGTCTTGATAATTTCTTAGCTCCTGTATGATATCTACCAGAAATATGTCATTATAATAATATTTAGCAATATTTATTTCAGCTTGCCCAGCACCAAATTCTGGGCCACAGTGAATAGGTACATTATACACAAGATAAGATAAACTAAAATGTTGTAATAAAATTCCTGTTTATTATAGGAGTACCTATCATGTAAAATAGAAGTATTGCATAACTTATGTATTATGACATAGCATTTACTTGGTAAAGTCTATATCACCTAATCCAGTGCTGTTTGTGTCAACAAGCATCCAGTTTGACAAGTAGTTCAACCTTTCAACTATTATATTGGTCTAATTGAAATAAATCAATTTTGACCTAGACTTTGAAGCCCATGGATTTTGCAAAAAATGTGGACAAGCAACCGAAAATCATTTAACCAATCCAGGTTAGGTTGTAACATTTGTATAGTGCATAAATTCCCTTATGTGCATACCATTGATTTTAGAAAAGATAAGAGGTGTAGGTAGTAACAATACCTACATCATATATAAGATATTTATATAGTTTTTTATTTTTTTTTGTGCATGTTAAGCAACATCATAAATCATCCTATTGTATAACAAGACATAGGTGTCATGATGTGTCATATACCCTAGTAAATTTTCTAATAAACATTTCATTTATTATACATAGACATTTCTATGTTCATTTGAATTGCCTTGGCCACATTCATATGGCAGTAGTGCAAAGGGTTAACACATGCTAGCACATTTTGGTCACAGGACATCATTAAAAATAAAGTTTATTTAGTACTTTTATTTTTAAACAAGAGAACTACATAATGAACCCAGAAATATGGTATTGACCTGGAAAAGATTCTGGTTGTTGCTTGTTACACCTTACACCAATGTTTATATAGTAGTGATAATTACATTTATTCAGAAAATATTATACTGATAAAAATATTGAGTCTTTGAACAGTTTGTACTTATCAAAGTTCACATTTATAAGGAGAATTTAGATACAAATAGGTACATACCTACATTGTTTAGAACTACAATATTAGGTGCCTCTACTAGGATAAAGCTGGGCTAGACTCATAATAAATAAATGCATTGCCTTAGTCTTATGGAAACATTTAAAGCCAATGAATATTGAAACTTTCACTTGGACTTGGATATATTATCTTTTCTTTGTTTTGTTATGGTGTCCTTCCAAACACCTTTTGATTAGAAGATTTAGAACAAACTGATAATCTCACCAAAAATAAAGGTTACAGTCTTCCTACAGAAACCTCATCCACCAACAATTCTCATTGCCAGAAATCCCAAACTTTTTCAAAGTATTCTATAGCCTATGTTAATCTGGAATAATGTAACATTCAAACCGTGAAAGAAATTTTGGAATAGGCCCAGTATTTTTTGAGCCAATTCGTTACAAACATATGTACATACAAATCTTTCCTCTTTATAATATTAACATAGATAAGCACCTATAGTATATGGCGAACCCATTCTCAGGGAGATCTCCTCTATCCATACCAGGTATTAAGTAGGTATTTTATGAAAAAATCATTGGATTTGCGGCTGCCTATAGACTGTCCGTCATAAGTCAGTTTCATCCTTGCTCTAAAATTGGGGGGGAATGTTCGTAAGGGAGTCTCTAGGGAATGTATAAGTCCAAACTAATATTGGTAAATATCAATATATATATGTAGGACTGTGCCAAACAAAGTTCTATATTCATATTTTACTGTAAATTACATTTTTAAATGATTATTTAAGAAATAGTGTTTTTGTGGCAAGGGGCTGTTCAGATATGGAATGAAGTTCCCTGCATTAAGCACAACAGATATGGAATGAAGGGTGTGCTGATATAATCATTACCACTTATCTATAATCTAGATGTGATGAATGGCCCATTCGCCCAGTGAAGGGAAAAATTGTGTGATTAGAAAGTAGTGTAGAGTACAGCTCTGAAATTTTAATGTAATTCTTTTAAAAGTACCTATCTACCTTACTATAACTATGTTTTACATCGTCAAATAAAGTATTCTTCAAAGTTTTATTCGAGTCAGTATTATAGATACCAGAGCCATACTGGAATCTGGTAGTCGCCATGTCTTTACATTCAGGACTATGACAAAAGAAATTTCATAAGCTGTAATCACACAGACTGCTGGTCGGCCTTTTAACTTACGAATATTTATAACTATTTAGTTATAAATAGTTATGATTGAAACTGACCGATTCACGATTCAGCAGATTTATATTGATTTGATATGATATTAATTCTGATATTTTAATAACATTTTGTTATTGTTTATCCTGTGCTTAATCCAGAATTATTACTTAGTACTTAATATCAGGCACTGATCTTGCTGATTCATGCCATATGTAGTCCTACTACGAAATTCATTATTCTCCAACAATTAAGAATGATCATTAACATTTATTTTCAAGTTCCAGGTACCTACCGTAAATACTATCTAAGGGAATCAGTTTCTTACATATTTAATAAAATGATTGATGAACCCTGACCCTCTGGAGGGTCACAGCAATTGTAGCTGGTCGGCTTTGTGTTAGCTAATTGGTCCTTAACAGAAAGTCAAGAGACTGATATGTTTTAAAATAATGCAATGTGATTATAACAGATTTATTTTACAGGAATACATGCTATGCTTTCGGCTTATCTCAAATTTACCAATACTCTAAACATCTGCTTGTTTAAATATATATCGAGAGCAGGGCACGCAATATAATAAATGATCAAACGAACTTACCTGTTGTGAAGTTCGATCATTATTATATGAGTGCCCTGCTCGAAGATATATGGTCCCTACCCATCCCACCCCGGGTAAAATTTGAGATAATTCGCGACTCTAAAAAGAATGAAAGAGTTCACCGAGCACAGATTAAGCAAATTTTTAGCTACTTCTAAAATTGCGCAGAGTTGCCAGTGAATGATGAGAGCTGCTTGTTTAAATATATATCTTCGAGCAGGGCACTCATATAATAATGATCGAACTTCACAACAGGTAAGTTCGTTTGATCATTTATTATTGTTGAATTGTTACCCTGAGACGACAAACGTCTAGATTGTCTTCTACGTGAGTGACGTCACGTCGATATCGAATATGGCGGATGAGGTTTTAAAACAGATTAAAAAAGACGATTTTTGAAATTGAATTATAAAATTTACATTGCATTTTTATTAATAAATACTAACATTTCTCGTTTACTTTTTTCAAAATCTATCATAAAAATGCATTTTCATATTTTTTTATATGGTGTAAAATACCCTATTGTCTAAAAAGACATTCACATACTTAGAGTATAAGTATTTTATATTTAATCTGTCGCGTCTATTCAAGGTCAACTCTCCAACTTTTGCTGAAGATCTTACAAACAAGGGAAGCTCCTTCCAGAATGGCAAAAGGTAGATAAGTATAGAGAGATATTATTTATAATTTAATGCTTTTCGGAATTCCCACCCATATACGGACATTGCTGGCAAAATTTTGTACAAAACTTTGCCAGCAATGTCCTTGTCAACACTTGATGATGATTGATGATTGTACTCCTACGCCGTGAATTACCTATAAATGTAGTTGAGTAATGGACAATAGTCCAGTTAGTCTCCATTAATAGTAATCGTGTCAGGGGTCAGGTGATCTGGTCTAAATAGACTAGTACTAACAATGATATATTATGTATAATGTCATTGAGTACTAAAGACTTAGGCCCACTTGCACCAACTTTTAAAAAATGTTTAAATTGAATTTAAAAACAATTTCGTGTTTAAATACAATTTAAACACATTTAAGAAGTTGGTGCAAGTGGGCTTCAATGAGCAAGTTTGTTTTAGAACTATAATAGTAAAATGTAGATCAGAGGGCTGGTTTATTCTTTGGTCAAACGATTGCCATTCAAGATGGCAATGCAGCCAGTCTTCTGGTACGTTACCCGATGGCAGTGAAACAGTGATGTGGAGGAGTACTTTGACGCCTAGGCGTGTCAAATTTTATTTGTCTTTTTTACATTTTTATAGATCTCCTAGTTGAATTTTGATGTATTTTATGAGCTTTTTATCCATAAATATAATAAAGTAAATATAACGTAAAATGTAGTTCGTTTTAAGTATTTTCAAACAGAATTATATTATTATTAATTAAAAAGTCAGTTGAGAAAAACATTGCCTCATTAGTCTACTAGTGTTTGTAAGCACCTATGCTACTCTAGTCTAGCAGTGTTATTGAATTTTTCTATGAAATTCTTAGTAGCAGCTTGGAGTTTGGATTTGTGCCCGGTTAATGGCAATAGCGTTCCCTATTGACATTACACCTCTGCCTTCAAGGGTATGATATAGGCGTGATAATACATTTTTGTTTAATTATATCCGAATAAAAGTAAAAGAGTCTTATTGATCGTGTGCGTAGGTAGATGATCATATGGCTGCATTCGTGCCATAAAACGAGTTCCACAGTGTCTTTACCAAGTAAAGCATGAATCAAAACTATGAAATCACCCACGCTCGCAACTAATCCGGAATGGAAATGAATTCATTTAAATTAACGGAATGAATCTTGCATGCATCCACATCTGAATGTGTTACGTCATCTACCTTGTAATCCTGCCAGACTTCCTTTTACATTCACCAGGTTATTATTATGTACCAAATAAGTCCTAAGATTTAATATTTTGAACATATTAAGGAATTATGACAAGTTCTGGTCTATCCGTAGAATATAACATACCATCACGCCTGTATTCCCCGAAGGGTTAGGCAGAGGTGTACTAATGTACACCCACAGTTCGCCGGTATGTTTAGGTCCCATGTAATAGGGGGCGAGCCTATTGCCATTAACCGGGCACAAATTCCTAACTCCGAGCTGCTACTGGGAATTTCATAGAAAAACCCAATAACACTTTGCTCGACCTGGGAATCGAACCCAGGACCTCTAGCGTAGCAGTCACGCTCAGGACCACTTGGCTAATGAGGCAGTTCAATCCGTAGAATATTAAGATTGCTTTGTCGCTAAGACCTTTTTTGTTCGTTCGACTAAAAAAGTTATCATTAAGTTAAGAATCACCAAATGTAATACCAACTAATTTTAGACTGAAAGTGGGCCTAATCAGACCAGAAGACGCAGGTTCGAATAGCATATATAATGTGCTATTCGAACTTACGTCTTCTATATACACCAGCCCCTATGACCACTAAGCCTAGGTCCTATCCGTCAGTTCAAAAATTTGCCTTCACATGCTGAACTTACGTCTTTGAGGTGACACCAATGGAACATGCAAATAAAGTTACAAAATGTATAAATATATTTTTATAGTACGATAAATCCTCATGGATCATTGGCCACCAAATTGGGGAGGTGGCAGAGTACCTTTGTCGGCTTCGTACCGACTAAAACCTCACTTACTTTCACATGCCGTATAGAGACGTCCATGGGATTTGTGGCAATACAAGGTGGAAAATGGTAGTGCAAAAGAACATTAGAGAGTGTACGGTTTCCGAACTCCTCAGACTGAGCGAAGTAGATCACCACTATGTGGGGCACATAGCCAGAAAAGAGTAGGAGATGACATTATGACTCGGTCTCCTATCGTCCTAGAAAAATTGCTATACATCCGATTCAGAGTGAGCGAATTTGCACAGTATCGCCACTCGTGGCCACCCTAAGGACCTTACTACCCAGTTTGGTGAAGGTGTGATGCCATACGCTTAGAATAAAATGCTAATATTCAGCCGCATATGGTAGACTGGAAGCAGATCCAGTCGTACGTGAAAAATAAACTGGGAGCACGTTGATGATGATGAGTGATGGCTCATCCTACAAGATATCCTCTTACATCCATGTATCCTAATTAAGACTTCAGATAAGGCATTATAAGGTGCCTTATTTCAAACTTGACCTAGTCATTTCATTGAACGACATCTGGCGAGGTCAATATGCGATACGTTTGACCTCTGCATGATGTCATCGCTCTGAGGCTTAAATTTAGTACCACGTTTTTATTACTGCAATCGGCTACCTAAAGTTGAAATAATACTTGATAAAAGCATTATGAACTGCTTAAAAAAATACATGCATAATGAGCAATCCATACATTTATTAGATATTTTGACAGGGATGGCAGGCGCTAGATAACTGTAATTGCCCCGTGTGTCTTTTTTTAAAGTGGTTACGGAATATCTTCATCGATTGTCTGCCCCCTAGGGAGGTGGCAGGATATGTCAGACTCGTTCCAACTAAAAACCGTACCGTACCGTAACATTTTCCAGGATCATGACAGAGAACATGGCTGAGGTCCAACATTGGCTCCAACTTAAGACAGTCTTGCTTAAAATGTTTTCTTATCTATCTGGAGGTTTAATTCTACTGGTACAGGCAAAACAGCTTAATAAGGTAAGTACTCAAAAAAAGAATCAAGTTTTTAATTATAACATGTTACGTAAGATTTGCTGACAGCCTTGCAGATAACCGGTCGCCCTGTCCTCAGTCTTTAAATAGGAAGTCGTTTATCACTGTATGCGCTTGCGCATTATCTAGTTTCCTAGTAAATACTATGCTCTGTCTGTAACGGAAGATGGTTAACATCCTTACAAATATTATCTTCTTCCATTAGTTTGAAAGTTTGCAATTTTAAATAAAAGTTATGTTCTTAAATTTTAAACTGTTAAGCAAAATACTGTGGTCTTTTCATAAACAGGCAGCAACTAAAGAATGACACTTGTTACGATTCTTACACACTTCTCTTGCTTCGTTCACTTCATACAGACGTGTCCATTGCACTTGACCTTTTTCAGTGACCTCCTCAATAAGGTCAGCGTAAGTACTATGTCTTTCTCGATCGTCCCAGCGTTTCCGATGACATTTGGCTGTCAAGCTTTTCGGGATGTCGACTACCAATTGGCATTGGTGTTCCTCGAATCTTATGCCTTGTCCGTTTGAGGTTTCCTTGTTTTTATTACTGCTATAAAGTGAACTTGAACTTTGAGTACACTGTGTTGATCCGATCTTTGCTAAATATGCGGAACATTTTTGAAGTGCGGAATCTCCTCATAGATTCTCTACCTCCAGAGGGTATATCAGACTAGTTCCGCCTAAACCACACTTCTCTTTCCTTGCCCTAAAGTCACCATGCAGCCATGGCATTCGTATAATTCGCCACGTCCGTGGTAAGTTGTGGTCTACTCTCTCGCGCTCACAGCACCGTCAAAGGGCGAGGGCGTTCCCTTACATTGTTCTGGATTAAAATAACTATTGTGTTATTGTGCTATAACTATTGTGCTAAAAGTAGGAGAGCCATGTTTCGGCACGAATGGGCCGGCTCGACCGGAGTGATACCACGGCCTCACAGAAAACCGGCATCAAACAACGCTTGCGTTGTTTTTCGCCAAGTGAGTGAAGTTACCGGAGGCGCAAACCCTTTTAGAAGGCGTTCAACGCACTTGTGACTCCTCTGGTGTTGCGGGTCTCCATAGGCGGCGGTTATCGCTTACCATCAGGTGATCCGTCTGCTCGTTTGCTCACCTATCCCATAAAAAAAAACTATGCTGTACCAAGAAACAAGGAAACTTGTTTATAAAATAAATATAACATATCTTTCTAAAACCTTTTGAAATTAACAAAATCTTTCTTCGTCATCATCATTATCAGCTTTAGTAGTCCACTGCTGGTCTTAGGCCTCCCCCAATGTGCGCCACTTTGCCCTGTCCTCGGCTTTCGGCAATCTTTCTTCAATCAACACTAATTAAACATTTTAAAGTCTTTAGTAACGCCTATTCTAATCACTATGACTAACTTGGCTAATTGGTAACTTGGTGAGTAACCCACAAGATCGGTGTCAAGTCAAGCTTGATTCATGGTTTTTAGATTCATGATTCATTGGTTCATGTTTATGTGATCAATGAACTTTGTTTATTCGTTTAAATACATAAAAATTCAGGGCAACCTAGATATAGTCTTTAAATGTTATGATGACAATCTGAGTAACACCCGGGATTAATATTTCCCTAGAGAATTTGCGAATTAACTTTCTGCGAAATTCGGAATAACCTTGTCGATATTCTGGTACATCAGTGAATCAAAACAAAAGCTTTTAAAACTTCGACCATCTAAAAGTGTTCGTTAAAAATAATGCCGAACTGATTTATAGCAGACATCCTCAAATTCATTCTAACTATTCTAACATTCTGAACACATTTCGATTCGTTGATTTCGAGGAAACTGAACCCAAAACGCACCATCTAACTATACTCATCACCAACATACTAAGAACCACTAACAAACGCTAAAGAAAGCCCTTCATTCTAAAACTGAGTTTAATTACCATATGTGGGAAAGAGATGGCTGCATTAAACTGTAGGAGTGAAAGAGAGGGGAGTTCGGGCAAAAATAAATGAAAAAGCAAGCAAACTGCGAGATGATGTCATGCTTGTGAGGCGAATAGCGGTCAAGGGTACCTATGTACGAGATAACACAGCACAGAAAATATAAATATAGCTATAGGTACATAATATCGACAAGATCCAGTTGAGAAATCCTTGCGGTCTTAAGAAGCTGCGCATGCGGCTCCACTGCGGCTATATTTGGGGTGTGTGACGTAGACGGTATCGGACGGTATCAAAGTACACCGATTTTAATTTCAGATTAAATATTGATTACTTATTCTGTTTAAGATATAGCGAAAAAGGTCTTATAAAAATAATGTTAGTATTTCAGTGTTATATTTTAGGCTATTTGCCGATTAGGCACCGTCAAACCCCGCCTGCATTACGCAAGGTAGGGTCTTAGGAGTCGCAGTCGCGCAGAGAGGGGACTCTGTTCGACCATTATTGTGACTCCAGAGAAGATGATAGCACAGTGGTCCCGTGTTACCGTACACAAGAGGTTAGAGGGAGGAGACCCCTTTACAGTCTCCCCAGGGATGTGCCCAAACAAGCGTTGCACAGGGGGGTTCTGGGGTGGTCTTTTAAGAGGGCACAGTGCCCCCCGTTTTGTGCTGATGGTGGCCACCGGGGTGGTTTTAGTGGGTAAAAATCCCCCGAAGACCGGGCGCCTTTTAAAGGTTTCCCCCCGTAAACAAAAAAAAAAGGTATGTTTGTTTTGTTTGGCATCTAAAAATAATCTTTGGTAAAGCAATTTCTCTAGAATAGCAACCAAAAAGATTTAAAAGTGTTATAGAAATATATTGAGAATATTTTCATGCACAACATTTCCAATTTGTTTTCTCTCTTTGTCAAGCTGAGATATGACAGAGACAGTAACTAATTGATTAAGGGATTTAATTGTTACATTGCTACTTTTACCTAATGTGAATTATGTTCTGTTCAATCTTTTGAACAGAACAAAATTCACAAAGGCTCTTGCCTTTCAGCCCTTCTCCTCCCTCCCAAAGGGCTCTGACCCTTACCACATGAGTATACTACTTACTACTCTGTGCCCTTTACTGTATAGCGGCCCTTGATCGCTGATCATCAATAAACTCAGGCGCACTGTTCGCAGTCTCGAGCGGACGAATTCGAAACGTACTTATAAAGTGGACAACTAAACAAATATGGAGTCACGAAGAATTCTTGAAACTAATATTATAAATGCGAAAATAACTCTGTCTGTTCATTTGTCTATTACGTACATACTAAATCCAGTTTTGATAGATTCTGGTAAACTGGTACAGAGATTTTATAGTGAACTAGTGGTCCAAGTGCGAAACTGCCTCGTTAGTCTAGTGGTCCCAAGTGAGACTGCTACGCTATTGGTCCTGGGTTCGATTCCCAGGTCGAGCAAAGTGTTATTGCGAAAATCTCAGTAGCAGTTCGGACATTGGAATTTATGATATTTTAATGGCATTAGGCTCACAACAATTATATGGGACTTAAAAAAGCGGCGAACTGTGGGTGTACCTTAATACTCAATACTCAATACATTTATTACACTCCATAAGTTACCTTAGTACACCTCTGCCTAAACCCTCGGGGAATACAGGCGTGATGATGATGGTATGTTATGAAGAACAACATAGGCCATCATTACTTAGTCTCAAAAAATCCATTGAAACTTCGAACAACATCTAGTAAAAACTAATCATTGCGTTGCGTGCCTAATCACTCTGTTAATTAATTATAAAAATAAAACAAATACTTACCTATTATCACTATCTTTACATTTATTATAACACAAAATCCCACACCGGGTCTGTATGTTCGCGATAAACTCAAAAACTACTGAACTGATTTTAATTCGGCTTTCGCATATGGCAGAGTGATTCATGAGGAAGGTTTAGATGTTAGTATAGGATAAGGGTTTATGTAAATTGTTTTTTTTGGTCCTGAGCGCGACTGCTACGCTAGAGGTCCTTGGTTCGACTCCCAGGTCGAGCAGTGTTATTGGGATTTTCTATGAAATTCCCAGTAGCAGTTTGGAGTTAGGAATTTGTGCCCGGTTAATGGCAATAGGCTCGCCCCCTATTGCATGGGACCTAAACATTTTCGTATTTATAATCATCCAAAAACAGTAAGTTGATAATCGACGTATATAAATTATTACATTGACGTGTTTTATGAGAGGAATGTGTTATCAGATAATTGCAGTAATACCTTCTACAGATAATTATAATGTAAAACTGTATAATGCTTGCTTGTTTCATTATCGACTCGGATGCAATTTATAGAATAGTTACCTATGTTTGGTATACAGTACTCATAGACCTAAGCACGAAGCACCATCGAATTCGAATACTATAAATCTCATACATACATACATATTTTCACGCCTGTCCCCCATTGGGGGGTAAGCAGAGAAAATAGACTTCCACTTGCTACGATCCTCGTACACCACTTTCGTTTCATTTACGTTCATTAACCTCCTTCTCATACAATTAATTCTCGATTTCGATACGAATATGTTTTCTAAAGTGTTTGGGCTACAGTTTATCAGTTCATACTACTAAATTCCACGTAAGGTTAGACAGAGGTGTACCAAAGAACACCCACAGTTGCACCACACAAGCTCCGCAGTAACTGCTGGGAATTCATAGAAAAACCTAATAGCACTGCTCGACCTAGTAATCCAACCCAGGAACCACTAGACTAATGAGGCGGTTCCTATTTTAAAGTGTATCTTTAGACCATACCATATTGTTACTGAAAAATACAGTATGGTTACATTTATTGCGGAATGCGGCGGTAGCCTAAAGGCAGGGCGTCGGACTTGCGATCATGTGGTTGCCGGTTCGAAACCCACCCATTACATGTAGTGCACTATCGACGTGAATCCACTCGTAACACAAGCATTTAGCTTAGCATGAGGGGTTAACAAGAATACTAGTAATGTGTAACCCACATTTCTAGTAAGCTTTTTAAAAAATATATATATTAATGTCTCATTCTTATATCTTATGTCTGTATATCTTATGCTGTGGGACGATTCAGATTAAAATGCTTGAACGTCGAACATCCACATTATTTACGCTGTCATGTTGTGCCTTGACCTAAGTAACTTGGTACCCTTATACCCTATAAAAATATGTTCCATCTTTCTAATAGCCCTAGAACCCTGCTTTAGTATTTGTGCGTGGGATCTTATTGATAGGCTTTTGATATCACTGGCAACCCTAGTTTATAGTATGCGTGGGTAGTTTGGTGGCCGATCGGTGAATGGGTGACGCAACTGGCGCCTACGCACTTTACAACACAACCTTATTTGTAATGCATTTTTGTACAATGACATTCATGGGGATTTGTATGTATGTATTCAGACTCCGTATGAATAACTTGCCATATTACGTGGTATTTCTTACTGGTTAAGTTAATAGCTAAAGACTGTTGTTGTTTATTTTAGGTACTTTTATTCAGTTTATGGTGTATAACCGACTTTAGGTACCTATATGATGAAAATATACAAAATTTTGTAAAAGTAAAGGATAGGGTTTCCCGTTAGCAGATGCAATCACAGATTTTTTTAGGATAATAATTTATAGTCAAAAATTATATTTAAGTAAATAAAAACCGAGGTCAAACAGTCAGGGTTTTTGTTTTTTTATATCTTTTACCGAAATTTGTATATTTGTATATATTTCTACATAAAACTTTCTATAGGTATGTACCTCCTACAAAAATTCAGTGATTTTATTAGCTTACTGGAAACCCAAAATCCTCCCATCGTGACGTGTGGTGGTCACGTGATTAATTCTTGCTTACCGTCTTCATCGAGATCTTCAAACATTCAAAACAACATAAAAATAACTAGGCCCATCCATTTTAAATCCAATTAATTCTAAACCCGCTAATTAACTGAATCTGGGTCATGTTTAACCGCGAGTTTCAAACCCTTTTGATGTCTGCTCGGCCCCGTAGCCTGGCTATTTTAGTTGCAAGACATGTTTGGACTAGATAAGTAAACATTGCTAGGATTGTTTGGTAGTCTTATAAAAATATACCCTGACTTCTAATGAATACAGTACACTTTCAAGTAGCAGTCCTTGACTGATTGTTAGATGTTTAGGTGTGAAAAACTGCCGACATGGTTCCATTGACAGAGTAGAGATATTAACATTTTGAAGAGGTTATTATAGCTATAAACAAGAACTTTTTTAAATAATTGCTGGGGAAAATAGGATGGCCTTTGGTGTACGGTACTCTTCCATCTAATCCGAAAAGCGGCGGTAGCCTAATGGCTAGGGCGCGGCTTCGGACTTGCGATCATGTTGTTGCCACAAAACCGTTCGAACCCCACCCATTGCACTACCGACGTGAACCCACTCGTAACACAAGCAATTAGCTTAGCAGGAATGTTTAACATGAATACTAGTAATGTGCGACCCACATTAATAGTACTTAATCATTAAAAAAAATAGCTCCAAGCTTCCAAAAGAAAACAGACTTCAAGCATTTTGTGATGCATGGTATCTTCAGAACTAACCGTCAGCCACGTCGACCACATTGGAACATTTATTGTCAACTATTGGAAGTGGGACCATCTTCTTAGAAATATAAACCATCAGATAAATCGAATATCGGTGAAGATATCGCGTGACATTTTCAAGAAAATTGAGAAGCATTTTTTATGTCGGTTAACAATATGAAATCATAGTTGGATGTTATGGAAGAAAAATTAGCAATCATTATTAGCAATTCAATGCATCACTTTATAATGTCTTTGATCATTATCATCTATTGTATTAAAATTTTACATGACATACACACGAAAACTGAGAACTACCTCTTTTTTCAAGGCGGTAAATAATATTACATCATACTCGCATATTATTATGGTAGAAACATTAATTTGCAATTACTAAAATACATATACTATATTTCTCATTAGTGGAAGATCATGCCCTTCTAAGTAAGACTTTGTCATCTCCATCAGTCATCCCATTACTCAGGACTATGACTAGGCGATGAGGTACATATTGTCAGTTCGTCACTCCCGTTTAGGAGATGCACGTCATTGACAGACGTACTGACAGTATTTGTGTTAAGAGCACGAAGTGATTTCCCATTAAAAGCATGCGTGAACAGATAATGTCACCTGAATAATTAATTATAAATCCTTATCCTTATCCTTACATATCACGAATGGGCCGGCTCGACCGGAGTGATACCAACCTCACAGAAAACCGGCGTGAACAACGTTTGTGTTGTGTTTCGCTGAGTGAGTGAGGTTACCGGAGGCCCACACCCTTTTAAATGGCGGGCATCGCACTTGTGACTGTTCTGGTGTTGCGAGTGTCCATGGGCGGCAGTGATCGCTTACCAGGTGATCCGTCTGCTCGTTTGCCTCCCTAACCCATAGAAAAAAAAATAGAATTAAAAAACAAAGTCCGTCCGGCTGCTCGCGATAAACTCAAAAAGTACTGGATCGGATTTTCATGCGGTTTTAATTAAAAAATATATTATAGATATTTATATTAATTTAAAAAATAATGAACGGAGTGATTAATTAGGAAGGTTTTAAGCTATTTAACATCACGGTACGACTCAGCCATGGGGCATCGCTAATAATCGCTAGTATAAATCATCATCAAACTTTCGGCAGTTTATGAAGTTTTTAAGTTTTTTCAGCCCGCACTAGGGCAGCCTCTCTCGTTTTGAGTGGTATCCTACCCAGCACATAACATACCATCACTCCTGTATTCCCAGAAGAGGGAGGCAGAGGTGTACCGGCTAATACAAAAATAAATGACTTATTTCGGACAACAAGAAGATCCACTAATGTTCCACTGTTCGCCGGTATGTTAGGTCCCATGTAATAGGGGGCGAGCCTATTGCCATAATCCAAGCCGTTTAGTACTGGGAATTTCATAGAAAAACCCACTATCACTTTGCTCGACCTGGGAATCGATCCCAGCCATGGAACAATATAAAAGGTTGATGATAATAATTATGAATACGGACTGAAGTTAGCCATTTAAACGCACAATGGTAGATATATTTTTTTTATATGATAAATGATAAAAAATATTTCTGTAAATAGATCTTTAGACACTTTTACATGTCAATGTTTTACATTTATTGTAACTAGATGGCGCCGTCTTTTCCTAACTGACGACTTTTGAAAAGAAACACCGAAACAATTTCAGTGAATCATGATCTCTTTTAAAGTCCAGACATAGTAGTAGCAATATGTGAGTGTTACAATGCAGGGTAATGTCTGAGATGGCCTTTTGAAGAAAGAGCCATAGCGGATTTGAGTAGACCAGTCCCAGCTGATGACGGCACGCATGGTTCAGTCATGGGGTCATGGTGTAGCTCGACCACAATCAACAACCAACTATGTATATTTTTAGTACTTATGTTATATGTTATTCATGTGTGCAAAATATCCTAAGTTTTAAGGAAAATAATCTAAGACATTTGACCCCAACTATCTTTCTGCCAAGTTTTTTTATCTGTGCCACTGCGCAGACATTTGCGTACAACTTGATAAAAATACATTCACAACTGTATCACAGTATTACAATACAATTCCTTGTAATACTGTGGTTATATCGTCGGAATGTACTTGACATGTCTGAGTATAGCCGCTATTCAGTTTTTTTTTTCACTATATCTGCCATCGGCTTTTAGTCAAAATAAAATGTTTTCTGAGCTTGTGGCTCAGCAATAACTAAGCTGACCAACTGATCTGCAAGGTTAAGCTGCGCTCGCCGCGGTCAGTGTGTGGATGGGTGACCATTCCTAACATATCAAGAACCCTCTGTGCCTCGAAGAGCACGTAAAAGTCGTCGGTCCCAGTTGTAATACGCACATCTTTGACAATTGTTAGTGGTAGTCAGCAGCTCAAAAAAGCCTGACAGTCAGCCCGTCCTCCGCATATCGGTATAACCCAGAAATTGGGTTGCGCAGGTCTGATGGCAGTTGCTTCGTGTAAAATACTGATATTCAGCCGCATGTAGATAGACTGGAAGCCGACCCCAACATACTTGGGAAAGACTCGGAAGATGACGAATTTGGATGCGTTAGTTTTTTTTTTTTTATATAAAACTTAGCAGCAATGTGCACATTACTCGTGATCTCGTGATAAGCTAAATGCTTGCGTTACGAAATACGAGTGGGTTACCGTCGGTAGTGCAATGGGTGTGGGTTTCGAACCGACAACCACATGATCGCAAGTCCGACGCCCTAGCCATTAGTCTGGTTGGTAGATACTAAACAGCTGTTTCTCTGGGAAAAATAAACATACATAAGTAAATATAATACCTACTTTGTTTGTATGAAAATAATTTAAGTACCGACTTTTTTTAAATGAAAATATATTACAAGTATATTTTTTTTTATGGGAGCAAACGAGCAGACGTATCTCCCGATGGTAAGAGATAACCGCCGCCCATAAACACCCGTAACACCAGAGGAGTCACAAGTGCGTTGCCCGTAACCTCATTCAGTCGGCGAAACACAACGCAAGCGTTGTTTCACGCCGGTTTTCTGTGAGGCCGTGTATTACTCCGGTCGAGCCGGCCCATTCGTGCGCAAGCATGGCTCTCCCACGTCATTATTATGGTATAGGGGGGCAAACGAGCAGACGGATCGCCTGATGATAATTGACACCTTCGCCCATGGACACCCGCAACACCAGAGGAGCCGCAAATGCGTAGCCGGCCTTTTAAAAGGGTTTGGGCCTCCAATCTTATCTGGTTAACGTGTCATATAACCCTCAGTCTGCTTGATCGCTTTAAGGACGCCGGAACAATAAATACATCAATCATTTCCATTCCTACTTGAATGACAATGTGCATTGATTTGCAATAAACATGCAATGCATGTGTTGCGTGACACATGTCGCTAAGTATAACACTGTATCGTATGAAATGTGTCGGGAATTTTAACTAAATGTAATACAATATCAATAAAACAACTATGTTTAGTTGTCAATATACGATCACACAATGTATTCCCCAAAGGGTTAGGTCAGATTTTTAGGTAGGTACCTACTAATACTAATGTACAAAACCCACAGTATTTCAGTAACAGTATGTTTAGTTCAAAAGTAATTGGCGAAGAGGCAAGTCGCAGGTAGGTACATATCCAAAGTACGAGTGTGTCCGAGCTGATCTGATACTGAGGATACTAATTTATTTTTTGCATTTCAAGCTAAGAATAAAGTGTTATTTCAGTGAAGGAAAATTTTGTCAGCGAGCGGGCAGGATTCGAATATGTAAGATTTTTCTTTCGTTTATAATTTTTGCATGGAAAATGCAAAAAAAAGGAAAAAGAAGGTAAGGCGACATCGCACGATGTCGAATAACTGCAAGTAAGTGATATGTCGGTTGATAAGCAAAGTAACTGACTTTTCAATAGATGTTAGGTCCATACGATGTTATAGACGTCCTTTTAGACGTAAAATTAAGAATGTGAAAGCAAATTCGATCTGTCGGGTGGGACTCGCGGTGGCTTACTTAGTTGGTCATGGCGTCTGGTGTATTGAAACAGAAGATGCAGATTAGAATCCTGCCCTCAATACAATTTTTTCTTTACTAATTTCATAGAAAAGAAAAGCCATTATCTTAGAAACATTATACTAATAATGCAAAAAAAGTAAAATAAAATAGAAATGGTGCGTTTTATGTCCCTATAACAGAATTTAAATATAATAAAATATTCAAAAAGGGGGTCGAGTTAACCGCAAGGTTTTATAATCCTCCTCGTAGGTCATAGTAATTAGCCTTTGCAAGCGTAATCCATCGATTTTGTGTTTCCACTTTTACTGTTTTATGCTTTGAAATTATCTCCCTATGGGTGATACATCTCAGTGACCGCCAATTTAGACCAGCTTGGCTAGTACTGGCTTCCTTCGAGGCGACTGACCCCCGATAACTAATCGGCAGGGTGTGGTATATATGCTAGGATGTACGAAAACTTTAATTGCGCGATTCAGGATACCTCATGTGCATTTTTTTGTGTGTGTGACAATGATGTAAGACCGGTTGAAGTGTTTGTAGATATTTTAAAATTCGAATAAATACTTTAAAATTGGAATGCCAACGATTTGTAAATGTTTTAGTATAGGTTTTATGTAAAAGCTATGCAATAATTATCTTGATTTATTAAAAATAGAGAAACTGTTTTGTAAAATTTGTAATCATGCAAAAAATAATGCATTAGCCTGGTTTTGAACTTATGACAGATTAGCGAATTTTATTATAGTGGGAATTAGCACGGTTTGTTCTGTGGGAATTATTATGATTCGCTCTTGTATTGTTTTGAAGTAGGTAATGTTAAGTTTCCCCACTGCGATTTGACACAGTGGGGGGTCCTTCCGGGATTCGGTATCTGTGTATGCGAGAATTTGTATATTATATATATATATACTAGCGGACCCGACAGACGTTGTCTTGCATGATATACCAAGCGATTAGGATATTACGCAATGTATAAGAAATAGCTTCTGCCCGCGACTTCGTCCGCGTAGCGTGATGATATAATAATATAGCCTATAGCCTTCCTCAATAAATGGGCTATCTAACACTGAAAGAATTTTTCAAATCGGACCAGTAGTTCCTGAGATTAGCGCGTTCAAGCAAACAAACAAACAAACAAACTCTTCAGCTTTATATATTAGTATGGATAAGTTAGTGAGCGAGATAGCTATGAAACGCAGTAAGAATTTTCGGATTTTTGCTGATAAAAGAAAGCAAAATAAAATAGAAATGGTGCGTTTTACGTCCCTATAACAGAATCAATGAAATCATAAAATATTCAAAAAGGGGGTCGAGTTAACCGCAAGGTTTTATAAATCCTCCTCGTAGATCATAGTAATTAGCCTTTGCAGGCGTAATCCATCGATAGTGTTTCCACTTTTACTCCTCGGTTTAATTGCTGACGCACTTATTCCTTGATAATTATCTCCCTATGGATGATACATCTCAGTGACCGCCAATTTAGACCAGCTTGGCTAGTACTGGTTTCTCTCGAGGCGACTGACCCCCGAATACTAATCGGCAGGGTGTGGTATATATGCTAGGATGTGCGAAAACTTTAATTGCGCGATTCAGGATACCTCATGTGCATTTCTTTGTGTGTGTGACAATGATGTAAGACCGGTTATTTGTGTGAGCAGATTGAAGTGTTTGTAATTTATATTTTAAAATTCGAATATTAAATACTTAAAAATTGGAATGCCAATAATTTGTAATATTAATTTTATTTCAAACGTTTTAGTATACATTTTACGTAAAAGCTATGGAATAATTATCTTGATTTATTAAAAATAGAGAAACTGTATTGTAAACTTTGTAATCACGCAAAAAATAATGCATTCGCCTGGTTTTGAACTTATGACAGATTAGCGAATTTTATTATAGTGGATTGGATTCGCCCTTGTATTCTTTTGAAGTAATTTGACACAGTGGAGGGTCCTATATGTAGTTATTCCGGGTTTCGGTGCATGTGTATGTGAGAATTTGTCTAAATTATTTAAATATACAGGAGAAAATCAGAGTGTGGAGCAACCTTTTTTTAAAACTTAGTTAAGTATTGAAATATCGTCAAAATCTGTGGTTTACATTATTTTGATCTCATTCAATAGAGAATATATATATGCATGTTTTTTGAATATTTTTTTATTCACTATTCGAGATATAATATAAATCGTTTTATCATAAAAAATATGGGGTCTGTGTGAATGACTTTTATCTGATTTTCAACATTTTGAGATGAGGGTAAAATGAAATAACTAGGAACCTACCTGCTTAACGTAACTAATTCAGTGGTTATTTTTACACTGTAATAAGTAACCTGCTTATTAGGCATATCCCTAATAGTAATTAAAAACGTAAAAGTTTGTTAGTAGGATGAACGGATGTTTGTTACTCTTTCACGCCAGAACGTCTGAACGGATCTGGATAAAATTTGGCACTGAGATAGATTATAGTCTGGAATAACACATAGGCTAATTTTTATCCAGGTGGAACCCAAATCTGAAGCCTATGCAATGCAGGTGAAGTCGCGGGCTGAAGCTACATAAGAATAAAAACCATTTAGTCATAAGCTTTAATTAGAGATCAGTGTTAAATTATGTTGTGATCCAGACGTGGGTAATAAATATACTAAGTAATTAATTCAGAGTTTATCATTTAAGAAAAGAAAATACCAAGATGAAATCGGCATGGTAAATTATTAATTAATAATTTTATTATTAGAGGACCTGTTTATTAAATGTCAGTGGCTATTACGAAAAGCAACAAAAGAGGGGTCGAGCAGACGGTTAAGTCAGGGTATTACCTCGAAGGTGATAAGTTATCAATCACCGATTAGGCGTTAGCCTTTCATCAAGCGAAGAGGGGCTGCACTGTGGGGTCAACAGGCGAATCGAACTGGCAAATTACCTCCATACGGGGATGGAAGCACATCTGAGAGACCGCCAAATTAGACCAGCTTGGCGATACTGGCTTCCCTCGAGGAACTGACCCCCGGTACTATGAGAGAAGGGTTTGGTATATATCTCAAGGATAGCGAAAACTTCGCTTGCGCGATTTAGGCTCGCCCCTCGTACTTATAACAAATAACAAAAACATGCAAAAATAAATGGTCGATGTGGGGAGCGAACTTGGGTTTTCAAAGTTGTAATAAAAATTGTCGAAGATTCCTTGACGCGCTTTGCGAAATGAATAATAACAGCTAATAAAGTTTCTCTCTGTTTATTTTTTAAAGTAATTTCGCTCTGTAGATTATCAGTCTGCTTACTACGTTTGAGTTTTTTTCGTTAAAAAATATAGGTATAAATATAATAGGTATATAAAAACTATTGCTGCCTGAAAAAAACCGAAATAAAATATTTATAAGTAGGTAATTATAATTTGACACACATACCTCATTCATAACTATTGAATATAGTTTTGTAAACACAACACACATACCATCACGCCTGCCTGTATTCCCGGCAGGGTCAGGCAGAGGCGTACCTACCTACTAATGTACACCCACAGTTCGCCAGTATATTTAGGTCCCTTAGGGGGCGAGCTTTTCGCCAGTAACCGGGCACAAATCCCTAACTCCCGAGCTTCTACCTACTGAGAATTTCACAACAAAACCTAATAGGTAAGACCGCTAGACCTGGGAATCGTACCCAACGCCTAAATGGCCGTAACATCTGAGAGGATAACGTAGCAATCACGCTTGGGACCGCTAGTACTTTACACAGTTACTTAGTACTTACAAAAAACACTTAATGAGCGGGAAATTTCATACCTAATTAGGTAACTACCGCTTCGTACACATTTACTTAACAAAAACCAGTTTCAAAAATATTATGTAGATTCTTATTACGTATGCAGTTCCATCTAAACAGTGCAATCTCCTGTCATATTACCACAGCTCATTACCGTTGTGTTGCGATCAATCAGACTAGACAGACGTTTGACATTTGAGAAATGAAAGGCATTGCACTGCGCCCACGCACCTGTGAGCTGTGACCAGATTACGTTTCACCACCAAATATGGCACGACCTGCCGATAGAACTTGAAGTATGAATTAGCGAAGCTAGCACTTCTAAATATCATCATCAACTCGAATACTGTCGCCTATAGCCATTAACCAGGCAGAAAGCTCAACTCCGAGCTTCTTCATCCGATTCTGGTCACGGGTCTAATAAAAATATTTTTTTTATCACTACATAGTATAAAACAAAGACGGTTCCCGCTGTCTGTCTGTCCGTATGTAAGCTTAGATCTTTAAAACTACGCAATGGATTTTTATGCGTTTTTTTTAATGGGTAGAGTGATTCAAAAGGAAGGTTTTATGCTATAACGACTCTTAGGAACGGGGCAGGGTGGGTGAAACCAGGGGCGGGTCGCTATTAATCATTTATTTTATTTACACGCACAATTTAGGTAACATACAAACATAGAAAATACAATGGCTCCTCTCAACATGAGAGGAATTAGGCCTTAAAATGAGGGTATACAGACTTTACATGCCTACGAGAAAATCTCTCAAGCATACAGGTTTGCTCATCATGTTTTCCTTCACAGTTTAAATGCGTGATACTAATACGCATGATTTAGAAAATTTTGAGGTTCGTGCCTTGGATTCGAACACGGGACCTATGACTTAGAAGTCCAATGGTAACATCACTATGGCTCTCACAACTGTGAGTTGTACTAGTGTGTATCCTTCCGTATGGTACCTTCCGTATCGTAGGTGCTTTTACAAATACAAATAATCGGATACACAAACGCCCAGACTACCTACCTACTAACTATTATTTGTTCCGTGTGACGATCGAACCCAGAACCCATGGCTCAGAAGCCGATAGCTCAACCGCGACGCTAAATGTGTCGTCAAACACGGCTTTCTTTTGTCTCAAAAATTATTTTGGGAGGCGAGTGTATTCGCATGCAAAAGCTAGTTACAGTTGGCGCAAAATAACTTGAACCAAAATGGTGGTTGCGCAGTAGTCGTTGTATACATTTTGCACGCAAATGCACTGCGCAAACTTCTCTCTCCGTTAGTTTTGGGTCAAGTTACTTTGCGCGAACTAAACTAGTAATATTGATTGTAATACTTACTTGTCGACATTACGACATTGTTGATATTGCCTACGGGCTATGCAAATGTGTGAACATAGCATTGATATCGTGTAAGCGATTCTGTTTCCTATCTGACTAGTCGAGTCGGGTCGAGTCGAGTCGGTCCTAAGTAGACCATGATGCCTGTATTCCCCGAAGGGTTAGGCAGAGTTGTACTAATATACAATCACAGTTCGCCGGTTTGTTTTGTTCTCGTGTAATAGGGGGCGAGTTGATTGCCATCAACCGGTCACAAATCCAAATTTCACACAAAAACCTCATAACATTTTGCTTGACATGGAAATCTAACCCAGGACCTCTAGCGTAGCAGTCGCTATTCGCTGTTATAGCACTAATTAAAATAGATGTTTGTTACGCATTCATCAAAAAACTACTGTATGGATTTAAATGAAATGTTACAATAATATAGCTCATTTATCAGAATAACATAAGTGCTATACTTGATTCAAATTTCTACGTGGACGAAGTTGTGGACAAAAGCTAGTTATTTATTTATATTTGTTTGTTCCAGGTAACGCATTGCAGTCACAATGGCGACCAAGTCGTACAGCAAGCATAAGGAGTACAAGGAGTACTCCAGCAGCAGTGGCAACATCCCCTACACAGATGAACAATTCGGTAAGCTCTCATATCTGAGGCCTGGGCTATGAAGGGTAAATGAAAGGAGAACCGGCTCTGTGTATGAAGTGCCAGTCAAAATGCGTTAAATTAGGGTGGCGCTACAGTAGCCAAGGGGTAAATTAAACTTTGCGCATATAAACAATAAAAAATCTGTTAAATATTTGCGGGATACGGGACTACTATTATTGTCACTATTATCGAAAATCAGGTGGGTTCGCGGTACGGCCTACTGTGGTGTAGTACATGGGCTGGCTCTTGGCCAATATAAATCAAAGAAAAAAATTAACATATCTCAATAGATGGCGTTACCGGTACCGCTTTGTTATTGTTGTTCTTGTAATTAAATTCAAAGAATATTAAGTTCGGATATAAAAATGAATCAACTAATTTAAAGAAATGCCTAGACATAAGAAAATTAAGTCATGGGCTCTAAAATTGATAAATCCTATAAATACCTTAATGGTTAAAGTTGTACTGACTTTATTAATAGATGGCGCTGTTTGCAGTTTTAGAAATTCAAATGTTTGCTATTTTTCACCCCTGACTATGGAGGGTAGAGGTACCTGAAGAAAAGAGGGGTGTGTGCTTTTAGTGTGTATCTTTGGTTATGTCTGTGGCAGCATAGCTCATAAATGGGCCTATTTATTATTTCGTTGGATAGGTGTCTTGTATTGAACCATAGATAAAATATTCTGGGACATTTTTTACACAGCACCATCTAGTCCCAAACTAAGCAGAGCTTGTACTATGGGTACTAGACAATGAATATACTTTTACTTATATACTTTTTTTGTAAATACATACTTATAATACTTACATAAGAAAACACAAACACTTATATTCATCACATAAATGTTTGTGTTCTGTGGGAATCGAACCCACGACCTCATGGTCGGCAGTCCAGTACTCGAACCACTAAACCACAGAGCTCGTCATCTATTTGTCGTCATCGAGATTGTATCAAGCTTATCTTTAGCTTACACTATCATGAGTCTTGATATTTTTTTACAGACATGATTAAATCCGAGCTCATACCCAAGGGTAGTAAGCTGGATTCTCTTGGGCGTGGTGGAGGGGCCAGGGAGTATCACTACGAGTACAAGGAGGAGAAACATCCCACCGGGAAGTACGACAGGAAGGATCTCCATACCGTTGAGGTAAGGACATTTAAGTAAGTCGCGGAGGAATGAAACCTCGCTCCCGTAACCCCAACAAAAAGTGGTGAGGCGAAACACCCGTGTGGTTTTAGTCGGTAGGTCACCCATTCTGGGTGGAGTCCGACACACCCCGCCGCCTTCCCCGGGCGGTGGATGTCCATGAGGATTTCCACACGCAAAAAAAAAAGGACATTTATGTAAACCCCTATTTTTGGATGATTGATTACATGATCGCCTATACTATGGGGAGATGCTCCGAGGAACCTTGCAGCCTCGCTATCGTTCTACGCGACAACAGTTCCATCCCCTTTATCTTTATGGCTGGCAGTCCACAACTGTGCATTTCTCTAGAAACTTTCTGCCTCGCACAACAAAACTGTGGAATGAACTGTCGCCTGCAGTATTTCCGGACCAACGACGTTCAAACTTTCAAGAAAAGAGTGTAACTACCTACTCCCTTTTAAAAGGCCGGCAATGCACTTGCGACTATTGCCATCTAAACTGCTGATAGGTACTGAGAATTCATAGTAAGACCCAATAGCACTTTGACTCAACATGGGAATCGATCCCAGTATCGTAGCAGTCACGCTTACGACAACTAGACTCAGGCAGTGAAGTAATACAAACATAATACCTCAATTAACAACAGCGATTAAAAGTCTATAAACAACAGTTTAGTACAAGATGACATCACTGTTCCATTGCATTGAACCATTGTAGTTAGACTAGTTAGTGGTATTAGTCATTATACGTGCTAATTTCTTAAGATTACAAATAAGATGGTTTAGCAATGTGGGAGAAAAAAATCTACATCTCTAGCTAGCAGTAGGTGCACAAAGCACTATCGAATTCGTATCGTAAACGTATCGAGTTTTTTCTGCTACAAATCTCATCCGTACATACATATTTTCACGCCTGTCTCCCATTGGGGTAGGCAGAGATAGATAGATTTCCACCTGCTACGATCCTGGCACACCACTTTCGCTTCATCTAAGTATAGATATTTATTAACCTCCTTCTCATTTTAAATTATTCAAATTATTCTCGATTTTGATACGAATACGTTTTCGCAAGTGTTTTGCAATCTGAAGTTCGACTAGACAAACGAATAGAAACAAAATGTATGGAGATGACATTTATTGTTCACGCTCAATATCGCCTATATTCATCAAGGATAATGTAGGATTCTAATGGTGAAAGAATTTTTCCAATCGGTCCAGTAGTTTCAGAGCCCAAGGCAAAAAAAAAAACAATCAAATCTTCCTCTTTATAATATTAGTTTAAAAAATTGACAGCCAGTTACATAATATACAACTGTATTTAAAAAAATATGTTTTCCAGGAGTACACAATCCCGCCGAGGTCTGTGCCGAAGAGTTCCGAGTCCAGCTCTTATTATTACGAAAGAGAAGAAAGGGAGCTTCCAGCGATCACGTCAGGCACTCGCACCTATAACTACGAGTCTCCTGCCAGCTCCACACCAGGTAATATTACAAACATAACATAACATACCATCACACCCGTATTCCCCGAAGGGTTAGGTAGAGGCGTACTAATGTACACCCACAGTTCGCCGGTATGTTTAGGTCCCATGTAACAGGGGGCGAGCCTATTGCCATTAACCGGGCACAAATTCCTAAGTCCGAGCTGCTACTGGGAATTTCATAGAAAAACCCAATAACACTTTGCTCGACCTGGGAATCGAACCCAGGACCTCTAGCTTAGCAGTCGCGCTCAGGACCACTTAGCTAATGAGGCAGTTAGATTGCAGAGGTAAGATTACAAAACAACAACAAAAGTGATTTTGAAGGTGGCGGGTAGTTCGAAAAAAAATAAAGTTTTCTCAATGTAAGGTAACTAGATAATTAGTCAGTCTTACAGTGGCCGCCGCTGTGATCGGCACGTTTCTAATTTCTATGCATTCAGTTAGTACGTTTAAACTTTATATATCACTAATATTAATATTACAAGTTTACAACACGTAATTGACGTATATTTTGGTTTACATTGTAAGTACGTAAGTATAGTGGCCTCCGTCTTAAACACAAGTCAATTAAATTCATAAAGGTAAGATTAGTTTATTAAATTAACTGTGGGAGAGCCATGCTTCGGCACGTATGGGCCGGCTTGACCGGAGTAATACCACGACCTCAAAAAAAACCTGCGTGAAACAACGCTTACGCGTGTTGTGTTCGCTGAGTGAATGAGGATTGATGAGGCCCAAACCTTGGCAACGCACTTGCGACTCCTCTGGTGTTGTAAATGATAAATGATAAATGATAATTTATATTTGTAAATAGATAAAGACACTTTTACAAGTCAATGTTTTACATTTTTTTGAACTAGATGGCGCCGGCATTTCCTAACTGACGACCTCTGAGAAGAAACACCGAAACAAACTCAGAGAATCATGGTCTCTTTTAAAGTCCAGACAATAATAGTTGATGTTACAAGAATAATATTATTAGATATTATGCGAGTGTTACGATGTAGGGCAATATCTGGACAGGCCTTTTGAAGAAAGAGCCATAGCATAGATAACAAGTAGGTGTCCATGGGCGGTGGTAATTGCTTACCATCAGGCGATCCGTCTGCTCGTTTGTCCCCCTATGGCATAAAAAAAGCAAGAATGAACACACACGAGACGAGCATCTAACCACAATCTTTATATTATTCCAGGATACTCAAAAGTGAAGAGTTCCAAGGTGACCAAAGACTTAACGCAAAATGTTGAAGAGCTGGATTCCTTGCTGGATGACCTGCAGAAAGACCAGGAGAGGCAGCTGTATAAAAGTAAGAATTACTTATTTCCGAGATACACACCTCAGACACACCTACATTCTCGTTTACGTACCTACCTACATCCGTATCTGTTTTTAAAAGCTTTGAATGTTAGGTACATTCAAAGCTTTTAAAAAATACATGACATACCTACATAATTATTACATCACGCCTGTTTTCTTGGAAGGATCAGACAGAGCTTGTTTACAACCATATTTCGCCGGGACCTATGTCAGGGAGAGAGCCTATTACCGTGCGCAAATCAGATCTCCGAGCTGCTACTGAGAATTTTATAGAAAAACCCAATGACACTGCTCGACCTCTCGCGTAGAAGTCGTAGCACTTGATGAATTAGGACAGAGGTCGTCAAACTTTTTTATCTTGTCGACCTTTCGTTGGTAGACCCCCTTCTTACCTATTTTTTTGCAAAATTTATTATACATACATACCTACACTCACGCGTTTCTCCCACAACGGTAGACTGAAACTTCTTTTACTTATGCCACATTCATACTCTTCTCATAAATCCGCGCCGGTTGCGAGTACTACCCACCTGCCCTTTTTGAAGGACTTCGCCAATAAGATCGGCGTGAGTCCTTCTAAGACGACCTCTTCTGACGCTGACGCTGATATTCACCTTATAAATTCCTTTCGTTAATCGCCTTTCATTCATTCTTTTTAATTACCATACCCATTTAGATCGTATGGACCTTATTTTTTCTTCCCGTTAACATAGACCCGTTGTAGGTCGTCTTGGACCCCTGGGGGTCGATATAGACCTGTTTGAGTATCACTGAATTTCAAAAAAAGGCAATTAAAACATAATAGGCAGTAGTTAGTAATATAACTGCCTCAATAGCCAAGTGGTCCTGACCGCGACTGCTACGCTAGAGGTCCTGGGTTCGATTCCCAGGTCGAGCAAAGTGTTATTGGGTTTTTCTATGAAATTCCCAGTGGCAGCTCGGAGTTAGGAATTTGTGCCCGGTTAATGGCAATAGGCTCGCCCCCTATTACATGGGACCTAAACATACCGGTGAACTGTGGGTGTACATTAGTACGCCTCTGCCTAACCCTTCGGGGAATACAGGCGTGATGGTATGTTATGTTATGTTAGTTAGTAATATGTTTATTATTCATAGCAAATTCAAATCGTATGATACACATTATTTATTATAACAAACATCCCTCCCGGTTTCTGCGGCACCAGGCTTGACGATACATCAGGAACTCTTCTGGTGTTCCAGATGTCCATGGGTGGCGATAAACTTTTCCGTGTAGGTTAGAATACTATTCCTCGCAGTACATTTCAGACAGGCATCTCGTAAGAGGCGAGAAAATATCTGACTTGCTCGGTGGTAGGACCTCTTGGGGTCTGACTGGCTGGCGACCACCCTTACGTCGGAGTCTGTCGTAAAGCACCTTCGTTTCGTCATTTGCGCGTAAAAGCCTGTTCCTCCTCGGTAGCTGGGCTCTTAAGGATCGGCAACACATCAGCAACTCCTCTGGTGTTGCAGGTTTCTATGGGCGACGATGGCTTCTTACCACCAGGGGGCTAGTCAGCTCGTTTGCCGACTTAATCCCTAAAGAAACCGTCATGTGGCTTGCTGACTTAAACTGTAGAAAGATTGTAAACAAAATCGATATATTTTTTATTTCTATTTGCAGATGGCTATACATCGGATACCGCTGAAAGTTCATCATTCGATTACAGAAGAGCGTAAGCACTTGAATATAAAAACTATTAATTGTCATTCTTGAACTGTTGACGCAGCGTCTCCCAAATATTCCCATTACGAGAGTATTCTATCAGATTATTTTTCTTTCTTAGCACCCCAGCGAAAGCCCCGTCGAGCGGCTACTCCACCCTGAAGCGTGAGGAACGTCTGGAATCGTCCTCCTGGGGCTCCAGCCCACCTCCACCCACCGTGACCAGAGCCGCTGAGATCAGGCAGGAGGTTTACAGGGAGGAGAAAACTGGTTAGTTTTCAGAACTGAAAATCTTGTCAGACATAAGTACTTATGAGTGCAAAAGTCTAAAGTAATGATGTCAGAATAGTCTATGGTCTAATAATTATGCAAGTCAAATTCAAAGTCAGAATGTCCTATTTCAATTACTTTAGAAAAATGTGCACGGTTCCAAAAAGTGAGTACTTAGGCTTGTACACAAAACACATTACATCGTAAAAATCTATCTCGTAATTTGGTAATTATTCTTGTACGTTAGTATCGATCTCGTAATTTAATAATTAATCTCGTACCTTCTTATCTATCTCATATTTTATAATTAATCTTGTACGTTCGTACCTATCTCGTAATTTAATAATTAATCTCGTACGTTCGTACCTATCTTGTAATCTAGTAATTAATCTCGTAAATTTTTACCTCGCATCGCAGTTTTCAGTACAAGCCCTTATAAAGAAGAGCTGGCAAGAATATCCGTAGACACATTTAAGAAAATGTGTACTGCTAAAGATATTAATTTTATTGCAAGTTTAATCCTATCTCAGTCAGGAATCGAAAATGCGTCCTATCTGTTAAGTAAACTACTAATATTGACATTATTTCTAGAATCTCGCGTAGTACCATCTCAAATCTCGCCAGCAGTACCTCAGGTGGTACCTCCAGCGATGTGCTCACACTGCCACCAGCCGCCCTCTACTGGCACTGTAAGTAAACTCTTCCTTTCTTCAAGATTCCTCAGGAGCCTTGACTTTCATTATATTAACGATAAGCTATATGTTTTTAAGCTCACGAAAGTTGAATCGTATTTTTTATTGTACATGGCTTGTATTCCTGAAGGGTTAGGCAGAGGCGTACTAATGTACACCCACAATTCGCCGGTATCTTTTAGGTCCCATGTAACCGGGGGCAAGCCTATTGCCATTACCACACAAATCCCAAACTCCGAACTACTGCTGAGAATTTCACAGAAAATACCTTTTTTAGGTTTTTATAATAAAATTAAGTAATTTATAATAAAAAAAATAATTATAATTGTGTAGAATAAAAAAAAATCACAATATCTATCTCCACAGCTGTCACGCAGCGGGACTCCAATGAACAAAGTGACGACTACCGTCAAAACTTACACATACGAGGTGCCCGCCGACCAGGACCCCACTACAGTTCCGCTGCCCGTCCACGCCGACCACCAACACACCTACGTCAGCTCCGAACACAACAGAACCACGTAAGTCAAAGTCAAAATCATTTATTCAATATAGACTACTAGGTAGTACTTTTTGAACGTCATTTTTACAATATAGACAGCCCCCAAAACGCCCGCCCTTCACCGCTTCCTAGTGTTTTCGCTGGGAAGAAGAAACGGCGCAACAAACTCCCCAGCAAACACATTTCTGTCTGTTAAGTTATTAAAAGGCGTTATACAAAATAGAATTCACATCATTGTTTGGGGTACTTATTAATTTAATCATTGCTACTGTCAGCTGGCGCACATGTTATTATTATTAATTTTCAAGCAGTATTTATAATATTAGCAAGCCTCTATTAATATTAATAGTACTAATATATACCTATATTAATAGTACTAATATTGGTAATAATTGGTGAAGTTGGACAATCACCACACTCGCCACAAACTAAAATTTTAGTTATAAATATACTATTTGTAGATATCGAGACATTTCCAGTAAATTTTGGCAATATTGGTAATTCTGGAAAGTTTCCAGTTACACCACAACTGGAAACTTTCCAGAATTACCAATATTGCCAAAATTTACTGGAAATGTTTCGCCACAAACTACAAATTGTGCAACAAAAACTTGCTATTGACCAGTATTAACAGATTGGTAACGTTTTCATTATACCACGTTACAATATTGGTCAGTATAAAGGGGTATGGAGCAATTTTGGTCACTTATTGCCAGTTGTACTTATCAATGTTTTTTGTTCCAGCACAAGTGCCACCGGTGGTCCCGTGCCCGTAGCGCCACTGTCGCCACCTCCCGGCGGCTGCCAGTACTGTTCCCACTGCAACTCTACCATCCGGGAGTACAGGACTGTCACTACCGATGGTAAGAACCTCATTACATACACACATACTACCTATATTTATTCAAGTAGGTAAATATGCTCCCTATTACATCGGACTGTGATATTATCTGTGATGGTACCTAAACATAATGGTAAACTTGGGGAAAACAGGCGTGATGGTATGTATGTAAATATGTATTGATCCAGAGTGATACCCAAAGTGGTTTATTTCGACCCCCAGGGGTCTACGAGGACTTACAAGGGGTCTATGTCAGCGGGAAGAAAAACTGAGTCCATGAAATGTAAAGGGGTAAAAAATGGAAAATAATAAAAATCGAGAAATACGGTATGTGGTTTACAAGATAAAAAAGTTTGGGAACCTCTGTTTTAGACACTTTTACAAATATTGATTTGTAATTATTGTTTATTTTAAATAGGGGAAATGAACAGAACACTCGCCGAAATAATCTCGGAAAATTGCGATTCTCGTAATTTTAGTTTTATTATCATCCATTTCAATGAAATAAAAATGTAAACATTTAAACATTGACTTGTCTTTTTGTCGTATTATATCATGAAATTACATGGTGTCATATACATGGTAGTTAACATGTTTATAGTAATTTTACGTGCAGAACTCTAATTTCATTTTATGATCAGTGCCTTTGAAGATAAAACTACAAAGATCGTTAATTTTTTTATTTCAGATTTGATTAGGTATAAAATATATAGGTACTACCATAATACTGTACATTATCTGTGAATAAGGCAATCGAACCCAGAACCTTAAGTTTAGCAGTGAATTGAATTGTGAAACATTTCAGACCGCACCAACGAACGTATGGTATACCCAGCACCTGCCAACGAGACCAAGGTCATACCTGCCGAACCGCATAATGGACACGGCCCATATGTAAGTATAAACCTAACCAACAGACATTAATTTTAAATATGAGCAAACTAGTGGCCCGCTCCGGCTTCGCACGGGTGTAGAAATCCCTATATTATTATGAAAATATTAATAAAGAAGAAAGATTTGTTTTTTTGTATGTTTGTAAAAAATAAACTAAAAACTACTAGACCCATTTCAAAAGTTCTTTCACCATTAGAATGCTACATTATCCCTGAGTAACATATGCTATAATTGTTTTGATTTAATCATAACGTCGATTTATGTCGCAAGTGAAACCGCTGGTCACAGCTAGTAGCAAATATTTTTTGAGTGAAATATGTGAATTCTTTCTCAGGGTCCATCATCATACAAGTTCTCCGAGACGACATACTCGTCCCAGAACACGACGCAGCGGTACCCGTCCCCCCTCCCGCAGTCCCCGCACCGCGCGCACAGCCCCCCACGCTCGTTGCACCCCGCGCCCTCCCCCTCCCCGGGGCCCTTCCCACGCCCCACCACCCCCTCGCCAGGCACTCAGCAGCCCCCCAAGAAGCTAGATGACCTGCTGGCCGACTTCCCTGAAGCTGTAAGTATTGAAGACGGAAGTTTTTTTGAAAAAATATATGTAAATTGATCAAACTTTTTGTCACATTCGTGGGACAGCCATGCTTCGATCGAATGGGCAGGCTCGACCGGAGTGATACCACAGCCTCACAGATCTCTCAGACGTACAGGTTTCCACACGATGTTTTCCTTCACCGTTTTAAAGCGCGTGATAATTATCTATTAATACGCACATCACTTCGAAAAGTCAGAGGTTTGGATTTGAACTCGATACCTTCGACTTGGCAGGCCAATGGTCATAATTATGATAATAAAATGATGATATTATAATGTTGTGGAATGAACTGTCGTCTGCAGTATTTTCGGACCAAACGACCTTCAAACCTTCAAGAAAAGAGCGTACTCCGTTTTAAAAGGCCGGCAACGAACTTCTGACTCCTCTGGTGTTGCGGGTGTCTATGGGCGGCGGTGATCGCTTACCATCATGTGATCCGTCTGCTCGTTTGCCTGCAATCCGATAAAAAATGGACTATGTCAGCTTCATTATTGAGTTTTGGGTTTAGCATAGCTGTATTAAAAGCTCCTTTATTTTCTATAATCTGCAATATTTTTGCAGCGTTTCCCAACACAGCCGGACGGCGTGGTTCGGCGCAACGTGCACGTGAGCCACGAGCGCTCGACGCAGGCGCAGGGCTCCACACTGGCGCGAGACGCCCGAGACACGCGGGACTCCGCCCCCAGCCCCACGGCCAAGTCTCCGCCGGTCGCCGGCAGCCGCAACGTCGCCGGGCCTGCCGTCTACTACCCGCCGGGGCACACCCCCTTCCAGAAGAAGGAGGGAGGAGGATATCAAGCTAGCAGTGTGAGTCATGTTCTGACACTGGCTTGTATAAGTTAGAGATTTGTTATAATTGAACCAATGTCAGAGAGAAAATATTATATTAGACGTAGTAGGTAGGTATTTTTCAGTCCATGTTAGCCAAACCTACTTATTAGAGGCTAGTATAATAAAATTATAATTTAGTAAAATTTTATAAAGTATTTAGTAGTGTGTTCAAAATTTCCTTTATCCATTAGTAAAGAGAAAAAAAAATTAAGTCACTGTTATGGTCAAATATTTTACCTAGTTACCTAATTTAATGATCTCGTCCAGTGTTGTGTCACAGTCGGTTTGTCTCCACACGAATTGAGTAGCGTTTGAGAAACATACCATCATACCTGTATACCCCAAGAGGATAGGCAGAAATGTATGTATACTCACAGTTCGCCAGAATGTTTAGGTCCCATGTAATAGGGGGCGAGCCTATCGCCAAATCCTAGCTCCAAGGGGCCGTTCAAGTATTACGTAAGCAGACTTTTTGCATTTATTAACCCACCCCTCCCCCTCGTCAGCAAAAGTAAGCAAAGCTCCCCCCATGCTTACGTAAACATTGGTACAATTGATAGATTTATAAGCAGCAGTTACAAGTCTAGAAATAAGAAATAGGTTTGGAATGGGATAGGACTGTAACGCACATAATATTCATATAAACTTTACTGACACGATATTCAACATAGAGTAAGATACAAATATTAGAATCTTAAGTAATATTACGATATTGCGATATGTGTAAAAAAGTAAATAATTACTGCTGACGTAATCACTATCTAGATCCCCACACCCCCCATGTCCTCAAAAATAAGCAAAGCAAAGACCGGGGGGCCCTCTATAGTGCTTACGTAATACTTGAACGGCCCCCAAGCTGCAAAAACTCAGTAACACTGCTCGACCTGGTAATCAAACAGGCGTAGCGATCACGCTTAGGAACATAGACTAATGACTACTTGGCCTTAAGATTTCTTATTTATTTCATTTTACACAGGCGATGGTGCAGGGCGGTGGAAGCTATGCTTCGGGGAGAGGCATGTACGAGTACGAATCCGGCTCGCGAAGCAAAGAAATGCACTCTGAAAAGAAGACAGCCGTCCCCATCTGCTTGCCGCTTTGTTGCGCCATGCCGTGCGTCATCATGTAATTTGACCTTGACCTTGGATGGAATAAGGTCAAGGTTATGGCGTAGCCAGGGTACTCTTTGAAGGGAAACAAAAATTTATTGCTGTAATTTTTCTTGATACTTAATTTGATTATATTTTGAATATTCAAAGCCGACCGATATTTCAGATAAATATGCTAAAAATGCGAGCCTTCTGCATATAAATAAAATTATTATAGGTATTTAGTTAGGCCCTGACTGCGCCTAAAGCCAATGTTGATATTACTTAGTGTTAAGCTTTGTAAGTACTACTTACCCTCTATAAATATGATCGGAATATGAAAATAAATTGACCTTGAATATGAATCTTTAACTACGTCACGTCAAATTAACTCTGTGATTATGTAATATAGTATAAGTAACAAATTAATGATTAAATGAGAAGCAATAAATGGGAATCACCTTGACCTTGACTCTCAAGGTCAGGGTCATAAAAGTGCCTTAATCAAGTTTTGACAGCTGTATATCATAAATGATAATTGTATTTCAATAATAATTTATTATGAAAGGTGTAAGTATCTTCACGCTTCTCCTAAGAAAGTGTAACAGAGCTTGCAAAATCGAATACTTCAACGAAGAGACAAGATGAAATATATTGAAATGTCAATACTTAAAAAAATGAGAATTTAAAATGAGGGGTAATTATAAATAGCAAACTATATGAAAATGAATGTCTGTATTAAATAATTCTGAACTAATATCGTGCCATTGATGACTTTTTTATTAAAACTGCTAGGCTTGTGTTATAATATGGTAGTTTGTGGAAACTACAGTCTTCTCACCAGAAATGATCATAACCTACAGTGCTGCCACCTACCTACGCCTACCTCTGGTGTTGCAGACGCCTATAGGCTACGGTAACTGCTTACCATCAAGGCGGGCCGTAAGCTTATTCACCTCAGTGGTAGAAAAAAACATGAGCTTAGTATTATTGTGTATAAATCGATATTGTAATTTTTATCATTAATAAATTTTATTAACCGACTATTTAGTTTCTTATAGACTTAAGATTTGACTCACATCCAGTCAACATAGCGTACCCTGCATAAATAGAGTTGTTTAACCTAATTTGTATGGTACAAAACTACATTTTCCCCTAGTTCTTCAATAGTAATGTTGGTTGCTGACGACCTCTGTGGTTTAGTGGTTCGAGTACCGGACTGCTGACCATGAGGTCGTGGGTTCGATTCCCACAGGACACCAAAATTTATGTGATGAATATAAGTGTTTGTGTTTGTCTGGGTGTTTCTTATGTATTATAAGTATGTATTTACAAAAAAAAGTATCTAAGTATTATATCCATTGTCTAGTACAAGCTCTGCTTAGTTTGGGACTAGATGGTGTTGCGTAAAAATGTCCCAGAATATTTATTTTTGTCTCTATGGTTTAGTGGTTCGAGTACCGGACTGCTGACCACGAGGTCGTGGGTTCGATTCCTACAGGACATAAATATTTATGTGATGAATAAGTGTGCGTTTGTCTGGGTGTTTATTATGTATTACATGTATTTAAAAAAAAAAGTATATAAATATTATATTATATCCATCGTCTAGTACCCATAGTACAAGCTCTGCTTAGTTTGGGACTAGATTGGTGCTGTAAAAATGTCGCAAAATATTAAAAAAAAATATGTACCTACTCGGGTATAAGTCAGTATTATTATATTTTTTTCTCATAAAAGTCTATAGTATTAGACAGCTCCAACTTTTATAACGCCGTAGCTTGGAGAATTTAAGTGAGGCAATACCACACCGCTTGTCAAATAAAACACGTGAGTAATAAAAACACAGTGATATATATATTTTCGTTTGTTTAGCAAAGTTTTTGGATCTCGTCCAACAAGGCAGTGTTGGGGTCCGTCGCCGTTGCTCTACACTATACAAGCTCTGCGGCGGCTTCACCCGCAACACACACGTAAGGCCTTTTTGGTTCAGCGGCCGACACACACCGGTCCTTGACCCTCACGGCCGAGTGACGCAACGATCTTAGACTTTCCAACAAACAACACTGTGCGGACATACTTGTCCGCCCCGCGACGTCACAGCCGCATGGCATCACTCACGCAATGGCTAAGAATGTGGGTGGAGGACCAGCTCTAGCCGATTCCTCGCCAGCACTAGTGTGCGCGGCAGCCGCTGTATCTATACTTGAATATCACCACACGTTGGTACCTGTGTACTATTTATTGCAACGCCACCAATAACACCCATTCCATTCTCATCTAAACAACACAATTTCACATAAACCTAACGGAAATTAAAAATAAAGAGTTTAACTTTTACAAAAACGTATTATTCAGCGAAAACACAAAAGCTCGCAATTTAGCATCACAATCGCCATAACACATCACATACAGTAGTCACCGCACAGCGGTTATCATTTGGCATCTTTGTAAACTGGATAACAAACTGCATGTAACAATATTCAACTATAGATACACAAAACTTGTCTTTTCAAACAAGAAATGGTGAAAAATTTACCAAATTGTCATTTACACAGATTGCTTGTTTTATTGCTAACATTATACACACTAGGAACTGTACAATTTTGTAATTATTGGTGTCTTACAAAGACTTCTATTAATTTGTTTATAATTTACATTTGCAAATAGGTACTTTGAATTTGTTTTTGGTTCAGTATAGACATTTATAATATATTTAGGGTCAGCGCACACGGTTACTAGACGATAGACAAGTACTGAAGCCTTAATATATGTGTACAAAGACACTACAACAGTGTTTCAAATGTGAGGCACTACTTTAACTAACGATCGCGCGTACGCGACGCGTCAATCCTTTGTTAGATTTCCACTACAGAAGCTTATGTGTAAATTATAATTGAACTAAACTATTTACAAAGTTTGTGTTGATCGGTGGAGCAATTCTCAAGGTTAGCACGGGCATGCGCACTGCCTGATACGGCGAGAGCGATGCGAGCGGCGCATAACGGTGTGCGCTCACCTTAACATCAACAACAATTTGGTACAACTTTTCATATAGTAAATGTTTATATATATAAAATTTAACATTCTGTTTCCCTTATCATTGATATTTCGACGCATGATAGATGCAATAATAATTATGTATAATATACAATTGGAACTCCTATTAATTAATTATTAATTACCTAATTTTTTTCTTTCTTTCATTTTAAAAATCACAAAAGGTAACGACAACTCATGAAACAGTCGGGAGATTATTATTTTAATCTTATTTGGGAACTCTATAACTATACAAATAAAGTGGTGGACCGGATAGTGAGTGCGGCCGCGTGGAGCTCGGCGGGGCCGCCGGCGCCTACGACTCGCCGACACTCGTCCAACACTACACTTTGATCACGCACAATATCTTCGACAATATCAAGTGAGCAATGCGTGTACTATTTATTACAAAAATACCAAGAGCGTCCAACACATTGGGCACAATCAAAGCTTCAGTCTGCGGCTCTTCACGAGTGGCCAAGTATGAGTAGTGAGATGTGCAGGAGCCACTCGCACGAACGTGTCTCGACCGGGAATGTATCGGGCGGCGCGGGCTGGGCTCGGGCCCTGCGGCTTGGGCTCGGGCCCTGCAGGCCGGGCTCGGGTCCCGCGGCCTCGGGCGCACTCGCTACGTACAATATAATATCACAACTCGCGGCGAACGGCACGGCGCGACCCGCCGCCACTCAATTTGTTATTCGGCCGAGTTACAAAATAAATATATGACTAGGCATGTATCCGCCGGCCGGCCACTATAACTAACGTAAGGACACTTGGGTGTGGGCGCGGGGCGCGGGGGGCGCGGGCCGCGTTTGGCACGTCCCGGTCAGTCGAGCACCACGTAGGGCAGCGCCACCAGGTCGCCGAGGCACGCGCACTCGTGCCACTCGGCGAAGCGCGCGGGCCTGGCGGGGCGGCCCAGCTCGTCCCGCGCGGTGTCGGCGGCGGCCAGCGCGTCGCGGACCTCGCTGTCCGAGGCCAGCGCAGTGCGGGGCAGCACGGGCGCGCACGCCAGCCACGAGTACGCGTAGGGCAGCGCGGCCGAGGCGGCGCGGCACGCGGCCACGAGCGCGGCGCCGCCGCCCGGCTCCTCCGCTTTCGTGCGCGGCACGCTGCGGTGCTGCGGGGATGAGCTGGCGAACAGCTGCTCCACGTCGGGCGAACTGCGCCGCGTCCGCTCGAACTGCGTCTCCTCCTCGGGCGTCAGCAGGGGCGCCTTCAGTCTTTCGCTGGGCTCGAGCGGTGGCGCGCCCACCATCTCGGGCTCCACCTCTATCTCCTTCTTGACGTCGGGCTCCAGTTTGACGACGGGTTTGACGTCGGGCTTGGCGTCTTCGTCGTCATCGTCGTCGCCGTCGGTGTCGGCGGTGCGGGCGGGCTCCGCGGGCTCGGGGTCGAGGGGGTAGGGTCTGAGCGGCGGCGGCTCGGGCGGGGGCGGCAGGTCGGGCGGGGGCGGCGCGAACTCGGTCCAGGGCAGGTGCGGGCACAGCGGCACGCGCGACAAGTTCTTGGCGCAGTAGTCGTCGGCGTAGTCGGAGTACTTGTAGAGCGGCACGACGCTGGCGAACAGGTCGGGGCGGTCGGGGCGCGCGGCGGGGCGGACGGCGAAGCGGTGCGGGGCGGGCGGGGCGCGCGTGCCGTTGACCCCGCCCAGCAGCGCGTGGTGCAGCGCGTGCACGAGGCGCGGCGCCACGCGCGCGGCCCCCCTCGCGCGCGCCGGGCACTCCTCCTGCTCCTCCTCCCCGCACGTGCACTCCGCCTCCTCGCGCGGCTCCTCCAGCGGCGAGGGGGGCGCAGGGGGCGACGCCGCCGGGGAGGGGGGCCGAGGACTGCTGCCGCCGTTCCGCAGCGGAGAATCCGCCTTCACGAACGCTGGTGAACATCATTACAATATGAAAAACTAATATCTATAACAGTAAATTACAAAACCAGCGTTTTTTACGTAAACGGGAACAATAACTGAAGAACTAACTGCCTTCGACATACTCTTAAAATTAACATTAGAAAAGAAATTACGTCAAAGAGCACTCATCCAATAGAATTGCGATTACATGGTCAACCATGTCGAAGGTGACGCCATTAGATCCTCAGTTATCATTGCCATTAGTGTTTCTGGCCATACTTCATTCAATTATTCTATAATAAAGCTGAAGAGTTTGTTTGTTTGTTTGCCTGAACGCGCTAATCTCAGGAAGTACTGGTCCGATTTGAAAAATTATTTCAGTGTTGGATAGCTCATTTATTGAGGAAGGCATAGGTTATACACGCTAAGACCAAGTAACTATTCCACATGGACGAAGTTGCGAGCAGAAGCTATCATTAATAAATGAACACAAAATGACACATACTGTCAGGCTCTATGAGCATGACGTCGGGGGAGGCGGGGGAGCGCGGGGAGCCGGGCGGCGACGTCGCCGGCTTGCTGCCGCGCGACTGGATCTGCTCCAACAACTCTTTCGTCGTTTTTACCTGAACATGAATACCGAACAATTAATACACACTAACATATTTTTAGTAATTTAGTATATCTTCAAAATATGTATATGGACGATTTAAAAATAAAGAATCCGATTGTTAGGCCCATTTGCACCAACTTTTTAAATATATTTAAATTGAATTTAATCACAACTTTTCATAGGAATTTCGTGTTTAAATACAATTTAAACACATTTAAGAAGTTGGTGCAAGTGGGTCTTATCAATTAAATTGGAATTTATAATCCTTTACTCAACTATATTTAAAGTTTTTCATGGATTTTAGTAATTGGGAAAGGAACTTACTTTCTTAGCGCCAGCAGGCGGCATCCGATTGACGAGAGCTGCGTAGGAGTCGAGCGTATCCCGCTTGGTGCCATTCCGGCGGCGCTCGTGCGTGCCGTTGCGCGTGCCCCAGGGCGCGGGGCACGCGGGGGGCACGGGAGCGGGGCACGCGGCGGGCACGGGCGCGGGGCACGCCGGGGGCACGGCCGCCGGGCTCGCGGGGGGCACGCCCGCGCCCGCCGCCGCCGGCCCCGTCGCCTCCGTGCCCGACCCGGCACGACTGTGACCTCTGCAGATATTGAAACAGTGTTTGATGATCTGTTTTTTAATTGTGATATGATAGCATAGCAAACGAGTACGTGGGTCACCTAATACTAAGCGATTACGGCCGCCCATGGACACCTGAAACACCAGAGGAGTCACAAATGCATTGCCCGCTTTTTATAAGGGTATCTTCACTGAATCGGCGAAACATAATAGCGTAAAAGTTGTTTCACGCCGATTTTCTGTGACGCTGTGGTATATCACTCCGGTCGAACCGGCCCATTCGCACCGAAGCATGGCAATCTTTTATATTCTAACCAGGGTGAAAATTGACCGCCAAGACTGACGAAGAAACAGTCAGCAAGTTGAATAAAAGGTTACAGCTAACGATATTTACGTTTTGGCAAAATAATATTTATTTTTGTGAATCTCTCAAAGACACTTTTATGTATCAATGGTTTGATTTTTTAAGTACTAGATGGCGAAGAGAAGATACAGGGAAACAAACTCAGAGAATCCTGGTATCTTTTACAATATGTGAATGACACAACGCAGAGCAGTCTTGTCTGAAATGGCCTTTTCAAGAAAGATAGATAATTGTGTATATGTGTAATATATAATTGTGTTGAAAAATGTATAAATACCTTTTTTTCTTAGGTTTTTTATCTCTTTTCGCCTTCTTCTCATCGAACAGAGGTTCGGGCGAAATCTGCCTTTTTACAGCTAGAAAAAATAACACAATTTTTAGACCATAATCGTTCGTATGTAAAGATGAAGCTATTTCAAAACTTGATGGTTCAACGATTAAAACAACCACATTTTTATGAAAATAACAAAGTTTCAAAACCTGGAAGTAGCATTATTGTTTTTGACTTTATTGTAATGCTAGAACAAATGGACTAAAAATGACCAATTACACTTGTTTACATTTTTAATGAACAATATTTGAGTATTTTTCATTTAATTTAAAACCTGCATACAAAGTCAATATTCTAGTGAAAACAATTTCGGTAGATTAATCTGTAGACTACGGAATTTATATAAAATTATCCTATTAATATAAACGTGAAAGTTGGCTAGGATGTACGGAAGTTTGCCACTCTTTAACTCTAGAATGGCTGAAGGGATCTGAATGAAATTTGGCACAGACATAGATTATAGTCTGGAATAAGACATATGCTACAGAAAGTAGCATATGTCTTATTCCAGACTCATATATCCAGTTCAGACCCAGACAAAGTCGCGGGCAGAAGCAAGTATGTTATGTAGCACTTACGCGGAGTGAGTGGTTTGTGTGTGTGTGCGAGTATAGATGGCGCGAGCGGCGGCGGCGGCGGCAGCGGGTGCGCGGGCGCAGCTGGCTCGTCGTCCACCAGGATCACATCCTGAGAGTCCGACTCGTAGCCGCCCCAAGCTGCGCGGTTACATTACATAACAAATTAAGTGATATTTTAATGCTTAAAGCAAACAATATGAGTGAAGTCTCGTTGATATGAGCAACAAGTAATCCTGTCACGGTTACCTAATTAATTTATAAGTAAAAGGTATGATTGCTGAGCTTGAAATTTTAGGTTCGATTCTAATGTCGAGTAAAGTGTAATTGGATTTTCCATTAGGAAAAATCTTACATTCATACCTGGATATCGTCGGGGATAGTGCAATACCGCGTAACTAACACTTTAAAACCTTGGACCTGAAGCCTTATTATCGATGAAATAACATTTAAAAATGTTATCTCATAGCATTCGCTCTAAGCCCTAATTATCAATGAAATAACATTGACAATTTAACCTGATTATCAATTAAATGGGTAATATTAAAAATTAAACCTTACAGCAGTGTTAGTTACGCGGTATTGTACTATCCCCTACTACTATTAATTATTATTATTACTTAGAAATAGGTACTTAGTACTCTACCGGAATACAGGCGAGATAGAAGTGTTACAATTTGTAGTGGGGCAGAAAGGTTCGCCAAGATTGGTTGCAGAAAATGTGATGAAAAATACTGCATGGTGCCAAGAAACTATAATTCCAGTTGATTAATAGTCTAGGTAGAGTTTCTAAGTAATATACTGACCCGGCCTGGACGGTGGGCGTGGACTGGGCACCGCTGGGCTCACCACTTGCTGTAAATTTACATGATTCATGAAAATATTTCAATTTAATGTGGATTTTATTTCAACTACTATTATACTCCTGCTCCAACTGTTTACTAATTTAAAGCACTCCTACGCACTAACAGTTTTAATATAACGTTCTGTGGTGTTTATTTTGCATGACTATTTTTTTCATTTACACGTTTGGCGTAGCGGCAGAGCGATCGGCTTCTGCGACACGTGTTGTGTATTCGATCCCCACACGGAGCAAATATCTGTATGATCTACAGGTTCATACACGTTGTTCCGGACCTGGGCGTTTGTATATGAGAATGTGTTTGTAAACGGACCCACGATAAAGGAGAAAGTCCTAGTGTGGGACAACGTTTTTTTAATAAAAAAAAAAGTAATTGGTGTGAGTGGCCTTTAACAGTTTTATTAACATTTCGTACCCGCGAGAGCGCCGGTGACGTCAGAGGGGTGCCGCCTAGACGACCCCGCACCTGCCTCTCTGCCGACGACCGGTTTGAACCTGAGGGAAGAACAAGAATAATAAGATCAAGGCGTTTCTTTGTGCACCTAATTCAAATTTCATCTAGTTTTCCCTAATTATTCACCGGTCTATAGCTCATTCATTGCAACATTAACGATACAATATTCACAAATGAATACTTTAAAATAGTTTTGTATTTTTTTGTAAAAAAAACATGTTATCATAGATAAATATTCCCAAAAACTGTGCCAACCATAGCTCGCGTAACGTAACTTGACCCAAAACTAATGGAGAAGGGGAAAGTTTGCGCACTGCATTTGCGTGCAAAATGTACTTAAAATCGCGTCCACCATTTTGGTTCAAGATATTTGCCAGCAACTGTACCAAAAATCATCTACCCGGCCCAGAATGGAGTCTGATGGCAGTCACTTAGTGTAAAATAATGATATTTAGCTTCATCTCAATAGTTGAACACCATACCCTCAAATCTACTATTTTACTGCCTCCAGAATTATTGATTTTTGACAGTGCTTCATACCTTTTGTTCTTGTAGTTTCCATGCTAATATGTGTTATAAAGTTATTTTAGTGAAGGAAAATTACTACTGTGGACAGGATTTAAACCTGCGTCTTCTGGTTAATACATCAGACGCTATGACCACTAAGCAACCACGAGTCCTACTCGCCATTCGTTCATCACCGGACGTAAATTTTATTCCGAAATTGAAGGCAAATTGTATTGTAGTTCTAAGTGTATAGGATCTGTCAGTACTTATGTCATTTATTGGCATTGGGCTTAGGGCTGGCAGGACAATAAATAGAAAAGCCGGACACAGAGTCATATTTAGCCGGACATTTTACCCTGAAAACCTGACGGTTTTATGTATGTCCGCGTGAATGACTCGCGCTTTCGTTCAGAAAGATTCGTTTAGTTTTGTGGTAGGGTTCACCAGAAGCCAGACAGGTGAATATTTTAAAGAGAAAGAAAGAAGGTCGGCAATCCTAATAAGCTGGGCTGCTGATGAATCAATTTTTCATTGCCAAACGGTCTTGTTAACAATAAAAAAACATGAAATTACAATGACTATGTTTCATAATTCCCATTGGTACCCTAATTGCAATCAAATCGCTCGATCACGACTGTTGAGCAACTGATTGCGACATGGTCTCTGATAGATGCATCGATCTGTGTCGGAGTGTTTAAGATGGCGCCGGTAGATGGCGTTGATAAATAACGAAACTCTTTGCCGACAAACTGCTATAAAGATTGGCATATTATTTATTAGAATAAGCATAACACTTAGTTAATAAATAAATGCATAAAAAATATGAAAATCTATGAGAAGATTCAATATGTGAAAATCTAGACTTAGCTTGAATATTATTTCTATTGCTGCCTCAATAGTCGATGGTGTCGACTGCCCAGTTATAATGATGTTCTGAGATTGATTCCAATGACTACTTTTTGAAAATTTACCTACTTAACCTTACTTCAACTGCCTCATTAGTCTAGTGGCTACCGCTAGGCTAGAGATACTGGGTTCAATTCCCAGTTCGAGCAGTGTTATTGGGTTTTTCTAGAAAATTCTCAGCAGCAGCTCTGAGTTTGGGATTTGTGCCCGGTTAATCGCAATAGGCTCACCAATACATGAGACCTAAACATACGGTCGAACTGTGGTTGTACGTTAGTATGCCTCTGCCTAACCTTTCAACCTTTTTTTCAAGGTGTGATGATAGAGATAGATTTAAGACGTAAGTTCAGAATGTGAAGGCAAATTTCGACATGGCAGGTAGGACTCGCGGTGGCTTAGAGGTCATAGCGTCTGGCGTACCTAGCCAGAAGACGCAGGTTCGAATCCTGCCTGCGAGTCGAATTTTTCCTTCACTAAAATAACTTTAAAATCTTAGCATGAAAAATGCAAAAAAATCACAAAAAGATAGTTAGCAGGTATGGTAGCATCGTACGACATAGAACTAACCGTAAGGTAAGTCATGTCGGTTGAGAGGCAAAAGTAACTTGCCTTTCAATAGATGTTACTGACGTCACCTTTAAGACGTAAGTTCAGAATGTGAAGGCAAATTTCGACATGGCAGGTAGGACTCGCGGTGGCTTAGAGGTCATAGCGTCTGGCGTACCTAGCCAGAAGACGCAGGTTCGAATCCTGCCTGCGAGTCGAATTTTTCCTTCACTAAAATAACTTTAATATGTAAGCTTGTTTGTTTACCTGTGTGTCCGGGCGACGCAACGGTGGGTATGACGAGGTCCCGCCACCGCTTCACCAGCACTTTCGCTCGGCGCGCGAGGGTCGGGTCCGTCGTCTTCCGTCGAAGCTCGTTCACATGTTTGCCCAATCTGGTGGTCTGAAATATGTAGAAAATATATAAGCTTTTCTTTAAAAGTAGCACCTTGCAGGTTGGATATGTGCCCACTACCACATGCAACGTAACTATAGATAGGAGTCCAGGCAGTATGGGCGAAAAAAAAAAATATCCTGGCATAAACCCATTTCTAGACCTAACACATACCGGCGAACTGTGGGTGTAGACTAGACACCTCTGCCTAACCACTCGGGGAACAAGCGTGATGATATGATATCTGTGTTTGTCTTTTAATGGGATAGAGAGCAAACGAGCAGACGGATCGCCTGATGGTAAGAGCAACACCAGAGGAGACACAAGTACGTTGCCGGCCTTTTAAAATTGAGTACACTCTTTTCTTGAAGGTCGTATTGGTCCTGAAATACTGCAGGCGATAGTTCATTCCAGTTTTGTTGGACGAGGCTTAAAGTTGTTATAGTAACTCTTGTCTCCGGGAGGAGGGAGAGACTATAGATTTGTTCTGATTGCCAGATCCATGCCTTTTCAAGTAATATGCGTTTTCTTACCTCCAACAACTCTTTTGTGATATTGATTCTCTCCAATACGGATATAATTTCGTTGACAGTATGCATGTCGACAACCTGGAAAAATAAAAAGATAATTATGTAGATAATTAAGGTGAGCAAGCAAATCAGATCTCTTTTTTGGGTGCGTTAAAGCCTCATGGAACATCTACCCTGCTTGAGGAGGCAGGGTATGTTGGACTCGTACAGTCCTCAATACCGCAGTTGCTTACCCTGGCACTATAGTCAGGGCCAGAGGAATCATGACATCCACCACGACCATGACAGCCCACGACAACCGCACCGCCAACTGGAGCCAATGTTTGGTCGAGCAGTGGACCCACCAAGCCCGCCCCATACGCAGGACACAATGACACTATGACATCAACGACGGAAACAAAGTGAACTTAAGTTCAATCCCGAGACGGTCCATTTTCCCAGTTACACGATATTTGCAAGCTTTTGTTGTTGTGCTTAGTATACGTAACCACCACTAGATGGCGTTATTTCAAATTGTCTGAGACATTTATTTCTAAATCATTTTTTTAATCACATAGGGCCAACGTCTGAAATATGTTTAAAGTGAATTTAAACACAAAATGACAATAGAAAACTGTGTTTAAATACAATTTAAACACATTTAAGAGGTTGGTGCAAGTGGCCCTTAATTTACGTAAATTATAGTACTGTATAATTATGAAGTGTGTCGATAAATAAAACTAGGTACAAGATAACTTATAGAATATATACCTATGCAACTGAACTTATACAAAAAAAAATACCATACTTATGTACAGGAAATAATAAATAAAATCCCCCACTAGGTGTATTGAAAATTACGAAAAAAAAACACTGTTATTTTTCCGTTCGATTTTATAGTATTTCTTAGTTTTACGAGTCTACGACGTTCCGCAATCAATGGAAGAAAAAAATAACTATCGATCGTTTCCTATGATTGCGGTGCGTGTGCGCGTTTGATATGAATCATAGATGTTTGTTATTGTTTTGAGCGTGAAACCGAATTTTCCTGCTTGGAGATAGGAGACATTGATATGGTATAGCGGGCTATTTTTCGCAACACAACAACAAGGCGCGGAGGCATTAAAAATTTTTACACAATAATTATTTTTTTATGGGAGACTATCGGGGGGGCAATCGAGCAGACGGATCGCCTAATGGTGAGCGATTATCGCTGCCCATGGACACCCCCCGCAACACCAGAGGAGTCCCAATTACGTTGCCGGCCTTTTAAAAGGTTTAGGCCTCCGGTATCCTCACTCACTCGGCGAAACACAACGCTAAGGGTTGTTTCACGCCGGTTTTCTGTGCGGCCGTGGATCACTCCGGTCGAGCCGAAGAAGCACATTCGTGCCGAAGCATAGCTCTTAAATTAAAAACTTCTTTAATTTTGCACCAAATTAATTCATGATTAACCACTAAACCAAAAAAAAAATCAAATAGGTACCTATCAAATGTATGTTTAGAAAATTAATAGAATTGGTAAATAAATAAGCACAAATTGTTCAGTGTAAAATGTTTCAAGAAAATCGGTTTGTAGGTCAAGGCGAGATTCGAAATTTTACACATTGCTTCGAATTATAATCACAACGTAACGAAAAGGCATTCTTCAGTTATTTATGTTTAACTCAGAGTCCTATGATCTAAATATGTGAAACTAAACCAGTTTTAGAACTTTTAGAGTTAGAAGAAATTCAAAGTCAAAGTCAAACGTTTTATTTCAATTAGACCAGTAATACAGGTACTTTTGAATTCAAATGGTACGTGTAGGTTAGGGACAGTGGCCCAAAGCACCAGCGCCTAAAGAGCGCTGCCCTGTACAGTGGCGGCCTCTTTACACCTCATCAAAGGTAATTAAGAAGACCAGTTCTACTCTTTGGTGCCATGGAGGATCATGGAAGTTTCAAAAGGAGAGGTAAATTCACCTAGGTACTACTCAACAAGCAGATGGATCACCTGATGGTGACACCAGAAGTAGTAAGTGCGTTGCCCGCCTTTTAAAAAGGTTTTGGACTCCGGTATCTTTACTCACTCGGCGAAACACAACGAAAGAGTCTGAGCAAGTTCTACAGCTTTCAGATTTGACAACAGGTTATTAAACCCCCTTTGCTGTTGTTTATTAAGACATTTGAAGGTAGATAATAGATAAAGGTACAATAGCCGTCTTAGCATGTATAAAAACCCATGTTACGGAGACCAATGTACATACAACAGTGACTGTTAAACTAACTTTATTGGTGTCTGCGATACAAGAACTGAGCTTAGTGCAGAAAAGAGCACAACTCATGACCTTTAATGTGTTGTTTAAATAAATAAATAAAAATAGATAACTCTTCTTCACTCCACAATACAATATGAATCATTACTTACACAAATTATATACTATTCATTCATCAAGACATGTAAAAAAATGGTTTCTATGTAAATTGTAATTTATCTACATCATTAAGATATTCACATAAAAGTTAAGAAGAATAAGAGGTCATTAACTCCATTATCTGCATTGATAGCACATCTTTGAGAAGTACCTATTATATTTAAAGGACTTTTTATGACATTGGGAGTTGTATATTTAATTGTATTAATCACGAAATCTTAGAAACTACATCCCACAACTTTAAAATTTAGCAAGGAGTTTCCTTAGACATCTTCTAAGATTTTGGGCATTTTCAATGTCATTGGGAAATTAGAGATCAACGCACGAAATACTGGGGCACATCTTGTTTTTATTAAACAATAAACATGGATACTAGGGCATCACACCACTATTTATCAGGAAGCTGATCATTACTGTGAAATCTTCCAAAGGAGGTTTTGGAATCAATTAATAGTCTTTATTACTTTTTAAAATTGTAGTGACTTTCTATGTGTTTGTGGTTTACCCACAGGTTATTATTGCCTAAATTATATTATAAACATGGTTGTCACTTTCTATGCTTATTTCTTAGGGTCAGTATTCTGAACTATGATAAACAGGATCAATACACAGACATAGTGGTTAAATGAAGTGTTAATGACTACATTTAAACAAAGAAGCGAATACAAGTGTTATAGAATTTATCTTCAGAACCACCTGATCTTCAGAACCCAATTGAATACATGGAACTATTTTGGAAGTTGAGTATACTACCAGATATGGGCCATTATGTCAAAGTCAAATTGTTTTATATCAATTAAAGCATTAAAAAAGGTATTTGAAAAGTCAAAACTAGTTGCACAATCCAAAAAGTGGGTCTTATGGAGAATTGGAGACTGAATAAACAATTCTGATTGACAGCAGGAACAGGGTTTAAAAGGGAACATATAATTCAATTTAATGTCCTTCTGGGCTCTGACCCTTACATACACATGGCTGAACTCAGTAAAACTATTTGAAGCCATGTGAGGGTAGCCATGCATATCATACAACATGACGACACGTTTGGCGTAGTTGCTGAGCCATCAGCTTCCGCGCCACGGGTTCAAGTTCAAGTTCAAATGTTTTTATTTCAAATAAGCTTTTACAAGCGTTTTTGAAACGTTATGATTCTAGTTGCACGGTTCCAAAAGGTCGATCCTATGGAGAAGAATCCGGCAAGAAACTCCATGGACACTCTTTTAAAATAAATAAATTACAAACTTCACTGTTACAATATTGCGATAAAAAGATGTGAGGACGTTGAAGGATGTCCAAGTTTGACCGAGGTCGACTATATTAAACGAAGATTCACGTTATTTGAGAACCCGATGTCATTTCTAGATAATAAATAAACTATGTGGTAAAAACGCACACCATCAAGCGACAAATGAAACTAGGTGTCTACTTAGACAGGCCACAACGTACACACATAATACAGTTTCTGTTGTGGTAAACAATACTAAACATATGAAGACATCTCGATATGTAAATAATATAGAATCTGTCAAAGCTATGTCCATCTACTTACAAGGTTCCTACTATAGCTACTAGTAACTGTTGTGGTTCTGGTTGTGGGTTCGATTACCACATGGAGCAAATATTTGTATCACATACAAGTAGTTACTCCAGGTCTGGGTGTTTGTGTCTGTGAGAGTTTGTATAAGTAAAAGAACACATGATACAGGAGAAAATTATGTTTGTTACCCTTTCACGCCATAACGGCTGAACAGGTCTGGATATAATTTGGCACAGAGATAGATTATATTTTGGAATAGCACAAGGGCTACTTTTTATCTAGGTTTAATCGAATACTGAAGCCCATGCAGACAAAGTTGCAGGCAGAAGCTAGTGTTTGTAATAAAAGTGTGCTGGATTTTCTTGACTGTTACACCATGTGCTTTTCCCAGCAAGAGGGAAATGATTTGTCCCCATAGGGTAAAAAAAATCTGAATAAACTTCCCCATAACTACATGTCACATAAATTAATGTTACCAATCAACACTACAATAAACTTTCAATGTTGTATGGACAGATGTATTTTAAATAAAATATGCAAAAGCAGGCAAATAATATGCAACATAGAGGTTAGTTGACAAGTTGTATGAGTTTAATGAACCAAGCTCTGTGCAATGTGTCAATGATAAAATTCTAATTTATTTTATAACAACAAAGTGAACTGAAACAATAACTTCAAGAAATAATATGCAACTAGTTAATCCTAGGATTTAACTGATTCTGAGTTAACATGTACACCGCTATAAACTTAGAACCACTCACTAATACTGCTGGGAACACATAAGGCTCCTATGTTTTTTATATATATTTTAATCTAAAAAATTTACTCACAGAAGTTTACATTTACTTACAGAGGAATCGGGTAAGTACTGTTATCCTCAATACATTATGAGGGGTCTTTATTAAAGCAACAGAAGCGGAAAGAACAATTTTTAGAAGTATTGTCTGTCTGTTTTTATTTGCATCACACATAAACTACCTACTATACAAATTTGGATGCAGTTTTCACAGTTGTATGGCTGGGGGTGTAAAATATCTTTGTTGCATGTTTCATCTTGATACTCTAACTAGAGGCTGAGTTATAATAAGTAAATCCTATTAGGAGATGCCTATCTAAGAATTGCCTGATTAGTCCTACTTTTTAGCTTGAAGTTAAATTCTATGTAAAATCCTATTGTAGCGGTTTAAAATAATCCCTATAACCCTAGCAGAATTGTCCTAATGTATTAATAGTTTGACGTTTAAAGACTCAAATTATTGTTGCAAGCCCATATTAAAACTACTAATTGAAAAGACTATAGTTCTCTGACATGTTCCTGTAAGACCTAACAAACATCTTAAGTAATGAAGAAAGATATGGTTATAAAATACATGTGTGACAGTACCTAGGTACATACAACGCTACACCAGCCATCCCTTTCATACACTGTTTAGGTTATTCGCCCATACCATATCTGACAATATACCATGACCAGCAAAAAGTAGATTATTGTAACATACTGTCAATAAAGCCTATGTCTGTGAAGGCTACTATGTTTATATAAGGTACTTTATACTGCCAATAAACTGTACAATTTGTTGTTATAGAACTCACAATTGTTTCAAATGAAACTTAGTTGTAAATGCTGCTTGCTGATTTGTCAATGTGTTTAAGTGTATCATATTACTCAGAAACTTGATAACAGTTCTTATTACTGTAGGTGCACTCACTTAAGTTTTGTAGGACAGAATATAATAATAATTAGGACAAAGCAAGATTCGATTTTTTTTCTTCAAAAGAGGTCTATTACAGTGACTATTTAGACTTTTTATAGGTCCTGCATCAATTAGGCTAAGAACTGAGGTTTCTTGATAAAAATCAGAGGAGCTTCAAGACTTATAATGCCCCATAACCTACCCACAATTGTGTAATGGTGTTTCAAACAAGTTTATGTAACTGTGTTTTAAAATATGTATCTGCGCGATGGCCCACATGGTCAGATATCAGCTGTTCTTTTATATAACCTCTATTATGATATATTAAAAGCATAATATCAATTTGGACCCCAAAAAACCTTTGGTGTAGGACTTGTTGAAAGCAATAGTAATGATAAGTATATCATTACATCATGTTTCAACTTTTCGCATAACCAACTTTTTTATTAAATAGGAAGCAATGACTTTTAAACAGTAAATTGCCATGGAAAAATAACTTATTTGGAAAATACTATATAGCAACCACATCCTTGACCGAACAAGGCAATAAACAGAACTCAAAATAAATGAATTATCAGACATTAAAATAGTAATCAGACTACAATGATAACAGATATAATACCCATAGATATGTCTAAAAACAGTTGTCATAACACTGGTTACCAGCCTCAAAGCGAATCCACCTGCTGCCATGCTGGCCTAGCAACAGGGGCCAGCCAACTAACACAATGTTGCTAACTAATTGCTAAAACACCAACATCACTTATGGAACAACCAGAACATAAGAACAGGCCCTCATACCCAAATAACAAGGGAGACAAGTGTATGGTGAGCAGCAGCATACGGCATGCGGGACGCCAGGTGCCGCCACACCACCTATAGCTATGTTCGTACTCACGTAAGGTCAATGGGTACAAAAAACACATATTCACAGCAGCTCCTCAGTCGATTAGTCACACCAACCAAGAAGATAAACGGGAAAGGTCGCGCGTGGCACAATTCCATACTTTCACATTGCAAAATTTTTGGCACTAGGGACGGAGACGGAGGGACGGGGCGGCGGGCTGGCGACGTCAGTGGCCCCTCTAACTCGCACGCTCACGTATCCACACGCTCCGTTTCCGCTCCGCGATCCGCACTTTATACCGATTTATTGTTTAGACGGTTATCGACACATCTCGTGATCTTAGCACAGCACAAGGCACTCCTGAGACAACCTCGCGAGTGTCCGAATCGCAACATCGAATCGGGTGTCATGGGCTCGTGGACCGTTTCGTATCTCTACTAGTTTTATCGGACTTACGATCATCAAAACTCTGAAACTTACATTGTAATTGTTATCCAACGCATTCAGAAGTCGATTACTTAGTTCATGAGCGTTATTACTCATTTATAAACGAAAATATTTAACTAAATACGACGAACGTGTCTTCGGCTGCGTCGTAATGGCGGACCGACGACTACGTATGCCCGTGCCAGGGCATTTTAGCCGAATAATTCAACTGATATCTACCGAGGCGACGCACACTCGTGTTTTTCCGTTTCTTTTGACGGAACAAGTTTACTTTGACAAGAAATATCACTAGATGGCGAGGCAAATTATAAAAAAAATTAATACAATTACTCCGTTTTATACGTGAAAATTATTATAATAATGTCTATAATTTATATTTCTATAGAATAAATATGTTATAATCACCTTACAATCGCTGAATAACTGAATATGTATTTACATAATAGTTATAACCTGGCAACACTAAGCTGTCATACTACATAATTTTCATGAATGGTATAGTCATATCCGCCGCATTTACAAGGAATATCAATAGGTGGCGCAGTTTTAATGTTTCGGAATCAAAGTAAAAGGATGAAGGATTTAACCTTTTTCTACGATTTTTGATACCAGTAACGAAAATATTTATAACAATTTATTTTAGTAAACATTTGAATTTTAATTAACATTGAAGAAATTAATATACGATAGTAAACATTTTTTAGATTCATTGCTATGTTTTTAAAAAGGGTGTCTATTAATGAGTTTTCGTACACTGGTTGACGTTAAAGTATTACAAACAATAAACTATGTTTAATAGGCTGAATATTATAATTATACCAGGTATTCGTCGCAGCCTAGATCACATCAGTTCTAATTGAGTAGGTAATTAAATTTAAAACATAATAAGATTTTTATAGTATGTAGTTAGTTGTGTAGTTAATCTGTTATGATTGACAATTTTGCTAAGTTAACATGATTAAACAAATTTACTTTTTATAGTTAAAAATATGCATTTTTTTACTTTTTGAAATGAAAATAATTAGTATAATTTCATTGATATTTTGCGGTGTTAGCGCTAAAAATTTAGAAACTAAACGCGATAGTAAAGTTGCCAAGTTAAAAAATATTTTTCCCTAAATCTTAAAAATATAGTACTAAAATAATTTAGTACCTGTATGTACTCTTTATGTACTCTTTTTATGTTATGAATAAAATTTACAAAATCAGTAGACTGTAATGGGTAACCCGTCAAAAATAGGCGAGCTACAGATCAGCTCATGACTCAGGTGTGTGAGCTGATTTAATGACTCAGCTCGCATATCAGCTGAGTTTGTACCTATTCAGGATTATGATTCGCGTGCGCCTACTGCGAGCTGCGCGACGAATCGAGCCGACTGAGCTGCGGCAGTTCAGTCAGCTCGATTCGGCACACATTCAGCCAGACAGTTCGCTTAACTCTGCCGAGCCGAAAGTAATTATGAGGTGCATATGAGCTGCCATGCTATAAAAATAATAGTTATATTATAGATTTTATTTTAATACTACAAAAAACCACAGAGCTCTTTGAGTTGTATAAATCAATAAAATATTTCAGAACGAGTGACCCGTTCAAAAAATTTCATGACTATACCTCAAGTAGATCAGAATCACTATTCATGACTAGACATGGGTAACTCATCAAAAATACGGGAGCTACAGATCAGCTCATGACTCAGGTGTGTGAGCCGACTCAATGACTCAGTTCGCAGATCAGCTTAGTTTGTACCTATTAAGGTTTATGACTCGCGCGAGCCTACTGCGAGCTGCGCCCCGAATCGAGCCGCCTGAGCTGCGGCAGTTGACAGTTCGCTTGTAACGTGGTGGACACGTTTTAGGAACGTGGCTGACCGGGAACTATTTAGTGGAGATAAATTACACTCGTAACACAAAATATACAAAATTTATTGACACTAGGGTAAAAATTTAATGTACATTAAGGCAAGAGTAGGGTGAGTTAAGCTCAGTGTAGGTTCGGCGAAAGCTTCGAGGCGAGGTCCGACCGGTAGAGGGCGGCACTTAACTTGGGTACCTGAGCTGAGGATTATAATTTTTTTTTAATACTACAAAATTTTTCCAAAGAGCTTTTTTAGTTGTATAAATCAATAAAACGTTTCAGAACGATTGAATCGTTCAAAACCTTTCCTAACTGAACCTTGAGGTTCAGTTAAGAAAGGTTTTGAACACACTCAGACAAGTACAATCGGAGCTGAATTGAGTCGTGAGCCGTGAGCTAGTCATTTTGTTGCTGATCCGCAGCTTAACGGCTCAAATCCGTGCAATCTGACTTATTGAGCTGACTCAGAGCTGAGTTACACACCTCTATTCACGACTTAAAGTTATCTGTGGAAGTGTGGATATATGAATCACAAGTACAATTGAGCCTACTTTAGTACTTATTCTTATCTATGATTGAGCCGTAAGATAGTCATTTTGTTGCTCGTGTCTCGTTGAGTCGATCGTGACTCAATGAGCTGATTCAGAGCTTAAATACACACCTCTAAAAATCAGTTGATCTACAACCTAGCCTAAACTTCATGTAATTGCTTGCATCAAAAGGTACTTCACTGATTGAAGATGATTGACTATGATAGTTTATCGTAGTATAATTGTTTTTTATATTTGTCAATTGATGAACCGAAAGCATTCATTCCACGTTTTGCGTTCATCAATTTATCGGATTAATGTTTAGCTGTGTTCCGCGTGTGGAAGGTCGCCAATAATGCAAGTGTTGAACGTCATTCAGCTATTTTACATAACAGAGTTGTTTTGTAAAGCAGCTAGTGATTATGTAACATAGCGATTTTACAATTCTACTGCGCTGAAAACATCATCTTAAATAAGTTTTATTCTATATATCTGTCGAATAACAGCTTGGCATACAGTTTCTTGCGTTTGAATGTAAGTTTTGTTTTAATATTTTTGTGCACGTTCAAGTGTTAAGTTGGGTTTCAGTTCAGTGAATCGATACAAAAGAAGACGAAAAAGCATTTGAATGGAAAGAGACAAAAGAGTAGTTCTTTAAGTAAATAAATAAATAAATATTCTGGGACATTTTTACACAGCACTATCTAGTCCCAAACTAAGCAGAGCTTGTACTATGGGTACTAGACAATGGATATAATACTTATATACCTATTTTTTGTAAATACATACTTATAATACATAAGAAACACCCAGACGAACAAAAACACTTTTTTCATTCATCATCACATACATTTTCGTGTTCTGTGGGATCGAACCCACGACCTCATGGTCGGCAGTCCAGTACTCAAACCACTAAACCACAGAGGTCGTCAGTTAATAGTTAATTAAATAGTTAAATAAAACTGCATATACGAAATTTATTTTATTAGGAATATAACCGGGGTCAGTTACCATTTCTTAGGATAAGTCTATGGTATTGACAACACTTTGGGCACTACTATTCTTTCTTGTAGCAACATCGGCAAGCCCTTCAAAATTGTCATTTTTCGATTTGTGAGAAGTCGTGTGTTGCGTTCTGTAACATGACTTATAAAATGAACCAAAAGTAAATCTAAAATTTGAATCTAACATCGAAATTAGCAGCATTCGTTTATGAATACTTTGATCCTAAGTAATCGCAACCTAATCATGTCGTGTAAATAGACCGGGTAATCTTAATAGTTGTTTAAGGGGTGATAAATGGGGGAAATAGTTGTGTATTTGTGTGTAGTGCAGTGAGAGTTACGATGGATCGCCGATGTTCCCAGTCCGTCCGGACACTTGTGTTCGATGATTCGGACTCTGATCCACCTAAAGTCGGACAGAAGAAGGAGCTGGCCTCGTCCGGGGCACCGCTGTCGTTGAATCAGAGCGCTGAAGGTTGGTGAAATTATCAATATTATGGTTGGCAAATGGGTGGATTGTAGCGCGGTTTCGTAGTGTTTTCAAGGTTTATCTGTGCTGACAATTTAATTGCGAGGGCGTGAATGAACGGCCCCTGCTGATTGGCGGAGCGTGTTTGTGCGCCAAAATAAAGCTACATGTTTGTGTATCTTTGACGTAAACTTTGTGATTGTGTTGTCATTGCAAAATGTTTATTTGCATTACAATTTAATTTAAAAAAAAACATTGTATTGTCTTTTTGCGATATTTTCCACAGACTTCACAGAAAATTGTATTTGTATTGTAATTTATTCTTAACATTTTAATTAATTACCTTTTATATAAACTACATAATATGCATAAATGTAAATATTGTGCATATATACCAGTCAGGTCAGTGTCCTTTCAGGGATGACATGGAACTCTGAAACTTAAAATACTTATTACTTAAAATATTTACTATATTATATGATTGTACCCACAAACCAGGTAATTCACAAAAACCGTCAACCTTAAAAAAAAATGCCAAGCTGTTATTTATACTGTAATGTGCATTTAAAAACACTGATTATCACACACACACACAAACAGTTCTCATATACATATTTTATGTATACTACATTATAAAAATAATAATTTACATACATTTAAGTAAGTCAGTATTATTGAGTACTGCTTCAATAAACATTTAACTCAATGTGATACATATGTACATTTTATTTCTTTCACATTATTATTTACTAGCTGTTACCCGTGACTTCATCCCCTTGTTACATCTGCTATCTGCCAGTGAAAGTCCTGTTAAAATCAGTCCAGCCATTTCAGAGATTAGCCGGAACAAACAGACGGACAGACAAAATTTGACCTGTCCTTGGTTAATGGCAATGGGCGTCACCCTCTATTTGTAACTGTGAAGAAAATAACCTTTTCTCACACTACTCAACCTAGGAATCAAACCCAGTACCTCACAATCAAAAGCAGCCTGCCCCTGAGGCCACTAGACTGATGAAGCCATGAAAGTCATAATGTACATTGATGAGGGCCAACCCCGTAATATCTGCGGGAAGTAGGTACTTGAATTCTTATTCTGACAATATTATCACTGAGTCATGGAGGAAATCTTAAGCCATCCTAAGAACCTAATTGCAATAATCATCAAAGATAGCCACAGCATAGTCACATCTATAAATAAAATGATAGTTTCAGTCCGTGATTTCAAGATAAATGAAATTTAAAGATAAACAAAATTTGAATAAATATTATTTATATCAATCATCAACAAGATAAAATAATAAAATCAATAAAAAAGAAGTTATTATTCATGTGTCAGAATTCAGTAAATGAAAAAATTTTACTGAAAATATGATGGCAAGAACCTTAAATAAGCATTTATTTTATTTGGCAATTTTTGTCTCCCTGAATTTTTGTCTTGGGTGAGACATGGCTCCGCAGATTTCAATGGAATTTTTAAGGATTGAAACAGAAATTCTCAGTAAAAATTATGCTATCTATCCTTTCAAAGCTTAGTACTATTTTATGATGAGTTGTACTATTGTAGCATTTTCGCAAAAACTATAATGAAATCAGTTAAATGTAGTGTTATGATAAATAGCTTGAAAGCTTCACGAATTACTCTGTCCATTCGTGAAAACTGTATGAACCAAATCCATTCAGTAGTTTTTGAGTTTATCACGAACGGACAGACATGGTGGAGGACGTAAATTTTTTTTGTATAGAATTATGTTTTTATTTAGAAAAAAATAACCTAACACATTTTCTTTTTATCCCTGTATTGGTGGGCATTTGTTATAAACTTATAATACCTATCTATACCTGCAAAAATATTGGCATAGTTTACCTCCGGTTAATTAGTGTAATGGCTCAACCGCAACTACAAAATATCTACATGTTTTCATCATCATCAGCCTATATTCGTCCACTGCTGGACGTAGGCCTCTCCTAGTGAACACCACAGAGCCCGATCTTCGGCTTTCCTCATCCAGTCGCTGCCTTCCACAAATCATCGCTCCACCTGGCCAGCGGGCGCCCTACACTACCTCTTCTAGTTTGCCTAGTCGCGGTCTCCACTCGAGAACTCGTTTGCTCTAGCGATTGTCGGTTCAGCCCATTGCCACTTCAGCTTGCTAATCCTTTGAGCTATGTCGGTAACTATAGTTCTCTGACGGATAACCGCGTTTCGGATTTTATCCTTCAGAGAGACTCCGAGCATAGCTCTCTCCATAGCTCGCTGAGCGATCTTTAAACTTGTGGACCATTCTCACCGTGAGTGTCCACGTTTTGGCTCCGTAGGCCATAACTGGTAGGACGCACGCATTGAACACTTTCGTCTTAAGGCACTGTGGTATGGAAAATGGACTAAATGTTTTGGAAAGGGCAAATACTTACTCATTATTGGACAACCAAATGCATTTTATTTTAATAACAAATATTTTATCTAAACCTAACCTTACAAGGAAAATTCTGTATAATAATATTACATATTATATACCTAGCAATGTGTTTGCCGCAAAAATATGGCAAGTGGTTGAAAAGATGAAAAAGTGTGGGGACCTCTACTGTACATTTATGGATCATGCCAGGCCTGCTTGAAAGCGTCACGGTGAAAAAGCGTGTATCCCAAGCCGTAGCAAACGCACCGTATCACGGTATGCATGCGATGGAGGAGGGAAACGAGAGAACTAACTACTTCCCCAAGTAGACGCGCCGGACCCTGAACCTTTACGTTCCAGCTCGGAGATTTGGGGAGTCTTCATACTGTGAAGGACTCACAACAATCAGAAAGTCAAATCTAAAAAGGATATTCAAATCGTCAATATACAAGTCTAAAATTGGGCTGGTCACATCTGGCGCATGTCAGACGAGTTGTGGGCAAAACTTACTACTGAGTGGAACCCACATAACGCCAGACTACGTCGCGGCAGGCCCAAAAGGAGATGGCGGGATGAGCTAGACATATTTTGCTAGGATTGGTCACAGAAGGCTCTAAACCGTGAGGAGTGGAAGAAGCGTAGGGAGGCCTTTGCACTGCAGTGGGGCGACAACGGCTGAAAAAAAAAAGGTTGAAGTACCTAAATATGTATAATATTTTTCTTTATTCAAACCGTGGTAACATAAACAAGAATTTCAAAAGAAAAATAAAAAGTGGAAACAATGCATTTCACCTAATTACTTATGAATAATAATTATTATGTTAATTAATTATAATTGCGTGTTAGGTGTGGTTACATTAGGCGTAGTAGAAAACTGGTTACATTTACCTAACTGAATGTAACCCGTAGGCTGTTCTATGCCCCAATTAAAAGTATTTTCATCTTAGCTAGGTAATACTAAAATGTTCATACACTTATAACCATTACATCATAATTAATGCAAATTAAGATCTCTTAATTTTTTTTTCTTTCGGATGTTGGAATGTCCACAATGAATCGATGTCACTTTTCGTGCATTTCCTAAAGAAGAAATAACAATGGGGAATGAGATCGTGGAGATTCTTTTTTTTTTTTAAGCTTACTAGCAATGTGGGTTGCACATTACTAGTATTCTTGTTAACCCTTCATTCTGAGCTAAATGCTTGTGTTACGAGTGGGTTCACGTCGGTAGTGCAGTGGTGTCGAACCGGCAACCACACGATCGCAAGTCCAACGCCCTAGCAATTAGGCTACCGACGCTTTTCTTCTTTTCTTTTCTTCCGCCAATCCTTCTAATAAAGGTCTAGCTCTTCCCGCCATCTCCTTCTGAACCTGCCGCGATGTCGTCTTACGTTATATGTGTTCCATTTAATAGTGAGTTTTGCCCACAGCTCGTCCGATGTGGGGTAGATGTGATCATGTGACCAGCCCGATTCCATTTGAAGCATGCGACTTTCTGGCCAACATCTGAGTTCTGGAGCACTTCTTCTACTTATACCTCTACATCTTATGCATCAAGGTCATTATCAGAAAGTAGGCTTTACAGGGTTCAAGATAATGTACAGTTTTCAATAGGTTAGTGGCACATTCTAAACTTATAATTGAGCTGTGCGAGAAAGCAGCCATTGAGAAAACATTCCACTATAACAATACACCTTGTATGTGTGTGTATGGGAATATAAAGTTGTTAGATTTAGGCAAAGTACGGTATTATTTGTTAATTAAAACTATAATATCCGGGCGGGTTTCCCAAGACGCTGTAACAATTAATTATTGTTACATGTTGGATTGATTATGGCGCGCTACATATGTGGATAAATTAAACCAATACCGGGAATATTATAATAACTATCAATATAGCCCTAGGTTCTTCTACACTTTATAGTCCCTAATCTTCTTCATACCTTCGCTAAATTATTTCCCATCTCTTTTTTTTCGTCATCTTTGTCTTTTCCCGCTTCTTGGTCCATTCATTCATTCCATGATGTCTTCTGTCTGTCCATTTTTCGCTGTTTATCCTCATTATATATCCGGTATATTTTTGGAAAAATATCTTTTGTTTTTTTTTTCTTATTCTTGACATTGTCTATCGGTCTCGTAGCCTGATATTTAACATACTTCGCTCCATGTATAACATAACATACCATCACGTCTGTATTCGCCGAAGGGTTAGGGAGAGGCGTACAAATGCACACCAGTTCGCCGGTATGTTTAGGTCCCATGTAATAGGGGGGCCATGTGGCGTTGGCAATTTAGAAGATGATGGTTGATTTTGTTTTGTAGCATACTAATGTACACCCACAAATCGCGGATCCCAGGTAATATGAGCCTTCGAAAAATAAGCTTCAGTGGGAGGCGGTGGCTTCTCCCTGTCATTATTTATCTGAGGGAGGACCTTGCAATGTTTAAACATGTCATTTTCCTACGGACCTGAACCCGTGCTCGATTCATAGCAGGCTTCGTTGAGGATTGAGAAGCTTTCAGCTATAGGGTAATATCGGTATGACGTATTGGCTTCAAACATTTTAATAGCTTGTAACTAATTAGAGACAGATAGTTGGCTCAGCGCCTACGACTTAGTAACTCATTTCTTCATAATTGACTGTTTTGGAACGTTGGACATAATTATTTGACCTATTAAAATATCATTGAGTCGATGTTTTGTTTTCGATTTTTTTATGGGATAGGGTGGCTAACGAGCAGATGCATCACTTGATGATAAGCGATTACCACCGCTCATGGACAAAGTCAAAATCAAAATGTTTTAAAGTCAAAATGTTTTCAAAGTCAAAATGTTTTATTTCAATTAGACCATTATAGAAGGTACTTTTGAAAAGTCAAAACTAGTTGCACGGTTCCAAAAAGTGGGTCTTATGGAGAAGAGCCGGCAAGAAACTCCATAGATACTCTTTTTAAAATAAAATAATCATAATTACAATATTAGCTTTACAACTTTGTTTTAAATAGTTGCTGAGAATTATGCAGTTTGATGTGTTGGTTTTTTTCATAACATTACAGAAAAAAAAATATATAAAGAGGTTGCCACAGCAGGTAAGAGCTGACCAGCCCCGACAGACAGTACCCGTTCACGAGTATGACGTGTGTATCAGCGTGGTTCGACTCAACCATATTGTAGGATACGCGCAACACCAGAGGAGTCGCAAGTGCGTTGCCTGCCTTTTAAAAAAAAGAAACCTTCAAAACTTAAAGAAAAGAGCGTACACCCTTTTAAAAGGCCGGCAGCGCACTTGTGACTCCTCTGGTGTTGCAGGTGTCCATGGGCGGCGGTGATCGCTTACCATCAGGCGTCCGTCTGCTCGTTTGCCTGCTATCACATAAAAAAAAGGGTTTGGCCCTCGGGTATCCTCACTCGGCTGAAAACAACGTAAGCGTTCTTTCACGCTGGTTTTCTGTGAGGCCGTGTTATCACACCGGTCCATTCGTGCCGAAGCATGGCTCTTCCCATTCTTCCCTCTAGTATTAGAAGAAGAAAAAATACAAGGTATTCTTATTTATTCAGTACGGTTGACAATGATATTTCTTTCTTCAAATTGATTTTTTAGATTTTTAAGAATTTACCAAGTCAATGTGTTGCATTTTTTTAACTGGTGGGTACTGGCATTTCCTAACTGACGATCTGTGAGAAGAAACTCAGAAATAAACTGAGATTTGTGAGTGATTGATTATCAGATGTGAGTTTTGCAATGTAGGGTGATATTCTATTCTAAACAGAGGCCGTGTCATGGCGTGTTATTGCCAGCATTTTCTGAGTGAAAAAGAGGGATGCCGCTCTACAGATTAAATAGCGCTATTCCATTCTCACAACCTAAAAATGATGGCGATCAAACGTCGTAATACAGCCCTAGGTATTTTGAAGGAAGAGCCATAGCAGCTTTGAATTGACCTGTCCTCCCTGACGCCGCGCACTTTAGTCATCGTGTAGCTCCACCAATATTTAGGGAGCTCATTTATTAGATATTTAGACGCAGGTGCTCACGCGCAGAAGTCACACTTACGACCAATGACGCAGTAATTCAAAACACTACACGATTTTTAAACCTGAGCTGTATAACTGTCTCGTTAGTCTAGTGGTCCCAATTGCGACTGCTATACTAGAGGTCGAGGTCCTGGGTTCGATTCCCAGGTCGAGCAAAGTGTTATTGGGTTTTTCTATGAAATTCTCAGTAGCAGCTCGGAGTTTGGAATTTGTGCCCGGTTAATGGCAATAGGCTCGCCCCCTATTACATGGGACCTAAACATGCCGGCGAACTGTGGGTGTACCTTAGTACACCTCTGCCTAACCCTTCGGGGAATACAGGCGTGATGGTATGAGTTGTATATTATCCAGTTACTCGGTACACCGAGTGTCTTACATTTACAAGTAAAAACATTGTCAGTACTGGTTTAGCGTGAATCAGACCGTGGGTATTATTGTTTTAAGCTTTTGTCTTTAATCTGTACCGGCGCAGGCGCCGTATAATGTGTTCGTTTAGAGCTTGTGCTCTGGTTTTCAATGTTTTGCGGTTTCCTTATATATCAACATTAACCCATTTTACTGTTCTGATGGACACTGTTCTTATGTGCCGCCGCGACGTTGGCCTAGTGAGGGTTGGCAGACTTCACACTCTGTCGAGAAAATCTCTCAGGCGTCTAGGTTTTCTCCCGATGATTTTCCTGCAAGTAATAATCTACACTAATATTATAAAGAGGAAAAATTTGATTGTTTGTATTGAATAGGCTCCGAAACTACTGGATCGATTCGAAAAATTCTTTTACCATTAGAAGCCGACATTGTCCCTGATGAACAAACAAAACCAATTTTTTGGGAAAATGCTTCATTCCTACGGGAAAACGGGCGAAGCCGGTCCTGGCAGCTATAATTAATAAACATATGATTTCGTAAATTAGGCCCAGCGTATTTTGGATTCGAACCGGAGACTATACAAGGACTATCACTAGTCTTTCTTATCCATAAAGCAGAAGTATAGTTTAACCTATATGGAGTAAGTATGTTATGTTAATGTTGATTTGTTATGTTTTAAGTATGTTTATGTATGGGATATATCTATTGCCATAAACCGGCCACAAATCCAAACAAATCCTCTACTGAGAAAGCACGACAAGGTAATCGAACTCGAAAGCTCACTCTAGTGTTTGTTTCTATATTTTTTTTTGCCACACTTTTTGTGTATTTGCCATTGTCAAGTATTAGAATAATCAAGTAGTTAATATTTCCCATCATGGGATTGTATTATGGCACCACACATTTGTGTTCGCCAGTGTCAAGTATAATGTTCAATTGCCCCAATAAAACGGTAGAAACTTTATTGAGGCTTCGATGGAGTTTAGGTGTGAACCCAAAAAGTCACGATTTTCAATTTTATATCATTTGCCTACACTCTCACACGTTCATGAACACTTAATGGTTAATTATCCACAATAATTACACATCAAACTTCGGAGAAATTCAAGTTTTGAAAAATAATATAAAATCGACAACGTGCACTTTACATTTTCCCGCCTAAACTCCGTTTCTTTATCTATTTCATAGATCTAATGACACTGTCTTACATACACAAGTATTAGCGGACAACTTGTCTTGACAGCTGTCAGTTACGAAGTTGGCAGTGAGACCATGCCTTTATAATGTTCCGGGAGACATACCCTTACCCGGTAGTCTGTGAACGGGGCGAAGGTGGTGCTTGGTGTATTGGTGAGCCAGTGTAATAAACATATTATATGCGGACCCTACACTCACGTTCATCAGCCGCTCGTTTGACCACTGCACCAGTAAATTATACAGTTACTTACTCCTTTTCGAATACAATCTCAGAAATAACAATGGAATTGTTAATCCAAGCCTCTACAAGCATCATTAATATTTCAAAGGAGGGTAGTTGTGCCGGAATGGTAACCTCTTGCCCCCACCGGGTCACTGCGGCCGGAACACGAATGAATGTTTAATACCCTATTAAAATTACCATCGACTACTTACGTTGAGGAAAACTATCGCCGAACACGGTGTTGGATGTTTGAATTCTGTATTTTCTGTAGCATGTCTAAGGATACCTAGTTCCATTTATCGCTTTGATGGTGTGCGTTTTTTACCACATAGTTTATTTATTAACTAGAAATGACATCGGGTTCTCAAATAATGTGAATCCTCGTTTAATATTGTTGACTTCGGTCAAACTTGGACATCCTCCAACGTTCACACATATTGTACCAGTGAAGATTGTAACTTATTTTATTTTGAAAGAGTGTCCATGGAGTTTCTTACCGGATTCTTCTCCATAGGATCAACCTTTTGGAACCGTGCAACTAGAATCATAATCAACGTTTCATAAACGCTTGTAAAAGCTTATTTGAAATAAAAAAACATTTGATTTGATTTGATCTTAGGGTTCCGAATTAGAAAAGCTAAACTGGACTCGTTGGGACACTAGACTAACTGCCTCGTTAGTCTAGAGGTCTTGGGTTCGATTCCCAGGTCGAGCAAAGTGTTATTGGGTTTTTCTATGAAATTCTCAGTAGCAGCTCGGAGTTTGGAATTTGTGCCCGGTTAATGGCAATAGGCGCGTCCACTATTACATGGGACCTAAACATACCGGCCAACTGTGGGTGTACATTAGTACGCCTCTGCCTAACCCTTCGGGGAATACAGGCGTGATAGTATGTGTATGTGTTAAACTTATCTTTTTATTCAGTCAACAAAAACTCAACCGTCACTAAAAAAGCTTTTGCGTAAAATTTTCATACACAATCTAAGGGAAGAGAAGTTTTTGATCAGTATTGGAAACAGGATCGATTGGCATCAAAAAATGTTCCTGAGTAAAATAGCTATTTTCGGGAATGCTATTTTCGGGCTATGAATGGGGATCAAAATTCCATAAAAAAATATGGATAGTCTCCTAAGACCATTTTCTTGTAGCTGCAATGGATAAGGTACTTCCCCTTACTGCCCCGCTGAAAGTTTCCACCCTGTATAAGCCAGAGATGCCTCTGGGTTTGACTATTGTTTTGTGTAATGAGTTTGTTGTACTTTACAAACAACTTAATATACATACATGAGGGTAGCAGCTAGCCAGGAGGATCTTTATAGCTAGTTCCTACCACCAATAAAGTCTGACTGCAATTTCCAACCGATATTATTATTAACTAGCTTCTGCCCGCGACTTCGTCCGCGTAGCGTGATGATATATAGCCTATAGCCTTCCTCAATAAATGGGCTATCTAACACTGAAATAATTTTTCAAATAGGACCAGACGTTCCTGAGATTAGCGCGTTCAAGCAAACAAACAAACAAACTCTTCAGCTTTATAGATTAAAAGTATAGATTTAGCTGTGCCACAGTTGGTCTTGCAGATAAATATCGATATTTTAGATTATATTCTTCATTATCATTCAGATTCATAATAAATCTTGCCAAAATATTTTGGCATGCATTAACCAGCGTTGTATCTTATCGATCAGACAAGGAGATAATATCTGTGGACAGCGCTAGTTCGAGTGCGTTCGATAACGAAAACAATGGAAACTACTCGATGTTTGTATAGAGTATCGATAAAATTATCAGTTGTCAACTAATATGACCGTGTTGTTCACACTCGTGGACCTAAGTGATTGTTTTGATATCGAAATTGGAACATAGCTGCTACTGATAACCAGTGATGGACAAGCTAATATCGGAAAAATATAGCAGACAGAACATCCGACACAAAATTAAACACCCTAAACCGACAATCATGCATGAGGAGGTTAATGAACGTAGATGAAGCGAAAGTAGTGTGCCAGGATCGTAGCAAGTGGAAATCTATAGTCTCTGCCTACCCCAATGGGAGACTGGCGTGTATATATGTATGTATGTACAAAATTAAACTTAAAATTTTTAAAATACCCTCAGCATCGCGTCGTGGTCATCGTCATGTTCTTGCAATATCATTGAAGTAACAGGATACCAAGTTTCAAATTGATCAGGCCCGAGGAAGATCCTCATATCTCTTCAGGAACTAGAAAAGAGCTGATAACCTTCAAAGGAATACTATAATCTGATATATTTAATCTGGGTGTCTTTAAATCACTAGTGGATCAGGTGGTTTCTTCTAGGCAAGCGCGCACCATCATTTATCCGATGTCGCTTAACATCAGGTGAACTGGTCAAATGTAAGAATATCAAGAATAAAAAACGAGTGCTCACATTTTTTCCAATCATAGAGCACTCGAAAAAGTCACCTTTCAAACTATGAAAACAGTATCAAAATCGGTCCATTCGTTTGGGAGCTACGATTCTTCGGAACGCATCACAAATACACAGATACCCGCGTCACAATTATAGCACCCCTCTTCATTGCGTCGGGGTTTAAAAACTATAGCCATTTACAGAGTTCAAATTCAAATCCTGAGCATTTTTAACCCCTGGCAGCTGGCAAGTCCATTCGAGTCACTGAACAAAGAAATATTTTCCTATATTCTTTCTTCAAATAAAATTATAAATTAATATGACATGCGTTTCAACGTATGGTGTTTATAAAAGTCATTTCCACTCGAATCACTTTGAGTATTTTATTTTAGTGTCATTTAACAGTTTTATGTTAAAAACGTAAGGCCATGATTAACGGTAGACCCTGACCTATACCAAGGACATTTGATTGCTAAACGAATTGTGTTCAATAGTACCAATTTTACCGTTATATTATAAATTAGACAATAGTGTAGGCAATTAACTAAATTAACTGCGTGTAATTCATATGTACTTAATCACTACATAGTATAAAACAAAGTTGCTTCCCGCTGTCTGTCTGTCCATATGTATGCTAAGATCATTAAAACTACGCAACCAATTGTGATACGGTTTTTTTTAAATAGATAGAGTGATTCAAGAGGAAGGTTTAAAGCTATTTAACATAACCCTACGACTCTAAAGAACGGAGCAGCGTGGGTGAAACCGCGGGCGGGTCGCTAGTACTAAATTGTAAATGCCAAAGTTGCTACGTCTGTTTATGTTTAATAAACCACACAACCATTTTTGATGAATTCCTTTTTTTAATTCTTGTTAGGCTTACACTTCACCGAAAGTTCGCCTGATTAAGCGACACTGCGATCTACAAAGATTAAGACATAATTTTTTATTCTGGGTCTCGGTCAGTCCTTAACAGAGATGATTGGACCTTGGAGATTGACGATATCTACATATATGTCGAAAAGTTCTGTGGTGAGAGTGGAAATGAGGGTAACAGCTCTCCTTACAAATTCTAGCCATTACAGGCAGAGAGCACATACAAGCTTTAGCCCTCCGATTGTAAAACCTTTTTGTGAGAATGGTGATTGTTACTAAAACTACAACGTAAGTTATTTCTTCTTATTCTTACTAACGCTTTATGGACTTTTGGTCTATAAGTAAGTACATAAAACTTATGATAATATAAAAAAAAACACTTCAACTACGTCAGTACCCGATAGATTTGTATGCAAACAGCGCAAACGCCATTGTAGATCACGATCAGTAATTAAACGCTACTAATTATTTCTGATGCTATCTATGAAATCATGTGCCACAAAAGGTAATAAGTATTATGTCATCATCGATCATGACTATCCATCTATAAAGGTGCGTATGCGTTGTGCGCGGTCCACGTCCTTACCATGTTGAAAAACAGGGACCTAAATCTTCTATTTCATCTTCTGTAGTTAAGGTTTGACTGGCTGGAGAGTTAGAGACCACCCTCATGTCGGAGACTCGTAAAGCACCTTGGTGTGTGTATCGACTATTGCGCGTGAGAGCCAGTTCCTCCTCGGTTGTTGCGGCTCTGGCAGTCTGCAGTCCGTAGGGAATCTTAAAACTTGGGAACTTCTTTGGTGTTGCAGGTGTCCATGGGTGGCGATGACTTACCATTATGTCGTTCGTCTGTTCATTTACTGACATCACTACATAGTATAAAACAAAGTCGCTTCCCGCTGTCTGCCTGTCCTTATGTATGCTTAGATCTTTAAAACTACGCAACGGATTTTCATGCGGTTTTTTTAATAGTTAGAGTGATTCTAAAGGAAGGTTTTAAGCTATTTAACTTCGAGCTACGACTCTTAGGACGGCGAAAAGCAGGTGAAACGGTGGCTGGGTTGCTAGAGCTAGTACGCTCCAAAATTTTTTAACTTTAACACATCGTAAACCGGTCTAACTTCCACAATTTTCTCTGGGCCCTTTACCCTGGAGGCCTCCAGCACTCTCAAGGGGGCGTTATAGCCCTCTTTGAGAACTTAATTAATGATAAATAACACTTGACCATTGTAAAACTCAAACGAGGAATTAAGATATGAATTTGAGGACCACCTCTTTTGATGTTGGTATAAATGATGTAATGTATGCCCAAATAAGTACTTACAGCACGACTTGAAAATTCCTCAACTAACAACTGTTGTCTTACTGTCGACCGTGACTCAGTTAGCAGTTCAGTGCCCTTCAAGCGGTTGTGACTGATTGATTATGAATTATCAGCCACTACGCATCTAGGTTACGGTCAGTTAGAGACGCCATGTTGGATGGCAGAAATGGTAATATGAATTTATTGGTGATATTTACAATACGTAATGTTTCTACGTCATTTGTGCTGGGGTCATAGGGGCGATTTGGAGGTAGTCCGTTGCCAGTTGCACTTGGCTCTCGAGAGGGTCCAACATTGGATTCCGCGGAGGGATCGCGGAGCATGCGAGAGTGATTCCCGTGATCCCACCACTATGTTTACTAACGTGGGAGAGCCATGCTTCGGCACGAATGGGCCGGCTCGACTGGAGTGATACCACGGCCTCACAGAAAACCGGCGTGAAACAACGCTTGCGTTGTGTTTCGCCGAGTGAGTTGAGGTTACCGGAGGCCCAAACCCTTTTAAAGGCGGGCAACGCACTTGTGACTCCTCTGGTGTTGCGGGTGTCCATGGGCGGCGGTTATCGCTTACCATCAGGTGATCCGTTTGCTCGTTTGCCCCCCTATACCATAAAAAAAAACAAAAAACTTTGCGGAAGGTGGTAGTGGTGGTGGTTTTAGTCCGTATGCTAGCCACCTAACCGGAGAGCCCGACATAACCGTCCTGCATCCCCGAAGCAGGACGGCATGCATAAGGCGCATTTCCCCAACCGAGAAAAAAAAGGTAGGGCGATTTGAAACGGTTCTTCCACAACTCGGATTCCTGCAAATACCTAAGACACCCGCCTCGTGGCCCCACTCCATTTATATTATACTAGCTGACCTGAGAGACGTTGTCCTCTCCAAGTTTCAACTAACTACCACGAAAAATCTCATAGAAAAAGGATTCTAGTTTTCCATATTTTTAAACTTAGCGCCATTGACTTAATTTACATTACTTAATTTTTAAAAAATGTTCGCAAATATAAACAGACTTACCTGCATAGATAAAAATCTCAAATAACTGTTTCGGCATCAGTAAAGATTAACGTTTTTTTTTTATTTATTATACATAGGTAGAATACGTGGTATATTATTTTATGATTTGATTAGATGGAAACTCTTTACAATCTACACTATGGAGGTTTCACATTATAAAATCAGTTACTTTAAAGCTGGATGCTATAAAGAAGAAAAGAATGATTGTCAAAAATTGTCAACTCAAAATGACACCTGTTATGGAATCAAATTTCATTGAGTTAATAACGATGTCGTGTTAGTCTTCTAGAGAATAAATTGTCATTCTTTGTTTACTTCTTTACCCTACTCAAATATTTAGTTTTTACACCGGCTGATGCTCGCTGGATAAGTCCTATGAGTATGTCCCGTGATGCCTTGTATAGGTAGAGTTAGAATAACTGTACTAATAATCAATTCCCGTTCACAATAATTGTTTTTGATTTCTTTGTTTTATTTTCTTGTTTTATCTTATTTAGTACCTGTGAATGTATTTTTTTAATTTTTTTTTCTTGATTCTGTTATAATGTTTGACCCGTGCTAGTCTAGTACGAAAATACTTAAAAAGGAAATTTGCTTCAACGGTTATTGTTCAAATTCTACGTTTTCAATCGTTAAAATGTTAATAACTTTTGATAGAGTGAACCGATTTTAAAGAAATATAGCCTAAATGTTAATCCAAGAAACAGGCTATGAATTCCTGTCCACTTCCTCCAAATCTCTTCAGTAGTTATCATTTGATGCGCGGTCAAACATACAGACAAACCGACAGACAAACCGACAGACAAACAGACAGACAAAAGTTCCAAAAATAATAGAAATGGATTGTGTTACCGATTCTGAGTCCCCCAAATTAGTTTTTTTGTAAATATAAGCAATGTACAGACACGGCTCACTTACATTCTTATCTTACATTGTAAGATTGGCTTTTCTCAATCTCTTTCTCAAGTCCTTTCCTAATGGATTCCAACAGAAACTACAATCGCCCATTGCTACGATTCTTGCAAACTTCCTTTGTCGTTTCGTCCACATTCTCTTCTTATCATACGTAAGCGTCGGTTGTTAGTAATACGCACCTGACCTTTTTGAAGAACCTCAGCGATAAAGTGTGTTTTTCTAGGGCATTCTTCAAATCTTTTTACTTCTTCTTTATTAAGTTATTTAGTGAAGGAAAAATTCGACTCGCAGGCAGGATTCGAACCTGCGTCTTCTGGCTAGGTACGCCAGACGCTATGACCACTAAGCCACCGCGAGTCCCACCTGCCATGTCGAAATTTGCCTTCACATTCTGAACTTACGTCTTAAAGGTGACGTCACCTTTATATATATATAGGTATGGTAGCATCGTAAGACAGAACTAACCGTAAGGTAAGTCATGTCGGTTGAGAGACAAAGTAACTTGCCTTTCAATAGATGTTACTGACGTCACCTTTAAGACGTAAGTTCAGAATGTGAAGGCAAATTTCGACATGGCAGGTGGGACTCGCGGTGGCTTAGTGGTCATAGCGTCTGGCGTACCTAGCCAGAAGACGCAGGTTCGAATCCTGCCTGCGAGTCGAATTTTTCCTTCACTAAATAACTTTATAAAATTAGCATGAAAAATGCAAAAAAAACACAAAAAGTTAGTTCTTCTTTATTGTCTAAAACTAAATCGACTAAGACAGCAAACGGCTTACGCCGTCGCTTGAGATACACCATATGTTCATGTTTTAGCGATGAGCTAATATCCTGTCATTATTATACGTTGCTTAACTTTAAATTCAATATGCATATACATAATATATATTTGTCTACTAATATCTGCATAGTTACTTTCCCTTTAATGGACAAGTGGAAACGTCAATGAACTGCCCTGGGTTATCAATGGGTCTACTGATTTCTGACACTTACGCAAATATGAGACATTGAAATGAAACTACTTTTTACGGATTTTGTCGCGTTATATAGATATTATTTATTTCCCGACGTATGAAACTCGCTTGGAGTTTGGATTTGTGCTCGGTTAATAGCAATAGGCTCGTCCCTATTTACATGGGACCTAAACTGACCGGAACTGTGGGTGTAGTAAACCTCTGCCTAACTCTTGGGAGAATACCCCCAAAACAGACAAATAAAACTTTCCTTTAGCCAGCTATACTACTGAGGTTTCTGCACGTATTGTCTAGTTTTTCTCCCACACTATCCGTGTTAAGGTGACGTCAGCATTCTCTATTGATAAAACATTACTTTCGTGGGGTCATAAATCATAAAATCATAAATCTTTGATCTTTGAAAAATTCTTGAAATACATTATAGTTGTCAAACCTTCCACTTATCTCCCGTCATATCTCATATTTGTTTGTTGGTTTGATATGCATCTTTTGGCAGATTACATGCGCATGAGAGTAATAGCCTATCGGTAACGGTAGAAGCTGCGCTTGCGCGTCTGTCAGTATGTAGGTAGCGGACCTTGGCACAAAGTCAAGGTGTTCTACAATTAAATGTAGCTTTATATAACTCGAATATTATGTACTAGGTTAGTTTAGTGGGTAGATTTCTAAAAATCCGTCCAAATAAGAGCGTGTTTTGTAAATTCATTTATATGTTTGAGCCTGAAAGGGAATCGTGACCAACATACCATCACGCCAGTATTCCCCAAAGGGTTAGGCAGAGGCGTACTAATGTACCCAATTTAATAGTAATAGGGGGTGAGCCTATTGATCGTGACCAAACCTGCATTATTGAAAGATTTTCTCAAAACGAGCTTCCTGAGGAATCTCGTACCCGGAATAATCTTTGTACCAAATTTAATTGAAATCAGTTCAGAAGTTTAGGCGTGAAAACGGATATACAGAGTTACTTTCGCATTTTTAATAACAGTAGATATGGATCGGTACTATAAAATAGATTTAATCAAACTGCCTACAGCTCTTTGTAAATATGCACACAAAACAATTTACTTTTCAATCACCCAATAATGAAGTTATTATGAACCTATCAAGTAATTCGTCATCGCAATAAAATGGTCAAGTAGGCGTGTGACCCCGATTTCTTAGATCGCTTGACGCTTGCTCTCTATTGATTGAAAATTGAAAGGAATCGGAACCAATCGAGATATAACACGTTCACAAACAACTTTCATCCGATATCGTTTCCTTTGTAAGGGGGCCGAATATCGTTAGTTTCAATTTTTTTATAAAAAATCAATATAAAAATAGATTATACTTATACGCACTTTTGTCAGTTGCGTAAATATTTAATCAGTGCTTTTTTTGTTGTTTTTTTTTTCAAAACAATACACACAATTATTATGAAGAAAAAGTATTTGATTTTCACTAATTTCGCCATTTCAAATTATTATTTTTTTGTTTATATTCTAAAGTCAAAATGAAATTAGGAAAATGTTTATATGCCTTTAGGCAGGAATAAAATGAATAGTGAAGCTTCTCCTTAACAAATTTTTTGAACCGTGGCATACCTCACGTATTTAGTTATATCATCGAAACGTGAGTTGCGAAAAATCTTGAAAAATATATGTGCAGTGTTTCCGAAATTAGTCGAGAGTTAGGTAGAATTAGGTATCCTGTGTTGGTAATGTGAAAGTATCTTGCTAAACCACGTTATGGTCTACTTGTGGGCGCAGAAGCGCATTGTATATCCTAGGTTACACCTTCAAGTTAAGAAATATGGTAGAACAGGCATTCACAAAGGCGCTACAGGTATTCAGAGAGGCAGTGGAAATTTGTAGAAAATTAGTTTTTTTTATGGGATAGTAGGCGAACGAGCAGACGGATCGCCTGATGGTAAGCGATCACCGCCGCCCATAGACATCCGCAACACCAGAGCAGTCACAGGTGCGCTGCCGGCTTTTTAAAAGGGAGTACGCTCTTTTCTTGAAGGTTTGAAAGTCGTCTTTCATACGATAAACAGAGCTAACTAAGTCGAGCAGAGCCACAATGACAAGTACTTTATGTTAAAAAAATTGGGCACTAGAAAAAAAAATTCAAATTGGACGGTGGTTGAAATAAGTTTCAGAATCTGTGTGGTGAGTTTTCTCTCTCAGTTACATCCATAACCTGTCTTCATATAACCAAGGTAAGACTGTACCAAGTCAGCACTAGCACTAGCTACTAAGGAGTGAACTGCTTCGTCTTCCATTCCATTCCTTGCCATATACGGCTGACTTCGGCCATCGAACCATTTTGCCGGCCTCGGTTCGATTCCCAGGTCGAGCAGTGTTTTTTTTTAATCATATTTCGGAAGCAGATAGGCGGCGTTAAGATTTGTGGCAATAAGCTCGCCCTCTTTTATAAATGGGATCTAAACACCGGCGAACGTGGGTGGGTGTACATTACTACATCTCTGCCTAACCCTTCGGGGAATACAGGCGTGATGTATGTTTTATATCGAACCAATCAATTTAACAGTCTATTTAATCCTAATAGATAATAAAAGAAAGGTTCATTTGTTGATACACAAAAGATTTGGCATACATTTCAATGTCGCCCCGCAGTCGTGACGTAGACGTTTCGTAACGTATTACGAATATGTTTTGATCAGCGTTTCAATAGATGAATACGTATAGATATAGTTACTAAGGTCAGGAACGTAGGTTACATATAAATATATGTACTGCGTAGGTAAAAGAAGGTTAGGAATGTGTGGATCTCAGAAGTTAATGTCGTTAGGGTTACGGGGAATGTCATTTTTTTATGGGAAATAACTAGCGACCCGCCCGCGGTTTCACCCGCGCTGCCCCGTCCCTAAGAGTCGTAGCGTGATGTTAAATAGCTTAAAACCTTCCTCTTTAATCAATCTATCTATTAAAAAAAACCGCATCAAAATCCGTTGCGTAGTTTTAAAGATCTAAGCATACATAGGGACAGACAGCGGGAAGCGACTTTGTTTTATAATATGTAGTTATATACGAACATAAGGGTCACCTGATGGTAAGCGATTACCGCCGCCCATGTACACCTGCAACACCAGAAGAGTCGACAAGTGCGTAAAAGGCCTTTGAAAAGGCTTTGGGCCTCCGGTATACCCAGTCACTCGGCGGAACACAACGTAAGCGTTGCTTCACGCCGGTTTTCTGTGAGGCTGTGGTATCAATCCGGTCGAGTCGGCCCATTCGTGCAAAAGCATGATCCTCCCATGGTAGTAGTGGTCTTGTGAGACTATGGGCCCAGATCGTTTAATATTATCTATCGACTTGGGCAAACTTCAATGAACACATCCTGTTATCGCAATATTGTACTAGTGAAGAGTGCAACACCATTTATTTTAAAAGAGGTTTCTTCTCCATAGGATCAACTTCTTGGAACCGTGCAACTAGTGTTTTTTATCTATACTAATATACAAAGCTGAAGAGTTTGTTTGTTTACTTAAACGCGCTAATCTCAGGAACTACTGGTCCGATTTGAAAAATTCTTTCAGTGTTAGATAGCCCATTTATTGAGGAAGGCTATAGGCTATATATCATTACGCTGCGCGGACGAAGTTGCGGGCAGAAGCTAGTTTGATATAAAAACATTTGAACTTAAACTTGAGATATCACTAGTAATGGTTCTACTAGAAAGTAGTATAGAACAACATACACAGAGAACATAGCGGCGGTAGCTTAGTGTCTAGGCCGGTTCGAAACCCACCCATTGCACTACCGACGTGAACCCACTCGTAACACAAGCATTTAGCTTAGCACGAGGGGTTCATAAGAATACTAGTAATGTGCGAAGTAGTGCAAGGGAAACAAGTGCGATTTCTAGTCGGTCTTAAGGCGCATACTGACGACGGAAATGTTTCAATTTTGGCGTCTACTTGAAGATGATTTAACTAAAGGCCACGTAACACTGAATTGATGTGCACAAAGTGAGCGTGACCGATGTAGGACAGAAGCAGTTTTAATATATGAAACTGTATGTGTTAATGTATCAAACTGCCTCATTAGCCAAGTGGTCCTGAGCGCGACTGCTACGCTAGAGGTCCTGGGTTCGATTCCCAGGTCGAGCAGTGTTATTGGGTTTTTCTATGAAATTCCCAGTAGCAGCTCGGAGTTAGGAATTTGTGCCCGGTTAATGGCAATAGGCTCGCCCCCTATTACATGGGACCTAAAACATACCGGCGAACTGTGGGTGTACATTAGAATGCCTCTGCGTAACCCTTCGGGGAATACTGGCGTGATGGTATGTTATGTTTTTCTGTTTTTAAACTGTATGTAAGGTTCTATATCGGTCCCATATTTTCTGACCACGTATTATGTGTAAAGTTTGCGGATGTAAGTAGTTATCTAAACAATTAAAAATAATTCTTGACATTGATCTAACTCGACTTCAATGATTAATTCCGATAATCTATCAACATTAACAAGGGAGGGGTGATCTTATCGATTTGATTTCTTACTTTTGATAAGTAACCTAACTACTAAGTAGAACCGGCTTCTGTTATTAGAATATAGCATTAATTAAGATTTTATCAATAAACTGCTAAGTGAAGGCGATCTTGTCGTTACCAAGAAAATACATGATGTTGAAACACTTTCATGGCCCTTAGAGTGCATTAAAAGGGGTATCTATAAGTCATCATTACTAATTATACTAATATTATAAAACTCTTCAAGTTTTTTTATTTGTTTGGTTGAACGATCTCAGGAACTATTAGTTCAAATTCATTTTTTTTATTCCATAAAATTATCTTGTGGCGTTCCTTAGACATACGTGGGAAAGCCATGCTTCGGCACGAATGGGCCGGCTCGACCGGAGTGATACCACGGCCTCACAGAAAACCGGCGTGAAACAACGCTTGCGTTGTGTTTCGCGGAGTGAGTGAGCTCGTGACTCCTCTGTTGTTGCGGGTGTCCATGGGAGGCGGTTATCCCTTACCATCAGGTGATCCGTCTGCTCGTTTGCTCCCCTATCCCATAAAAAAATACCTACAAGACGCCGGACGATATGATTCTACCTACTCAATACTCAACACTTTTTCCTGCGAAACCCATACTTTTAATTTACAATACGCGAATGTCTAATCATTGTATATGTTACAGTCAAAACTCATCACCAGTCAAAACCACATTTGACTGCGACAATCAGTCAAAAGTGTTTTTAACTAAGGACGTTGGTCAAAAGTACTTTTAACTGAAAAATATTCTACATTTCGGTTCTGGCGTTTGGTCACAGTTCTAACCTAACCTAACCAATATAAACATATTTCATGTTATCATCAAAACCACTTTTGACTGATTTTCGCAGTCAAAAGTGTATTTAACTATTATATAGATATAATAAAATATTTTGCCTTCCGTTGCTAAGGTCTCAGCTCACTGGACTGTATCACCATAGATTATTCACGCTCGCGCGCCGCGATATAGATCACTGTTGCCATCGCCCGGAAATATTGCAGTGGCAACATTTTTGGCAACATTCACAATATCTAAATTGTGGTATTGGCGCCAAGATGTTACTAACTGCGAGTGTTTACCGCTGTTGTTGATACTGATACATGTTTTAGTGACTATGGTAATTCTAATTTAATCTGATTTTTCCCCACGTAAATCTCAAGAAATTCAGTTGACCTGCAACTCTACGAGACACAATAAATAGCTTTTCTATACCGGCACACCGGTGGCAACCCCGACAGATTTTCTTTAGGAAAATGCGTAGTCTATTTGGATTTGTGCTCGGTTAATGGCAAAAGGCTTGGCCCCCCTATTATATGGGACCTTAATAGCGGCTTTAAACTGTGGGTGTACATTACATTATATGTATATCAAAACATCTGTGTTCATGTCAGAAAAGAAAGACACATCTGGGCACTCACGCGCACGTAACTTCCTTAGGAGTGGCATTTTAGAGACAGACCTTTTAGCTCGTTCCACGGCCGATTAGTTTGTGATCTTATGATATAGGTGTATGATAATAACATAAAATGACATCACGCCTACTTTCCCCGCATGATTAGGTATGCTTAGGTCCCTAGTAATAGGAGGCGAACTTGTCATTAGGCCGACTGAGAATTCATTCAAAAACTCAATCCAACCAAATCCAATCCAATAGAATCCTATGTAAAGCTCAGCAGTCACGATTCGTTCGATCCATTAGTTATGATAATAAATGGAAATCTAAAGAAAAGACAAACACTAACATTCTCTTGGTGGTGTTATTGAGATATTAAATCACTTGTTACTAGAGGACATTCTTCAAACCTTCTCACGCTAACCTTCACTTGACAATTGACTTCACTTCCCATTTCCCTATCTACACAATGGTGTATTTTTTTCTAAATTCCTTTAACATTGCGTAAATGATGCTTGACATGACTAGAGACTAATCTTTTTCTGGGCAAATATTTATTCATACCTGGCGAAGTAATAACTAAATAATAACTAACTAACCGATCTGGAAGGTTAAGCTGCGCTTCCCGCTTAATTTTAAATTAAAAACCTCTAAATTTAACGCGCGTACGGACAGACAATAATTCAAATAACTGTTGTTTCGACTTCTGTTGCTCTAATATATATTCTCTCAGAATAATATATTTTAATTGGTCGTGTGTATTTAATTTTCGTCGTGTATTTATAGTTTTTGTTTCAACAAAAGTGTGATTTGATTCTCATTAAACAGTAATAAAAAAAGTTACATTAGTAAACAAACTACAGAGATTCTTTATTTTTGTATCTTTCTTTATCTAAGTATTTTTTTATTTGTATTATATTATCTCAACGGACAGTTCCGAGTCAAGGGTCGCATAAGGCAAATAGTCGTAAACAATAAGAATTATTTATTAGAATACATAGGTACCTACTTTATGAGTGACTATGTTGGGTCGGGGAGTGAATTTACAATTGTTTTGGATCAATATTGTGTACATTTATTATTTATTATAACAATATTTTTGTTTTTAACCCAATTTTTCGTGCGTCATGTCGACGTAAATAAAAAGTATTTTCTTCTTATATGTACAGGGATAATTTGTTTGATTTGAAATGATATAAAAACAATGTATAGTTACGGCCATATACTTTGCGAGTCTAAGGGTGCTTTTCCACTATGTGCTGTGCTATGTTGCTATGAATGTGTTTGATATCCACAAATTATATTCATTGCACGCATCCATATACCTCAGTACTGGTGGAAACGTGTTCAATTAAGCTATGTTTTTATATTGATGGATGCGTGATATGGATGGTCGCCGCCGCTCCCAGCGCCTTCCTTACTGTCAATAAGTCATAGCTCAAACTGCGCATGTTACATGCACAGCTGTTTTATCATGGGAGAGCCATGCTTCGGCACAAAAGCGCCGGCTCGGCCGGAGTGATACCACGGCCTCACGGAAAACCGGCGTGAAACAACGCTTACGTTGTGTTTCGCCGAGCGAGTGAGGATACCGGAGGCCCAAACCCTTTTTTTGTCTCCATGGGCGGAGGTAATCGCTTACCATCAGGTGATCCGTCTGCCTGTTTGCCCCCATATCCCACAAAAAAAAAACAGCTACCTCGCAGCGGCGCATCTTGATAGCACATCTTACTCGCCCCGCTACATAGCTTAGAATAGTATGTTTTATTTGCAAAGAATGTAGGCTTTGTGAATCCATGTACATTCTGCCATAAAAGCATGCTTAGCATAAGTATAAATGGTCACATAGTTCCGTAGCTCCCCGGACGCCCTCTAAACTAGGATAAATCCGTGAAAATCTGGATAAAATTGATCGCGTAAGCAAAAATCTTAAGTAGTAAGCGACGTTCTATAGTTTCTGCCAACCGCTTGGTATTTAATCGTTCTTGGGTTAATAATCTTGCATCTAATATGACCTCAAATAACATCGTGAGTGCTCCAAATACTTGCTTGATATTATGCCAGGGTATTTGTTTAGAATTACACCTTAACCTTGTGGAAATACTTTTCATTGTATGCATTGTGTACATAATATGAGTAAGCCCTGTACATGAGTTGTTTTGATTCGAAAATATACTTACTGGCCAGAAATTCCAATGATTTATTCATCTTGCCTGTATTCCCCAAAAGGTTAGCAGAGGTGTACTAATGTAGGTACACCCACAGTTGGCCGGTATGTTTAGGTCCCACGTAATAGGGGCGAACCTATTGCCATCAACCGAGCACGGATCTCAAACTACGAGCTGCTACTGAGAATTTCATAGAGAAATTAAATAATACATCTTTTTGCATTAATTGTTCCAAATATTTTTTTTGCATGCTCTAAGATTATAAAGTTATGACAGTGAAGCAAAAATTTAATAATAATTTGCTCGACCAGGGAATCGAACCCCGGACCTCTAGCGTAGCAGACGCGCTTGGGACCACTAGAATAACGAGGAAGTGATTTATTCATATCTATAACTCGCAATTAAATTAGAACCTATAGGGTATCTAATGTTGACTTAGAATCATGTTTTTTAACGTCTGCTTTCAAACCTAACCGCAGTAAGTTATATTCTAACATTGAGGACAACTTTAAATAAATAACTATGACCGCTTTCGGTATTCAAACCTTGTGTCTTGTTGTACTTACCCCACAATTTTGTGTCCAAGTCATGTATTCAATAGAAAGTCACCATGTATTGTGTGATTTGTGTGTATTGTTAAATGAATGTTTCCGATAATTTCTTAGTATTCATGATTTAAGAAATCTCTATGTCTACTATTATAAAACCGTAATAAAGCTGTGTCTGTACATTGAAGATATTTAAAAAAACAAGTGGGTTTAATGTATTTAGAAGTCTCTGTGATAAGCCTCAGTGTATAATAAGTTATCAATGTAAGAAAGTATATGCTCCAACTTAAAAACTGGTGGACTTCTTATCTCAATTAATTAAAACGGATCCTGAGATACAGCTTGAACTCTCTTATGTATAAATACCCATACAAAAAAGAGAGAATCACTTACAAAAAGAAATTTTAAAAATAACTGGCGGACGAACCCATGAATGAACCATGGATGAACGGATATTGACGAAACGAGTATACATGATGAGTACGGATGGAAGAGTTGGAAGGGGCCGACCTCGACGAACGTACCACAACCAAGTTGCAGCCGTTCTTAAAAAAGGTCGGGTTAAGAGCACCCTAAACCGACAATCATGCATGAGGAGGTTAATGAACGTAGATGAAGCGAAAGTAGTGTGCCAGGATCGTAGCAAGTGGAAATCTATAGTCTCTGCCTACCCCAATTGGAGACAGGCGTGAAAATATGTATGTACTAACCCAGTCTTGCGTTGAGATATTGCTATGAATAAGGCCACCCAATTTTATAAGAATTACGACTCTCTCGGTATGTAAATTTAGATAGTCATAATATACATTATCTTGGTTAATATTATTTAAGTGGTCGAAATATACAGTGTAACGGGTATAATATAAAAAAAACTAGAAAATATAAATAGTTGGCAGCGTGCCCAACGGGACACGTGCCGCGTATTTTGATACCACCATCCACGTGATTTTAGCTATGCACGTCACTAAAATCACCTTTTTAATCTGTATACGTTTCCGCCCGTGACTTTGTCGTGCCAGCGTTTCTCAAACTATAAGTGAACGTGACCCACCGGTGGGTCGCGAGCGAAAAATGCATTTAAGCCGTCCTTGATTCATATAACTGCCTCATTATTCTAGTGTTCCTAAGCGCGACTGTTACGCAAAGGGTCCTGGATGCGATTCTCAATTTAAGCCATGTGTTTAATGGCAATCGGCTCGCCACCTAGTACATGGTACCTAAACATACCGGCGAACTGTGGGTGTACATTAGCATTCCTCTGCGTACCCCTTCGGAGAATACAGACGTCAGGTTAGGTTATACAATATTTAGTCTGTATACCCTTCCTCCCATGACTTTGTGTATACCAGCGTTACCCAAACTATGGGATGAGCGTGACGCACTGGTGGGTCGCGAACGAATTTCCTAGCTCAAATCTACTCACCAGGTTTTAATTCTATATAACAGCAGCAGGTTAGTCCCGAATTTGGAAGTTTTTATGAGGATTGCGGTTGCAGTCCGATCAACTTTGGGATCCACTTGTCTATATTATTTCATTTGGGTATACGGTTGGTTAATTCGGTTAAAAATTTGAATATTTTAGGAATGGAGTCCATGGATTTTATAAATATTTCCGGTTCCCCATATAATCAACCTACTGGAACCTTGCATCTAAATTAATTAATGTTTCATAAGAGCTCGTAAAAGCTTATTTAATATAAAAAAAACGTTGGACTTGAATGATACTTTATGATGATTAGTGTTTTTATTGTATTTTTTACTAAACATTGCCCCCGGCTTCACTTGCGTTTTACTATGAATAATTCTAGGCTGCATATCAAAACGAAACATGTACCAAATTTTTAAGTTAAACCTTCAAACAATGCATGTGAGAAACTCACATCCAATTTCGTGCAGTACATATTGCGTGATGCGTCTACAAACAAACAGACAGACAAATAAAATTATAAAGATGATTGTTTTGGCTTCCATTGCTCTTATATAAACACCCCATATTTATTTTTTTCTGAAATATCTCCTATATACTATATTTATCGGCCAGTTACAATTTTATTAAGTACCTAGGTATGTAAGTTAAGGGTCTTAGATCGTTCTTTATACATTACACTCTGATTTATAAAAACAAAAGATAAAAATAATTTTGACTTTTTTATTTACAAATATTTCCCGCCTACACTGAGATAGTACACTGTATACACAGACACACGTTCTTGCCTTCATATATAAGACCGAGTTTACAAAACAACGGATCTTGCGCTGTCGTGATAAAGTCTTATTTGCAACGGTAATTAAGCTTTAATGAAACGATTATTTTTAATTTGTATTCCTACGATTAAATCTCAGCTACGTTAATTAGATGATAATTCTCATATTATGTTATAATTTATCAGTATCTGTTAAGATAACTACATAATTATATTAAATTGATGCTCCACCAGTGGATCATTTGGGGCATGTAAACTGGGTTGAATTGAATTGAAGTTTAACTAGCGCATCTTGACGTATTAAAGCTTTTATGTGTGTGTAAATACATATAACATAACATACCATCACGCCTGTATTCCCCGATGTTTGGCAGAGGCGTATTAATGTACACCCACAGTTCGCCGGTATGTTTAGGTCCCATGTAATAGGGGGCGAGCCTATTGCCATTAACCGGGCACAAATTCCTAACTCCGAGCTGCTACTGGGAATTTCGTAGAAAAACCCAATAACACTTTGCTCGACCTGGGAATCGAACCCAGGACCTCTAGCGTAACAGTCGCGGTCCGGACCACTTGGCTATTGAGGCAGTTAGCAGTTAGTTAGTGTTAAATACATATATTCATTAAAAATATGGCGTCGCCTTCAACATAATCAAGTTTGCTCAAGTTTGTCGATGAGAGGCGATCGTGAAGAGAAGCCATAAGACCTAAGGGTACCTATTTCGGAAATGAAAACGTTTCTCATCTCCGTATCGACGTCTTATTTCCGAGAGATCTTTAACTTTAATTGGTCGCTTCTAAATCGAGTAGCGCAATTTTCTTGGAAAACAGCACCACTTCGGAGGTCTCCTGTATCAAAAAAGCAAAAAATAATGATTGAAGAGAGGTAATTGTTGAATTGGTGATTCACAATTGGAGCTGCCCGACTGGCGAAGTACCTCCACCGTGAAGAAAATCGTAGCCAAATAACATAGCTCCGTGCTTTGTTGTATCCCAACGGTGGTGGAGACCGGTGGTGTTTCAGCATCACACTTACCGTCTCCTATGCTGCCAGCCCAACTATTCCTCTTAATCTTTACCCCACTCTAACAAAAATGGTGTGAAATTTATACAGAGTCGGCAATCCCCTCGGCATACTGCTGGTGTTGCAAGCGTCCGCAGGCTACAGTAACTGCTTACCATCAGGCGTATGCTTGTTTGCCACCTTAGTGGTATATAAAAGAGAAACTAAACTGGGCCTGCCTTTTTCAAATGCTCTCTTCCATAATTTCATACCGTCACGGTATTCGTGAAGCGTTAACGCTACCAGAATTTAACTTATGTGAGGGTTTGGTGCGTAGGTTTAATTGCCATTGGGATAAGTAATAGATTACATTTTTGTTCGTAATGACCCGTCTATCGCTAGTAGGATTTAAATATCTTTGCTTGGCACTGACATCACATAAAAAACGTCACTCGAATGCGCCTCAATGTCTCCTCTATCCAAGGAATTCCACTCAGTTTATTTTTACTTCCGACTATTCTTATTTTATTATTGTAACATTTCGCGAGCGCTTATAGCATAATATCTCAATGCTGTCCGCAAATATCTATCTAAGTCATCGGCTCTAATCATAATAGGTATCGAGTTGGCGTATCTGATCCAACGTTTGGCCAAGCGGCGCCAAATCGAGGGATCTTGCGTGTCGACGTGAATTCTTGAAACAAAATGTTTTGTTTATGCTAAAGGCTGGGTGGGACCTACGATGTTTGTGGGCCGTATGTGGAACACCAAATTTTGTTATGTACCAAACCGTAAGCGTGATGTCACACTGGTGCGTGTACGGAACCTAATGTCAACGTCAGTGTAACCCAGCGGCGAAGGGTTAATTATGTCAAGAGGGAATTCTGGATACAAATATTAAAAAACATTTTTATTCTATTTTTATTTTTAGGCAAGCACGGTCACACTGTTAATATGTTTTTACTTTATTATTAAAACTACACAACATTTGCATGACATGCTATGGTAATCACTTTTTTTTTCTTTGGAAGGCAATTGATCGTAGTTTATTAAATTCAATTGTTATCAGCACATCAAGCTGCACGATTCTCACATTATAAGAACTCAATTGTAAAATAAATCAATGTTATAATCTTTGTTGAAAGGAGTATCTATGGAGTTTCTTGCCGGTTCTTCTCCTTAAGACCCACTATTTGGAACCGCGCAACTAGTTTTTGAAAATTCAAAAGTACACAGGCACTTACTGGTTACACAGGTTATTACTGGTCTAATTGAAATAAAACATTTGACTTTGACTTTGACTTTGCATAAATTTAAGGTAGAAGAGGTAGACCTTCTTAAACAGAAAAGTACGGCAACATAATAAAGTTTGGGAACCTCTGTTCTACATCGTTTCTTGTCATAAAAAAACCATTGAACTTTGACATACATACAGTTTTTACACAAAACAATCTAAATAATTATTATCATAATTAAACACACTTTATCTTTATTTATAGTGTAGATATGTGTGGCAATAATGTCACGGATTTATCAGTATCTATCTTTAGTCCGACACACCCTAGCCGCGCCTTGAAATTATTTTGTCGATGTTGGCTCTATTATGTTTCTGGTAGCCTGGTACTTTTTATGCATTTGTTCTTTCACCTTTTAAGCTTCAAGATATTTCTGGGTCCCTGGTGCTTCTTGTATGAGCTTTTGAATGGTTACTATTTACGCATGACCTTAAGACACCCCCCCCCTCCTCTTCTCCCCTCATATGGCGAGTATATTGGAGGGTTATTCCACTATTTTCCTTCAAACCATTCGGGATTAGTCCAATTAAAGGACAGATCCGTAAGTCAACTTGTGTTGTGGTTTCGTTTCATTCGTAAGACAAATATTAGTATGACCGATGATTGTGACGGGTCTGGCCAATCTATGTTTGTGTCCTTGTAAACGTAACATCACAAGATTATTGGTGACCTTGACCTTCGTGAAAGGTCAGTCCACCATTGAAAACTGACATATGGTAGCCTGGAAGGCGATCCTATCGTAGATGGTATACGATTATATATACGACTAGCTTCTGCCCGCGACTTCGTCCGCATAGCGTGATGATATATGCCTATAGCCTTCCCCAATAAATGGGCTATCTAACAATGAAAGAATTTTTCAAATCGGACCAGTAGTTCCTGAGATTAGCGCGTTCAAGCAAACAAACTCTTCAGCTTTATATATTAGTATAGATATATGGCAATATTGGCACTGAAGGCCATATTCGCCTCTTCGAGTTTTGACATTCATTATGCTAGAATTGGACTCGCGAGTTAATAATACAGCCTATATTTCATACTTTTACGAGTCTGGGGAGCTGAGTACTTTATTATGTTTTCCAAGGTAGGGCTGCCAGAGAAAAATAACATAAAACACAACATACTATCTCGTCTGTATTCCCTGAAGAGTTAGGCAGAGTTCGTCGGATTGTTTAGTACAGTCGCCAAAAGTATTAGGTATACAGGTAGCTAACTACGTCTGTGTTTTGACAGAGACTAAATAAGTATCACGCAATATGATTGTGTACAAACGCTGTTAGCTACTGACATACCGAACCCATTGGCGGATAATTACATAATAATATGTATAACCGAAATCTTTACCAAAACGGAAATATCGTTACCTGCCGGTATACCTAACTCTTTTGTTGTCTGTACTATAGTCTATCCCAGTTAACTTGTCTTTTTTGGTAAACAAATATGGCGTCCTAGTAACCAGAGATAACTGATAGTGGTTAGATAATGTTGGGAAATCATGAATGAATGACTGAACTAAATACTCTTAGCCAAGACTATTGAAGAATGATTCTCACCTTGACGAGTACTGATTTGTTTTTTAATTTTAAATATGAAGTGAATGTGTGAAGTGAATATGAAGAAATAAAACGACAACTACAAAACATTAATTAATTAGTAGTTCCTCTGAAATACACGTGTCAGAATCTGATGGCTCTAAAGAGTCATCAGATTCCGACACATGTATTATGCCTCTATACTATATATATATACTATACATGTATAACCTCTGGTTCGGTTCATCTGATGCAGTATCATTGTACCCGATAGAGTAAACCCACCCCCACCAGGTGCCCGACAAGTCAGTCCACAAGGACTTTCGATTAGCTTGCCCACCTCGACGAGCAGCACTAGGATCGGAATGCCTACGGAGAATCTGCAGGGCGTCCCGGCTTCGCAGAGGATCTGCTTCCCCGTTTTCCATCGGAGTGGAATTGGCCCCTCGTTCGCTAAGGAACTCCCTCAATCGAGGCCCGAGAGCCGCCAAGGCCGGGACCCACTCTTTGCCATGCAAGCCGTCGGGTCCTGGAGCAGTATTTCTGGCCTTGAAACTTCAACCACCACTCATTTCTACGCCGTTCACCTCGGGAACAACGTCGCCACTGTGGTCCGCATCGGAATGTCTGCCCCTTCTTGACAAAATTCCTAGCTACAACTATTATTATTCTTAATTCTAATTCTTGTTAATTCCATCTGTAATATTTTATATTTTGATGTCAGCACAGGGTTCATGATTAAAACCGTAGTATGTTAAAGCAAAAAAATGCTATGGATAATATTGTACAATAACAATATTATTTTTGTGAAGATAAGGACTTTTTGGATTTTTTGCTCATTCACTTAAACAAAATCATTCATTATTTTGTCACATCCCCTAAAATTCGTAGATAATCTAGAGTTTTGAAATGTCAAATTGTCATGATTATTTTATTCTGTGAAAATGTAATTACATAAAATTTAGTTTTTATTAAAAATAATAGACTTTTATAGTGATTTCGAAGCAGTTTTTGGTGTAATTTAGAGTGTATGTGTATAGTGTAAGTGTTAATAAAATCGTTTCCTACATCAAGTGCGTGATTAAAGAAAAACTTGTGATTTTCGCATCGGGCAGGGTTTGTTTACCAAAAAAGACAAGTCCAAAAAAACGGACTGTACCTACTTTGCTCGAACTGAGATTTAATTCAGGATCACTAGAAGAATGAACGAGACAGGCCAAAAAACAAATTCTCTGGAGATAGCGAAACGTGTTGGAGAATTTTATTAAATAACAAAATCTCACCTAGCGCGGCTGGTTGGACTCGTAATATTTATATACGAAGATAATCGTTTCTAACTGAAACAGGACTGTCACCCCTATTTCTAGGCGTCTAGACTAGACACATACTAAACAGTGATTCATTGATGTACTCATATGTGTTTAAGATATAACGTGTAAGCAAGTAAACAAGTTAGGTGGCTAGAACTCGTTCTAACTGCCTTTCATACAGAGACCGGGTTTGTAAGTTTTATCTAGCTAGTCCTGTAATGTAAGAAAAAAAATTGTGCCTGATTTTTTTTAACACGTTGCCCCACACTATGATTTCTCTCTCTCCTCTCTCCTGTATAGATAAACTTAAATTCTGACATAAAAAAACGCCCAGAGCAACTATTTATAGGTCATACAAATATTTGCTTCGTGTTGGGATAGAATCCACAACACCTGGCGCAGAAGCCGATCACTCAGCCGCTACGCCAAACATGTCATCATAAACTACAGCCTTTCTCCAACTACATATGGTGGGGTCAGCATCCTGTCTAACTGTGATTACTCATTTTAATGGTTTGATTGCCTAGATTCTGACCAATAACTAAAAATCTACAATTTATGCAGTGAAACGATCTTATTCCATAGTTAAATATCTTATTGTTTTTTGTTTCAGATGCGACCAAAACTCCTCGTTTGTCGAACCTCGTGCGTATGCGCAGGTCCGCTCTCGGGAAGTCCGCGCCCACGCTCTCTGTTCACGTCGTGAGTATACCTTTACCAGTAACTAATAAACCACGTTATTAGTAAAAACCTGAAGCATATATCGATTTTGGTCAATTTTATCCTTCTGAGAGACGATAGCTGATTTCGACGTTGACGTTGACGTTTTGACGTTGTCATTCGAACACCATAATTATGTTAAGGCGCTGTGAATAGTCAAAATAGGCTTCTTAAAGCAGTTATATAGCAAAAAGTATACAGTTTCAAGCAGTGAAAAAAATATATGTTAATCTTGATCATATTTATGAGTACACTAACCGGTCCAAAACACGTTTGCGGAAAATTTTCTCGATAGAAAAAAATCATAAAGTAGCCATTGAATTCAAAATTATTGCAATTGTAACTGTATTATTTACAAACAAATCTTGATAAAATTAATAACACTGACGTAATATATAATAATAAAGTACACTAGCGGTTTTATTTACCGATTGAAATAAGATATTTTTAATAATTAATAAATTTCATGATAAATAACTCTCACGAGTCGAACGAAATACCGCGCCATCGAGGCGTCTGTTCGCTTCTCTTTCATTTCTAGGCGGAGCGACAGTGATCGCTGAGGCGCGCTGCCTGATGGACCTGTGTCATTTTGTTCCGCCCGCCGCTCAAAAATATTTTGTATCTGATTGTATCGTATTCGTATTCTATGTATTGTTTATTTGTATTTTATTCTATGAAACAAAAATAAATGGTGGAAGTTGTAAAGTAAGCACGTACCTGCCTGATTATCTATAAATACTTTATTTCGATGCGTAATTCTATAGCTCGGTTGGTCTAGCGGTCTTCTGCAGTAGGAAGATATGCGTTATGTGCGACTAAGCGTGAGTTCAAACCCCGCTTCGATATGTTAACTTTTTGTTCATTTTCTTTTTAGAAATAATTTTTCAGTAATTATTATTTAATTTGTTTTTTTTTTGTTCTTTGTTTTTTAATACATTTTTTAACTTTTTTTTTATAGTAAAAATAAAAGTTTACCGGGCTATCCATGAACCATCGGAGATAACTTCTTATGAGTACATAAGCATATAATAATTATGTACCTACATTGTGTTACAACATGTTATAGGTAGTAACAACTAGTAATTCGATAGGAGGTCATTGAGGAGCGGCAGATTATTTTTCATGATTTTAGGGAGCCATAGTATTTTTTTTATAATGACATTATATGAACAACTTTGAAGGCGAAATAGTAATAAGTTCAGTAATAATAAACTATAGTTTAGACGATAGCAGATGGCCACAATATAATTATGTTGATAAAATTTATCAAAAAAATCACATGATATAAAATTAGTAGTAGTATTTCAAAATTTAAAATCATTAATCTCAATTTTCGATAAAGTTATTTAGTGAAGGAAAAATTCGACTCGCAGGCAGGATTCGAACCTGCGTCTTCTGGCTAGGTACGCCAGACGCTATGACCACTAAGCCACCGCGAGTCCCACCTGCCATGTCGAAATTTGAAATTTGACTTTATAAAATTAGCATGAAAAATGCAAAAAAATCACAAAAAGTCAATTTTCGATTACAAAAGGATTCTGAGCACGAGAACCCTGGGACAGCACTTTCAATTGCGACTTCGGTTTCTGATTTCACGACATCTGTTTTCTCGGGAATCGAGAATTCTCGATCACTATTTCCCGAAAATTCCCGGGACTTCAAGAAAATCTATGAAGACAAGTATTATATTGATATTTACTTTATTTTGACGACCTCTGTGGTTTAGTGGTTCGAGTACCGGACTGCCGACCATGAGGTCGTGGGTTCGATTCCCACAGAACACAAAAGTTTATGTGATGAATATAAGTGTTTGTGTTCGTCTGGGTGTTTCTTATGTATTATAAGTATGTATTTACAAAAAAAAAAGGTATATAAGTATTATATCCATTGTCTAGTACCCATAGTACAAGCTCTGCTTAGTTTGGGACTAGATAGTGCTGTGTAAAAATGTCCCAGAATATTTATTTATTTTATTTATTTACACACGTTTTGGATCCATTATAGGCTACAGTATCCATGGTCACCAGTAGATTCAGATGTCGAATTACTAACAGCTAGCTTTAACTTTTGTTAAGTATTTGCGACCCGATTCACATAGAATGAGCAAATCCTATCCTTTGTCTTTGGATTTAGATTTAATGGAATCTACATATAATGGGGTTCCAAGCAGGTAATGAAATTTTGTATTTTAAATAGTCTCGCGAATCAGCTTGGGCAGATATCTGCTTTCTTTTGCAAGGACTTGCAGTATATTAAATCTGACATAGTACTGGGCTTTGTCAGGGGTACGACTGTCTTACTGGAACGGTATATAAGACTTGACAGGTTGTAAGAACTGACTGATCTACTTTACTGGTTTTTTAGATTTTTCGGGTTATTAGATTAGTAACTAGAGATCTCGTGTGATAAGTCGAGGGATAATCTCGACAAGATCAATGTTTCGACATTTTTTAAAGTAATTACTGAAAATCTCAAGTTCACAACGAGTGATAATCATGATAAATGCGATAACTTATTTGTAAACTTAATAAAAATAAATAACTTACTAACATTAATTGGACCTTGAATGACAAAAGAAACGTAACGCACACGGTACATATCGCAGCAAATCGGCACACATAAGTGCACAGCAGATGTCTATTAAATATTTTGGAAATAACTCCTTTAGTAGCATAGACTAATGGAAGCATTTCAAGCGACGCTGACAGCTTTACGCTCTACGCTACATGATACTAGTACATGTAACTGGTAAGCGAGCTTGGAATTATTAAACCAGTGTGTTAAACTGGCCGGAGGTCCACGTCTTGCTGTACAGTTGAAAAAACGTGAGAGCTTGTACATGACACGGCAAAACCACCGGGACATCGGCCAAGTACGGCTCAGTAGCGTTTTATCTGGAATCAGCGTATGTAAACCGTCACGAATCCGTGCATAGGTCCGGCGCCGTCGACACACTGCCATAGACTGCTATACAACACTGTTGTTCCACAGTTTTGTTATGTGAGGCAGAAAGTTTCTAGAGAAACGGACAGTTATGGATTGTCAGCCATCAAGATAATGGGGATGGAACTGTTGTCGCGTAGAACGACGGCGAAAAGTAGTTGCAGGGATAAATTCGAACAATTCCTCGGAGCAAGCCGTATAGTATAGGCGATAGAAGATGCATAGCGAGGCCACATCTCTACACAGCGTCAAAGAGTCTAGCCGGTTTGAATTATATTGGTAGTCTACGATTTGAATCGCTCTTCGTTGGATGCGCTCCAGAGGGAGCAGTTGGTACTGGGGTGCTCCTGTCTAGAGATGAGACCAGACCTGCGCCTTATAAAGTAATAGGCGGTGGGCCCGAGTGAAATACCGTCTCTATCTATTAAGCACGCCAAGCTTCTTCGAGACTAACTTAGCCTTAACCTCTAAATGACCGCGGAAATGACTTGATTTCATATGTCGACACCAAGTATTCCAATATTGGCTGAGGCAATTAAGCGGTGCTCTCAAAACGAGAAAATACGACCAACGGCAGTTTTTTTTGCAGTGAACTCGCATATTTGTCTTTTTCGGGTTAAATTGGACCATATTAGGTCTGCCCCAATCTCAGACTTCCTCCAAAGTGGTATCAAATATGATATAGTGCTAGGCCATGTCAACTATGTATTCACAAACTGCTTACTTCTTGGGACGACGGTTCTTAACATGAGCAATGTGTTCCTTTACACGGGTCCTTATGCTTCTTTTTGTTTGGCGATAGAATCCGTATAGTTTTTCAATTTCAATATGTGTAATATTTGCGTAAACTTTAGAAATCAGTGGTTATTTTTTGTTCTAAAACATGCTAAACATTTTGAGTCGATTTTTCGTGCACTAATATTTATACACACATCAAAAAAAAATTGCGACTAGCTTAAGCTGATATAACTTTTTAAATTCAACTTTATCAAGAAAAAATGTTTTTGTGTGTTTTCTTTAAATAGAAATACCCTGTTTGAAATTACCATAAAAAAAGAGATTTAGATTTTTCAAAGTGATCGCAAACTTTTTTTGATGTGTGTACATACATATCTTCATATTTAGGTACGATATTAGTTAATTTTGTAAGTTTTCTATGGTCTTCAGATTTCTCAAGCTATCGACCCATTTTTTGTCGTCTCGAATCGAATAAAGCAAAATTTCCCGGGAATTCTCGCTTCGGGAATTCTCGCCCGGAAACCCTAATTACGACATTTGTCGAGAAAATATGTACCTACTAAACAGCTGTTTGTGTGGCTATGCTGTTGGTTGGTGCTATGGCTTGCGCTATTTATTTGCTTTCAAATTACTACAGTATTTTGTGACACCCTACATGTCGGTACCTATATTATTTTTCTCCCGAATAAACCATCGGGCTTGGTGACCGTTTTTATATTAGATTCTGAAAAAAATGCATATCTCTACTATTATGAAATTGTAAAAAGCTGTGTCTGTACATTAAAGATATTAAAAAAAAACAAATGGGTTGGGGTATATAAACGTCTCCGAACCCAAAAATGTGATTTTTAAAATTCTTGTCTGTTTGTTACGGGTTGGCGCAAAAACTACTGATTAGATTTTAATTTTGTTATCACTGTTAGAAAGTATGTGCTCACAATTAAAAACTGGTATACTTCTTATCTCAAATAATTAAAAGGAACCTGAGATACAGCTTGACCCCTCTAATGTATAGAGACCCATACAAAGAAGAGATCATCACTGTTGGTTTTGAGTTTCAAGTGAGTGAAGCCACGGGCAGGGGCTAGTCTGGGGAATAAAAATGCTTGTTTATATAAATTTTTCACAATTTTGACACTGCCATTTCTAGAATTGGCAATTCTACGCCCAAGCCATTTTATTTCTGAATGATTAATTATTTATTACTCATCTGATGAATCTGTTAAAACTTTCTCAATATTCTATTCAAATTTCTAGAAAATAATAATAATTGATTTACTATTTAAAAAATACGAAAAGAGTAGTTAGTACATTTTTAAATTAAAAAAAAAAGATAAAAAGGAATATATATATATCATGAGATTCGAACTTAGTATCTAGTGTCTGCGATATGCGGTGTCAAGCCGGACAGCGGCGCGCTAAGCCAATCGTACATCTAACAAACGTTTCGAAATTACGTTTCTATATTAAAAGGACGTCGCGCATCGCCGAAATTCGTCCGAGGCGCCCCGCAGTGGGCGGGCCTACTTGTGCTGAGTTGTGCCCCACGTACCTGCTTCACCCCCTCCAATACCTAAACATCGTCTATTCACCGCGCCTTAATTAGTTAGTTTTAGCGTGAAGCCCGAAGCCTGACAACAAACTCGGTTATTGTTGGAAAAAAGCTAAGAGGTTGATCATAAGTAATTCTTTAACACTGTAGATTTTTCTAGCGCTGGCAAAGAAGTTTCTAGAGTTGCATCCCTCAATGCCCAGCTACGCCTATGTCGTTGTTTTTGTTCTAGCGTGTTGTCTTTTGTACTTTACACTAACAAAGTTGCTGGTAAAAGCTATTGCTAAATACCCAAATGCTTCTCAAAGAAGCCTTTAAGTGTCATGACATAGCGCACCGAGTTAGCAAGCTGAAGTGGCAGTGCGTTGGCCATATCTGTAGAACTGACTAGCATAGACGTGTCTTTGGTTCTTGTTGAGAACGCGTGTAAGAAAACGTAGTGTAGGACACCGGCAAGATAGAGAAAGCTTGCTGGAGGAAGTTGGATGCGATGAGTCTAGGACAGGGTGAAATGGCGCACATTGGGGGAGACCTATTTATTTATTTATTATTTATTATATACTTTATTGTACACCAAAATAATAGTAAGGACAGGAAAAGAAAAACAAAAAAACATACAATGGGTGGCCTTATCGCTAGCTGCAATTTCTTCCAGGCAACCTTGGGATGGAAATGTCAGAACTGAACTTTGCAAATGGGGTTGATCACGATGTACCTACTTATTTACACAGATACCTACATAAAACATAATAAAAACAAGAGTAATTATCTGTTTATTAAATATAAAGTTAATTGAATATATACATACATACCTACAAAAAATAAATACCAAAATATTTATATAAATAATTATCTAAATTATATATTTTATATACATACATATAGAAATAAATATATATCTATATACTATAATATAAACTATAATAAAGTAAATAATAATGTATAATAAATAATAAGCAACAAATTTGTATGAAAATGACGACAGAAAGTTTCAACGTGTCAGCGATAAGTAATGCTCCTTCACGAGCTTTTTAAAGACAGGCAGTGATTGAGCACGCCTTATAGATACTGGCAGTGCATTCCATAAACGAGCAGCCTGAACTGTGAAGGATTTGTCAAAAAATGCTGTGGAATGCATTGGCATCTTTAGTTTCAAGTTATCCGATGACCTAAGAAATAGCGTGTGAGTATCGCCTAGGAACTCGAAACGGCTTTTTAAATAGAAAGGTGTAGAAGGAAGGAAAAGCACATTATATAGCAGTGAAAGAATATGAGTATTCCGGCGAAGGCGGATTGGCAACCACTTGAGCTTGGTACGAAATTCAGAAATATGGTCATATTTGCGTAAACCAAATATGAACCTTATACAAAAGTTTTGAAGACGCTCAAGTTTATCAAGTTGGTCCTCTGTAAGGTCAAGATAGCTGACGTCAGCATAATCAAGGATGGGAAGAAGAAGGGATTGAGCAAGCGCAACTTTAGTCGCAGTTGGAAGGAAGTTCCGTATTCTTTTTAAACCAGCGGCGGATGCAAATAGTTTTCGGCTCACTTCTTGCAGTTGAGCAGTCCAGGAAAGACTACTATCAATAAATATCCCCAAGTTCTTGACTTTATCACTAACAGGAATTACGGTGTTATCGAAAGAAACTTGGGGAAGAAGAGCGTCTAGTACTGAACTGATATAGGCTGATGATGATCAGAAAGTTTCGTGCTGTGATAGTCAGTTTGACTAAAAGTGATGGAAACTGCACGAGACTCAACAAGGTCTTAAAATAAGGTAGCATTTGAGTATTTAGCTTAGCTAGTCTTACAACAAAATGGCGTACTATTTTACTATTACTAGTAAAGCCTTATTTAGTCCGCTTTCAAAGCCGCTGTGGGCGTAGTGAGTCATTACTGTGATCTTGTAAACGATTGTATCGTCGGAATTAATTAACATTTAACATCTGTTAATAGTGTAACGGTGTTTGTTGGTAAACTTCGAACGATGATTTGTTTTTTAAAGTTTCGATGTTATGTCTGTTGTAGTGATGGGGTCGCTATATTTTTTAATAATCTTCGTCATTGTCATAATATTGATCCACTGAAGGGCATGGGTTTCCACTCGGTGTGAGAAGGATTAGGCTATAGTCCAACACGCTGGCCTAGTGCAGATTGACAGACTTCACACGCCGTCGAGAAAATCTCTCAGGCATGCAGGTTTCCTCACGATGTTTTCCTTCACCCTTTAAGCGCGTGATGATTAACTAATACAAACATTGATTCGAAAAGTCAGAGGTGCGTGCTTAAAATTCGAACTCGAGACCTTTGATTTCGATCCAATGGTGATATGACTAGGCTATCACCGCATTTTTTAATTAATTGTTTAGCTATTTAGTAGAACACGACCACTAAACTAACTAACGTTGAGAAAAAGTGACCTAAAAAGCAGTGTTCCGCAAACTTTTTTCCGTGGGAGAGTCAAGCTTCGGCTCGAATGGGCCGACTCGACCGAAGTGATACCACGGCCTCACAGAAAACCGGCGTGAAATAACACTTACGTTGTGTTTCGCCGAGTGAGTAAGGATACCGGAGGCCAAAACCCTTTTTTTTTTATTCTTTTGTATATAGGGGCTTTAGTCGGTAACCGATTATGTCAGCCCCATTTTAACCTTATGTTTAAATACAGCTATTTAATGCACGCACTTGTAACCCAAATTTAAGCTACGCACTTGTAACTCCTCTGGTGTTGCGGGTGTCCATGGGTGGTCCGGCTGGTGATCCGAATGCTCTTTGCCCCCTTATCACATAAAAAAACATATCTAGGAAATCGGGAAATTTAGGAGGTAGATACACAATTAATGAAAATTTACGATTCACGTGATTTACAGCTGTGTATATTTTTCATCCGTCGGTCTTTTGAACTTTATGAGATAACTTTATTTTTCCGAAGCACAGTAACTAATGACCAGGGTACAACAGCGTACCTTCTTAGCAGAACACTGCCCTAAAGTATGCCCAACATAGTAATTAACATTTCCCGTTATGATTTTAAATGGAACAACTTTCCTTTTGACATTTAGACTCGGCTCTAATTGTCTCAATGTGTTTGATGTTTTCGCAGAAGGAGACGTGCGCGGTGTCTCGGCGGCCCTCGCGGCTGCCCCCGCCGCCTCCGCACCACCGGCTTTCTCTCGTGGTGAGGATTACTCATTATTATTGATACCTTATACACTACTTTGAATATGAAACATGGGAAACCCAACTCCGTGTAAACGCGCTGTAATTGGGTACTTGACTGGCGTTTGATTTAAGTATAAACATGTGCGAGTCGGACTACGCATTAAGGGTTCCGTACCATAAATCGCGTTTGTTGTATGAATATGTATTTGTAGCTGCTCGGAATTTGCATATGTGCCTTGTTAATGGCAATAGGCGCGCCCTCTATTACTTGGTATCTAAATATACCGGCAAACTGTGAGGTCTATGGGTGTACATTGGTACACCTCTGGGTCAACTAATCCTTCAGGTAATACAGGCAATGTTAAGTTAATTCTCAAGGTCCCGGGAATTTACGGTCGAGAATTCTCGAATCTCGAGAAAAAGAAATGGTTGAGAAATTGAGAACCCTAGTTTCTAGTAACATGTCCTTCGCCTCTGGAAGTTTCTAGAATGTTAAAGTATACTTAATATAGTTTGGAGAATGTTTTGATGCGAAGGTTTTTAATTCACAAGAGGGCCATTACTCTCGCAGTAATATAAATCTTAATTTGTTTCGCACCGGCTCCCTACACTGAGGTTGTAAATTATAGTTTTTCTTTTTTTAGCCTTGTCTACCTCATTGGCATAGTGTTTCTGCTACGCTAGAGGTCCTGGGATGGATTCCCGGGTCGAGCAAAGTGTTATTTCGTTTTTCAATTAACTGCTCAGTTGTAGCTCAGAGTTTGGAAATTGGCAATGTTAACGGAGCGAAGCGACAGCGTGGTCAGCCTAGACGACGGTGGCGCGATGCATTGGACTCCTACGATAGAGATTGGGTGGCTTAAACTACAGACAGAGTTATTTGGAAGGAGGTATGAGAGGCCTTTGCCTAGTAGTGGGGACGAAATGGGCTAGGAAAAAAATGGCAATAGGCTTGCTCTATTCTGTAGGGCCTAAACATACCGACGAACTGTGGCCCGTGGGTGTACGTTAGTATGCCTCTGCCTAACCGGCGTAATTTTTTTTTAAGATATTTCTTTATTCCTCATACAGATTACAATCGCTTACATGAGAAACAATTTAAACACTTAACAAAAATAATATTAACGAGCGTACATAGTTTACAATCTACATTGTAGATGTCAGATGTACTTCTTGTACATCTGATTCAATGTACATTAATCTATACTGTATACTAATATATATAAAGCTGACGAGTTTGTTTGTTTGTTTGCTTGAACGCCCTAATCTCAGGATCTACTGGTCCGATTTGAAAACATCTTTCAGTGTTCCATAGCCCATTTATTGAGGAAGGCTATAGGCTACATATCATCACGCTAAGACTAAGTAACTATTCCACGCGGACGAAGGCGGGGCGGAAGCTAGTGGTTTTATATTTCTTGTATGTAATCAAATGGATTCTTTACTTCACCGCAATGACACCGTCCTTGGTATGACCGCATTACCGCGTAATAGGAAACGTATCATACAAATTACATATTACATAGATAAATTATTTACGGCCTTACAATTACACGGTGCTTATTATTATTTTATTATCTTGTAAGACGGAGAACTAAGGATAGGGTTCCCAGATAGTCAACCTGACGTGGGAGAGCCATGCTTCGGCACGAATGGGCCGGCTCGACCGGAGTGATACCACAACCTCACAGAAAACCGGCGTGAAACAACGCTTGCGTTGTGTTTCGCCGAGTGAGTAAAGGTTACCGGAGGCCCAAACCCTTTTAAAGGCGGGCAACGCACTTGCGACTCCTCTGGTGTTGCGGGTGTCCATGGGCGGCGGTTATCGCTTAACATCAGGTGATCCGTTTGCTCGTTTGCCCCCCTATCCCATAAAAAAAAAAATTTGTACGCCTCTGCCTAACTTCTCAGGAAATGCAAGCGTGATGGTATGTTTAGGTACTCGCATAATAGCGGGTGTATAAACATCTCCCACTATGCCTCGTAAACAACCGAAGTAAATAACAGTAATCGCGCATTGTACATAGGTATAACAAGCAGTATCGTGCGAGCCACAATGGATGTTATGCAACTTTAATCTATGATTACATGACGGTTAAGGTTAAACTTTGACGACCTCTGTGGTTTAGTGGTTCGAGTACCGGACTGCTGACCATGAGGTCGTGGGTTCGATTCCCACAGGACACAAAAAATTATGTGATGAATATAAGTGTTTGTGTTCGTCTGGGTGTTTCTTATATATTATAAGTATGTATTTACAAAAAAAGTATATAAGTATTATATCCATTGTCTAGTACCCATGGTACAAGCTCTGCTTAGTTTGGGACTAGATGGTGCTGTGTGAAAATGTCCCAGAATATTTATTATTATTATTTATTGTGAGAGGGGACCCGTGCCCAACAGTGGGACAGTATAAGGGTTGATTATTATTATAACACCGGCTCCACATGTTGGACACTACGAGTGTAAAAATGTCCCAGAATATTTATTTTATTTATTTATTTAACTTCATGCTTAAAGAAATGCTGTTAATTGCACCGTTAGCGAGTAATAAAATGCTCGTAGTTGAGCAATTAATTGCCGTATGTGGTTTTTGGCGGAAAATGTAAACATAAGTCTTTGGAGAGGTCCGAAGTTCACGAGATCTAGTTTTGAAACTTTGGAGAGTTTATTGGTTTCTTATTGATTTTTGTATCTCATCGCTTTATGAACAGCTTGTTATAATATATTGATATGTCAACAGCCTCATTAGTCTAGTGGTCCCAACCGCAACTCCAACGGTCCTGGTTTCGATTCCAAGGACGAGCTGTGATTTTCCAATATTTTTTTCAGTAGCAGTTCGGAGTTTGGGAATTCTTCCCGGTTAATGGCAGTAGGCTCGCCCGCTATTACATTGGTTCTTAACATACCTGTGAACAGTGGGCATTTACGTTATTTTTTACTTAAAAACTACCTATTCAGACCCCTGGTTATTATAGAGAGTCAGTTTACTTGGACTTCTCTATCTTGCTTTCCATAGACATAACTAGAAATCTTATCTTATATATATAAAACAAAGTCGTGTTAGTTACACCATTTATAACTCAAGAACGGCTGAACCGATTTGGCTGAAAATTGGTGGAGAGGTAGCTTAGAACCAGGAGACGGACATAGGATACTTTTTATCCCGTTCCCGTGGGATGTGATGACAGACCGAATTCCACGGGGGCGAAGCCGCGGGCAGAAGCTAGTAATTTGAATAAAAAAAAGCTTAAATCGAAATACAATCTTGTACTCATATTGTATTAGAGAATTTGAAGAGAGTTCACATTTATTCGTTGTTACGTGTCACCAGTGTGCTTAGAAACGAAAATAAACAAGTGCGTAATACCGGCAATTCTTGGGCGATGTGTTGGGTTTATATCTAGTCCAGTGTTGCCAGGGCCCCTGAGTCGAAAGTTACGTTTCGTTTCCTGAAAAGTAACATTTTTGGTGCAAAAGTTACATTTTGGGATCTATGATGTCGAATGACCTTTTTTTTTTTTTAGCTCCTGATTTTTCATTAATGGTTAAAAATTTGAGTTCAATTTGGATGCGTTCGTGTACTGTTTGCCATAAAATAAAAATCTAGTATTACATATCTCGTTGATCTCAAAAGTTACGAAAAATGCCTTAAATATAAAAATTACTTACATGTTACGCGAGGGGGTCAAAAGTTACGAAAAATGTAAGAAATGTAACCATCTGGCAACGCTGATCTAGTCGAGTTTCTCTCTGGATTCCGTCGGTTTTTGTGGGTTCATGCAATTTGACTGTAGGCGGGTTTTTGGCGCACAGTTGCAAGTGGTAATTTGTTGCGTCTTCCTCAATTATTTGGGATGACTCGTAGAGGATCATCTGTCGGAGTCAAGAATGATGAATGCTATGATGACTCCTAGGGCCCAATCACAAAGGTTAGAACGTATCAGACATACCCTGTTATCTTCTCTCTCCCCGCTGGTGGCGGAAGATCCATAAAAAGGAAAAGATGGCGGTTTTTGAAGTGGCCACTGTGTAGTCTGTTTGGGATATACATGAAATGAAGAAATCAAACATGAAAAGTCAAGTCTAGTCAGTTTGGGATGTAGGATGTAGTCATGACAAGATTTAGTCAATTTTCCTGTATATTTATAATCACACTCCAAATTATATAAACCGAACTTTTAAGGAAACTTGCAAATTAAGGACAGTTCTAGTATTGGATGACGCCGGCCCGTTTCCTGGCTGACCTCTGAGAAGAAACGCTGAAACAATCTTAAAGAATCGTAGTTTTTTTTCAAAGTCACGATATTTATTTATACTTCTATGTACAATAATAGTAGTACATAAAGCGGACTTAATGCCGTATGGCATTCTCTACCAGTCAACCTTTGGATCTGGGAAATGTTGTAATAGTTACAAAGAATCGAATACGATATCGTAGTAGTTAAAATGTGGGACACACAAAGAGAGAGTTCAGTAGAACAATTATTGTTAAAGCATCATCCCTTAATACTAGTCAAAAGGACCAAAGTAACTATGTACTTGGATGGAATATCAACAAATTGCTTTTTGGTCCTAAAATACTGAACCAAATATTTTGAAATGGCAAGTTAGTGGAGCATCAAAAGCCATTGCGTACAAATGAAACTAAAAAATATACTTAAATTACATTATCACGACTTTTTCATTTAGGAGCTGTGAATTGAAAAGCAGCAAAAAATAACTATTGCTTCGGTCTTGTTACGTTCTGAGAAATGTGCAAAAAATATTGTTGCTTATAAGAACAAAATTTTACACGCCTAATCCAGTAGTGGTGTAACGCAGTTCCAAGTCAAATGGATCGACCACTTTCAGAAGGTTGCTAGGCAATGTTGGGCCGGATTTAGAAGGCAGAGGACGGAGTATCATTACGCAATTTAGGAGAGAATTAGAGGAGCTCATGCCACTAATGAATTTACAAAGTAAAGCTCTGCTTATAGAATATGAGGTGAATGGAGTTAGTTTATCGCTCTAACTCCTATGACAATTCGGACAGGTCCTCATCATCATCATTATCATCAGCCTATAACAGTCCACTGCTGGACGTCTTCTCCAATGTGCACCATTTCCTCCTACAGATCCTCATATTACCTTAGTTTGGGGTTGCTGCATCATTTCGTGACAAATGGGTTTACTGGTCTTAAGTGTAGTTCTAGCTGATTTGGTTATAAAAGAAATGATAGGTATTGATGAGAAGGCCGAGTTAAAACCTTCTTTGAACCGTTACGTTTCCAACACTATTTTGTTCTCTGTTTCTTAATATAGATTTTATCGGCTGTTTGATTAAGTTTGTGTGTTACTTATTTCGATGTTTGTGTTTGTTATTTTGATCGTTCCATTTTTTTTTATTTGCACTTGAATCAGTTTGTTTGTCTTATCTTGTTTCTTTCATACCTTCCACATCGACAATTCTACAGACCCCATTATCCCAGTCGGTATAAGGGTTCCTCCCACAGGGTTTGTCTCCATCCAATCCTGTTGAGATCTCGTGGTCTCATCTTCCCTCCGCAGGACCTATGGTTGACTTGCCCTCCTCTTAGCCTTTCTGACCTCAATATCTTAAATTTGACCTCTCTCGTTTGTCATTGTCCAATCTGTCAATCCGCATAGTACGATAAGCCTGTTGTCAGGATCATTACAAGATTGTGATCTCGATTTAGCCAGTAGCAGACGTCATTGGGTGCTATAAATTTTATTTACTACTTGTATACTTTTCTGAGTGTCTGCCAGGTGATTACATTGTATAGTTGTTAGATTTTATGTCAGATTAATATACTTTTTAACGTTTTTATGAAGTAATATTTTGAAAGTAAGTAATATTTTGAAAGTAGATGAAGAATGTGTTCAGGTGATTTAAGGACCCATCCCATTTCCATTCCCATGGGTAAATCACCAGTCGATGATTTGATAATTAATATTGTAAGATTCAACTTATCTTTTTATGAAGTAAGGTTGCTTTTTTACTTAATTTATCTATTATCGTGTTTATTTAAATGACTAACTAGTACTTGGAGCCGCTATGAAAAGATACTCACATAAACATTAAAATAAATGCCTTTTCGTCATTACTTCACATACATACGGAGGAACATAGTAAAACTGATTGGTATAGGTCTTACATATGAGCGTGATAGTCAGGCGGACCACTACTTCGTACAACCAAGCGTGTTTGGGTTTGTTGACTTCGCTAGTTTCTTCACAACGTGTTCATAGTAAAATTTGAATTCAGAATTTGAATAAAACTTTACAATTTTGGTTAAAATTCAAGTCATATTTTATGCAATGCCAATCGAGATTACGTTAAAGAAAATAATAATGTATACAGAAGATGGAAACAAATTGCTGTCGTTGCGAGCCATGTTGCGCTTACGCACCTAATCGGCATACCGAGCTAAATAAGACTCAAAGGACTGAGGAAATTCGAGACTTAAAGTTATGTGAAGCTTATATGCCTGACCTGAATTATTAATGCACAATCGTGTTAATTAAACGCAGACTTTATTGCCTAATGTGTTTATGGCATAATGTCCCTTTATCACATCTTAAAACACCCACGAGAGCAGAATAGTTGGTCTATTCTTAGCTGAGAAGGAATGTCCACTGCAGTACCTTCCAATTTTAGTGGCGGGCACGGAAATTTCGAAATAAGTATAATAAGTAGTGCGGGTTTGAAGTTTGAAGAATTTGAAATTATAATATTAAAACTTGTGTAAAGACTGATAGGGTCGTAAATGTTTCGCATTCGCGAATATTTTTCTAACTTAAATTGATAATTTTGCACGTAAACACTTACTTAAGTGGTATTCTGACTGAATTTCCGACATATATGAACAAGTCGACAACCAGATTATCCTTACAATAATGGTAGATAGTCAACTAAAGTCTATTTGGTTTGATAAACGTAGATTTAGGAGAAGTATAGATCAAGGATAAGGAAGAATTTCATACCTTTTTTGATTTGGAGCGCTAGTAACGAATGCGTCCTGACATATGACACTAGACAGAGTGACCTATGAGTAACAAGTAAATTAAGATTTTCTTTGTGTTGTCCCGTCTAACGCTAGTGATATTTAAATATCTTTGCATAAAGTTAAAATAAAATTATACATAATCTATGGCCAGTTTCCACTATCTATTAATTAATTTAGCATCAGCAATTTAGCATTATTATTGCATTTATTAATAATACCGACTATGAATTTTTTTTCGGTGTATTAAATGCGTACAAAGCCTCTCTTTTCTAATAATGCCAGATTAAACCTTCACAATTAACATGTTGTCATGGCCTTAAGCTCGTTAAGTAGCACCACGTCACGGCCCGTATATTAGCCCACTTATTAATGTTTACAAACTGCTAATGCAGGGCTGCCATAACCGAGATATGATTTATGGAAAATGTTACTTTTCGGTAATAAATCTATTTTGGTTCGACCGACCTTGTTATCAATTTAGCTAACACCCACCTATAATGGATTAATTTGTTTTGTAATTTTGGTCCTTCGGTACAAATTTAGGATACGTCGTGTGGTCTTTCTTGCTTTCATTGCTTTTCCACTTAGAAGATTGTCAAGCAATTTTGGGCAATAGCTCCCGACAGATTTTGCTGATCTATCTTGTGTTGCTAAGTCTATAGAATTGTGTGTAAACAGCTATCGGAATCGCAGAAACCGACCAGACATCTAAGCAAATGACCATGAAAGTGAAACTAGAAAATTGTGTAGAAATCATAAAGCCTGTCGACTAGTTTTCTAAATTGGCATCACAAGATGGTTATAGGTTGAAGGTAAATTCATTCATCATACGTAGTTGGTAAGGATTAGTGACTGGCATGTTTTATAGTTTTAGGTTTAGGGCGGGTAAGGAAAGAGAGTTGCCCGCCAAATTATGTCAAAATTTAGAATTTAAACCTAAATGAGAACGATGATGATGATTTTTGACAAGGTTTCAATTTGCAGACTTAATCCCAGATAATGGGATCAGCGAAAACAATCGTATTTTTCTATCTCTCTGCCCAGACAAAACTTGACCACATCTTGGGCCTCAATTCTTTAATGATAAGGAAATGAATCTTAAACTCAGGTTTAATTCTGAGACGAGGTTTAAGGTAAACTTGTGTCCATTCGAACTAAATAACGACATAATCGAAATTTAATCGATATATGAAAGTGTAGCCTAGACCAATTAAGCGGTCATCAGTAATCAATATTGAACCAGGATGTTACAAGTATTTATTAGTAATAAAACAGCTGATTTATACGTGTCGTATGTGGAGATAAGTTCGTTTGCACCGCATGTAGTTATTTTGATACATAACCCTATCTTAATGACTTGCATTGTTTATCTGACTACTCTTATCTCCGAAACTTTTCCATTTGAAACGTTATTGGTCGTGTTTTCGAAACTGGTTGGTTTGTTTTGACAAGCTGTTGAAAGTTTCTCTTCAATTTGATGAATTCTGTTGGTGGGTGGAAAGGGGAGAAATGGATATTGTTGCTTTTTAGTAATTTAATTTTGTTTGCTTCTTTGGTATTTTTTGGAAGCGCGCCTTTTGCGCTTATCCTTCTAAAGTTTTATGGTTTTAGCACTTGGAAATTGATCAGTTTTTTTAAACAAGTTGTAACACTCACAGTTCGCCGGTATGTTTAGGTCCATCTCATGTCAAGGGGGCGAGCCTATTGCCATCACCATCAACAGTCAATAGTATTCCACTGCTGGATGTAGGCCTCACCCAATGTGAGCCATTTCGCGCTGTCCTCGGCTTGTTCATCATTAATCCAGCTTCCGCCAGCAACCTTTCGCAAATCATCACTCCATCTTGCCAGCGGTTGTCGGTTCTTCTACAGATATGGTCAGCCCACTGCCACTTCAGCTTGCTAATTCGTTATTGCCATTAACCTGGCACAAATTCAGACTCCGAGCCGCTACTGAGAATTTAATAGGAAAACCCAATAACACTGCTTGACCTGGGAATCTATCCAGGACCTCGCGTGGCACTTGCGCTTGGGGCTACAAGACTAATGAGGAAGTCTGATTTACTGGTTTCTGATACCTATGCAAATATTAGACATTGAAATAAAACTACTTTTTACTTACGAAACGTAGGAAATTAAATAATATCAATACAGCGCGATAACATCCGTAAAAAGTAGTTTTATTTCAAGGAAGTCTGATTGTTTGTTTTTATTGATGATTTTTTGGATTTGGATCATAATAATAACTAGAACATGTCGGATTGTGTGTATCTGATTACCTCTGGACTAAAGGATTACTGGCATTATGGTGCGTCATATTTATATTGAGCTCTTCCCCCTTATCAATAAACATGGTGTAGTCTTGAAGTAGTTTTTCCATGTTTTGTCTCTTTGCTGTTTCTGTGACTTTCAAATGATTTCACAAACAAATAAAATTACACCTCCTTTATTAATAAGGCAGTTTGAGTGCAGAAAAGTTATTGTAGATGTTGTTAATAAACACATTTCTCATAATTTGAATGGCAAAAGCTGCTATTTGTGCGTACTTTCACTTCATCAGTCTTCTTATGGTGTTTGTCTGTTTCGAGTACCAAATTTTTTATTTTGCTCACTTCATATTTTCTGGTAGAAAAATGGCGAGAAGGTTGCAAGAATCATAACTATTACACAATAATCAACATAACCAGTTTGTTCATCAACTGTGGTGACTACAATATTATTCACCCATGACCGCTACATGGTCTATGGCCATGTCCATATTCAACAGTTGCCGTTTATGACCTGGTATTGTGGGTATGATGAGTTCATAATATACGTAGTAGACACAAATTAAATATAATTTAAATTCAAACTGCAAAATTATCCCATATGGTATGTAAAATATTATACTGTAGTTATGTATTTATTCATGAGCATAAACGCTATAATTCTGTCTGTCTTGATTAATATTACTTTACGTCTCAACGTCAAACGCCAGACCCAATAAATCTTGATGTAAGTGTTTCTCTTATAAGGACGAAAGTAAACAGAATCACGTAGGTTTTTTTAATGTAGTATGAGTCTCGAGTAGAGATCACACACCGGAAAACGCAGTGTGGGTTGACCTTCAATGACCTGGCGAAGGTCGCTGGACGTCATTGGATGCAAGAGGCATATAACCGATTCTTGTGGAAATCTTTGAGAGAGGTTATTGAAAGAAAGAATGATATGATGAGTGTGAGTAGATAGAATGTACTTGCTTCAATGAATTTAATTTTTATATCTTTCTTAATTTTAAGAGTTGGTAGTAAAGATACAGATTTATCCTAGCGTGTTTGCATGCCCTACACAATTCATGCCATAATAAAAAAGATTAGCCAGTCAAAAGGTGATGATGACTGCCAACATGTTTAATGTACATGTTTAACATACAGCACAAAAATAATAAAAGCCGTGTGTTTTACATATGAACAATAAAAAAGAGCGTGGCCAAAATATTTGGCTTGTCTCTTTGTTCTGTTTTCAAATTAGATTTCTTTCTTTCGTAATTGGCATAAAGGAAAAAAGTCTTGTAACCGGCAGTGGAATAATACAAGCTGCCACTGTGATGATGATGATGAAACATCAGTTACTTCATGATATTTAGCGTATAGTACAGATACGGAGTTGGTTTTTATTTTGATCTAACAGGGCAGCATTTCCTCTAAAGTTTAAAAGGTTCTTATCCAGCTCAAAATATAAATGCTACTGATTATTTACTTCGCAATCACACCTGTATTACCCCCATTTGCCAGGGGTGTACTAGGTACACACTGTACTGGATACCCACAGTTCGCCGGTATGTTTTTAGGTCTCATGTAGGGGAAGAGCCTATTGCCATTAACCGGGCAAAAATCCAAACTCGGAGCCAACCTTCGAACCCAAGACCTTTAGCATAGCAGTCGCGTATAGAACCACTAGACTATTAAAACAGGCAATTATTTACTTTCAAGATAATTATTATCTTTGTGTTCCAATACTCACTAAGCGTTATTATCAAAGCTGTCTTAAAAACTTTATTAATCTTTGTTACATAAAAATCTGTATCAAAGAACCGGTTCTTCCATAAAAACAATAACAAATACCCGTGGCGAACTGTTATGGTCATGCTGCCATGACTCACGGAGTCAAAGATCTGTCAAGGTGAAACTGCGGACGAAAAAAATGGAACATGTTTCGTCGCTTAGATCTTTGTAGATTTATCTATTGTTATAAGTCTTTGTTACGGTAGAATGGAGGTTTTTATGGGTTATGGTGTCAAACGAGTAGACGGATCACCTGATGGTAAGCGATTACAACCGCCCATGGACACCTGCAACACCAGAAGAGTCGCAAGTGTATTTCGATATCCTCACTCACTCGCCAAAACACAACGTTAGCGTTGTTTCACGCCGTTTTTCTGTAAGGCCGCGGTATCATTCCAGTCGAGCCGGCCCATTCGTGCCGAAGCATGGTTCTCCCACGATAAAATGCTTAAATTTCATGAAAATTCATGCTTCCTGAACGGGTCTTTGATGTCAAATATTCCCATATCCATTGAGTTGCGGGGAAAAAAATGTTTGTAGGAAATTTTCATTTATATTTTGTGGGAAATTGTCGTGGTTCATACCCTCCCTAGCCAAGGTGGTGGGGTGTCTCGGACCTGTACTGACTAAAGACCGCACATGCTTTCTTTTGGTCGGGGACATGACACTTAATCGGACTGATCATGAGGAAACATGGGCTTAATAGTCTCAAGGAACTCAGACTACAGCAAGTGCTATCTGGTTCTCGATCTTTCCCTCATTTGTCCAAGAGAGTACATAGGTAAATGATCAAATAAACAATTAAACACTGTTATATCTAACAAAATAAATAATCATTGTTTACTTAATGATAACTCAGTTGAAGGTAATTCTCGATAACTTTATTGATAACCTCATTTCCGGTAAGGATTATTAAAATCATCACGATAGATAATCACAACCGTAGAATGGTTACAATTTGTTTGACCATAAATTGATAGACAAAATAGGTGTTTAGACTGCAATGATTACTGTATGATTAATGTATACTCATTGTTCATTGAAAGTCTCCGCGAAAGTAATAGAAATTATGGGGTTATGACGCTAAGGCTTAATATCAGCTCTATTTAATGTCGTTATCAGCTCATATATCGGTGAGCATTCATTACGCGTTTAAAACCCTTTGTGCCTATCAACCAGCACATGAATATGGCTCTCATGAACTTCAAAACTATGAAAATATGAAAGCCAGTATAAGAAATCCTGATATTTTTAAAAATGAACAGTACTTACTTAATATTCTGACGCGGAAGTCATTTATTAGTATCTTCATAGAACCAGTAGTTATATTCAAAATAATAATACTGAAACCCGACAATAATATATTTGGGAAAATGGCTAGATAATTTACTTATTATGACATCATTATCTTCGGAGATCGGTGCATATGCTTCCAAGGTTCCATGAAAATCCGGAAACGAAACACGCCATAGAAGAAAGATCTTTAAGACCTTGTGTTATCACGAGTTTTGTTTTCAAACAAAGAGGACCTTGAAGATTCTATACCGAATAAACCGATTATGCCAATTTATCAATTTATTCTTTCGTATAAGAGTAATTTAAAAGGTGATAAAGGTACGATACTAATAGTTTTGTTAGTTGGCCCATGGTGAATTCCAGATCTGACATAACCATTAATGTATTCCTATTTTCCCTCTATAAATTGTCGTCATTTTTATTTTCTTCTTGACCTACAATTACATAATCATTTATGTATACATATAATTATTTTTCAGTATCAAGTTCTGGCAATATCCAGAGAGAAAGAGTAAAAATTTCTTACATTTATTTTTTAAACCCACAGAAAATATGTAATTTCACAAATAAGTAAAAGTGATATATTTTTTATTTTAAACTTCAGTACTTATAAACATTAGATAGATAGATAGAATATTCTATATTGTACACCATATTGTTACATTTTTTATTAGTTGTGATTTCAAAACATTGAACCGTTACAAATGTCCCCGACTTCCTCTCGGAGGGTAGAGTTGATGTTGTGATTCGATTTGTTTTATAAAGTGACCTTTGTAAGTTTCTATTAGGTATATAAGAAGAAGCACTTTCAACGATATTTTATGTATTCAAGGAAGCTAAACTAGGCAACCAGTTTTCCTGTGTTATTCCTATTTCTCCTGTGTTGTATGTATAAATGGGTACACTTACATAGATCTTATGTAAACGGGCCAAGTCCATTGGCGTTAACCAAACTCAAGCCTACCTGCCCCACCTTGTGTCAATTACTCAAAATCACGTTTAAGTGCACACCTACTGTGTTCCCCGAAGGATTAAGCAGAGATGTCCGATGTAATAAGTAGATAGCCTATTCCCATCAATAAAATCCTCTGAATCTGACCAGGACCTCAAGCGTGTATACACGCTCTAACTTGAACTGAGAAAATCTCAGGAGTTTGTGATTACGCAATAACCTCGCCCCCTATAACATGATCTAAAGTCTAAACATACCAGCGAACTGTGGGTGTACCTTAATACGCCTCTGCTTAACCCTTCAGGGAATACAGGCGTCTTGTGTATGTAAATAAGTTTATTTTCTTTCTTTTTGTTTCGTAAAACAGCAGCAGAAACTAACTGCATTCATAGATCATTTCCCGGCCTATCTAAAGGCCATTGTACTCATAGGCGAAACTAGTTTCTGCGTACGCGCACCGATAGATACTAGGTAGATGTTTAGTGTGATACCTGACAAAAAACTGTTTCAAGTCATTTGAGTATTATCGTTAAGTAAAGTCAGAAGGCCAACCGATAACAAATTGAAAAGTTCGATCAAACTGCTGGTCGATTAAAAGTCCGTAGTTTGGGCGGCTGGATCTTAGCCATCGACCCCACCACTGCCAGAGCAAATCTGCAGAAATCAGGATACGGCAGCACTTCCCAGTATCTGGCTAAAAATATGTAGTCGTAAAGATACTCATGCCACCATGTCGTCTTCTTGGTTCGCCAAGTGACATGTGCGGCATTAATGGGGGTAATAATACCAAAGAGACCAGGTCAAAAAGACCTCTGGTGTATTACTTATAAATGCTTTGGAAGTGGCGAAGATTTGACTAAAAACTACAATTAAAAACTTTATATCGTCACGAAAGAGAAGAAATTGCCCTACGTGCTATTTATTTTTTTACTAGCTGATGTTCGCGGCTTTCTTCTAATCTCTATCAATTTCTTGAGACAAAAGATAGCTTATATCCTTCTATAAGAAGCTAGTAGATTATATCTACTAGCTTCTGCCCGCGACTTCGTCTGCGTGGACTTCAGATAAAAAGTAGCCCATGTGTTATTCGAGACTATAATCTATCTCTAATTTTATCCAGATCCGTTCAGCCGTTCTGGCGTAAAAGAGTATTATAATATTAGGAATAGGAATAATTAGGAATATTAATCACAACTGGTTAAGCAGGTTAGACGTGAAAAGGTAACAAAGACAGACAGAATTATTTTTGCATGTATAGCTAATAGTAATATAGACTTGTCTAAGCCTTCCATTGGAATGGAACCATCATTGGTCCTTCTGTACATAATTTTTTCGGAACACAAGCCCCACCTTTGTACTGACACCGTTATGTATACGCGTGATGATAAAAAAATAACGTAAAAACATCAATTATGTTGTTGATACGTCGTTAATGATACATTACATTTTCTAATAAATTTTGGTTAATAGCCAAGTAGGTGAACGTCGTGACCAATTTATTACCTACGTCGTTCTGTGGGGATCGCTTCGAAGATAATATATTTTAGAAATAACTTCTACTACTACCACGGATAGCGATGTCCGCCTCATCTTGAGACATGTAGAAATGTCCTTTTCAGTGTATACTGGCGACACAACACGTCTCAAACGGCTTTTTTTATGGGATAGGGGGCAATCGAGCAGGATCGCCTGATGGTAAGCGATTACCGTCATCCATGTACATCCGCAGTACCAGAGGAGTCTCGAAGTGCGTTGCCGGCCTTTTTAAGGGGTTTTGGCCTCCGGTATCCTCACTCAGCAAGCGTTGTTTCACGCCGGTTTTCTGCGAGTCCGTGTTATCACTCGGGTGAAGTCGGCCCTTTCGTGCCAAAGCATGGCTCTCCCACGGTAATGTTATGGTACGTTCATATATGGATGAGGATTTGTTCTGGGACCTTAGGTTGAAAGTCACCCTTTCCTAATGTTGGATGTGAAGACAACTGTCTGCTGGTCATCAACTTTTTTTAAACTCTTGAAGCTTTATAACCCATGCTTTTCTGTCCTCAGGTTGGGTCAGGCCGCTGCAGCTCTCCAGGCACTGGACCTCTCTCACCAGCGGAAGGTCCACGGTGGCCACACGTGCACCATGCACATCCACTGCACCACGCTCTCCTTTCATCCAGCGTTAAGCGAGGGAAAGAGCTGTGAGTATCTGGAAGCAATTCCACCTTAGTAAGAACTCGTTTGCAAAGAGAACAGAAACACTAGGTAAACGGCTCAGTTTAAAGGGATTTTGATCTTATATAAATAACAATAAAAGTTGCATTAGAAGTCATTCTATATCATTAGTTCCCAAAGTGGTCCAGGTGGATCCCCAGGGGTCCACGAGAGTTGGTTGAACTCGATGGGGTCTACGTAAATTTCCTTAGATCTTAGAATCCTCACATTTTTTGTCGAGTTTTGGGAATATGGTAGAAATGAAGCTGCAGGAGGTTCTGTGGAGCCCTAAATTTTGAAAGTGGTCTATGAGAAAAAGTCTGGGAACCACTGTTCTATATATAGCTCAAAGTTTTTTTTATGTCAGCAATGAGCTCAAATATCAACAGCTCAAAATATGGAGAACATTGAACTATATGATATTAGATTCGAAGGCATTATTTGCACGTTTTCAGGAAAAAAACGCTTTAACTGTATTTCAATGCGACTTTTCTTTTCTATACACCACTCTTTTTCATGTATGGCGACATTGGACAAACTTCTGACTAAGGTTATTTAGTGATCATTAGATTTCCACATTTTTTGTCATAAAAACAGTTTTTATCTCTCTCATTTTCTTTAGAATTAGTGCTAGTTAGGCTTGATACCTTTGTCAATTCTCATTACTGCATGATTTAAAAGATTTTTATCAAGATACTTAAAACATTTTCCATCTAGGCATGTAGCAGTGTGGCGTTCAAATCGATGAATTATTCGAAACAGAATATAACGTAGATGACAATTAAGAACACCTTCATCTTTCTTCATCAACATCATCAGTCACAGCTTGTATTATCCCACTGCTGGCTATAAGCCTCCTTTCTTTTATGCCAACCATCTCTTACTCTATGCATACTCATCCAGTTTGGTCCTACGATCTTTTTTCTATTATGAGCACCTTATTAGTGTTCAAAGGTTACGTAATTTCCATACATTTTGTTCCTATTAGTAAGTCGATTGCAACTTGTCTGTAAGCTCTTTTATCACATTTTTTATAAAACCTTTTTCTTTCTATTCTCGTCTTTTCGTGGGTCTGTTCAAGTCATCTAGAATCATCCATACAGCCTATTGGCTAGAAAAGTCACGTGTCATATTGATGGACATATTAACAGATTCAAATAGGTAACAGAATTGTCTAATGTTTTTATTGTGTTGCCTACATGTCTAACCGAATTAGAACTAAGGATATGTAAGTATTTGACAGTATACACTATGTTAAACCCTGTCCGATCCCAAAAAGGGCTTATAGGTCACCAATAAAATAACAAACATTAAAAATTAATGTAAGTAAACTTGTTAATGTAGTTTAAAATTCAGGATTGTCGTGTCCAAATTGCCGCGATTACCCATAAAATTTGTTTTTTTTATCGTGTGATTCACCAAATTTGAATGGATCCATCTCGGGAGCATATCTTTCATACAAAAAACACTTCTCTTATTTGTCTGAAGTAAAAAAATACATACAGACGAACATAGCACCTCTTTATTTTTTTAAGTTAGTTAAAAATCTGAAACATTGACTTGAGATCTTGTTACCGAAATAAATATAATTGATCATTTCTGTTTGTTCGTGACAGCGATGGTCGCAGGTGGTCGGTGGCATCACTCCCCTCCTCCGGCTACGGAACCACTCCGGGCAGCTCTAGTCTATCAGTAAGTGTATAGCATTTTATATTTATGTAGTGTGTGTAGATTTGTAGCTGATCCTATAGCTGGCACAACTTATTTTTTGTTTATGGGATAGGGGGGCAAACGACCAGACAGGTCACCTGATGGTAAGCGATAACCGCCGCCCATGGACACCCGCAAGACCAGAGGAATCACGAGTACGTTGCCCGCCTTTTAAAAGGGTTTGGGCCTCCGGTAACCTCACTCACCCAGCGAAACACAACGCAAGCGCTGCTTCATGCCGGTTTTCTGTGAGGCCTTGGTATCACTCCGGTCGAGCCGGCCCATTCGTGCCGAAGCACGCTAAAACTTACGATTTGTAGACACTTATGAAGCAGACATGCGCATAGATCCGCCTGGTTTTGTGGAAGGATATTGTTATGGTTACGATTGTTAATTATAAGGTCAGAGTCTAAGTTGTTTATTTGTGTCACAGGCAACACTTAGGTCTTATTATTATTTACATCAGTTAATTCTGTGATCAGCCACATGCACACAAATGTCACAAAATAATTATATTTGCTAATTAAGGTCACCCTTTCAGTGTTTAGTATGAAATCTTAGTAATTATATCACGTCCTGTTACGAAAATTTAACGTCGCAGAATTACGATGCCCTTATTAATACGGATTTACCGTTAGCATCTACTATTAGGTACCTGGAAAGTGGCGCCAGTGAGAGAAAAGCTGAAAGGGAATCGTTTGTCTCGGTATGGTCATGTGATGAGGAGGGATGAAACGCTTGTGACTAAAATAAATATCAATGTGCAGGGTATAGGGAGACTAAAGAAAAGATGGATGGATTATGTTAAGGCCGAAATGATGGGAAAGGGAGTGAATGGTGAGGGATGAATGGAAGAAAAGGACATACTGCGCCGATCCCAACTAAATCAGAAAATTCGATCCGTCAGCCGAAACTTTGTATTTATTGGAGTAGGCCTCCAGGCAAGACAATTCTTTTCATTGGGGAAAGCAACAAATAACAAATAAAATATCATACTTTCTTTTAGTTTCGCGGAATTGTTTTGCACGTACAAATTAGTCGGCATACGGCACACATGCTCTGTGTGTCATTGTGTGGACTACACTAATTAGTTTCGGAAACAGCTGTGATTCATTGTAGCGGGAATCAGTGCATGCATAAGTGTACAAGGTGGATTATTACGTTATAAGGTACTATCAACACGGTATCAACATCTTATCTATTTACCCAGAATGGAACTGAGGTAGGCGTTTAGGCTCAACCGAAACGCATGGTTTAGGTTGAGAAGTTGTTTGTTTAAGGTGCAAACGAATGTAGCCAAACCAAAAAATCCGTCGTAGGTATCACAATGATTGCCATGGGTATTCATTGCGCTCCCTTAATTATGGTTGAGCTACACGATGACTGATGGATGCTTGCGGTCAGTTAGGACCGGTCTACTCAAAGCTGCTATGGTTCTTTCCCTAAAAGGCCATTTCTGACATTGCCCTGCATTGTCCCACTCACAATCCAATATTAATTTGCTCGACTTTTTAACTGAACCTAGTACTCATTCATCCATAGTTCATTGCATAGAATTTGTAAAAAAAAATGTAAGTAACGAAGTGATTCCAGTTTATTACTCGCAAGTGTAGTAACATTTTCAAACTCCTTTCAAATCTCCAGGTTTACTCTGTGGTGTCCAACAGGTTTATAAATTAAAAATAGAGATTTGGTATGCAATATCTACAAATACCATCACGCCTGTATTCCCCGAAAGCTTAGGCAGAGGCGTACTAATGTACACCCATGGTTCGCCTATACCTATACAAAATCAATAAAAACAAAACGCGTTTGTCTTAAGATGAGATTGCAACCGATTTAGCGCGACCGATTCGATTGGGCAGTTAGTATTCAAGGTGCGGGCGAGGAAACTCCTGCGCATACAGATTCACATGTAACGTGTGCAGTCTTTGTTTACAGACTTAGATTTGATGATAGTAGCAGTTTTACAACGTGACGTCATAACTTCCCAGTTTTGAGTTCCTTCAATTAGAAGTTTTTTTATTGTTATTATGGTGGGAAGGCCTTATGGCAAGCTTCTACTAAGCATTAGGCCAGGACTACAGTTAGTATCCCTACATTTTAGATTACAGACTCTTATTAAAACTCGGTGTTCTACTCAGGCCCCGCTTTTCCATTGGGCATTATGGGCAAGTTCCCAAGGCCCCGCGATCTAAGGGGGCCCCCTACTTCACACTACTTTTGCTTTTTTGCATTTCTTTAGAAAATAATTCCCTGGCATATCATTGTCAAAGGGGGCCCCATTATCACCGTGCCCAAGGCCTCAAATATATTAAAGACTGCTCTGGTTCTACTCTGTATGAAGCTGAAATCCACTCATCTATGGTACGAACGAGCCTGCTACCTGATAAAAAAAAAATACGAGGTACCTTATACAGCAGTACCGCAGTACAGCAGTACTCTGTCTAACCCTAGGGAATAGAGGCGTAGTGTTATGTTATTTTATCATAATTAATCTTTTATGACACGTGAGGCCATTTGGGTGTGCTAAACAAACGCATGGCACGCCTTGAATCCCTGAAGGCCTAATATCGTGTATTTGTTCACGCACTTACCGCGAACGTACTAAGCCCTCATTTATATAAGTGCATAGCATGGTGTCAGGGTGGGGCAGGGCAGTTCCAAATGGCAGTGACCAGGTCACCTCACAATATTCTGAAAACTGAAAGAAACGCTTTAAGTCCACTTTTATCATGCGTTCTGCTGGATAGTGGATTGCGTTATACGCGTGGGTCTTCCCCGATAGATATAACCTGTGTGTTTTTAAATCACAAGTTTCTTCTAGGTAAGCACGCTCGATCGTAGATCGGTTTCGCTTAACATCAGGCGAACTGGCGATGGGTTTTTGTCGAATCGAGATTCAAGTTCAAGTTCAAATGTTTTTATTTCAAACTAGCTTCTGCCCGCGACTTCGTCCGCGTAGCGTGATGATTTATATAGCCTATAGCCTTCCTCAATCCTTCCTCCTTAGATTAGCGCGTTCAAGCAAACAAACAAACAAACTCTTCAGCTTTATATATTAAGTATAGATTAGTATCTCAGGAACTACTGGTCCGATTTGAAAAAATATTTCAGTGTTAGATAGCCCATTTGTTGAGGAAGGCTATAGGCTATATATCATCACGCTAAGACTAAGTAACTATTCCACGCGGACGAAGTCGCGGGCGGAAGCTAGGTATAAATAATTGGTAGGTTAACTATGAACTCTTCTTACTCTCTTTTGTTGATCGTACCTATGTCACGTTGTCTTATATGTTATATCACCTTGTTGCAGTCTCAATGCTCGTCTCAAGAGAGGCTCCTGGCCGTGCAGGCGGTGTGCGAGCCACCGCGCGCTCCCTGCCCTCACTGCCATCAACACCAGAACTCGCTCAAGTAAGATACATAAAGCAAGCGTAGACTAGCGTAGACTAGACATAGCGTAAGCTATAGTAGACAAGAGTAGACTAGTAGATGACTAGAAGTATACTCTGTAAGCTTTTAGAAAAGGGCTCCTAAATAAAAGAAAACCTTGAACGACAGCTGCAGTCAAGTGAAAAAGCAAAAAGGAGAACCTGCATGAATCAACCCTCACCTACGTTGTGTTTCGCCGAGTGAGCGAGGATACCGGTGGCCAAAACCCTCTTAAAAGGCCGACAACGCACTTGCGACTCCTCTGGTGTTGCGAGTGTCTATGGGCGGCGATAATCGCTTACCAATCAGGCGATCCGTATACTCGTTTGCCGGGGGGGGGGGGGGGGAGGGCGTGTGTACCCGATATTTGTTGTCCATTTGCGGAAGTCAAATATAGAGTCAGCTCTTTCAGGAAATTGAAATTGTCGTGATGACTGAATAAATGAAACTGTTGCCATTTTCAGAGCAATTATCAAAGATCCTATTCATATTCATTTATTGCGTTCCATAATGTACAAAAATATATATAAAATCCTATCTTTATCCTATCTTTGTGAATCGGTTTCTTCTAGGCAAGCGTGCTCCATCGTAGATCGCAGTGTCGCTTAACATCAGGTGAACTGGCGGTCAAGCGTTAGCTGTAAAAATGGCTGTAAACATGGCGACTATTTGGTCCATTTGGACAGTGGGATATTTTTCCCCATCAGAGTCTTTCCATACTAAATATACCACTGTTCCCCTTGTAGCAGCTCACAAGGCAGCGGCATGAACAACTGGGCGTCATTATCGGACAGCGGCGGGAGCGGCAACACCGCCGCGCGCGCACCTTCACCACAGAGCCCCGCGCGGCGCGTGCGCAGCAGAAGTCTCAGGTATTCATATACATGGATGTTTATCTGTGTTGAATTTTGTTGGGTCGTCGGGTCTTGGCGGCCCAACACACAATGTGTTCACAGCGCGATTACTACGTCAAAGATTAAATAAAAGTGTTATTGAGTTTTTCTATTAAATTCTCAGTAGCAGCTCAAAGTTAGAGATTTTTGCCCGGTTAATGGCTCACCTTCTATAACATGGGACCTAAACATACCGTCGAATCCTGGGTATACATTGGTACATCTCCTTTTTTCTTTTTTTCCTTTTGGAAATTTCTATGGATACCGACTGAAACCACACGGTGGCCATTTCCCGCACATTATGAGGCTCAGATCAGATAGAGCTCTTAGATCAGATAGATAGCAGTGATAGCCTAGTGCTATGACCATTGGACTGCCAAGTCAAAGGTCTCGAGCTCAAATCCAAGGCACCTCTGACTTTTCGAAGTTATGTGCGTATTAATAGTTAATTATCAACGGTGAAGGAAAACATCGCGAGGAAACCTGCACGTCTGAGAGATTTTCTCGACGGCGTGTGAAGTCTGCCAACCCGCGTTAGGCTAGCGTGGTGGACTATAGCCTAATCCTTGTCATTGTGAGAGGAGACCCGTGCCCAACAGTGCGACATATTACAATGGGTTGATTATGCTCCAAGATCTCCAAACGGAACGTTGCCATGAGCCCTCCTGTACATAAGTACACATATTGTCGTCATGGTATGTTATGTTTTGTTCTGGGTTCGAGCGACTGCTATGCTAGAGGTCCTGGGTTCGATTTCCAGGTCTAGCAAAGTGTTATTGGGTTTTTCTATGAAATTCCCAGTAGCAGCTCGGAGTTAGGAATCTGTGCCCGGTTAATGGCAATAGGCTCGCCCCCCATTATATGGGACCTAAACATACCGGCGAACTATGGGTGTACATTAGTACGCCTCTGCCTAACCCTTCGGGGAACACAGGCGTGATGGTATGTATATGTATGTATATTATGTTACATAAGTACATCTACATACTTTCTCACATAGTACGTCACGGCTTAACATACAGTAGTATGAATGAATGAAGCGGCGGTAGCCTAATGGCTAGGGCGTCGGACTTGCGATCATGTGGTTGCCGGTTCGAACCCCACCCATTGCACTACCGACGTGAACCCACTCGTAACACAAGCATTTTAGCTTAGTACGAGGGGTTAACAAGAATACTAGTAATGTGCGTCCCACATTGCTAGTAAGCTTTTTTTTTTAAAAAAAAAGTATATATATTATGTTACAAAAGTACATCTACATACTTTCTCACATAGTACGTCACGGCTTAACATACAGTAGTATACGCACATAAACGAGTAAATAATTGTGATAGGCTGCGCATTGGACACGTCCGATTTGTCAGCCGCTGCCGCGGTACAGTCGGGGTCAATAAATACTGAACCTGTTGTATTTTTGAAGTGAAAACCTCTTTAGCGGCGCTGTGCAATTTTTGTGATGTTACAAATGAAACTGTTACAATGTAATTGTTTTTAATAATAAATAAATATTCTGGGACATTTTTACACAGCACCATCTAGTCCCAAACTAAGCAGAGCTTGTACTATGGGTACTAGACAGTGGATATAATACTTATATACTTTTTTTTGTAAATACATACTTATAATACATAAGAAACACCCAGACGAACACAAACACTTATATTCATCAAATAAATTTTTGTGTTCTGTGGGAATCGAACCCACGACCTCATGGTCAGCAGTCCGGTACCCGAACCACTAAACCACAGAGGACGTCATGTTTAATGTAATATAAATTATCATGTTGGTCTACGATTGCGCTTTAAATGATTATTGTATTTTACCACATAACTGATATTACTTTTATACTGATAATTAAAGCAATTTTTATTATTTAGCGCCATCTATGGATGCATTTAACAAATATATTAAGCTGTCAACAGTTCGAAGACAATAGTGTTAATTATAACACTAAAAGACAACAGATGCCGTTGATATTGACGACCTCTGTGGTTTAGTGGTTCGAGTACTGGACTGCTGACCATGAGGTCGTGGGTTCGATTCCCACAGGACACAAAAATTTATGTAATGAATATAAGTGTTTGTGTTTGTCTGGGTGTTTCTTATGTATTATAAGTATGTATTTACAAAAAAAAAAGTATATAAGTATTATATCCATTGTCTAGTATACCGACCGACCGTATAACTGAACATTATCCTATATTGAAGTGAACTCTTCGTTAATATTCAAGTTTTCACTTCTGCCGGCACTCCCGGAGTGCAACCCGTTGTTTTTTTTAAATAATATTCTATACAGACACTTACTTCAACTGTCTCATTAGCCTTGTGGTCTTGAGCGTGACTGCTACGCTAGAGGCCCTGGGTTCGATTCCCAGGTCGAGCAAAGTTTTATTGAGTTTTCTATGAAATTCTCAGTAGCAGCTCGGAGTTTGGAATTTGTGCCGGGTTAATGGCAATAGGGTCGCCCCATATTTTATTTCCGGCTCTTCTCCATAAGACCCACTTTTTGGGACCGTGCAACTAGTTTTGACTTTTCAAAAGTACCTTCTTTAATGGTCTAATTGAAATAAAACACTTTGACTTTGCCATATTTTTAGTTTTTTCATCCTGGCATGATTTCATTACTCATGATCGGAGGTGGAGCGATGAATTGGACTTACAATATAGATTGGGTGGTTAAAACTATAAACATTGCGAATTGGAAAGAGGAAAGGGAGGCCTTTGCCAAGCAGTTGGATGAAATGGCTAGAAAAATTAAACATGGGGTACATCTTTTTGACGCTGACTGTACTGAATGTAAATGACTCACGAGACACCGCGACAAATGTCTGGAATCTTGGCAACCGTACTGTTTACCACGCCGCGGTTAAAACTGTGATGTAACTTGAAGTTTACTTATGCATTATCTGTTTATAAAGGTGCTATGTTAAGTAGGACATGCTTTGAATTCAATTTGAATGGATTTGTAGTTTTTTCTACTTATATACTATAAGTTGCAGAACAGAAGCATATAGAGCGTTAGATCCTGGATTCGAATTATAACATACCATCACGCCTGTATTCCCCGAAGGGTTAGGCAAAGGCGTACTTATGTACACCCACAGTTTGCCGGTATGTTTAGGTCCTATGTAATAGGGGGCGAGCCTATTGCCATTCACCGTGCACAAATTGTTAATTTTATAAAAATATCCAATAACACTTTCCTCGAATCGAACCCCGGGCTTCTAGCTTCGCATTCGCACTCACTGACACACATTACAAAAAGTTTGCGTTGCAAAATAATGTATTACCTAATTTGGGGGTTAGAAAAAAAAGAAAAAATGATGAAGATAAAATAAAATATTTATACTTATATCTAATTATCTTATAAATTAAAAAGAGAAAGTAAAAACTAGAAACTTATAAAAAAAATGTGTGTCCCGCGGCCGTGCCAAATAGGTCCAGTCCAAATAGGTTAGTTAGTTCTCCAGTGGAAATAACTTATTTTGTAGATGGGCAGTGGAAGATATGGCCCCTAAGCTCTCATGCCCAGCGTGCCCCTACAAATACAAATACAAAATATATGATTAGCAGTGCTCCCACATTAGGTCAACCTGTGTCGTGGGAAACACGCTCTTCCTGTATACAGACACTGATTACAGAAAAAAAAAAGAATAATAACAAAGAGAGAAAACTGTTTTATATAAAGATGAGTGTGTGCGTGTGTGTATTTATACACACATCAAGACTTAATTACAGATACAGAAAATTATGTGGGTGTAGCAGAATACTGGGCCAATCTAGTTTAATGTTCTCAATGATATCTTTTGCTTTTCTCGTTCCGTTTGCTGTCAGTTCGATAAGAAGAAGAAGAAATGGGGGCAGTGTTACCAACTACGAAAACCCTTAAAAAACGCTTATCTTAATATCAAGTCGCTGAATCTGATTCTACCAAGGGCGAAAATTGCAAGTTTAATTATTTTCAAGTTCAAAGATCAAGTTCAAGTTTTTTATTTCAAATAAGCTTTTACAAGCGTTTATGAAACGTTATGATTCTAGTTGCACGGTTCCAAAAGGTCGATCCTATGGAGAATAATCCGGCAAGAAACTCCATGGACACTCTTTTAAAATAAATTACAAACTTTACTGGTACAATATTGCGATATCAAGATGTGTGGACGTTGAAGGATGTCCAAGTTTGACCGAGGTCAACTATATTAAACGAAGATTCACGTTATTTGATAGCATATAGATTTTACATTTCGGTAGCATAACTATGATCTACATACAACCTTTTCCTTTTTTGTTTTTGGTGCATCCAACTTGCATAATGTATTTCTTGTTAGAGATTCTAATAAATGAATACATAATTGTTTCTTCAGTTCGCCGTCTCGTACCGGTGGCGGTAGTGGGTCAAGTGGGGGCTCTGGCTCCAGAGACGATGCTGTGTCGGCTATGTCCGCGCTGTTCGCCTCGCGGTTCCCGGCTGCTCAGCGGGCGATGGACGACAAGTATGTATACTCTACAGTGGAATTAAACTACACACAACAATATTAAATTTTCTAATGTTCCGCTCAACTTTCTTAGTTTTTTCTTTTATAAGAACCTTCTCCTTGCAATAACAAAACAAAAAAAGAATTAACGAAATTGATTTTAGCCGTTTACCAAGGGTAGCCGGGCAGATATCATTTATATTTTTAACTAGCTTTTGCCAGCGGCTTTGCTCACCTAAAGCTATATTAGGATTAGAAATGGATCCCAAAAATAATCTAATAAAAAATCAACAGTGGTGATCTCTTCTTTATATGGGTCTGTATGTTCTACGTTAGGATTTTGAAAAATCTTTTCATAGTTGATGTGATCATATCTCTATATCAATTTTCAGATTAAGAGGGTTGATCGATGAAGTACTGGAATTGGACAAAAAGCCCGACCGGCCACCCATCGAGAGATTTGTTCAGCGACAGGTAAGTGTACTTAGGCCTTCTCTCTTCTGCCCATAAGGCAGGCCAGAAGGCTTAACAGGGTCCTTAAGGGTAACAGGGTCTGGTATATTTAACCAGAAGACGCAGGGTCGAATCCTGCCCGCAGTTGATTTTTCTTTCATTAAAATAATTTTATATTCTTAGCATGGAAAATCTACAGATAATTAATCATTTAAAGAACTACATCTGTTAATTAAAAAAAGTTTATAATAATAATTATGTATTTTAAATTAATTAAGTAAATGTTTGCAGGTGCTGGAGATGGCGCGCGACTGCTTGCACAAATCGGAGTCCAAGCAAGTAACCAGTTCATACTTCTATGACATGGCTGACAGCTTAGACAGGCTACTTGCTGAGGTGAATATTATTCAGACTAAACAGTATTAGCAGCCTCAATTATTATATTTATATTTCGGGGACGCCGGCAGGCACCAGGCGGGCGATCAGTCCTCATGTTGGGATTATTTCGCCCAGTTCCCCATTTTGGTGGATCCCGTCATGGGTTACTGGCGCTCGGCGTCGCAAATCTTCCCGTAGCCTTGCAGAAGTTCTGCTAGCTGTTCTATGGTGTCGATTTCAATGTTTTTTCATTTTTTTAAGCTTACTAGCAAAGTGGGTCGCACATTACTAGTATTGTTAACCTTAATGCTTGTGTTACGAGTGGCAACGTTTTATAAAAAAAATATGTATTAACAATCAAACTGCCTCATTAGCCTAGAGGTCCTGGGTTCGATTCCCAGGTCGAGCAAAGTGTTATTGGGTTTTTCTATGAAATTCCCAGTAGCAGCTCGGTGTTAGGAATTTGTGCCCGGTGTGCAATAGGCTCGCCCCCTATTACATGGGACCTAAACATACCGGCCAACTGTGGGTGTACATTAGTACGCCTCTACCTCACCCTTCGGGGAATACAGGCGTGATGGTATGTTATGTTTTTTATTAACAATCCAAAAACAATTTCAATTAATCATCATGTTCATCATCAGCATACGACTGCCACCGTAGAGGTCCTAGGTTTGATTCCCATGTCGAACAGTGTTATTGGGATAATATATGAAATTCTCAGTAGCAACTCGAAGTTTGAATGTGTGGCCCATTAATGGGAATAGGCTCGCTACCTTAAATAGGACTAAAACATACGGGTGTACATAAGTACATCTCTGCCTAACCCTTTGGGGAATACAGGTGTGAAAGTATTTTATTTTTATAGACACGAGAGAAGTCGGCAGAAGCTGGTAATCAAGTGGCACCATTAGTCACACGGCTAATACTTGCGATGGCACGACCGGCGCGACTACTCGAGTGTCTTGAGTTCGATCCCGAGAGGTTTTACCGACTGCTGGAGGCTGCTGAGGGTCACGCAAAACATCAGCAGGTGAGTCTCTAGAGTGGTACTTTTAGTACCACCTTTGAAAATAGTTGAAATAGTTGTGTTGCTTAATAGATGTTGGTTGAAGTATGTCATATGATGTGGTAGATATATCACTGGTACTTTTAGTGACAGATGTGAAACAAAGAATTATTAAGATCAGCAGTTAATAAGTTACTGCAGAGCCAAGTGACTTTAGTGATAGTTGTAAAACTCGATACATTTATTATTGCTGCTTATTAGGAGTCGACAAAAGTCATACCTACTAAATACCAGATGTGTTTTAAGAGCTACTTTTAGTGACAATTGTGAAAATGGTTGGAATTTTCTGATTGTCAGAGTTTGATTGCAATATAGCAGACACCTATATTAGAAGTGTAACTATTTTAAGCGATCAGTACTGTCTTTGAGATCGCCATAACATACTGTACCTAACCTCGAGTTTGATAATTTTAAATAAAATTAATTAAATATACGCATAATTTGTAATTAATGGATTCCTCGTATAACTTTGTGTAATTATTTTCATCTAATACAAAGCGTGCAATGCTAATATGAGCTTTATTGTGCAGGGTATAACGACAGATATCCCTCAGTATATAATTCACAAGTTGGGCTTATCACGGGACCCGCTGGCTGAGCTACACGCACCCCCACCGCCTCCGCCTCCACAAAATACATCGCCCTCGAAGTGAGTATGAAATGAATAAAACAAAACAAGACACACCTATAAATATATGGGGAAGTAAGTTGATTTCGGAATGACAAGATACACGTATATTACATTACATTACATTAGATATAGTTCGCGCAAAATAACTTGACTCAAAAGTAACGGAGAGGGGGAAAGTTTGCGCAGTACATTTGCGAGCAAAATGTACTAAAAATCGACTAATGCGCATCCGCCATTTTGATACAAGTTATTTTGCGCCAACTGTACATACAATACAAATGATCAAATTATTCTTGTAATTTCTATATTTAATGAGGCTAAAGTATACAATACTGATTGAACTGGAAATCGAAACTAGGACCCCATGATCAGCTGCTGTGTTTGTATAAACCATTGAGGTAATCTGAAAACATATTGGAGAATCTTCTATACTAATATTGTAAAGCTGAAGAGTTTGTTTGTTTGTACGCGCTAAACTAATGGTTCCAATAGAAAATTAATTTTGTGTTGGATAGTCCATTTATCGAGGTAGGTTATAGGCTATATAATCATCACGCTACAACCGATAGGAGCGGTGTACCAATGAAAAATGTTTCAAAAACGGGAAGAAATATTCCGTTTGAGAGACAGAACTTCACGCGGGCGAAGTTGCGGGCAGAAGCTAGTTTAGAATGTAATGTCAAAATATATAAAAAATAAATCAAAATAAACGAATCACTTTTTCTATTACACAGAACTCGAGGTCGGCAGTCTCCGCCCAGTGGGCAGGGCTCAAGCAACGCCCCGCCCTCCGAAAACGACTACCACGTCATCAAGTTGATCTCAAATGGCGCGTACGGCGCCGTCTATCTTGTTAAACATAAGCAAACTAGGACTAGGTAAGTCTTGAATGCACAGTGAGGGTGTTATTTTAAGAGGAGACAGTGACTTCTAGTACCATAAAGTCACTGTCTCCTGAGGTGGTTTTAGTGGCTGAAAATATTGAAAAACTGAATGTGAGCCTTGTGAGATTTCTGGGCTGGGTTTTAAGTGGTGCTCCCCTTCATGTGCTGATGGTGGCCACGGGGGGAGATTTGAGTGGGCAAAAATGTTACATTCCCCGGTGTTATCCCTAAAGACCTGTCGCCATTTGAAGGTTTCCTCCCGTAAAAAAGGTAAGCCTTAAAAGATAATGCTGGGAGCCTGCGACTAAAATTAAAAGTGACTAAGGTTCTAGTTACAGAAATAAATATCATTTCATTTCAAAACTGCTCTTCAGATGGCCATCTCAGACAGTGCCCTACATTGTAACACTTACATATTGCTACAACTATTTCTGGACTTTAATTAAGACCATGATTCTCTCAGTTTGTTTCGGTGTTTTAACTTATAAACCAAAGTATGTTCCTATGTTTTTTCTTAGAGGTTGTCAGTGGGGAAATGCCGGCGCCATCTTGTTCATTTATTATCTTTATCCTCATTTTACACACAATCATCTCTCTATCACTCAAAGGGTTTGCTGGATGGAAGAAAACTCTATATGGAGTTAAGCTCGCCTTTGTACATCCAATTTGAAATGTATTTACCTTATTAAATATGTACAATAAAGATATAATAATTCATTGATGTGTAAAAGTGTTTTAAATGATCTATGGTTTTACTTGTAGGACAGTATTAGCGATGCGAGGTGATAATAAAAAAACGGATGAAAATAAATTCCTACTTGTTACAAGAAGATTTGTTAATATCGGCAACGCAGTTGCTTCTCCTCTGGTTTTGTGGGTTAGGCAATCCGTTTGCTCTTTTGCCCCGCTATGCCGTAAAAAAAATATATATTCACACAAGTAGGAATAACACAGTATTTTCACCTAACTCGTAACTATGTTTGCAGGTACGCAATGAAGAAAATAAGTAAAAACAACCTGATACTCAGGAATCAAGTGGAACAAGCGTTTGCTGAAAGAGACATCCTCAGTTTTGCTGATAATCCATTTGTGGTGAGTAAATAACTTATCATCACGTCTGAATTTTTGCTACACCGATCTCATTGACAAGTGGACAAGTGCGTAGTACTCGCCACCGGCGCGTATGTTTGAGAACATGTATGAATGCGGCAGAAGCAAAAGAAGTATGCAAGAATCGTAGCAAGTGGCGGTCTATAGTTTCTGCCTACCCCTGTGGAAGAAAGGCGTGAGTGTATGTGTGTATGTATGAATTCTTGATAATGACCAAGATAATGTCCAATTATTCAGTTCAATGTAATACTTATAGGCTTGTTGTATTATTCATAATAGCTGACCTAGTACACGAAATATTGTCCAAATTTCCATAGCAAAAGAACTTTCAGAATTTTTTAATTAGCCTGGCAACTTTTCCAATTCTTCTCCCTCTAAAAATCTTAGTGAGTATAATGAAATTGATTTAAACGATCCAAATCAGTTCGACCGTTCTAATGAGATGCGTTTACCAACAGACAACATTTAATTTGTAATTTTATCTTATGTAGTTTATTGTTTTAAACCCCGCATAGAACAAAACACATCATCAGACAGATGTTTGCGAATGAACATAACTGCCTAGCTTGCTACCTTCTTCAATTTACATTACTCCAGGATACATCTTAGTGCAGCTCCTCAATGCTTACACCGGTTCGTGGTCGCCATTTCGTCATAATCCTGCCATTTTCCTAATTCACATTACAATTAAGAAAACGGTCCGATCCATACACATATAATGTGTTGTGAGCACCCTGTTTGACCCGTGAAGGTATTACTAGGTATCCAGATCTGGTCCTATTTGTATAATTCTAAAAGTACCTTAGTACTTATATGTACTTTTTAATAAAAAAAATTCTTGCAAAATTTTTGGGTACTTGCGGCAGTTTAGTAACTGTCGTGCAGTTGTGAATTTTAAACTTCAGTAATATATTGTTTTTAAACTTTGCCCCGCAGTCCAAAGTAGGGTGTTTTCCTGTATCGCGGGACAAACACAAATTCTCACACACACAAACATCCAGACCTGTCGATCAATCAATATTTGCTCTTTGTAGAGAACAAATAATTTATAATACATATGCCTTTCGCTCAGGCTCTGCTCCAGACGTGTCGTTTACTTTATTTTCAGTAATATTTAATGTTTCTTATTTAATTTGGTGATGTGATTGAGATCTCTATATGGTCTTTTCGAATTGAACAGAAAGAAACAGAAGTAGACAGACCAAGAGACGGGAGAATGGCTTCCAGAAAATAGCGGGTCCAACATGGATTCGAACAGCAAAGAATAGGACAGAATGGAGATCTTTAGCGCTGTCCTTTGTCGGAAGACAAGTTGAAGATTAAAAACAAAATAGAATCGTTTGCCGACCATTCAAATAGATATTAAAAGTTTATTTAGTTTATAATATATTAATACTAGCTGTTACCCGCGACTTCGTCCGCGTGGTATTTAGAGAAATATAGCCTAAGTTACTCCTTGTTACATCAGCTATCTGCCAGTGAAAGTCCCGTCAAAATCGGTCCAGCCATTTCAGTGATTAGCCGGAACAAACAAACAGACAGATAGACAGACAAATTTTAAAAAAAAAATGTTTTGGTATATGTACCGTGTATACATCCAAATGCACTTAGTAAAAAGCGGTTATTTTAATATTACAAACAGACACTCAAATTTTATTTATTTGTATAGATATAGATAATTTAGTTAGATAAGTAATTCTAGGCACATAGAAAAACATCGTACATAATTTACCTAAACTAAGTTCAACAATAAAGGCTTTCTATTTTACTGATTGACTGGCGACCCACCCGCGGTTTCACCCACGCTGCCCCGTTCCTAAGTGTCATAGGGTTATGTTAAATAGCTTAAAACCTTCCTCTTAAATTACTCTATCTATTAAAAAAAACCGCATCAAAATCCGTTGCGTAGTTTAAAAGATCTAAGCATACATAGGGACAGACAGCGGGAAACGACTTTGTTTTATAATAAGTAGTGATTGTCCAGGTGACGATGTACTGCTCGTTCGAGACGAAGCGGCACCTGTGCTTCGTGCTGGAGTTCGTGGAGGGCGGCGACTGCGCCACCCTGCTGCGGACCGGGCCTCTGCCCCCGGACATGGCGCGCCACTACTTCGCCGAGGCCGTGCTGGCCGTCGAGTACCTGCACTCCTACGGCATCGTGCACAGGGACCTCAAGCCCGACAAGTTAGTGGAACCACCCCCTTAATATTAACAGGATACCTCGAAAATTTAGTGAATTTTCAACTCAGTGTATTTCTTTGAGTTTACATACTATGAACATAATTTTTCGGTATGTGATTGTTGAGCATATAATCTAGAATCGCATAAGAGGAAAACACGATAGCATGAAATTTTCTTGATAGAAAAAAATCGTGAACTTGGCTCTAATTATTTACTATTTTCTGTGTCACGGCGATATTTTTGCGAATTAGATAACGCAATTATTTTTAAAACACGATAAATAAATATATCTAGTTTTCTGTAAGACGGCTTTTTAATATATAGCGTAGATTTGTGTAAATAAACAAAAATGTTGTTTGTCGCTTACGTTATTTATTTCCGAGCGGAAAATCCGAGAATTTGTATGCAGTCAGGCTCCCCTCACTCCCTTCAGTCCGCTACGGATCATTGTCAGCGACGGGTCTATGTCAGTTAAGCTCCTGCGCCCTGTATAAGCGGACCTCTGATTATACAGAAAGCTAAATAGGGATCCTCACCATGTGAAGAATGCACGTAGGTGATATTAACGAACGAATTAATCACACGATTTGACGTAATATAAGGCATTTATTACGAAAACTGCCTCATTAGCCTAGTGGTCCTGAGCGCGACTGCTACGCTTGAGGTCTTGGGTTCGATTCCCTGGTCCAGGACATAACATTTATGCTCGCTCGATTTATCGAAAGCTCATTTCATCATTTGCTTATATTGAGATTTTTATTGCGTTCATGTTCTGTTCTATTTTTATCAAATACTAACTGATTTTCTTTTTTTTTATGTGATAGGGGGGCAAACGAGCAAACGGATCACCTGGTGGTAAGCGAAAACCGCCGCCCATGGACACCCGCAACACCAGAGGAGTCGCAAGTGCGTTGCCCGCCTATTAAAAGGGTTTGGGCCTCCGGTAACCTCCTTCACTCGGCGAAACACAACGCAAGCGTTGTTTCACGCCGGTTTTCTGTGAGGCCGTGGTATCTCTCCGGTCGAGCCGGCCCATTCGTACCGAAGCATGGCTCTCCCACGTGAATTTTGATTGATAAATAGTATTTACTGAATATATTTATGATTTATCTGTTTTGTTCCAGTTTATTAATAACGGCGACCGGTCACATCAAACTAACTGATTTTGGACTCAGTAAAATGGGACTCATGTCATGTGAGTAGTGTTTATTAAAAACGTAAATGTTACGCGTCTGCCTCATTAGCCTAGTGGTCCTGAGCGCGACTGCGACGTTAGAGGTCCTGTTCGATTCCCAGGTCGAGCAAAGTGTTATTGGGGTTTTCTATGAAATTCCCAGTGGCAGCTCGGAGTTAGGAATTTGTGCCCTGTTAATGGCAATAGGCTCGCCCCTTATTACATGGGACCTAAAAATACCGGCGAACTGTGGGTGTACATTAGTACGCCTCTGCGGCTCTGCCTAATCCTTCGGGAAATATAGGCGTGATGGTATGTTATGTAAATGATACGTGCGGTTGCGCGGCCTAAAATTATAATTGAATTTTACCATTAAAAAGCATTCAAATTTTTTTTTACATCAGTAATCCCATTCACTGCCTGACTGACTGACTGCCTCGTTAGTCTAGTGGTCCCAAGTGCGACTGCTACGCTAGAGGTCCTGGGTTCGAATCCCAGGTCGAACAAAGTGTTATTGGGTTTTTCTATGAAATTTTCAGTAGCAGCTCGGAGTTTGGAAATTGTGCCCGATTAATGGCAATAGGCTCGCCCCCTATTACATGGGACCTAAACATACCGGCGAACTGTGGGTGTACCTTAGTACACCTCTGCCTAACCCTTTGGGGAATACAGGCGTGATGGTATGTAATCCCATTCAAATTTATTGCCCCTTATTCCCCCCTCAAAATCTATATCTATACTAATACATAAAGCTGAAGAGTTTGTTTGTTTGCTTGAACGCGCTAATCTCAGGAACTACTGGTCCGATTTGAAAAATTCTTTCAGTGTTAGATAGCCCATTTATTGAGGAAGGCTATAGGCTATATATCATAACGCTACGCAGACGAAGTCGCGGGCAGAAGCTAGTGTAAGAATAAAATTATTTAAAACTAGCTTCTGTCCGCGACTTCGTCTGCGATTAGCGCGTTCAAGCAAACAAAATCTTCAACTTTATATATTAGTATAGATAAATTAAAACAGCCAGTAAGGATATACGATTTTATTAGTATCGATGTTTCATTTGTCTTAGTTATTTCCTAACTCTTTTTTTGTAATGTTGATTGTGTCCTTGCAGTGGCGACGAACTTGTATGAAGAGTATGCCGACCGTGAGGCTCGACAGTTCTCTGATAAACAAGTGTGTGGGACACCGGAGTACATTGCGCCGGAGGTCATACTGCGACAGGTAACACCTAACCTTTAGATTCTCCGCTCTCTCTCTCTCCCACAATCTCGATTAAAAATGCTTAACCGTAGCCCATACTATATGTCAGTTAAAATATATAACAAACTTCCACCACAAATTAAACAAGAATCCAAATTTATTTTATTTAATAAAAAAATTAAATGTTTTTTAATACAACATTGCTTTTACTCTATATCAGAATATTTAGAAAATAAATTACCAAATACTGAATTATATAAATAATAATAAATAATAAAATGTAATGATTAATATAAATTGTGTTGTCTCTTCTATGTAAAATATTACATATTGTATAAAAAACATACATTACGTTAAAATATAGTAAAATTCATATTCAATTGGCTTACAAAAATCTAAAATAATCTTATTATCTAATAATTTATTAAATACCTCATCAAAAAATTATGCAATATAGATTTATAATTCCAAATAGATTAAGAAATATCTACCTACTCAACATACAATTTTAACAGAACTGTATGTACCAATTAGATTAATTAGAAAACGAATGTAAGTATGTATTAAAGTATTAAGTAGGTACCTACCTACCTATAATTTAACTAACTATATTGCTGTACCCTTACCGGGTTTCATGTTGAAACTGATCAATATTTTGTAACATCTTTGTAACACATGAATGCAAATAAAGAACTTGAACTTGATTCTGCCATAAAAATATAGCAATACAATTTACAAGCGGTAAACCCACGAACATGTAATCGTGCAAGGATTACATAACATTTTCGAATCCCTCTACTAAATCACTACACATTTTATACACACATACACACACACACCTATTATACCTACAAGAAAATACACAAACCACATCATATCATTTCTATACTACATTTTAATTGAACTTCAGAATTGAAATGCGAATGGCAGCTCCGAAGCTAACCGCGGGAGTGCAATACTAACCCTGGGAGAGCCATGCTTCGGCACGAATTGACCGACTCGACCGGAGTGATACCACGGCCTCGCAGCAAACCGGCGTGAAACAACGCTTACGTTGTGTTTCGCCGAGTGAGTGAGGATACCGGAGGTACAAACTGTAAGGATACCGGCGGCCCAAACTATGAGGATACCGGGCCAAAACTCTTTTAAAAGGCCGGCAACGCATTTGTGACTGGTTTTGCGGGTGTCAATAGGCGGTGGTAATCGCTTACCATCAGGCGATCCGTCTGCTCGTTTGACCCTTACATAACATAACATACCATCACGCCTTTATTCCCCGAAGGGTTCGGTAGAGGCGTACAAATGTACACCCACAGTTTGCCGGTATGTTTTAAGTCCCATGTAATAGGTGGCGAGCCTATTGCCATTAACCGGACACAAATTCCAAACTCCGAGCTGCTACTGGGAATTTCATAGAAATACCCAATAACACTTTGCTCGACCTGGGAATCGAACCCAGGACCTCTAGCGTAGCAGTCGCGCTCAGGACCACTTGGCTAATAAGTCAGTTTGACCCTGGCAATGACCCTGGCCTGGGTTTGGCAATGAGAGTTTGACCCTTATCCTATAAAAATTAACGTTTTTTTTCGTAGGGTTATGGAAAGCCAGTGGACTGGTGGTCTATGGGCATAATTCTTTATGAGTTCCTGGTGGGATGCGTGCCTTTCTTCGGAGACACACCCGAAGAGCTGTTCGCTCACACTGTCAATGGTGAGCGTAAATATAAATTGTTTTACACGAAAATCTTTGTATAATATACTAGCTTCTGCCCGCGACTTCGTCCGCGTAGCGTGATGATATATAGCCTATAGCCTTCCTTAATAAATGGGCTATCTAACACTGAAAGAATATTTCAAATCGGACCAGTAGTTCCTGAGATTAGTACAAACAAACAAACTCTTCAGCTTTATATATCTTATCTTATATATATAAAAGAAAGTCGTGTTAGTTACTTCATTTATAACTCAAGAACGGCTGAACCGATTTGGCTGAAAATTGGTGGAGAGGTAGCTTAGAACCAGGAGACGGACATAGGATATTTATTATCCCGTTCCCGTGGGATGTGATGACAGACCGAATTCCACGGGGGCGAAGCCACGGGCAGAAGCTAGTCTATATATATAAAAGAAAGTCGTGTTAGTTACACCATTTATAACTCAAGAACGGCTGAACCGATTTGGCTGAAAATTGGTGGAGAGGTAGCTTAGAACAAGGAGACGGACATAGGATAGTGTACTTTGAGTAGAGTACTTTTTATCCCGTTCCCGTGGGCTGTGATGACAGACCGAATTCCACGGGGGCGGAGCCGCGGGCAGAAGCTAGTTAGTAATATAGATGAGGACATTGTGTGTACGTCTGTTGAGTTTATACATATATGTGTCTATATCTATGTGATCCTTCGAGCTTTTTCCCAACTATCGGGTCGGCTTCCAGTCAACCCAGATGCGGCTGAATATCAGTGTTTGACACAAAGCAACTGCCATCAGACCTCTGCATGTCTATGTATAGTTATGTAATGTTTTTTTTAGCCCCCAGATGGTTTTAACGATGTTTTAAAAAAGACTCAACTTGCAATGTTTGTTTGTTTAGATAAAATCTTGCAAGCTCAATTAGAGCCACTTCCTCCTATCCTACAGAGTTGAATTTTTACATAATGATTCAGTTTCAAGGACAATGCAATTTTATGGTTAGTATGACGTGAATTGAAATTCAGGATAAGCTCCAGATAAAGGAACTCTTCACCAGTCAACAATAGAGACATGGAGTTAATTTTGTATATATATTACATATATGGTTGAGCTACACGATAACTGATGCATGCTTACCGTCAGTTAGGACTGGTCTACTCAAAGCTGCTATGGTTCTTTCCTCAAAAGGTCATTTCAGACATTGCCCTGCATTGTCCCACTCACATTGTTTTATGTCTGGACTTGACCATGATTCTCTGAGTTTGTTTCGATGTTTCTTCTCAGAGGTCGTCAGTTAGGAAATCCAGAAGCCATCTAGCTATAAAAAAAAAACCATTGACTTGTAAAAGTGTCTCTAAAAATCTACTTACAGAAATAAATATCATTTCATTTCATTTCATTTCGTCATTAGTTATGATGGCCGGTTTTACGTTTTAAGCTGGGTACTCACTTAGCAGTGTAGCATGTAATGTATCAGATACTGTAACAAGTGAGTACGTAGGCACCGCTGAAAGCCCGCAGTAACGTGTATCACTGCGAACACAAAGGCGGATCCGGCAGCTCGTAGCTAGATAGTGGACCTTGCAGGTTGATACAGTACATGCTGATACGCTACATGCAACACTGCTAAGTGAGTACCCAGCTTTATAACGACATAGCTGCTGCACTCAAGGTTGGCTCTAACGAGGGAACTCCTCAACAGCATAGGCAATAATTATATTCATCTGTTTCTAGATGACATTGAATGGCCTTCAGAAGAGGACTTCCCTATCGCGGTGGAAGCTCGTGCTATCATCACAGAGCTTCTAGCACGGAACCCCAGGGATAGGTTGGGTACGGGAGGCACTCATCAAGTTAAGGTAATTGTAACTGTATCTTTTTGCATTTTTACATTTTCCATGCTAAGTTTATAAAGTTAGAATAAAGACTCCTTGGCGCTGCGTAGAGATGTGACCTCGCTATGCATCTTCTATCGCCTATACTATGGGGAGTGCTTCGAGGAATTGTTCGGACTGATCCCTGCAGCCTCTTTTCGCCATCGTTCTACGCGACAACAGTTCCATCCCTGGCAGTCCACAACTGTGCGTTTCTCTAGAAACTTTCTGCTCGCATAACAAAACTGTGGAATGAACTGTCGCCTGCAGTATTTCCGAACCAATACGACGTTCAAACTTTCAAGAAAAGAGCGTACTCCCTTTTAAAAGGCCAAAATTCTGTCCAGAAGTGTTAAAAACGTAAATAAACCGTAGGAGAGCATGCTTCGGCACGAATGGGCCGGGTCCACCGGAGTGATACCGCGGCTTCACAGAAAACCGACGTGAAACAGCGCTTACGTCGTGTTTCGCCGAGTGAGTGAGGATACCGGAGGCCCAAACCCTTTTAGAATATGCGCAACGCACTTGTGACTCCTCTGGTGTTGCGGGTGTCCATGGGCGGCGGTAATCGCTTACCATCAGGTGATACGTCTGCTCGTTTGTCTGCTATCCCATAAAAAAAAGTTATTTTAGTCAAGGAAAATTTCGACTACGGGCAGGATTCGAACCTGACCACTAAGCCACCACGAGTTCCACCCGCCAGGTCGAAATTTGCCTTCATATTCTGAATGTACGTCTTAAAGGTGATGTCAGTGACAACTATTGAAAAGCAAGTTACTTTGCTTCTCAACCGTCATGACTTACTTGTCAGTTAGTTCGATATCACCTTACCTATGTTTGTTACAGGATCACGTGTACTTCTGTGGCCTGGATTGGAACAACCTTTTGAGAAGGAAAGCTGAGTTCATACCGCAGCTAGAGAATGATGAAGACACCAGCTACTTTGATAGTGAGTACGCTGCCTTACTCGTTAAATAACATATCCTTCATCGGATTTTATCGCGTTGTATTGATAGTATTTAATTCCCGACGTTTCGGATCCTTTACAGCATCCATGGTCACAAGTAGACTGTAAGTAATTATTAACAGCTATATTAAAAAACCTTGCTCCACACTAGAATTTTCTCCTAAATCGTGAGTGCGCTTACAAACACAAATTTTCACATACACAAACACCCGGAACAACTACCTGTAGATCATACAAATATTTGCTCCGTGTGGAGACCGAACCCATAACTCGTGTCGCAGAAGCTGATCGCTCAGCCGCTACGCCAAACGTGTCGTCGTTTTCGTTAATTATTAGTAAAGTCAAAGTCATTTGTTCAATATAGACTACTAGGTAGTACTTTTTGAACGTCATTTTTATATTATAGACGGCCCCCAAAACGCCCGCCCTTCACCGCTTCCTAGTGTTGTCGCTGGGAAGAAGAAGCGGCGCAACAAACTCCCCAGCAAACACATTTCTGTCTGTTAAGTTACTAAGGCGTTATACAACATAGAATTCAAATCCTTGTTTGGGGTACTTAATAATTTATCCATTGCTACTGTCAGCTGGCGCATATGTTGTTATTATTATTAATTTTCAAGCAGTATTTATAATATTAGCAAGCCTCCTTTCTTGTAGTTTAAGTGACAATTTTAACTATTAAAAACAGTGAACCTGCCTACACGAGCAATGATAATATGCATAACTAGGACCTACAAGGCGATTCAGTTAACTTTTAAAAAGCTACAAGCTGTTAACACCTCAGTCTACCCGTGACCACGGATGCTATAAAGGATTCGAAAAGTCGGGCTTTAAATAATATAAATACAACCTACATTAATACCTTCATTAGTACACCACTCTCTAACCTTCAGGGAATGCAGACGTGATATAATAAACTTCTCCATATTTTTTTGTAGCCCGCTGCGATCGTTACAATCACAGCGAAGTCGACACAGATGAGGCAGCTGAGCCCCCAGAGCCGGCAGAAGAAGCTGGCCTCTTCGCCGCCTTCTCCAGCACTTCACCGCAGTGGAGAAGACACTACCACCACTCCTGCGCAGAGCACGACTCCAGGGTAAGTGGATCATGATAGTAACGACTCCCGACAATACTTACAGCTGACTTCACTTGGATGGATTCAATAACGGTGTACATCAATGAAGTGAAGAAAGGTATATTATCGTTAGCTTTTCCAAATCCTTTTTTTTTCAAATTTTTAATAGATCACAAATAGCTAATTATTTTTATGTTAGCTTTTACTTGGAATTAAAAACATTTCTTGTTTTTTTTTACCTTAGTGGAGATCGAGATCTGCCGTAAATTCTATAGAACTAACCCTAATTAACGTTAGTCTAGTTGTCCCAAGTGTGACTCGATCCATCCCAATCCTTCGGGATTACAGGCGTGATGGTATATTATGTTATGTTCTATATAGCTTATGTCAAATTGGCAACCTTTAGACCTTGTCCAGAAGGAGCGAAATTACCGCAGCTCGACTCATTTCGTGGGCAAACGAGCAGATAGATCGCCTGGTAGTAAGCGATTACCGCCGCCCATGGACACCCGCAACACCAGAGGAGTCTCAAGTGCGTTGCCCATCTTTTAAAAGGGTTTGGGCCTCCGGTATCCTCACTCACTTGGCGAAACACTACGAAACCGTTGTTTCACGTCGGTTTTCTGTGAAGCCGTGGTATCACTCTGGTGGACCCGGCCCATTCGTGCCGAAGTATGCTCTCCTACGGTTTATTTACGTTTTTAACAGTTCTGGACAGAATTTTACGAGTTCGCCACTGGACAAGGTCTTAATTGTTATCAGCATCAGTGAAATTATAATTAGTACTGCTTTATCTACAGCTTAATTAATTAGGAATGCACATTGGAAGGGAAACACTTACCTATTGCTTGTCATATTTTTGTACCTATTTTTTTTTTCAAAAGTGTTTCTATTCTAGCCTTATATCCGAATTAGAGCGATGCGTTTCGTTGTCACTTCATATGCCTAATACAATCAAAAATAACTACCAAAACGTTGAACGTTATGGATGATCAGAAGCCCAATATTGGATTCTTACAGAATAAATGATTCTAGAGAATTCTTGATTGAACAATGATCTTTTATAGTCAAATACGTAGACGAATTAAGTCAGCACAAATAATAAATACTAGAATATACATCCAATAAGTTCAAAGTTATGCATATCGTCGTAATGTTGTTGTAGGGTTTAATTTAAAATGTATTTAATTAAAAATTAAACCATAAAGCAGTGTTAGCTGCCTCATTAGCCAAGTGGTCCTGAGCGCGACTGCTACGCTAGAGGTCCTGGGTTCGATTCCCAGGTCGAGCAAAGTGTTATTGGGTTTTTCTATGAAATTCCCAGTAGCAGCTCGGAGTCAGGAATTTGTGCCCGGTTAATGGCAATAGGCTCGCCCCCTATTACATGGGACCTAAACATACCGGCGAACTGTGGGTGTACATTAGTACGCCTCTGCCTAACCCTTCGGGGAATACAGGCGTGATGGTATGTTATGTAAAGCAGTGTAGTTACACGGTATTGCAGTATCCCCGACAATATACACAAAATATTAACTAAATTAAAAAAGCATCCCCTGGAATTAATTCATTTTTATAACATTAGAATCAGGAATAATGAAAATGCGGTCTTTTCTATCTTTCCTGTTTCGAAAAAGTGATCTTTTCAGCCGAGCTTCCTATTTGAAATATGAAATGATTCTAAAACAATTGCTCATTATTGCCCCTTCCTTCCCCTATAACGTAATTAGAAAAGCATATTGGCACAAACGCATCTTCCATTACACATTACACATAGTCTTACATTTCCTACTTCTTAGTTCGATGTGGTATTGCTTGGAACCTCTTTGTTTATTTGCCGTTATTCGTTAACAGAGTACGGACAGCTGGCCGGGCACGCCGGACAGTGCCGGACCCCCCACCACTCCCACAGCGCCCCTACATCACCATCCCAAGTGTCCGGTAAGTGGATGATTATGGACTTAACCTGAAACTATGGCCTCCTGATCCATCAGTGGCTCTAGTTATGGAAAATTAAAACTTATTTGCAGAAATTATTATTGTTTGCGCGTGCGCATCGATATCGGAGTCGATGTGGGTTAGACTGTAGTGCTGCCACAAGTTCCACTTTTAGCTGGTATAATTAATTTCTTGAAAAAAATATGCTTACGTGTCTCAAAATTACTTAAGAGTTTCGTTTTTATAATTATTAATGATTTGATATTGTAATTGTTGTGTTTGAGGTCTTGTGTTTACTCAATTACACGTTCTATATAGATATAGATTAAAGAACACTTGCACCAACTTCTTAAAAAATTGTGTTTAAATACAATTTAAACATATTTATGAAGTTGGTGCAAGTGGCCCTTAAGTTACAAGTACCACTTGTAGACACTTTTCTACCGTACTGTTGTCTCATAAAGACCATAATAAAGAGGATTACGTTATGTTTGTCTATCAGATGATCGGCGGCACGTCAACAGCGGAGTCGTCTCAGACGGACAGTGATGACGTATCGCCGGCAGCGCGGCGGCGCGCAGCCCTGCGGCCCCACGCGCATGCGCACGCGCACGCGCACGCGCACACGCTGCACACGCACCCGCTGGCGCAGCCCAGCCAGCTGCTGCACCCACATCCTCCCACCTCCATACCTCGACTGTGAGTCTTAGCATAGCTTGCAGCGGCATCATCTTAGGCCAGCTCCACACGTTGGCCCCAATGGCAGCACCGACGCTATTCGGCCAGTAAATAGCGTTGGTGCCAACACCCATGTAGCTTGCTGAAGCATCCTGATTGGTTCAAATCGCTTAGCGCCAACGTTGGTCGGCTCGTAGTGTCCAACATGTGGAGCCGGTGTTATAATAATAATCAACCCTTATACTGTCCCACTGTTGGGCACGGGTCCCCTCTCACAATAAATAATAATGATAAATATTCTGAGACATTTTCACACAGCACCATCTAGCCTCAAACTAAGCAGGGCTTGTACTATGGGTACTAGACAATGGATATAATACTTATATACTTTTTTTTGTAAATACATACTTATAATACATAAGAAACACACCAACACTTATATTCATCACATAATTTTTTGTGTCCTGTGGGAATCGGAACCACGACCTCATGATCAGCAGTCCGGTACTCGAACCACTAAACCACAGAGGTCGTCCACAATGAGGGTGATTAGGCTATAGTCCACCATGCTAGCCTAATGCGGGTTGGCGGACTTCACACGCCGTCGAGAAAATCTCTCAAGCTTGCAGGTTTCCTCACGATGTTTTCCTTCACCGTTGTAAGCGAGTGATAATTAATTATCAATACGGACATGATTACGAAAAGTCAGAGGTGCGTGCCTCGGGTTCGAACTCGAGACCTACATGGCAGTCCAGTGGTCATACCCCGAGGCTATCACTGTCATCATCTATATCTTCTCTATATCATCATCTTATAACTGAACCGAATAAGGGAAGGCTACCAGGCTAACACAAAAAAATCATGGGACCACTTTATTATATACCTCTAAGATGGCAAACAAGCAAGCTGCCCGCCTGAAGGTAAGCGGTTACCGCAGCCTATGGACGCTTGCAACAACAGGGGTATCACTCGGGTGTTGCCGACACAGTAAAAATCTTATCCACATCCTTGTTGAGATTGGTGAGGGTAAAGATTAAGTAGGAATAGTTGGGCTGGCAGCATAGGAGACAATAAGTGTGATGCTTAAACACCACCGGTCCCCCCACTACCAACAGAACGCTTCCTTGTGGAGTTCTGGCGATCTTGCTCACCGTTAGGAACACAATATAGTACAGAGCTATTTTATTTGGCTACTCTCAGAGAGATCGTCAAGCTGCTACTATGTGCAAGATGGAAGTACTTCCCCAGTCGGGTAGCTCCAATTGTGAGTGGAATAACTTTAATTCCTTTGACATACGGCTGAAATTGCTAATGCAATTGGGTGTCTTCAAGACGAGATTGAATAGGTACCTTCTAGGCAAGCGCGCTCCATCGTAGACCACTTCGATGCTTAACATCAGGCAAGTTGTGGTCAAGCGTAAGCCTATCAGTGATAAAAAAAAATGCAAAACGGCCACAGCCGCTGCGAGCTGTAAATTTATTATTTTATTTTGGTATGCAACTTTGACCTTGTTAAAGTAGATTAAATTGTCGTTAATGGGACTATCGCAAAATCTAAAGCCGATATTTGTATTCTTATTATATAATTCCTTTTGCCCTCAGCTCGGATATATCAAAGAAAGACGACGCCCACAAGAGCATAAGCCTGGACAGGCCGGATAAGCCGGAGAGGCCTGAGCGGCCAGAGAAGACCAGGCCCACCGCCATCGTGGCCAAGTCCATGCGCCGCTCCGCCAGTACCTCTGGACTATCTCTGGTTATACACCCAGGTAAGTTTAAAGTCGATACCTCCACGAGTTGTGGCCTATGGGCTGATTTGAGGAGTTCACCGGATCATCAGACAACGATCCCACTAAGGCCCAGCCTTTGGCGTTTAAAAAATTATATCAATCTATTAAACATTGCCATTTTAAGCCCAGCTGAAGCAGAGGGTATATATCGACATAATGAACTAGCCTTGGGTATTATGTTCCTAGCAGTCAACGGGATAGCTAGTGAATTAGAATAAAATGACCATTTTAGGCCCTGCTGAAGCGGAGAGTTTAATATCTTGACTTATTGTTGTAACCTAGCAGACGACAGGATATCCCGTCCGCAGGATAGCCCGTGAATTGGAATATTAATCTATCAAAAAAGGCCATTTTAGGTCCAGTAGAAGCAGAACGTTTATCTTGACTTTTGAAGTAATCATGGCCTCTAGCAGACGACAGCATAGTTCGTGAATCTATACTCTATACTAATATATAAAGCTGAAGAGTTTGTTTGTTTGTTTGTTTGTTTGTTTGTTTGCTTGAACGCGCTAATCTCAGGAACTACTGGTTCGATTTGAAAAATTCTTTCAGTTTTAGATAGCTCATTTATCGAGGAAGGCTATAGGCTATATATCATCACGCTAAGACCAATAGGAGCGGAGCATCAATGAAGAATGTTTCAAAATCGGGTTTTTTTCCTTTTGAGAGCTTCCGATGCATGCGCTGCGTAAACGATTAAAGTTTCGCAAAAATCATATATGACAGAATTGTTCCTCTTTAAAATTTCTAAAAAAATGTCCGCGACAGCATATGTCTATCTTTTAAGGTTGGCTCACTATAAACGTTTTTATGTTAACTTTGTTCTAAAATTCGTTTTTTTTTCCTTTTGAGAGCTTCCGATGCGTGCGCTGCGTAAACGGTTAAAGTTTCGCAAAAATCATATATGACAGAATTGTTCCTCTTTAAAAGTTCTAAAAAAAGTCCACGACAGCATATGTCTATCTTTTAAGGTTGGCTCACTATAACCTTTTTTATGCTAACTTTGTTCTAAAATTCCAAATGCATTATTTGCGTAGGTGTTTTTATAAACATGATATTATTAATCCTTATCCAAATAAATACGTTATTCATCAGCCTTTAGAGTGATTGTTTTGTATCACAACAAACGCTCTAAAGGACATATCCTCATTTAGCGTTCTTTTATTATTCCTGTTCCCGTGACATATTTTACTAAAGTTCCGCTCGGATACTCAATACTCAATTATCAACTAACAATATTGGCTATATCTTGAAGTGAGCTTCAATCAAAACATACTACAAGCCGCTGAAGGGGATCATCATCTTCTTACCACCTGTAAGGAGATGATGATCCCCTTCAGCTTCCTGCCACCTGCCAAGTTTGCTTGAAAGCGATAATCTCAGGAACTATTGGTCCGATTAGAAAAAATCTTTCGGTGTTAGATAGTCCATTTATTCAGGAAGGATATAGGCTATCATCCCGCTAAGACTAAGTAACTATTCCACGCGGACGAAGTCGCGGGCGGAAGCTAGTTACAATATAAATCTATAAAAATGACCATTTTATGGCCAGCTGAAGCAGAGCGTATATCTTGACCATTTGAACTAACCTTGGGTGTTATGGCTCTTCTAGACAGCATAGCCCGTGAATCAATCAATTTAAATTAGTTGATTAGTTTATTTTTCTGCCTTTAATACTCTATGCAGTGTACTTGACCGTGTCAATAAATCCTCTTACTTTCTAAAAATGACATTTTATGCCCATCTGAAGCAGAGCGTATATCTTGAGTTTTTAAAGTAACCTTGTATGCTATGTCCCCAGCAGACGACAGCACGCTGAGCGTGGGCGCGGGCTCGCCGTGTGCGGGCAACACGTCGTCGACCAACTCGTCGCGCGACTCGTCGCCCTGCCGCGACCCGCCCTCGCCCTTCGCGCTGCCCAGCCACTCGTGAGTATACCACCAACAAGGCTTGACGGAGACATCAGCCTGCAGGGCCTGCAAAAGGGAAATGGAGAGCATGGAACAACTTTTGTGTACATGCGATGCAATGGCTAGAAAGCGAATGTGCCTTTTGGGTCAGGGTTATCCAAGACCAGAGGACTACAGACTCATACCCCCAGGCCTCATTATAGAGCTCATAGAAGAGCTGTTTGCAGAACTGGGAGGGGATGAGGAATAGTATATATAGTAGAGAAGTAGTATAGAAGAATATAATCTAGGGAAAGCACAAAAGATCCCATTGGGTTGAAGTGCACTGAGGCCTTGTTACCTCGGCCCCACACTAGATAAGATACCACCAACATTAAAAAAAATATTGAAGAATACCAGAACATTTTTGAGCATGAATGTGGATGGATATAAGGGTAGGGGGAGGAGGAGAGCCATGCTTCGGCACGAATGGACCGGCTCGACCGGAGCGATAACACGGCCTCACCGAAAAAACCGTCGTGAAACAACGCTTACGTTGTGTTTGAGTTGTTGCGGAGTGAGTTAGGATACCCGAGGATACCCAAACCCTTTTAAAAGGCGGGCAACGCACTTGTTACTCCTCTGGTGTGATTGTGAGTGGTATTATTTAATTCCACTATGCCCCACCTCTCTTGGCTCTCTGTACAGCACTTAATTTGATATATTAATACAGCTTATGTAGAGGCGTACTAATGTACACCCACAGTTCGCCGGTATGTTTAGGTCCCATGTAATAGGCGGCGAGCCGGGACCTAAACATACCGGCGAACTGTGGGTGTACATTAGTACGCCTCTGCCTAACCCTTCAGGGAATACAGGCGTGATGGTATGTTATGTTAATACAGCTTATTTCTCTACATTTTTGTTATGTTTTTATCAAGTTTTCTATGTTTGTAAATAATTATTAAAACATATAATTGACTTTTGTTACCAGGCTGATCCAGTCTTCGAAACCACCGATAGTGGTACGCCGAGGTCCCCGCGGCTTCGGCTTCACGATCCACACAGTGCGCGTGTACTACGGTGATACAGATTACTACACCATGCACCATTTGGTCTCGGTAAGCAAACGAAAATACATAGAAAGATAGATAGATAGAATATTCAACAACTAATTGTCATGTATAAGTTATCAATCGTAGATTGGGCGGTCATATCGCTTAAAGCGATCTCTTACAGACAACCTTTGGATGGACTCAAGAGACTATAAAGAATATAAAGCTGAAGAGTTTGTTTGTTTGTTTGCTTGAACGCGCTAATCTCAGGAACTACTTGTCCGATTTGAAAAATTATTTCAGTGTTAGATAGCCCATTTATTGAAGAAGGCTATAGGCTATATATCATCACGCTACGCGGACGACGTCGCGGGCAGAAGCTAGTATAGTTATAAAAACAAATCCTACAAAATGTTTAAATGCTTACCTACCAATATTTTATTATCATCATAAAATTTGTAAAATACTGATTTCTAATATTTAAGAGTCAATATTAATAAATGATAGATGATTTAATAATATTGATATATTTTCTTATTTTTTTGACATTGGCAGAATTGTCTACTAAATAATCGAATGAATATATCTTGATAAATCCGTATTACGTTGTTTTCTTTTATTTCTATGTATAGCTCGTAAAAGGCCAACAGTTTACGATGTTTTTTTTTGAAGGCTGTGAACGAGCAAGGTGCAGCTTGGGCAGCTGGCTTGCGCGCCGGAGACCTCATCACACAGCTCAACGGAGAGTCCGTGCAGGGACTGTTGCACACACAGGTAATGGGCCGGCACGACTGGAGTGATACCACGGCCCCACAGAAAGCCGCCGTGAAACAACACTTACGTTGTGTTTTGCTGAGTGAGTGAGATTACCGGAGGCCCAAACCCCTTTAAAAGGTGGGCAACGCACTTGGGAATCCCCTGGTGTTGCGGGTGTCCATGGGCGGCGGTAATCGCTTACCATCAGGTGATCCGACCGCTCTAAAAAAACTTAACAATATTTATTACTGTTTCTTGTAACTAATACAATGCTACAACTTTTTTTTAATATTATTCTGACGGCTTATTCTTTGAGTCATCTTCATTAGAGATCAGTTAAAGCCAAGGCATTTTGGTCAAAGACATAGATGCTTCTTCATTTACACATCTATAATCTGCGATACTATATCTTCATCATACCACGGCCTCACAGAAAACTGGCGTGAAACAACGCTTACATTGTGTTTCGCCGGATGACTGAGTATACCGGAGGTCCTATCCCTTAAAAGGCGGGCAACGCACTTGCGACTACGCCAGTGTGATTTTAAATTCCGTTTTATAGCCTATTGGAATTAAAACCCGAGATACTATTGAGAATTTCTTGGAAAAATACAATAACATATGGCTCGATCTTGGAATTGAAACACAGAAAGAGCATCAGCAGTTGTGATCTCTATGTCAATGATGCAGGTGTTATAGGAGAATGTAAATTGCATGGTATTGTTTTCACAGGTTCTTCGATTACTCCTGGCCGCTCCGCATGCTACTTTGCGAGCTACGCCGCTCGATCAGACTACGATACAGGTAAGATAGACATTAGGTTTTTAGGACACAAAAACAGATGAAAATTACAAGAATCTCGACTTAAAATACACTTTTAAATATATAAATTACCAAAAACAATTAGAGAGGAAAATAAAATTAATACATTTATTAATAAACTAAAATGTTTTCTGATAAAAAATAAAGGCCTGGCTAGGTACGCCAGAAAAATCACAAAAAGTTAGCTATTAGGTATGGTAGCATTGTACGACATAGAACTAACCGTAAGGTAGTCATGTCGGTTGAGAGGCAAAGTAACTTGCCTTTCAATAGATGTTACTGACGTCACCTTGTTGCTCTACCCCACGAATTGTAGCCATTGTGTATATTTACATGGAAGCAAAAGAAATGATGATGAAGTGAAATGATATTTATTTCTGTAAGTAGATCATTAGAGACACTTTTACAAGTCAATGTTTTGTTTTTTTTAATTTATTTTATTTATTTATTTAGCTCCGGAGGACGCCATTTTGCGTCCTCCGGAGCCGTAACCGAATTTCGTTGTCTCTGTGACATGTGTGTATGTGGTCCTGTTTCGTTTCGTTCTCTCTGTCACATGTATGTATTAAAAAAAAAAGTTTATTTCTGAACCAATATTCGACAACCAGTTGTTGATTAGAGCCTCCTTTTAAGCAAAAAAATGCTTGTATTAGGAGACTCCGCTCTTCAATATCCATATATAATATTACTTAACAGAACAGAAATTTAGAAGTTACATTAGGTATTCACGGAAATTATATTCAGTGTGTGGGGATAGGAGGGGATCGTATGTGTGTGTATGAGTGTGTGTTTGTGTGAGTGAGTGAATGTATGACTGTTTCGTTTCGTTCTGTCTGTGACATGTGTGTATGTGGTCCTGTTTCGTATCGTTCTCTCTGTGACGTGTATGTGTGTGTGTCGCAAGGCGGGCGGGCGGCGGCGGCAGTGGTGCGGGCGGCGCGCGACGGCCCCGGCGCGGCCGCGGCCCCGGCGCCGCTGCTCGCTGTTCCGCCGCATCTCCACCAAGCGCGCCTCGCAGGAGATGCACCAGGTATATACCCAATTGTCACGGTCGTGGTGCATGTCACTGATCCCATGACCGTGGCTATAGGACAAGAGAAGGCAAGTACGGTTTTTGGTCGGTACAAGTCCGACGTACCCCGCCGCAGCCCAAGCGGTGGACGATCCATGAGGATTTTCCGTAGTAAAAAAAAGGTAAACACCGAAAAACATACTGTCATTTTCGCCCCAGCAAAAACTACTAGAGTTTATACACTGTGAATTTTTAGTTGTAACTTAGGATAATCAGTAGTACTAATAAAAAATATTCAATTAACTGTACTGCTTATATTAAAAAAGCTGGCAATTTTTTTTTTTTACTTTTTCAAGTCGATCGTAGTATTGCGCCAGGCATGTTATACCGCTTACTTGTGTGTGCGTCACATTGAATGACATCAATCGTAGTGATCGTAGTACCTAAAATTTTGTGGAGTTCCATGAGTTATCATTTTTTATTCCTATATGTCATTGCTTATAATACTAATAAAAAATAATTTGTTTTTATTTGAATTATACATTAATAGGTTCTATTATCGATATAGAGTCTAAAATTTTCGGTTCCAAAACGACTAAGACGGCACGGCATGGCAAAGTATTTTTAGGCGACCAATAAAAATATAACTTAATGGTATGGAAATAAAGTTGAAAGCAAGTTGATAAGCATACTTCTGTATTATTTTTGTACTCACGACCGTTAACATTGAAAATTCAACTTTAATCCCATACTATTAAGTTATATTTTTATTCGTCGCCTAAAAATACTTTGCCATGCCGTGGCCGGGCCTTAAAAGTCTCGGTGTATATAATATGAATGTGGTTTAGATGGTATCATCTGGGGAGTGCGCACCGTCTCCGTCGCCTGCGCCCGCGTCCCCGGCCGCCGACGCCCCGCTACACACCACCACCACCACACATTACCAACGGTACGTACCATATCATATATTATCGAACAACGGCCTCACAGAAAACCACCGTGAAACAATGTTTCGCTGAGTGAGTGAGGATACCGGAGGCCCAAAGCCTTTTAAAGGCGAGCAACGCACTTGTGACTCCTCTGGTGTTGCAGGTGTCCATGGGTGGTGGTAATCGCTTATCACTAGACGATCCGTTAATCTATGCCATAAAAAAAAATCTTACAAATCAACCACAGCCTTCACAATCTTACAATTCAATCACAGGCAACATTTTTTATATTTACATCATTTCAGATAGGAATCAATGATAATGTCATAAAGTGTGTGTGGAAATACTCACAAATATTCTTCTGACCAATCTAGAATATCTGCCGGGTATTTCACATAACATGTCCGAATTTACCCTTCCCTCAGGCCATCGTCCCTGCACGGTCTTAAACATAAGCTGGTGGGGGGCGGCGCGGTTGGAGCCGCTAGTGAAGTGCGGAGAGGTTCCCTCCAGCACATGCCGCTGTCTCCCCTGGCTAGGACACCCTCGCCCTCACCACAGCCGCAGCCAGCCTCACCCACCAGGTAAGGAGTATACTTTAAACACAGATTACTCTATACTCTAGATAGGAGAACAGTACTTCATCCACAAAATAGATTAAGAAAGAATGTATGTCTGTGCTAAAACAAATTCTTAACGTGTAATCTGGTCCTAATTTAACAATAAATTTAATGTTAAAGGATATTTATGACTGCAAATAGATCTTTTAGATGTCGAATATTTTACAATTTTTTAACTAGATGTCTCGTCATTTCCTAACTGACGATCTTTAAAAAGTAGCGCCGAAAAATCTCAGAGAATTTATATTTTAAAGTCCAGACATAGTAGAAGGAAATATGTGAGTTGCAATGTCAGTCAACGCTTGAAAAGGTCTTTTAAAGGAAGAGCAATAACGGCTTCCAGTAGACCAGGCCCAACTGACGGCAAGCTTAAATCAGTCATTTATTGTTGTAGTATCGTTTTTATTTTTTGAACAATATAGGGTATGACAAAAGGGGTTTGAAGATTTTGCCTTATTGTAGCGTTCGCCATTTTTTTAACGGTTGCCTAATTAAGTAACAAATAATGTCAGAAAAAGTCTAAAAGAAAAATGTCGACAAGTTTATGAAAGAATTAAAATTGTTATGTATTTATTTATTAAAAGTTAAGTAATACTACTATAGTATTGAAGTTTTTCAAAGAAAAAAAAATATTGGGAAAAGAAATACCATACCATACATAAGTAAATATAATTAAAATATGTTATTGTGATAATGTAATTGAAATTGTAATCGTGAAATATTCGACCCAAATGTATGATTTTTTTATGAAAAGATTAATGAAGTTGTAGTGTCATCAATCAAGAAATCTTCTTCAAGCAACATTCCAAGCCAAGGTTGGAGATAAATCGCAATCAATAAAATTTTTAAAGAATCTTTCGAAAGCTAGTTCGCAACATATTCCATACAACATGCTTTTTCATGGGAATTAAATGTCTTGTCTATGTTTGCGCTTGTCTAAGATCTATGTGCATGAGTGAATAAATATATCATGAATGTTTCATCATACATAACATACCCACAACTATCAAATGTTTATAATATCCAATGTATTTTATGTCATAATCTAATTAGCGATAGGGCTTAAAATTGTTCGGAATGACAGAGAGAGATAGTACTGGATAATCTGTTTAAAATATATGTATACAGGGCTGCATCTAGCTATATCTATTTAACCAGTTTAAGCTGACCTGATTACCTATAATTAATATTAATGTACAAAATAACAAACATAATTAGGCGATAAGTTTCAGTGACAATAGCTCTCATACGTGGGCCATTCCATGAGCACATAGGTCATGAGCTTTACTTTGGGTGTACATTAGTGCACTTCTGCCTAACCCTTCGGGGAATATATGCGTCATGATTTGTTGAGTTACGAAGTAATATGCCCCGGATTTGGGGCCAATGAAAACCTAATGAAAATGTTACATAAATAGGATGAAATTTAATAGACGCGACAAATTATTATATTATTTTTAATTGAAACCCATAAGTCATGCCTACCTGAAAACAATAGCTTAGTTTGCACCATCTTAGATGACAAATAAGATTACTTTTTTGGTACAATTTATTGAATTATTTTTTAAGAATGAATAAGTAACGATCATTTCGATTTATCGCAAGTCAGCCTGTATAGGTTATCTCTCTGTCATCCCACAAAATATTTTTAAGCTACTATCGCTAACAGCACACCTATCACCTATCGCATAACTAACATGTCGGTACACCAGCCGGTGCGAGGCGCGCAGCCCGTCCCCGCTGGCTGCGCGGGAGTGCGGGGGCGTGGCCGTGGGCGTGGCGGGCGGGCGCCGCGCCTGGCCCCGCCGCGACCCCGCCTCGCCGCTGCTCAGGAGAGCTCTGTCCCCCGACAGGTACATCACCCTCACTTTACTGCCTGTAGACAAGTGCCAGTATCGAATAGAATATAATTCTCAATATATACAAATGACATAAGCTTTCGATAAATAGAGCGCGCACAAGTGTCATCTCCATACATTTTTTAAATTGCACCACTCTAGTATTTTCACCTGTGTCGTGGGTGTATTTATAAACACAAATCCTCACATACACAAACGCCCAGACCCGGAACAACTACCTGTAGATCATACAAATATTTGCTCCGTGTGGGATCGAACCCACAACACGTGTCGCAGAAGCCGATCGCTCAGCCGCTACGCCAAACGTGTCGTCGAACGTCGTTTCTATTCGTTTGTCTATTCGAACTTCAGATGGCAACTTGTCTATAGGCCATAGTGCTAGGCCTATTTCGAACTAATTCCGAACTCAGCCGCCACTGGTTTCCGGCTATTACCAACACCAGGTATAAAACTATGTTAAAAAAGCCCTATCCAATCCGAATGGAACATACACGAGTAGGTATTTCAATCACATGATCAAATAAAATAAGGAACGAAATAATAATGAAAGAAAAATTACGCGATGAACCTAAATTAACGCAACGTCCCCAAAATCAAGCATTTTTTGTATATGACAACACCAGCATTAGTGGTTATATCACTGCGCACTGTATTGCCATAAGTGTCCTAGTTGTATTAAATTTTAATGTTTTATTGACTTTTTATCTAAATTGTTATATAAAAAGGGTTACACTAGAATTTAATGTATGTCAATAGCCAATATTGACAATCTCTGTGTTTAGTAGTTCAAGTACCGGTCTGCTGACCACGAGGTCGTGGGTTCGATTCCCACAGGACACAAATATTTATGTGATGAATATAAGTGTTTGTGTTCGTCCGGGTGTTTCTTAGGTATTATAAGTATGTATTAAAAAAAAAGCATATAAGTATTGTATCCATTGTCTAGTACCCATAGTACAAGCTCTGCTTAGTTTGGGACTAGATGGTGATGTGTAAAATGTCGTAGAATATTTATTTAATATAGTATATTCGCGGATCGGAAGGGCTTTTCTTAACTTATCGTATAACAAGGAACTCAGTATATGATAAGCTGTGTTTTATAAATACTCGGCCATTACTATACACATGGATTGGCAAGGATCGCTAACGTAACTCTAACATTAGGTAAGTCATACGTTATAAATATTTTACTGTTTCATAATATGCATTATGTGTGCTTCGAACTTTTGTGTTAAACGCATGCTTCTCATTTTTGGTTTCATTATTATTTCATTTAAATGGTTTTCATTTCGAAATTCTCTTTTTACCTTTTGCTTATTTTTACCCTACCCTTACAACGAAAAAAGGAAGGGTCTAATGTCATAGAAATATCACTCTAGGTCTACATCCTACAAAGTAATTCAATTTCATTTGTTTGTATTACAGTTATTTTAATTTAAGTAGGCGTATTTTATATGTATTGTACTCTAATTTTGATTACCAATGGAGATTATTTTGTATAAAAAATATAAATAACTTAGAAGCTTGAAAGAAAATTACTAAACTAAAAAAAACGTGTGCGTTTCGGGACGCCCGACAGAAGTGATAACTTAAATCTAAGTTGAACTATACGGCTAGCGCTGTGGGTTAGAGTGAGAAAGGAGGAGCTTGCCTACCGCTGCCGCTGCGATAGAAAGAGATGCCAGACAGACAGGCGACGTAACGAAGCGGTTTATCCTCCCATAAGAAGTTAACACTTCAAAAATAACCAGTATACTTAATTTCCCTATATAGATTACATCCACGATCCGCTGAGTCCAAATGTTCGATCTCCCCGCTGTGCTGCGGCGGGGCGGGAGGCGTGGGTGGGGCGGGAGGCTCGGGGGCGCGGCGGGGCGTGGTGTGGCGCGGCGCGGCCCCCGCCCCGGCGCCGCCCACTCCGCCGCCCACTGACAAGCTGGAGGAAGTGCCCGCTCCTCTACCCCGCATCGCCGAGGAGAAGGATTCTCCCACTCATCATGCCAAGAACTTGCCCAATAGGTATGTATTGAAATTTGAGGTTCACCGTTACTCATTTAATATGTAAGTTTAATAATCTAAATTATATTAAAATGTAAAAAAGGGACGAGGTGTGTTGCCCCTCCAACCAAAGGAAGGATCCTCCGACTAGACGGGTGTTTTGCCAATGGTGGATGTCGGGCGGTTGAATATTTGCAATTTGCGTTGCAAACTTCACTGGATTCGTGAATTGAATTCAAAAAAATGGCCCTTAATCATGTGTTCTTAATTTTCTTTATTACACATATTACTAATATTTACATGGATGGTCCTATTACATGGGACCTAAACATACCGGCGAACTGTGGGGGTGTACACTAGTACGCCTCTGACAAACCCTTCGGGGAATACAGGCGTGATGGTATGTTATGTATAATCATTACAGGACGCCCGCTAAGCAGTCAACTCCGAGCATCTTCACTTCGTCACCTAAGACAAGCCTGGACAAATCGGCGTTCGACGCGTCCGCCTCGTTCGCATCATTGTCTCTGTCAGACGAGTCGTTTGTTGACACATCTGCCGACCTGTCGAACCTAGACATTTCGAGGGACGTGTTTTTGGGTAAGTAGACCTGGGGGGAGGTAGTAGACCGTGGGGTTAGTAGACTGGGGGGATCAAAAGACCGGGGTAAGTATACCTGGAGGGGAGGTAGACTGGGGGGTCAAGAGACCCTACCTCTTGTCTTTATACCTGAGGGACTAAAATAACTACTTTTGTTGAATTATAATAGGATTCACTGACACACGACTCTACAACGTGCTACTTACTCTACTGGTAATTCAGTAGGAGCTGACCGCTAAGTGAACGAAAAGCCTATCACTTTAACAATATAGGAAGAAATAGGAATTGCTGACGGCAGACCAGCAAGCGTTTTTAGATACTTCCCAAAAAACCTAGTAGGTAAAGTAATTCTTTAAAAATTGCGGCAAGATCTTAGCTCCGCTCGTACATTTAGCTTTTTTAGCTATAAAAAATTAATAAGGCCATAATTTTGACCCCTATATATGTAATATTTACTTAAATGTAAAAAAAAACTATTTACTTGCAGATGACAGCCGAACGAGCACGGAACCCAGCATGACCATCGAAGAAAAACCCAAAAAACAACAAACAAGTACAGAACCACCGGTGGTTGAAGTCCAACAGAAAGCCAGGAAGAAGTCGGACTCGAGCCTCAAAGACGAAGACTTGAAGTCCAAAGACAAGCCCAAAGCGAAGCCTGAGAAGCCTGAAGTGAAAAAACAAGAATCCATTCCTAGAATGGAGGAAAAACCGGATTATGCCACGGTTACAAAAGAAGACAAGCCAAAGGACAAAGCGATGGAAAGAACTGGGTCTATCAAGAAGGTTGAGAAGCAGGAAAAGGATAAGAAGTTAGAGAAGGAGAAGAGACAAGAGAAAATGGAAGCTAAGAGGAGTGAGTCTATGAAGAGGATTGAAGGTCTGAAGAAACAGGAGTCTGTTGACACGATAAAGGTAGGATTTCATCTCTGGAGTTATAGATAAATAGTTTTTTTTATATTGTACTAGCTTCTGCCCGCGACTTCGTCTGTGTGGCCTTCAGAATTGGGTCCAACCTAGATAAAATGTAGCCCATGTGTTATTCCAGACTATATTCTATCTCTTGCCAAATTTTATCCAAATCCGTTCAGCCGTTTTGACGTGAAAGAGTAACAAACGTCCATCCGTCCTCACAAACTTTCGCATTTATAATATTAAGTATTATAATAACAAGAGCAGAGCATGCCTAGTCACATGACCAGTAGACTGCCAAGTCATAGGTCTCGAGTTCAAATCCAAGGCACCTCTGGCTTTTAGAAGTCACGGGCGTCTTAAACGGTAAAGGAAAATATCGTGAGGAAACCTGCATGCCTGAGCGATTGCTCTCTATGGCGTATGAAGTCTGCCAACCCGCATTATAGCCTAATCCCTTCTTCTTCTGAGAAGAGACCCGTGCCCAGCATTGGGACAGTATTATGGGTGGATTATGTAGGCGGAAATCTATAGTCATTTTGAATTCAAGTATTATTTTGTATAATATAAGACTGCCTCATTAGTCAAGTGGTCCTGAGTGCGACTGCTACGCTAGAGCTCCTGGGTTCGATTCCCAGGTCGAGCGAAGTGTTATTGGGTTTTTCTATGAAATTCCCAGTAGCAGCTCGGAGTTAGGAATTTGTGCCCGGTTAATGGCAATAGGCTCGCCCCCTATTACATGGGACCTAAAAATGCCGGCGAACTGTGGGTGTACATTAGTACGCCTCTGCCTAACCCTTCGGGGAATACAGGCGTGATGGTATGTTATGTTATGTTATAATATAAGGCAACTCATTCATATTTTTACTCCACAGTCACCAGAACCACTGGAATCGGAAGGTCGAAGCAAGAACAGCATGGTAAGCAAGCTCCTCGGCGTGATGGGGCGCAAGGGGACCCGCGATCGAGACGACGATGACCATAAAACCAACAAGAAAGCTGACAAACACGCTAAGAAGAAGGTAAGTTATAGGCATGGAAGATGTCGAAGGCAGTATGTGCAAAATCACATAAAATATTTATTAATAGGTACATCACATCTGCGACATTTTTCACAAAGTCATGCTTCGGCACGAATGGGCCGGCTCGACTGGAGTGATACCACGGCCTTACAGAAAACCGGCGTGAAGCAACACTTACGTTGTGTTTCGCCGAGTGAGTGCGGTTACCGGAGGCAAAAAACCTTTTAAAAGGTGGGCAACGCACTTTTGACTCCTCTGGTGTTGCAGGTGTCCATGGGCGGCGGTCCACCGCTTAACATCAGGTGATCCGTCTGCTCGTTTGCTCACCTATCCCATAAAAAAAAGTCAAACCTTTTCAGCCTTCGGCCTTTGTTCAGCAGTTCTCAGAAAATGATCACTTACTAAGTTAGTTCATATGAATTATTTTTTCCAGGGTGGCAACTTACCTCCCCAACCGCAGCAACCAGTGAAGCCTGAGCCACCTCCCCAAGACAAAGCTTCGGAGAAAGAGAGCTCAGACGAAAAGAGAGGGAAAAAAGGACGAGGCAGGGCTTCCAGCTCGTCCTCCGGTGAAAAGTAAGCCCAACATACGTAATCCTAACAAGTGCAAATGAGACAACAATATTTCAGCGTGTTCGCTGCAACTGTTTTGCAGAATTTTGGAGCGTTACCGTAAGTAAGAGTGTGATAAATAATATTTGAGATAATTCGCTAATAATTGTTGTAACAGTTGGGATTGTGCGAAAATTGACTTTGGTGAAAAAGACAAAAAGTTCAGAAATGATATGAATCGTCAAGCTTCGGAAGACATTAGAGATAAACATGTATCGATTTGTTCGCTGTCAAATTTTAAGCTTATAAGTCATGATGGTTAAGTAAATATATTGAGGTCGCGATTTAGATGGGTCGGGGGAAATATTATAGCGCCATCTATTGTATTTTTAGATGTGTATAGCTTGGCTTCGATCTAAATATTGAATGTGTATTAAAATATAGTTCAGTTCTGGTTCAAATTGTGATCTAAAGTCTAAAAACTAATAAAGCTAATGCCCTAGCTCCAATTGAAGGAGTAAATAGTAAAGTGAAGTTATCTACTTCTAAAACAATACATTACATTACAATGTGTAATTGAATAAGCGCTACACCTCAAACACGTCAGCTAGAATATTGAGTACTAATTATAATAAAGAAACCCTAAAGTAATTTTGAGAAACATTAGCATGTTTTTTGTTCCAAGAAATTAGTTATACATACTATACTTCGACTTTTAATTGTATTCAGTAACTTGATAGTTACAAGTTTTTAACAAAAAAAAAATAGTGAGGTGGCGTAAGAATGAACGAAATTGAATGAACATAAATAATGTACTTACATGAACAAACTATTAATGTTAAATTTAAGAACTTGTCTTCAAAACACAATAATATACAAGAAGGATTGATTGATTAAGAAATATTGAGTAAGACTTGGCGTGCAATTACTCTTTATTTTAATATACATTCTATAAAAACTGTAAATTATGTAACAATAATCGATAAGGGTTTCAGTACCTATGTAGTTTACCCAAGGTTTGAATCGAAAGAAGGAAATGTTCCGAGAGATGGATTATTTGAAAAAAAAAAGAAAAATTCTTTTCGTTAATAACAAACAATTGATTTGCCAAATTAATAAATTAAAATGCATCTGTGGTTTTGTGGTCAAATGAGCGAGCCTGAGCTTCTAGGTTCGATTCTCAAGTCAAGAATTGCTATTAATTGCTATATAGACTGCAAGCTGCCACTGAGAATATCAAAGATAATCCCAATAACAACGCTTGACCTGGGAATCGAACCGGTCCTCTCGCATAGTCGCGGTCATGGCCACTAGATTATTGAGACGCATGTCTTATATAAATAAAGAGATTTTTTGATGTGTCCAAAAATTATCCGTTACAAGTTCTATATTTCATGGAATCGTTTAATTTTTCTGAATAAATCTGTATCTAAAATGTTTTTCATATCATCATGACTGCTTAAGATGAAAGCGGTGTACAATTGTGTCGGGACACAGGTAGTGAAACTGTAGAATAATAATTATTATGTGTTTTTGAATTGTCTGTGTAATACGCCGGTTTGAAAGTAGCTTACTATGTATCTAGATAATGTACATAGCATATTAGATAAATACAGGCAAAGTTTCAAGCTTTTAAGAAGAAAAAAAAAATGCAGAATTTTATTTTGATCGTTTTTTATTGAACCTTATTGTAATAACGTTAAGGTTCAAATTTGAATGATTCGTAAGTCTTCATTAAGTCACGCTATTTTTAATAAAGTATTTTTCTACTATTGACCAATTTTGTATGATGTTTCTATCAAAGTTATTTTCAAAGCGCCTCCCCCGTGGGTTATGATCAGATTAACATAAGATTCAAATTCGAATGGCTAACGCGCGATCAAATATATATTTTTTAACTATAAATCTAAGCCTCATTTATATTTGACTTTTTATGAAAAGTTTTTCACTTAAATCTTGCTTGTAATCTTTAAAATCAATCAAAGCTTTCTCTTTGCCTTTTATAAGTAATTAGTATACTAAACAATAAAATAAAAAAAACTTAGATCCACGGTGAAGCTATGAACACTTATGACAATTGAATAATTTCATGAACTCACATTTTCTCTGCCTCGCAGAATAAGCATCGACAAGACATTTTTCCAAAATAATCTAAAAAGTAAGCCAGAATTAGATAGACTTATATTTAGCAAAACTTTAGATAAAATAGAAAAATATTTCTTTTGGCGAGCTTTTCAGATAAGAATATTAAAAATACATTGTATTGTTTTATACAATCTTAGTTTTAGTATCTGCGAAACCCGAGACGCGTGTCTAGTATTTTTATGTAAAGAATCTATGTATGTATGTATCACGAAAAATCACAAAGTTATAAGCTTGTTATGTGACCTGGTTGTCCATACAAAAACATGCTCACCACGTCTTATTACCCCCGCTGAGCGCCCGCGCCTAGTGCCGACTATGACATGCTGTAACTTGTGTTGTGCGGGTATAATGGCGGAAAGATGTCTGCATGTTTAAATGAATTATCAAATCATCATAAGTGTGTCAAACCGGCGCTTCGATGTTGTGATTGAAAAAATAAAATGTAAAACTATTGTAAAAAGATTAAGCTTCGTTTAGACTGTTCATAGGTTTAGTCGATAAAGGGAATTGTATTTTTTTCGTGCTGACAACACTATGGGAAATAGGAAATTTAGTAAAATACTGATAAAAATGTTTTGAGCTGATTTTACTTATGGTAGCCGGATTGCTTAAATAGGCAGTCAATTGTTTTCAAGCTAAATGCGAATTCGAGTTAAGTAATTGACGAAATCTGCAGATAATGCAAATCAGTTGTTGCCAGTTGTAAAATCAACAAGGTAATATTTTCCAGTGTTGCCATCGCGAATTTTAACCGCGATTTAATTTGTAAATGTAGCTTTTCAGTATTACAAAGTTGAGGCGTTTGCTAAAAACAAATAAAAAAAACCCTAAAAACATATTTTTAAATTTAATTAGAACGTATTTTAAAAATGGAATTTGTTCGCGTACTGATGTAATTATCGTTTTGTATGGTATAAGTTTTTAATTAATCTCATTTCTTAGATTTAGTTTTAAGCTTAGTGTTGTTTTTAGCGTATAGTTTTGCCCTGTTCAGCAGATTTACAATGGAATGGACGCTTTATACAAAAGCAGACTAGTATAAGTACCTATATTATTTTAGAGAAAATATGATTTTTCTCTTATTAAATTTCCGATAAACATTATCTTAGCATTTCTCAACTTTAAGACTGTTTAGTCTAATGCTGTCTCTTTCACTCTAAGTTAAACTGTTGAGACAGAACAATACTCAACGGCCTCTTAAAATTGAGTATTTCGCAATTAGTCTGTTTAAATAAAAGCGACATAGTATCAAAAATGACTGACCGGGGCTTGTGACGTATGTGATATATTTTGATAATAATTATGCTTTCTCAGTGTCTTTGAATGCAATATTTTTTTTAGTTCCGTCTTAGTTTTTTAGATCTTGTCTTTTGCGGTATACATAAAAATATACAAACACAAATTCTAGCGTTTAACAGTAAATAAACTAAACCAATGAAATAACTTATTTCTATGTAACTAAATCTTATAATACATATAAAAGTTATTTATGTGTACCGCAGAAAACAATTCAGTTTTGTGTTTTAAACTAATTTGTGTTTATTATTATTTATCATATTTCATTAACATTTTTTATATCATTTTCAACTTTAACATATGAATATACACTGCTGTTACCCTTTGCGGGTGTCGTGAGGATATTTTCTGTAGTCAACATTCCACTATGTTAAATCAGTGCCATAATAACTTTTTAACATCTTGTATAACGCACGCCAATAAGGAAATGTTTTATAAAGTCGCTGCTAATATTTTGCCATCTCTATCTTACTGTAAATAGTACATGTGCGAAAAAGAGATAGCATAATATCGGCAGTTGTCACATAAAACGTTTCTTTATAAAAAAAAATATACCTGTTGTAACCTTTTTTGAGGCACATTCATGATTATAATTGTTTTTGATCTTCCTCATCATTTGTATATGGTTTCTGGTAGCCTATCTCGCTTCGGGAAACCCTGACTCGTTTCTGGGTAGCTCTTAGTGGTATACTGATTTGTTTCATGACTCAATATATGTACGGTGTCGACAGAATAAAAACCGTAAAAGAATCTTAAGTACTAGTAAAAATTCTCAAATTGTAACATTTTTGTTTTTAACTTTATTATGAATTTGTATACTTGTTCATAATTACGTTACAAACTAGGCTTTAAAAAACATGATTTCAATAATTCCCAAGTATTTTATAATACGTATCCAACTCTCCTTCTCGTAAATAACGTTAAATAATGAAGAACGTAAAAATAACAAGTCACAGCGAACGTAACACTAAGTGCAACTTGCACCAACTTCTTAAATGTGTTTAAAGTGTATTTAAACACAAAGTTTCTATGAGAAATCGTATTTAAATACAATATTAATATAATTTTGAAGTTGGTGCCAGTGGCCCTAAATAAAATTATATTACACTGTATAGTAAATGGATATATAAAACATTTATTTACACATTTTTTTATAGAAAATGGTCTCAATCGTTGTCTTCCGAGAGATTGAATTGTTTTGTTAAGAATTATAATATTTTGTTGGCTAAATGAAAAAAAAAACATTGTAATGTGAATGATTAATTTGGTTCAAATAGTTACAAATATCTTAATTACGTTCAAAGATGCGATTTTCAAAGCTTCATGAAGCTAATAATTTAAATTAAATAAATAAAAAAAATTACTGCATATTCTGTTTAAAATTCGATCTTGTTTTTAGAGAACAATAATTACAAGTTATTTTAAAATGTTGAATTTAATAACTTATTTAATTTTAATGTTAATGAATAGAATACTTGTCTATTTCTTGTATGGTTGCAAGAATGAATAAGTGTTCCATTCAATAATTCGTGTTTCATACAATTTTCAGATATTCAGGCAACAAAAACACATCGAATACACATAGACAATTTTTTGTTTTTGTTAAAACGCCATGACTATAGTTTAACTGCATATTTATGTTCTTTTAAATTGTTATATACCAAGTAAGTACAAGATTATTCTTATGAAAGTTCCATAGGTTCTTTATTCATTTCGAAGAATCTTTCAGTGCTGAAAATGTGGGTTATTAGGAAACTGTCTTAGTGGTAAAGTAGATATTATAGAGTTTCTGATATATTGTAGTATGAATTCATAATTATATTATTTTAACTAGCTTCTGCTCGCGGCTTCGCTCACTTGAAGCTCAAAAACCAACAGTGATGATCTCTTCTTTGTATGGGTCTCTATACATTAGAGAGGTCAAGCTGTATCTATGGTATCATTTAATTATTTGAGATAAGAAGTATATCAGTTTTTAAGTTGGAGCACATACTTTCTAACAGTGATAACAATATTAAAATATATTCAGTAGTTTTTGCGGCAACCCTTAACAAACAGACAAGAATTTAGTTCGTTTATAAACAACCCACTTGTTTTTTTTAAACATTTTTAATGTACAAACACAGCTTTTTTACAATTTTATAATAGTAGAGAAGAGATATCCGGAAGTTTTGATTAGCAGTACCTCAATCAGATTTTTCAATCATGTAACATAACTTTTATCACGCATTTGGCAGTAATTGCCAATAAAAAAATAAGAGTTTTTTTGACAATAATTATTGTTCCTAAATTCTTTCAAAACGTCAAATGAATGTTATAGGTTATGTGATGATTGAAATTGTTCTCTACTCTCGTAAATGTAGGATGGTTTTTCTTACCCCGCGTTACAGTACATCTTATATTTAAATATACAGTTAAACTATATAGTAATGTCGTATTAATGAATAACTTTTGATTTGAAATTATCCTTTTATCAATTTATGTATCAGATATTGATAGTAAGGAAACCTTGTACGTAATATTTCTTTTTCAATAATCTTTGGGATTTGTTGTTTTCAACTAATTACGTTATCGCAAAAAATATTGTTTGTAATACTCATCGGTTAATTGTTTGTAAATTATGACTAAATTTAGTTTTTTTGCATGGTAACACAGGGTGGAAATACGATTACCCATAGAGATCAGATGTTAATTTCGCGCGCTATGAGCAATTTTATGGCAACTATTTTTTAACGGAGACCAAAATTAAACAATGAATTTTTGTAGATTGTTTTTGAAGCGTAGGCATGTATAAATTGCTTTCGGGACCACGACTTTGAAATATATGTTATATTGTTTATCATTGTATATTTTAATTGTATAACAGCAATCTACATTATTCTTTGAGCATGCTTAAGTATGCCACTTTGCTCACACTTGAGCAAAAATCGCGATGCATGCGAGTGACTTTCCAGTGCATCGCGCGTCCCCCAGTAGTATTCTTTTATATTTTAATCACCATGTAACATGTAGTCTGCCATAAAAATAAATTGTAATTCAGTAATAGTTAACTTAGCGTTAAAAAATTAAATGTGATTTATAAATAAAATGAGAAATATGTCTAGGGAGCGAGGAAATATTTTCTCTAGTGTAACAATTATGTGTATGAATTTGAATGGATAATGTAATAAAGTCATGGATTTAACTGTTCTTACATATTGTTTAATTTCTGTAAACTTTCTTATATTTTTATATTTGCGGTTTCTAGTACTAGATGGCGCTGGGGTTTTCAAACCTCAAAAAGAAACTGAAACAAACTCGGAGAATCATTTTTGCTTTAAAGTTCCAATAATTATATTAAAATCATAACTTCTGAAATCATGGGAGTCTTCAAACGCTTGCTTTAAAAAATAATAATGTGGGTATTTGTAATTCTACTTTATCAAAATCTACCCGCATTTATATTATGTTTTCATTGTATGGACAGTCTTGCATCGTCGGTATCGCGAGTTGCAATGTGGACACAGTCGATTATGGATTTCGAATCTAGGTGCAAGCTAGTGTCTATTGTAGTCTTTGCTAGTGTCTCATTTGTGGTTATCAATTTAGTTATTGTATCTGCACTATCACACAGACATATTCCGCCAAGTTTCGTTAGCACTCGTTTTTGCCGTGAAGTGTTTGGAACCTCGTCTGATAAAATATCAGGTACTATTTGGCGCTACTTTCAATATTACATATTACTGTTGCTTGTCAATTATTTTATTTTTTTACAGACTTAAAAAAAAACGTTGTTTCCAGTACGTAGGTTATGTATATTCGTATATTGTACGTGCTATATGTATTCGTCTATGTGGCTTCCAAACAGGTTTACCTATTTTAATTAAATGAAATGTAGTTACTTCCAGTTTCTTATTTCAGTAGGTACCTCTGTATAGGTATGTATAGACCTTACCTAGATTGTTAACTTCAGGTGAGGTATACCTTTATTAGCTAGGCTAAATTCAACTTTTTACAGTTGAGTTAACACATTATTAATTCAATTCAAGTCGTTTTGTAATACTAATCTACGATCGATTAAATAAAAATTCACAAATATTTTCAAATTTTTATTTAAGTGTCCATTTTGATTAACAACTGAAAATTAACACACGCTATTATAAACCCGTAGCAAAGCTAAAAATTTTCTAATTGTTATCAGCTATTGAGGGAGTATTAACTACTAGATTCACTGGGTAGGGCTTCATACATACGCCATAGAGAAAATAAAACATTTTTGTGCGAAAACAAGACATTTATAGGAACATGGAAAACAATTTGTAGGTATTAAAAGATCAACAATCTGAACCCCTGTTGGGTACATAAATTAAATATCAATTAACAAAATCGATTCAGGATAAAGACCTTTATTACCTAAATATACTTAGGTACATATATTTCTAGATTACAGTAACCTTGTTGGTATACCCTTGTGTGATGTTAAGTACTTTGAAGATATTGAACGTAAGAACGTTAATATTATTCTTCCCCTACACTGACTATAGCCAAAGATTAGAAATGCTAAGCTCGAGAAGATGGAAGTGTTTCGAATAACCAGGAATAGTTGTCACATAACACAGTTTATTCAATTTCGGTGTATGCAGCTAACCAGACCACGCTCCCGTTCAAAACAAACTTCAAAGCACTTACCTTAACATTCAGGAGCAAAAAGCTTTAAAAAATAACGACATTTCCTTTGAACAAACTATTAATATGGAAGGATGCGAGAATGGACTTCGTAGGAACTAAATTAAAAATATATTATTTAATTAATATCATTCTACACAATTGATTACATTTTGCATGAGTTCTCAAATCAACGGGCTACATTTCAAAGTCTTAATGCCATTTTGCCTTATCCAACTTATTGAACTCAAGAAATCATATTGCGAAATGAAACATTTTACAATTATAGAATCCATGACACCATTACCGGCCAAAACTGAGAATAAGTTAATACAATGATGTTTGTTTAGAAATCTATACTAAACAATATAATGTAATCATACAATGTAAATTAAATACAATATCCCTTATTCCAAAACGTTCATTGGGTTAGACATAGCTAAAGTTGATATCTCCAGCCCTGTATCACTTTATTAACATTGAAATGATAAAGACAGATAATATAATGTCTTATTTTAAAGTTGTACAAGATGTCACAATTTGGAAACTGTAGGGATATATAACAATAGAACAGTAACTAAATTTTTGTTTACCAATCTATAGTCTATAATATCATCGGAAATATTTGAAACTACCCACATATTTAATCTTTTAAATTAAGATTAAAATTTAGAAAATAATTCAGATCTTCACTACAAGTTATTCCACTTCTGTACGGAGCTTACACTCAGACCAAGCAATTTTTAATTATGAAATTTACTAGCAAATAAGCCCTTTAGTAATACAATCAACATCTCTAATTACCCTGTCTCTACGGAATTTTAATAAATAATAATCATATAATTAAATCTTTATTAAATAATTTAATGTTAAAAAGTTCTAATAAATCAATATAACAAACATAACAGTGGCATTATATTTTAAACCTATATTACACTTTTTAATTTTACTTATAATTGTTGAAGTTATATGAATATTTTGATCAACTGTGGGATGCATACCTACTGTAATACGGGCTGTATGGAGAGTAGGTATAGACAAAATTGGTGAGCTATGTAATCACAGATGGACCTAGAAGTTTCCTTAAGAAAGTTACATAACTCTTGAGAAACTAATGCCAATCTAAAGCAGACTTTATTTTTGAGATTCAAAGGCTCATTTTCTTTTATCAACTACCTGTCTGTTGTACCTCAATTCAAAGGTAAGTTTTCTAAACCATCGATAAATGGTGGTTTAGATGGTACATTTTTTCTCAGGAATATTTTATTTTGCTTTCTTGATAAGCCTTGCCTTACCTCCAAATATCTATCAGTATAACATAGTCATATTCCTATAGAATCATCATTTAACTTTGAAAATTTTGATGAGCCAATTTATAATTAACTATTTTCACAAAAGTTACTTTTTAATTTGAAATTCATAATAACATTAAATTACTCAAATCAACTCTCAGGTTTGTCCTTTTAATAAAAGTTTTGGTTTTTTGAAAACTTTCTAAGAATGCTAGCCAATGTTATTATTTATAACTTCTCACTGTCAATATCATATTTTTAATATAAAAATAGCTATGACAGGATATGAAGCTTAAAATTGGAATTTATTCTTAATGTCAACCTATTATCAGCTTCATAAACATTACTAAGAAGCTTATGTTATTTACATTAAATTACTAATGACTCAATATAAAAACAGTGATTAAAGTGTAATATAGGTTGAAAAATAAAATCTAAAAATCGGACCGTCCAAAACATTTGTCCCTGACTCTTTTAATAATATTTTCATCAGGCGTCAGCTTCCAATCTAAAGGTTTGAGATCCGTCTCATCTATATCCTGAGACTGTGACTCAAACAAGTCTCTGGAATGGTGCCGAGGCCTCTCGGGCCTGCATTGTCTTTTCAACTTGTCATCCTGTCTCAACTCATGTTTTTCTATATCCTGTCTTCGCGGCTTTGGAGTCTTCCACACAGGCTCCTCCCCAGCACGTTTTATCAACATGTTTGGAGGTGTAAAATAAGAAAAGAAAGGACTAGACCGCTTCGGCTCCTTTTTATCCTCATTATCAAGGAATGAGAATGTGTAATCCGCATCGTAAACTTGTTCGTGGACATACGACGCGATCAGACGACGATTGACAGAATTTTCTATTTTACGCTGCGGTTCAACCAGTTTCGTCTGCGACTTCTTTATAAACATAACGAAATCGTAATACCTTTCGACATTTTCGGCGCATTTATAGCATATCGTATTCAAGAAATCGCTTTCTTCAATCACAATTTTCAGACAAACTAATACCTTGTCTATCATATTTGTTCTCCGGCCGTAATTTCCATATAAAGATACGTTGAATTCGGTCTCTGTTAGGCACAAACGACAGGACTTTCGTGATATTTCCATTTTTTCGCGTACTGTATTAATGTATTTAATAATAATATTCCGAATAGATTTTTGTTTGTTTGGAAATTTGTTTTCCCGCCAAAACGTAATGAAAAGAAAAGCGATGTGATGTGATTGGCTAACTTGATATGCGTTCAGAAAACTTTGATTTGATTGGATTGACAACTGAAGTTAATTTTCGCGAATAAACACTACAATGGACGGCTTTCAATTATTTTGCTATGTATACTTTGCCCTTGTTTATTGAATTTTATTATGAAATCTTATTAATTGTACTTACATGAAATGTAGACAAAAATATTTATATTTTTGAACGAAACCTTTTACGATAGAATGTAATCTTTGATTTTATTTCGTGAATTCATAGTATTTAGGGTTGGGTAATTTTAAAAGATAAAGTAGGTCGTAAAAATGTCAAGATTATGCTCTACAATTTCAAATTAATTTTTACATAAAGTTTAACAATTCAATAAAATAATATAGGACAGCAACTTGAAAATACATTGGTAGGTACAGTTCCGACCACATAACTATGCCTGACTGAAGTTGAATGCAAGTGATTGCAAAGAGATCAATATTTCGATAAAAACTCAATGAAAGGTAGTGTCGTTAATGTTTCACATTTGTGATTATTTTCTTTAATAAGTACTTTGATATTTTTGAACAGCTCCGGCGACACGCCGGTCACATGCTTTCCTAAACGGTGACTTCGGAGAGGCACTGTTATATTTTTAGTGGGTACCTACTTGTAGTGTTTATTATCCTATTAGTATTTATATCGGAAACCGGTCTTACGCCATTATCAATAATTATAATAAATTAATCAAACAATTCTTCACTAATAAATAAATGTAGTAATTAATTACTAATCGTCATTACTACTATCACAAGCCACCACACTCCTATTTAATAGACAGTGATTTAATGATAATACATATCAAATAATAGTAGGTAAATACATATTATTACAGTCGTCGTCGTTATAAAGCGAAGCTTTTTTTCATATTTTTATTCCATTTTAAACACTGCGTTTAATTTTTCCCTACTTTTATTGAATTTTTACTTTTCAATCGGACAATTGTGGCTGAAAAAAATCGAAATTTCCAAAGATGATTTGGGCAATATTTACATTTATTTGTATTTGTACATTCAATTAACCACTGAATATTTAATAGCTATATTACAAATAAATATTAATAATAAGCAAATATTTTGTATTTCAGTCACAATTATCGTCGAAAAGCGAATCTAATTTTCAAAACGACTAAACGTTGTCTTCTTCCTTCTTTCCCCAGAACTTATCGAACCTCGTACGAGCTCTGTCTAGTATCTCCGAGGCAGTAAGACCACCAGTGTTCGGAGTCTCATTCACCACATTAGTATCAACCACTCCAGGAGCTATTTGAGTAGCTTCAGTCGACTTCTTAACCATTTCCTTCTCTTGAATCACTTCTTGGGTCGGAGTTTCAGGGGTAATATCATTGCTGTTGACGCCATTGACGCCGTTGACCCCGTTAACCCCATTGATTCCGTTAAGTTTGTTCATGTCCAAAGCTTTGGTTTCATCAATGGGGGTCAGGCTAGTTGGTGTCGTTGGGGTCTTGTCTGTGCGCTTGCTCAGGCTCGTGGGCGACTCGCTCTTTTTCAGCGAACGTATTGGTGACATTTGCTGGTGATGAATTGGAGCGATTTCTGTAACAGTTGTAAGGATTTTTAGTTACTAGTCCATTGAGTCAATATTTGTGGGAGTTGCAAAAAGTTATTACAGCAAGTTTTAAGTTAAGATGTTCTGAATGTATAATAATTACAAAAAAAATAGATAATTAATTGTTATCGGTCGCGGTATGTATTAATGTATTAATTTTTGTTTACATTTTGAAACTCCCAGTATACACCAATTAAGCACATACAAAATATCTTTCATTACCCTTTTCCAATGTGATTTCAAATAATTACACAACATTATTTTAGTTAGTATTAATAATTGTAAGCAACTTAAATTTAGTATCAAGAAACTAGAAGGTAGTTCTGAACAGAGAAATGAAAGATTACAGGTTGAGAGGTCTCCTAGCCTGTTATTGTAGGGTGCTCAACTTTTATTGCGGCGACTATTCATGTTACTTACCTATTTTCCATAAGGGACTGCAAGTTTTATACCTAGTACTATTAGGCATTTTGTTAATTTGACTGGCTTTCTTTCAGTCGCTTACTGTGACTCATTGACTTCACTTATACATTGCTACCGTCTATCATTTGAGTACCCTAACAAGAGTTCATGCGTATTGCTTTTCTATATTGTAACGTTAACAAAATAGTTCGACTAACTTTATTTACGAAGAAATCATGCAAACTATTCTTTTATTAAAAATCTTCATAAATATAACATAAGTAGTTATGATGCTTTATAATATAAGAATATTATATCAAATTACATAAGACCTACTTTTCTTAAAACTAGCTCTGAAACGTTATATATAACTGACAATAGGCCATTATGAGTCTAACAAGTCTACTCGTTGTGAAATGGAAGCGTACACCGAAATTTTCCCATAGAGAGTAGTAGGACAGGCAGCATGCAAAAGTGAATGATTGTAATGACATGGGTAAAACAATTAGAATTCGGGTGCCATACAGTGACAGTGAATGCAAACATCGAAACAGACACACACAGACAAGTGAAGAATACATACGTGGTCGACGCCTCAGCGGAGTACGGTCAAAATAAATAAAAGCATCTCAATTATTGGAGTAACACAATTTAATCATGAACTATTCAATAGATATAATATAAAACAGATTATATATTTTTTTCTGGTGTCGATCGTGTGTCGTGCTTATGTGATAGTGATAGTGAACTCTATTGTGTTATTGGATAGAGTTCACTGTCCCATCATCTGTCACACTCATTAAAACGTGTATGGCCGATGGTCTAGGCGGTGGCGGTGTTCGTCGTACCTGCCGGCTTCACGGTGGCTTCTTCGGCTACGGAGCCACCCTTAAACTCAGAGCTAGGGCGCTTAATGCTCTCATCTGAAATGGTGAGCGAGTTGTATGGTCGGATGAAGTGAACTAACGTTACGTTCTATGTCCACGGAAAGTGACAGTTGTTTTTTTTTTAATTATGCGGCACATGTATTGAATAAAATATAATGTTTTTTTAAAAGTCTGTGTCAATTTCGGTAGATTCAGAACAGTAAGTAATAAAATAAAATACTTGTTGTGTACGAACAAAAGATGTAACATGTTCAATGAACAGAATTTTAATGAGTGTTATTCTCTAAAATGTTTTTTATCAATGACATGATATTGTGTTCATTTGTGTCAGTGTTGCAAGCTCTACTGGTCGGTACTGATGTGGTCAAACTTTACCAAATGGTTGGAATGATCATGAATCCTTTCTCTACTAGTGTTATGACGTGATAGTGTGATGGCTTATAAACCTTTTTATCGAATTTCAAAATTATTTCCTAAGGTTTTCCTAAAATATTAACAAGTCAATGATCTTAAAATTTAACTTCAGAATACTGTCCATTGGAAGAGTATCTTATTCGTAAAACGTTGATAGAGTCGAAAAGATAGTGCATTATTTTACATGGTAACACCATCACCATAAGTAGGCCCCCAATCCAAACTTACAAAGCGAAAAAGATACTCCTTTGTACATTAAATTAAGTGAAACTAATTTTACGGAGACTGTGCGAGTAATTATTTTCTGACTCTATTATAACTCAAAGGCAGTTAAATAAACTTATTTATCATGATAAATATGTAATATTTTGTTGTCTTCTGATTGGCCAGTGTTGGAAATTAAATGACTGTAAGTATTTAATACAAACTAAATATTTCAATTTCGGGAAATCCACAAATAAGTACATAAGTATCTTCGTAAAATCAGGTCCACCACCATAAAACTTAGATTTAGCTACATTTCCCGCCCAATTTGATGAGCATCCTACACTCACCGCTTTTCACATTCTGGGTGACCGTGAAGGTCTTGCCGGTGTCCAGCGGCACGGTCCAGTTGACTGGGTCCGGGGACCTCATGTTCATTTGCTCGGGAGACTTGACCCTGGTTGGTTCAGGGGGCGATTTTACCACAGGGGAGTCGTCGAAGAAATGGTCCTTCGCGACGGATGCGCTGCGGTGCGAGGGAATCTCGTCGTCTGCAAATTAGCACGAATTTGGGTTTCCGATGTTGGTACTGTTTGGTACTGACGCGTATCGTTACAGATGCCTTTGAGCATTAGAGAGTATGGATGACGGATCATTTGGAAATCAGGGCAGCCTAGGAGTCAGACATTATGACTTTTTGCGGGGGGACCACAGCTACCTAACTTTATAATGCCATTCCTCTTTTGACATCTAAATCAATTGTGTTCCTTGATTAAACATTTTTTTTTATGACTGGAAATTTTGGTCCTTCTGGTCCTTTAGTAGTAAAATAAAAGACTACAAAGGCGACACACATTTAAAGCGATAAAGTTAAGTAAAATGACGTCCTTTTTAATTTATATGAAAATTTAAATAAGTAGCTAGAAGCTCTAGCTTTAATCAAAAATAATAAAACATTTCCGACTTACTTTATAGGCCATTGTAACGATACATATCAGATAACATTATTGAGTGTCTATCAATCCATTCATTGCAAGTGACAATAATTACATCTTACACGACACCTTAAATTTAGGTATAAATAGAGAATAATAGTGGTTTTAATTTGATTTGAGTAGTGCTAAAGTAGGACAGACGATTTAAAATATGTGCCGATTCAGTTGCTGTCTCATGTTATCGCAATCAATAAATTAAGAAGGCTTATATACTTATACTTTCAACTCCTTTTACTCTAAAAGGAGTTGAAAGTATTCTATAAGTATCAATATCGAATTATCGATATATAATCTTCTATCTCGTGTTTATAGGGTAAACCGTGATAATTATAAATAAATAAATTGTTTATTTTTAATAGACTATTGTAAGACTATTAAATGGTAAAACAAGTTCAACGTTTTAGTTAGATACTCGGCATATTTCAAGGATAAAATATGGATGTTAGAGTCTAGGCATGCATTAGCTAAGTATTGTTCTTATTTATTCATCTTATTTACTGACAATTGCCATAAATTTGTCTACCCACTTGATTATTATATTGCATAGAGCTGAAATTATTACCCACAGACTTCGGTTTGAAGGTATAAATAGGTTAACCGTTTTGTATCTCGTTTGGCCTACATCTTTATGTTCTAACAACAGTTAAGAATTATTATGATGCTAAATTCTTAACTCCTAATAAAAAAACAACATTTCTTTTAAAAGTATACGTCCACACTCATGAAGAATTATAATTCCATCACTGTTTTAGGGCTGATTTTCCGAATCTGATTATATTTTAGAGAAGTAGATTTGAAAGATTATGGATAGAATTTCTAATAATCGTAAAAGGCAGATTTAGTTTGTTTTGACAAATAAATGTATAGTTGTAGTAATACATATATACCTATATGTAATAAAATCTTGATAAAGGAAGTATTAGATAAAATAAAGATTCAAAGTAGGGAAAACACGCATTAAGTCGAATCGAGACCGCTTATAAAATCTAGTCTAACAAAAGTCATACATACAGATGCCAATCAATCTAAGTAAGTACACATTGCATGCAAATTAAAACATTGTCAAACAATAACACTATTTCTTTGTGAAACATCTAAGACACACCAAACTATTAGGACAATTACATGATATTGCTTCTAATTGATGTGAAACATATTTATAAATAATTCATATTTGCTATTTAATATTTATATAATAATATGACGGCATTTACTAAAACCTTTTTATCTTTTGGGGACAAAATGAAACCGTCGAGGAAAGGTTACCAAGTTGTATATTGAAGGCTAATTGGCCCATACGCCCTCGGCGCACAAAAAAGATATATTATTTTCAGTAAAAAAAAGGAGTGCCACAAGGCTCTATACTTGGCCCACTATTTGTAAAGGTTTCTGCAACTTGCTAATATAGTTTTTATATCAGATTTGTACAGCTACTTGTGGGTGTGCAGGGTGTTCACACGGACGGTACGGACATTCAATTACTCCTGGAGACGTGTCAAGCCATTCCCAGTGTCGGTGCCAATGCATTCTTCAGTGATCAGACGTTGCGTTGACGCACTAACCAAATCAGTACACAAAACAAAGCTCACAGAAGACACGTAAGCTTCAATTCACATAATTTAGGGTTTAAAACATATTCCAGTTTCTATGTGCCAAGTTTAAACCAACTGGCATATTCTGTACACAATAGCTAGATATGACATTGTAACATGCGTTAGTGCCCTTAAAAGTATAGACAGGATTATGTTTTAAACTGATATTTCAAATTTTACAAACACATTTTAGCTATCTCCTTGCCGATCAAAATAAGTTTCAAATTCCAGTAATTTGACCACAGAAAACTAAATAAGCTTTCCGACCGAGAAAGAGACAGCAAAAAACAAATTCAAAGCCACAGTAGGCCAGTCATTACACTGCCAATTGTAACTGACAAGACAGAAGCGACACGAGCTATAAGCATCATTTTAGAACATAGAGCGTCGACGCAACTCAACTGTCACCTGCATAGTTACGCACCCAACTTTATGCCGACTTTTGATACACTCCGACTGCGACGACCTCGTCCTGGTGCCCCGTTAGTAGCCCCAGAAGCCCCTGTAGCCCCGGTTGCCCCGGTTGCCCCACTCCCAGTTTTGCTCGGCGCTGATGGTGACCGCCCGCCCCTTGACGTCGACCTAACTCTATTACTACTCCCTCTACTCAACGGCAAACCTACAGAAAAAAGTTTTTTTTTCTACTATTTTAGGCTATCGAGAATTGGCTCTTAGGATTTTGAAATTCCCGGAAAAAAGCAGGAAAATAATTGCAAAAATTGCAAATGAAAAATAACGAATATCTTTTCATTTAACGAAGTAATTATTTATTCTTTCTCATTTTACGACTGTTAATTTCAGCAAAACTTTTATCCTTTTGCCTCACAACTGCAAGTGGTCCTTTGAGTCCTAGAGTTATTTAATGGATAACGTCAGAAGTATTAAGGAGTCATCTAAATTTAGAGCCATATTCTCTCAAGTTAGCCACACAGGACAGGGGACAGGCATCAGGCAGGAATACAACAGATTAGTACACACATCGATTAGCTTATTAAGATATCTAGACTTCTAGACATAAATAATCTAGTAGATAAGATGATAAATAGAAAGGTATACTAAGAAGTAAGATCATAGCTTTTAAGGTTATATTATTTATTATCTAATTTCTATCAAAGATGGAGTTAAAAACATATGAATGATTACTACGGAAAATTATAATGTTCATAGTATTTTAAATTTCTAAGGTTTCGAGGTAATCTTTAGAGAAATATATACCTAGTAAATTATTTAATTTATTGTTGCTTTTGTCCATCAACTTAGTTTTGATGGTCTAAGAATTCCATGATAGATCCAAACAAAAAAAAGTACCCATATTAATATCATTGTCATTGGATGTAACAGATTCACTTAAGGAAACAAAAAAAAAACACGGATATCACTTATTCGAAATTGGATGGCTTATACTTACGGAATGGAAATAGTATTTATAAGCTAAACTCGTTATCATGTTTTATCAGACCTTTTGCTAGTGTTTCGACAAAAATTATAACCAGGGATCTGATAATTTTCAGTTTTCAAAGCTTAACAACTGAATAGCATGTCATCCAGCTAGATAAATATCAACATATTACACGTATAACTTTGTATGAGTGTAACAATTGTTTGAAATAGGATTTTATTCTCTTTTAGTTCTAGACTATTAGAGAGACTTTTTTACTCAATCACGTAAAGCAAACTACATTTTCAAAGTTATTTTCTTACCGGTAGGCTTGATAGGCGCCGGGTGGGGCTCATGTCCATTAGCGAGAAGCTTGACATGAGCTGCGGCGGGCGCGGGGTCGGCCGAGCGGGGCCGTCGCCGGGGAGACCTGAATGCCGCATTATCTCCAGTTTTCGCACCTGTAAATGTATTTAGGGTTTCTATTTATTACATGTTATTGTAATGTCAATGGTGACGGATATGTTTTGACTAGAGATAATTTGTGTTAAACTTCAGTTGATCCGAAAACCGCATTACCGACGGCATGCATTGTGTATCTGTATTGTGTTAAGGATTTCATTTATTTATTTTGAAATAATATAATCGCTTACCATCCTGGGCAGCTCCTTCATCGAAACTGTGTCCTTGTAACTTCTTCCTTTGCTTTTGGGGCGAGGTCTTATGAGGCGAGCGTTCCAGCGCCTTCGTCTCCTGCAGCTTTGCATGAATAGATTGGTGGGGCGCCGACCTGAATGACCTGAACTTCTTTGGCGAGTGGCCCTTGGATTCCTTTCCATCCTTCTCGTCGCGAGGCAGTGCCCTGAAGAGGAGATGTTAAGTATAATAATATGAGTAAAAATAGCAGAGACTTGACACAGTAGGTTAGGTTGGGTTAGAAAAGAGATCTTCAATTTCACCTTTTTTCTTATTAAATATAAAACTGTGTATATTCATGAAGTTTATTTTCACGATAAGTTGTGCAATATTCACAAATTGTTTAAGAGTGAAAATTTCCTTAATTTTATTTTTGCACATTCACTTACCATCCCTAGGACCAAACCGGCTCCCCAATCACCGTTCTAAAACAAAACTAAAATGGCTGATGGTGTCTACACTACGATTAGCATGGTATACCATGGCTTCCTGTCGCTATTCAAGCCATTCTTTGATTGCATCAGCCTTATTGCCGCTAAATATACTTATGATTATTTAAAAGCTGATTGCTGTATCCGGCTCGAAGGACTAGCATTTAAAAATAATTCAAGCCTTTGTGTTCTGGACCAATTTTTTACACCAAGCCATAAACCGTGTTGGGACTTACCATTTAATGATTTATATCCTATTAATTTATTAGACAGTTCTACTAGTTTATAGAAACTACAAACTAAATTCAGTTTGGCGACAGAGCTGGTAACTATTTACTACCAAAATATATTATTCTATCGAATCGAATGACATTTTTGTTATCCGAACGGATCGGGAGATAATTAAAAAGGACCACTAAAATATTTCGCTCCTTTTCATATTATATACGACTAAAATTGGTCCTTCAAGCCGTACAAGCCTATCGCTTAGTGCATCACTTACTTGTGATTTGTGGAAGCTAGTGATAAGGCCGACAGCGAGGATCGGCGGGACACTTGGTACCAGAGCTCGATCTGCTTATTGTAAAGCTGTGTGATGTGTTCTGGCGCCATTTCTGTCCCCCAGCCGCGGTACTGTCGAAATATTGCCAATATTGAATACCAAGCATGATCATGGTAAAGCGTTCGATACTGATTACTGATGGTGACCGAGATTCATGGTTACTGAATTGACCTGCGTAGTTTTAATTTGACTCAAGTAAATTTAGTTTTTTTGTTATTAAGTTTTTTTAAGGGACATAGGACAGAGAAATTTTGGAAGGATTAGGTTTTATAGTCTATGTAGGTTGTTTCTTTATGATTTAGTTGTCGTCTTATGAAAAGCTTTTAACGTTACTAAAACTTTGCGTGTACATTAATTTACTCGCATCAAACCTGAATTCCATCCGGCTCAAAAGGAAACTTCTCTGTTCTGTGTCCGTTGCTTCCAATTAAAATTTGGTCTTTCTATCTTGGGGCGTATTCTCATTATTACATTAGTATGTAACAGGCGCAGACCTTGTACTCGCCGGCGCGCTTGCGCAGGTCCAGCACTTCTCGGTACCAGGAGTCGCCCTGGGCCAGGCCGAGCGGCTGCAGGCCCGCCGCGCGCAGCGTGTTGGCGCTGTCCTCCCCTGCCTCTCCAGTCCCCACTACCCCACCCGTACCCGCACTCGCCCCTGATACCCCCTGCCCAGCATCCCCCAGCATCCTCTCGCTCGCCTCCTCATTCGACTTCCCTTTCCCCCTGCATTTTGTAAATGTCCCTTTAGACGCCTCGTACACGTATTGAGAGAACGGTCTAAATTTCTTTTTGTACTCGCTTTTGTAACGTTTCCTATTATCTTTGGAACGATCCTCTCCGTTGGATATGAGGGCCGATAGCGCGTTACGGAACGTCGATTTTCTGGAAAATTCCATTTTAAGTCTTAGACGCCTGGTGTTTGTTGTCTGTGATGATGATGTGGCAACAGAAACGACTCGCGCCGAGCCGGGTTAGTAGTACAGACATGCTTCAAATAATTGTCAAGCTCGCAATGGTGAGGTTAGGATGTCGAAACCTAGAAGAGTCTAGAAGGACCGACAGAGTGCGGGCTGCCGCCCTGTGCCTCCTCACAAACTAACTCCAGTGTTCAAGTGTGGTGATACATCGATATACAGGTTCTAATTAAAACATTATCAATGAACGTTCACATCGACAAAAGTGCAGGACACATTGAGTAATTAAAAAATCTAGCTGTCATTCCGTACTAATGTTAATTGTTGTTGAACTAAATCTACTCGGCCTAGACACCGCCACCGTGAGAAGTTAGTTAAGCAAATATCAAAAACGAAATTTAGACTTTGTTCTGCTTTAAAAGGCTTTGAGTAAAGTATTGGGGGCAGAACACAGTTATGAAGGAAACTGTTTCACTGTGACTACAAAGATTACACTGGGCTTTTGACTGCAAAAACTGAAGTTATATCAGTACCTGTCAAAAGGATTGAGACATTAACTTTGAAATACAATAAAACTGGAGTTATTTATTAAGCACTAATTGCTAAGGTTACACTGAAATTGGCACTTGACATTGAACGTAATGTTTTCATAGTTAAATCAATTTCTATACCTACGTTATTGAGTATTGTGACAGCGTGTTAGTAATAGTTGAAAATTTAAAAATTGCAGTTGGCGTTATAATATTACAATATAATTATGTTAAAGTAGTGGTGGTAGAAGCCCATATAAAGAATAAGTTTGTTAAAAGATAGAATATACGGATAGAAAAAGTTTCCTCCATAATAAGGTTAGTTACACAAAGCTAAACACATAGAAATTCGAAAGCTATAGCGATTTGTAAAAATAATATTATATAATCAAAATTAGTCTTCACCTGAAAAAGTTTTAGATTATTTTCATTTTCATATTACATAAGATATAAAAAATGGTTCACATAATTTTATCTAAATTGTGTTGAGTGTACATAGTCCGGATTCTCACGGATTTTGACGAAATTTTTTAGTGTGTGAATTTGAATTCAGTGTACGAAATGTTATAGGTGAAGATGTGATCATATCTATTGTAATTTTGACAATTGAATGGTGTCTTTAATGACTCAATTGCTAAGAAGCTGATGCTTTAGCGAAAGCAAAGCATTTTGTGACAATGATCAAATTCGTAGAAGTATTTATTATAGACTGTTTCTCAAACAATTAATTTTACTGTTCAGTGTTTAGGAAGCATGCTGATATTATGATAAATAGATCTATATAATAAAATATGAAACAATCTATAAACTAGAAGACATGGGAAGCTTTGGACATTATGGAAATGTGAAAAGCTAAAGCTGTTAATAGAAAAAATGTTTTTACAAGATTTTGATTAGATGCAAATTTTGTAGAAACATTTTGATTGTTTATGTTAATAGGAAACGATCGTCTACTTTTAAGAATAGATTGGTTTCTTTCAGAGCTACTTTAGGTTTAACATTGAATCCGAAAATTTGCGTAATATCTCCACTAGTAAATTTTGTCAAAATAAACCAATTTCTCTTATAGCAGACGAATCATCCGTCCAAATTATTCTTTCTAGATGGATACCCACCTCTGAACGCCAGGTTTTTGTCCATTCCAGAGATAGTCTTCGATGTACCGCTTGTGGTCATCGTGGTCTCCGTCGATATGGTTCATCAGAGGTTCTGCTTCCACTAGTCCTGGAAATTTTAGATGTACGTATTATAATTGGGTAACAACGTTGATGTTTTGAAGGTTTGAATTTTATATAATTCTAACCCATTATGCTGTTCCACTGCTGGCTATAGAGACGGGGCTCTAGGGACACGGGGCTATAGGGACACGGGGCTATAGGGACACGGGGACTATGGGCTATTGTCCACCACGCTAGCCAACTGCGGGTTCGCAGCCTTCACACACCGCCGCGGTCGAGAAAAATCTCAGGCATGCACTTAAATGTTAATCAGCTAGATAACTGATAAAAATTTAAGTGTATGTGTAATGTCAAACTAACAGCTTTTTACGAAATGTATATGAAGGTTTTTTTTATGGGATAGGGGGGCAAACGAGCAGACGGATCAACTGATGGTAAGCGACAACCGCCGCCCATGGACACCCCGCAACACCAGAGGAGGCGCAAGTGCGTTGACCGCCTTTTAAAAGGGTTTGGGACTCCGGTAACCTCACTCACTCGGCGAAATACAACGCAAACGCTGTTTCACGCCGGTTTTCTGTAAGGCCGTAGTATCACTTCAGTCAAGCCGGCCCATTCGTGCCGAAGCATGGCTCTCCCACGTGAGTAAGTTTATACGGGTTTTGTTATAATTCCCGCATACATTATAAACAGACACTTCAGTTTTATTGATTCGTGTAGACTAGGCTAGCACAGCTATAGTAAAATAATATTGAGAATAATACTATTATCGCGCGTCCTGAGTGCGATTCCCAGGTCGAGCAGTGTTTGGGTTTTTCTATGGAATTGTCATAAGCATTGGGATTTGTGTCAGGTTGATGGCAATAGGCTCGTCCCCTATTACATGGCACCTAAACATACCGGCGAACTGTGGGTGAACAAATCAGTAGATTGTTTTGCTTACTATCCTAGATAGAATTTTGACATAAGGTCCATACAAGTAATGTCAAAACCCTGTCTCTATTGCGTATGAGAGCTTATCTATCATCTCAAAATCTATAGACCGATCTGATAATGAGACTCGCTGTAGCCGTTAGTCTAAAAAGTTTTAATCCAAATAGTTTAAAACGCAGATAATAGATTTCAAATCCTAACTCGCCGTGAAATACACCGAGACAAAAAACCGACATTCTTTTTTTAAACTCCGTTAGTTCCGTTTGCAAGGAGATCAATGTCAAAGACCCCAGATGTAATGCAACGCTTACGACATCACAAGAGATATTGTTTTAACGAGGTCGTTTGAAAAAGATTCAGAAAGAAGTTTGTAGCACAAAGTATGTACGTACGTAGTAAGTACAGTCTACAGCAAATAAAGTTATTTTTTTATGGGATAGGGGGAAAACTAGCAGACGGATCACCGTGATGGTAAGCGATTACCGCCGCCCATGGACACCCGCAACACCAGAGGAGTCGCAAGTGAGTTGCCCGCCTTTTAAAAGGGTTACCATAAATTGTCAAATTTCCCCAATGGATAATAAGCTCTATTATTTGGAGATATTGAAAATTGATTGAAGAAATTTGAGACTTTTGGATACCATGTTGTGGTGTTGACCGTACAAGGCAGGCGGTAATATTATTATTCAAAGAATATGAGATACCATCACGCCTGTGTTTTCCAAAAGGTTAGGCAGACATGTACTTACGTATACCCACAGTTCACCGGTATGTTTAGGTCCCAGGTAATAGCCCATAACTTTATATCCAAACTCTCTAAGAAGTTCATAGAAAACCCAATAACACTTTGCTCGACCTGGACCTCGACCACATGCGCCTGCTTGAAGCTTAAAGTCCTAAGTAAAATTCACTTAGGACTTTAAACTTTAAGCAGGCGCATTTTTTATCAACAAAATTCGATTTTGAATGGATCAAAACAAAAAGAGACTATCTACTGTTTTTCAAAAATATTTTAGTCGTATAGGACATCGAAGCTAGAGGTCCTAGCTTTGATGCCTAGGTCGAGCAAAGTGTTATTGGGATTTTCTATAAAATTCTCAGTGGAAGTTCGGAGTTTGGATTTGTGTTCGGTTTATGGCAATAGGCTCGCCCCTAACACTTCGGAGAGTACAAGCGTGATAGTAAGTTATGTTTTTTTTTATAGTCTTGACTTCAGGGTAGCTTTCCTAAATTATACGTTTATACTAAAGGAAGAAAGGTATAAATACCCATATAATTATAATATAGATACATGTATATTTCTGTAGATAAAATATAATTATAAGTAACTAATTAAAACGTTTACACTAAAATTATTAAAATGGTAGTGAGAGAATTAAATAAAATTCATAAAATATTAAATACAATTAACCTAATTGCAAGAAAAATGCAGATTTTAGAAAATGTATTAAGTATGAAATGAGCGGATGAGAGCGTTCACCTTTGTGTATAATATAATAAAATTATAATAATATACTGGCTGGCTAGCAAATTTATTTTACATAGCGGCTCGCCCCGGCTTCACTCGGATCGAGAAATCCCTAACTTTTTTCAAAATCTATGTTAATCTGAAATAATGTAGCATTCAAATGTTGAAAGAATTTTGGTAATCGGCGCAGTAAGTGTGAGTTTATTCGTTGCATACATACAAATCTTTCCTCTTTATAATATTAGTATAGAAGTACTATATATCTATATATATAAAAGAAAGTCGTGTTAGTTACTTCATTTATAACTCAAGAACGGCTGAACCGATTTGGCTGAAAATTGGTGGAGAGGTAGCACCAGAACCAGGAAACGGACATAGGATACTTTTTATCCCGTTCCTGTGGGATGTGATGACAGACCGAATTCCACGGGGGTGAAGCCGCGGGCAGAAGCTAGTAAGTAATAAATAAAAGTATTTCCTTATTGTTATCGAAGCGTTTTGACGTGGGAGAGGCATGCTTCGGCACGAATGGGCCGGCTCGACTGGAGTGATACCCACGGCCTCACAGAAAACCGGCGTGAAACAACGCTTGCGTTGTGTTTCGCCGAGTGAATGAGGTTACCCGAGGCCCAAACCCTTTTAAAAGGCGGGCAACGCACTTGTGACTCCTCTGTTGTTGCGGGTGTCCATGGGCGGCGGTTATCGCTTACCATCAGGTGATCCGTCTGCTCGTTTGCTCCACTATCCCATAAAAAAAATAAAAAAAAGAAGCTCAATCAATAGCAACACTGATCGTTTTATTCGTGACTTCGTCGCTGCGAGAGAGAACGTTTTGTTTGACTATGGATTTGTGCACGTTTGTATACATAGTACAATAAGCTTATTTGAACCGGTAATTTGTAACGTTAATTATTTTTATTTGTAAAGTCCCTCATGTAATAGGCTTGTTATTTAGGGCCGGTTTCTTAATTCGTAGTAAACTCAACCAATAGTCAAAAGTGATCAATGGTTAAATTTCGGCAAAATGCGTTTTTTTGGCCAATTGTAGCTTAACCAACGGTCGAATATCTGACTATTAGTTTAAAAAAATTACCACCCAACGTTGGAGATTTAACAGTATGGCGGATAGTTAGCTAACCGACAAACCAAGTTTGAGTAAGTACCTATCTCAGATTAAATTAATCTGAGGTACCTATAGTCAACATAGACAATGAAATTTGTAATAGCTCTGCTCTCTATCCATTAGATGTCAGAAATGTCAATGTAACCAAAAAGTTTGTTTATCAAAACATGTTTATTCTGAGATAAGTACGTACCTAATTCAAATGTTTTGTTTATTTTTCCAACAGAATATTATTCTTATTCTTTTTTAAATAGACAAATCACTAAATCTATTTATTTCATGCTCAAGTACCATTCTGTGTACTGTGTAGCAGTTGGCAATTTGAATAATCTCCAAATATTTTATGGGAACGAACTCGTTCTAATAAATAATGCATTTTGTTCCAGACATTGTTTGGAGTTATGGAAGGAATCTGAATAAGTTAGGAATTTTAAGGCTGCTGTGTTGGCGTTCGTGGAAATGCCATTAAATCGAATTTTGGCGTTAACGAGTTAGGCAAAGCGTTTATTAGGTGACTTTTCTGTTAAAATTACACTCTGTGGTCATTTTTATAATACGAGATGTGACTGACAGTTAAATTTCTTAACCATATAGAACTATATTGAAATGCAACATACCCAGGAGGGTAAATTGTTCTATGTAACAGACGGTGTAGTGAAACTCGTAGCCTTGCGATCATGTGGTTGCCGGTGCGAAACGACGACGAGAATCGGTTCCTAACACACTTTAGCATTTAGCTTAGCACGAGGGGTAATAAGAATACTAGTAATGTGCGACCCATATTGCTAGTATGCTTTATCTAAAAAAATCTCGAGAGCTATGTTTGTAAAGTCTTCCACAGCAAACTATCGGCATTGAAGGCCTCGATTCAACATGTATCTTTGCTACATACCCTCAGCAACTGCGGCCTTCTTCAGGGCTCCCATGGAGATGCTCTTCCTCGGAGCAGAGTCGGTCGTGTCCTTGGGCCACGCGAACTGGTTCCGGTACTCCGTGCTGACAATCTCCGGCTCCTTGGCGGCTACCACATCGCCTAACGCCGTTGTGGCCTGGGTAGAGAAAGGTGGTAGCTGAATTAAGAGGTTCTTCGTAATTATTAGGAAGACGCGACGCTTTTTCGGATCTAAAATAAAAAACAGTATTGCCCTAAAAAGATTGGGTAGGTACTTATGAAGATTATTTTAAAGTTAGGTGTATGTTTCGTGGCATGGATCAACCGATCTGCAAGGTTAAGCTACGCTTGCCGCGGTCAGTCTGTCGATTACTGACTGTTGAAAATCTCTCAGGCTCTCTCTCATTTTAAGCGAGTGATAATTAATTATTAATATATTGGAGTCTATAAATCTATGTAATATCTGTACTCTGTAGATATCTATACTTCTATACTAATATATAAAGCTGAAGAGTTTGTTTGTTTGTTTACTTGAACGCGCTAATCTCAGGAACTACGGGTCCGATTTGAAAAATTCTTTCAGTGTTAGATAGCCAATTTATTGAGGAAGGCTATAGGCTATATATCATCACGCTATACGCGGACGAAGTCGCGGGCAGAAGCTAGTTAATATATAAAGCTGAAGAGTTTGTTTGCTTGAACGCGCTAATCTCAGGAACTACAGGTCCGATTAAAAAAATATTTCAGTGTTAGATAGCCAATTTATTGAGGAATGCTATAGGCTATAATTATATAATCACGCTACGCGGGCGAAGTCGCGGGCAGAAGCTAGTTTTAAATAAACAACAAGTTTTACAAGTCATTATATAATATTAACAAGACTTTGGCATTTCCTCACTCTTTCCTAACCTCTGAGAAGAAACACCGTAACTCCCGAAAAAATTTTCCGTATTGTTTGTCGTTTATAATAAAAAAACCGTAACTCATCCACTCTATCCATCCACTTAACGATTGACCGTAAAACTAAGATAAAATGCATCTCTCTATAATTAACTACGGATATGCTTACATGATGATTACTTAATGATAAATGTATCTACGTATCTTAGACGTCTAGAATGATTAATTAATTAGGGTTAACCTGGGTAATTGAAGACAGAAAACAGGGGTAATCGGAAACAATAATTATATAGGTATGTAGGGGATGGTATCATTTGCATTTACTGTATACAATTACCCTAATTGACCATATTCCATGATTAATTTCATAGATACTTTGTTTTATGAGGGGCTCGTGGCTAAGTAATAACTAAGCTGATCAACAGATCTGCAAGGTTAAGCTGCGCTCGCCGCGGTCAGTGTGTGGATGGGTGACCGTGCCTCGGAGAGCACGTAAAGCCGTCGGTCCCGGTTGTCATACATCTATGACAATTGTTCATGCAAAAAAAGCCTGGTAACCTGTTTATCCTCTGAATATCGGTATTGAAGAAATGAGGAAAAATTAGGTTGCGGAGATCTAATGGCAGCTTTACAAACTTTGTTTTAAATAGTTGCTGAGAATTATGCAGTTTGATGTGTCAACTGCCTCATTAGCCAAGTGTTCCTGATCGCGACTGCTACGCTAGAGGTCCTGGGTTCGATTCCCAGGTCGAGCAAAGTGTTATTGGGGTTTTCTATGAAATTCCCAGTAGCAGCTCGGAGTTAGGAATTTGTGCCCGGTTAATGGCAATAGGCTCGCCCCGTATTACATGGAACCTAAACATACCGGCGAACTGTGGGGTGTACATTAGTACGCCTCTGCCTAACTCTTCTGGGAATACAGGCGTGATGGTATGTTATGTCATGTGTTAAAAAAAGAGGTTGCCACAGCAGGTAAGAGCTGACCAGCCCCGACAGACAGCACCCGTTCACGAGCATGACGTGTGTATCAGCGTGGTTCGACTCAACCATATTGTAGGGAATAAAGTGACACGACACACAACGCCACCAAGCGTAATAATTCAAACACAAACATACATACATACCATCACGCCTGTTTTTTTCCCGAAGAGTTAGGCAGAGACGTACTAATGTACTCACAGTTTGCCGGTATGTTTAGGTCCCATGTAATAGGGGGCGAGCCTATTTCCATTAACCGGGCACAAATTTCAAACTCCGAGCTGTTACTGGGAATTTTATAGAAAAACCCAATAACACTTTGCTTGACCTGGGAATCGAACCCAGGACCTCAAGCGTAGCAGTCGCGCTAAGGACCGCTAGGCTAATGAGGCAATTCAATTCAAACACAATTTAATCAAATTTTGTTTTTATTCAGATGAGCATACCACTGCTTTGGGTTCCTATCCTACCTTATTACTATGTTCTCTGGCTGTTATCTCCTCAAATAAGCCATGATGTATGATAGTCATTTACAGTTAACAGAGATATTACTTCTCGTCAGTGATTGTGGTACATACTTGGCACTCATTGCAGTCGGTAGTTGGGTTGTGCCCAAACACGAACTTTTGGCACAGCTACCTTTTCGAAAACACACTTCTGAATTTACTAGAAACGATGCCATTAGCCCATTATTAACGGAATGTACAGAGCCAAAGAGTAGACTGATACATTTTTATAGATATTTAATTTATTGAAATAGGACAATAATTAAAAATGTTTTAGTTCAGTCTGGCCGTGACCATGGATGCTGTAAAGGATCCGAAACGTCGGGAACTATATAATATCAATATACCGCGATAAAATCCGTAAAAAGTAGTTTCATTTCAATGTTTTAATGTGTTTTTTTCTGGGATAGGGAGTAACGAGTAGACGGATCGCCTGATGGTAAGTGATTACCGCCGCATAATGACACCCGCAGCAACAGAGTAGTCGCAAGTGCATTGCCAGCGAATTTGGGCCCCCGATATCCTCACTCACTCAATGAAACACTACGTAAGCGTTGTTTCACGCCGGTTACGACGGTTACGTCTATCAGTGCGGTCGAACCGGCCCAGTCGTGCCGAACCATGTAAAATCCTACCTCCCACGGTAAAAATCCACCGTGGTCCCTAGACACTTTTGATTATGTATTTGATTTCGTAATCACAATAAAACAGACAGATCAATAAACAAATAAATGATCTTACAACACACCTGATTATCAAGATGATTCCGACAAGCCATCACGGTATTCACTGGTACACTGTTATTATTGCACTGTGTCTCAAAAACGTTGCAGATAATGTCGGTGATAAGATAAGAATATATTGTGTCCTTTTCCAAAACAAAGTGTACATGACATTGGAATAATAATTTCTGCAGAATTTTGCATAACATCAAGGTCGAGTTTAAATGGTTAGGACCATGAGCGATGCGAACCACAGTGCGAATCACCAAGTATTGTTTACTGAATGGGATCATTCGCACCGTTCACGGTATCTTTTGGAATGGACTCATCAAAGTTTAAGAATTCTAATTATTTATTCGTACAGATGATTAGAAAAATTGTTAGTGGAAAAGCGAAGAAGTGAAGAAAATATAAAAATGAATCCCTATTTCCCGTGGTCTCTGTCAACGTCTGTTGGGTCAGCTAGTACCAATAAACTTCAAAACTTTTGAATACCAATTTCAATGTCACGTAACCAATCTAAAAGTAAATGAGACTCTGTGACCTTTTTAATAACTCCGGTGCAAGCAAAATGAAATCCAGAAAAAAGTCACCGACATTGCGCGGAGAATAAGCACGCTGAAGTGGAAATGGGCTGGTCATGTCTGCAGACGGACAGACGACCCATGGAGCAGACAAGTGTTAGAGTGGAGACCGCGTTTAGGCAAGCGTAGTGTGGGACGCCCTGCGACACGATAGACCGACGATTTGAAGAAGGTGGCTGGCAGCGGATGGATGCGAGCTGCCCAAGACTAAAGACCAAGACTGAAGGGATGGTTGGCGCTCTTTGAGGGAAGCCCATGTTCAGTAGAGGACGGCAATAGGCTAATAGAACAGAATAGAATAGGATAGGATAGGGAAGGATAGAATAGGATAGGATAGGATAGGATGAGATAGGATAGGTTAGGATAGGATGAAATGGAATAGTATATTCTTTATTGCACGCCAAAGACAAATGTAAAGTACAATTTGATAAATCATAATTATAATGATACAATGGGCGGTCTTATCGCTAACAGCGATCTGTTACAGACAACCTTTGGATGGACTCGTGAGGAAAGGAGAGCTCATACTAAGGTAGTCTGGCCATGATGATGATGAAGCAAAATGAATGACACTATACTATTTACGTGACCAGCAAATCTGCTTTTGAACGAAGTGTTAATTTTACCGAAAAGTTTACGTAGTGGGCTTAAAATATATATATTCTTCCCATTCTCCCATACTTCGTCCAAGTAAGTAATACCCCTTAGTACTTACTTGGACGAAGTATGGGAGAATGTTACTAGCCCATTTCTATTTCTCCCGCATTAGGGAGTTTATTTTTACGTGGGAGAGCCATGCTTCGGCACGAATGGGCCGGCTCGACCGGAGTGATACCACGGCCTCACAGAAAACCGGCGTGAAACAACGCTTGCATTGTGTTTCGCCGAGTGAATGCGGTTACCGGAGGCCCCAACCCTTTTAAAAGGCAGGCAACGCACTCGTGACTCCTCTGGTGTCCATGGGTGGCGGTTATCGCTTACCATCAGGTGATTCGTCTGTTCGTTTGCTCCCCTATCACTTAAAAAAAAAGAACCCAACCAAAGAATACCGCGCTTGCGACAAGTAGACGAATACGCAAGTTAGATTCAAATCCCTGCTGATAATTAAAGTTTCCAATCAGCTAAGTGATTTTCGTAGATATAAGTCTATCGATTTGCAATTACTTATCGCTAATGAATTCACTGTCGGATAAGAAAATCGATCTACGCATATGTAGTATGACAATGAAACCTATTTTGTTAATGGAAATTACAGGAATTATAAATTAACATAACTAACTTGTACACAACCTTATTAGCCAAGTCCTGAGTGGGACTGCTACGCTAGAGGTCCTGGGTTCGATTCCCAGGTCGAGCAAAGTGTTATTGGGTTTTTCTATGAAATTGCCAGTAGTAGCTCGGAGTTAGTAATTTGTGCCCGGCCCCTTATTATCTTATCTTGTGTAGGGCCGAGGCAGCAAGGCCTCAGTGCACTTCGACCCAATGGGATCTTTTGTGCTACCCCTAGATAACTTATTCCTCATCCCCTCCCAGTTCTACAAACAGCTCTTCCATGAGCTTTATAATGAGGCCTGGGGGTATGAGTCTGTAGTCCTCTGGTCTTGGATAGCCCTGACCCAAAAGGCACATTATTACATTGGACCTAGACATACCGGCGAACTGTGGGTGTACATTAGTACGCCTCTGCCTAACCCTTCGGGAAATACAGGCGTGATGATAAGTTATGTTATGTAACACAACCTTATTTTCAGTATAAGCGAAATCTGAATATAGTTTGCTCAGAATAAGTGAGTGAATCAATTCCAGTACAACATGTTATATTTTGTCCCAAATTTTTTTTTTAAAAGCCAGGCTATGATGTAGTTAGTTGTATATTGGTTACCTTGGGCTCTACGGTGTCAGTCCACCGTGGCTGGCGCGGTCCCTCCGACTTGCTGCGTCGCCCAGCGCGTTCACTATCGTTCCTTTGCGCACTCTGCATTGAGATATAAGTTTTATTTTAATACGTACTATTCGTACTATAAAATGTAAGCTAGATAGTTAACGATACATGATTATTCTCCGAGCCTTTTCCCAACTATGTTAGGCTCAGCTTCCAGTCTACCCAGATGCAGCTGAATATCAGAATTTTACACAAAGCGTCTGCCATCAGACCTCCGCAACCCAATTTCCGGGCAATACCAATAGTCGGGCTTTTTTGGGCGTCTGACTACCACTAACAATTGTCATCAGATGTTCGTATGAGAACCGAGACCGACGGCTTTACGTGTCTCCATGGCACGGGGTCTCGATGTGTTACGAATCGATGTCATACGAATGGTGACCATTACCGCCAGCTTAACCTTTCAATTGATCAGCTTAGTTAATATTTAAACAAGAGCCCCTTAGATCATCAACTTAAAGATATAAACGATCTGGCGGCTTTGAGAGATTTATGTGGCCTACGCAAATGTTCCAGTGATCTGGTATCATCGTACGATGGGTTGTTTGGTTGAGCTACATAATGCTGACGCATGCGTGTTGTCAAATGGGACTGGTCTACTCAAAGTCGCTATGGCTCTTTCTTCTAATTTTCAGACATATCAACCCATTATATTGTCCTACTGCTGGGCACGGGTCTCCTCTCAGAATGGGAAATCACGATGTATTCCTTCATTGTTTAATCGTATAATTAACTATTAATTCGCACATGACTTCGAAAAATCAGAGGTGTGTGCTTTGCATTCGAATTCGAGACTTTAGCAGTCCAATGATCTTGACTTGGCAAAACAATAGTAACTAATTACTAAACTAGTGGGTTTCTGATTTCTCGGATCCGATTCTCGGGACTCGAGAATTTTCTGCGATACAGATTTCTCGATGAGTAAGGCAAATTTTCCCGGGATTTACGCTTCGGGAATTCTCGCCCAGAAAAACTGTACACTACCTACATAAGACCCTAAAAAAACTAAAATCCCATTAAAAATATAAATGACAAGAACAGTATTCCCGTGTTCAGTCTGTTGATATTTCAGTGTGCCGCTGTTTACTGACTGTCTGTGTTTACTGTGCCTTTTATTCGTTCAAACTGTGTTCCATTTAGTTACAAAATATTAGCTCAGTTTATACTAGGTACATTTAGTTTAATTTAGAAGAGTTTGCGTATAAGTACTTAGATATATTACGATATGTACATAGGTACAATAAAATACAGATACTGTCTTGCCAGTATTCCCCAAAGGGTTAGATGTTAGATGATTTGTACTAATAAATATACACCGACACTTCCCATTACCTCAATGGGCTTTTACTAATAAATTCATAGAAAACTCCATAACATTTTGTTCGATCTGGGAATCGAACAAAGGACTCTAGTAGTCAAGTCACTACTTAGACTATGAAAAAAAAAACTAGTCTTATTGGACTCTCCTTATTGGACTCCTTTTTGAAGTGGTTTAAGTACCATTTCATGCAAAATTATGCGAAAAATAGGTACCACTTCCATAGGGTTAACCCATCCCAACAGATCAGAGAGATACAGAGATGTAATTCAGTTTCGAGTACCTATTTGTTGTTGTTTTTTTAAATAGGTTAAATTTTTTTTAAGATTTTTTTTATAATATGCTCTCACTGTCGGTTGTAAAAGGATTCTATTAACATCTACGTGATATCTAAGACAGGTGTTCTGCTTACCCTAGCACGGTCGAAAGCAGAAATCTGCTGGGGCCTAATGTCGTCAGCAGGTGCAGGATCGAAGAGCTCGTTCGTCTTGTACGCTACTCCAGGGTACTTTTTGCGACGAGGCATTGCTGGCTCCATCGGGCCTGGTGACAATAATCGTTTGGTTAATTAAGATAGAAAAACATAGAAAGTATATTGAAAGGGTCTTTTTGGATGCTGCACTAGAAGCAGTGGAGAGGAAATTTACCCCAAGCTATGTGAAGTTATTTTAATTTACCCCTACAAGCAATATAGAGCAAATTAACCCGAACTGTGTATTGCATTTTTTTTTTCCTCTTTTTTTTAAATCGTTGCCCCATAGAAATGCAGATGAAGAACAGAGTCCCACTAGGATTTTCTCCTGTATCGTGGGTGCTATTCACACACACAAACGCACAGACCAGGAACAACCTGAAGATCATACAAATATGTGCTCCATGTGGGGATCGAACCCACAACGCGTGTACAGAAGAATTGTTACCCTAACTGTGTATATAATTTTATTTAAACCTCTCTGTATGTATAGTGTAGAGAAAATTTACCCTCCGTACTTCTGAGTTACAACACAAGACAAAAAATTATAACAATTAAATAAAATGACTGAAAAAGGATTTATAACTCTGTATGGGCAATGTAGAGAAGATTTACCTTATCTGCGTGTAGAATCTACTGCGAAATTTTAGCCTTTATCGACAGCTTAGAGGAAATTTACCCTAGCTATGTAAAGTGCAGAAACTTACCCCTCTGTATGGGTAGTGCGGAGGGCGGCGTAGGCGCGGGCTGTTTCACCACGCCCTGCTGCTGTTCCTTGTACTCGTGCCATTTGTAAGTGCTGCGGTACTCGGAGTGCAGCTGCAACAAACAAATAACATAATTAATACAAACGCTAAGCAAATAAAGCAATGCTAAACTAAAACCAAGATATAGGGACCTCTTATTATCACTATAAACGCTGTAAACATTAGATTCGCACAGGGTAAAAAAGCCCTAAACCTGAATCTAATTTTTCCCAATCACATTATCAACTAAAATAAGAAACATTAAGTATTCATGAAAGTAAATGTTCAATGAAGTTTAATAATTCACGACCGGCAATACGTACGGCTATTCCAAACTAATATTATAAATGAAAACGTTTGCTTGCTTGCTTGTAGCTTTGTTTGCTTGTTACGTTTACCCATCTAAACCGCTGAATAGAGTTGGATAAAATTTGGCATTGAGATAGGGGTCATTCAAGTATTACGTAAGCAGATTTTAATTATTAACATTGCAATTGCAATTATTAACCCACCCCTCCCCCTCGTCAGCAAAAGTAAGCAAAGCTCTTACCCCTCCCCCCCATGCTTACGTAATCATTGGTAAATTGCAAGTCTAGAAATAAGGAATAGGTTTGGAATAGAGGACTGTAACGCACATAATATTAAATAAACTTTACTGATACGATATTCAACATAGAGTAAGTTACAAATATTATAATCTTAAGTAATATTACGATATTGCGATATGTGTAAAAAGTAAATAATTACTGCTGACGTAACCACTATCTAGATCCCCCCACCCCCCATGTCATCAAAAATAAGCAAAGCAATGACCCCCCCACCCCTCCATAATGCTTACGTAATACTTGAACGGCCCCATAGATTGCGTTTTTAGGAATGACATGAGCAATTTTGTGCCTTAAAAATCCTTTGGATGTATGAATCCTTCGTGAAACCGCGACTTTGGCTCACACTTGGCAGACAAGCCCTGTAAACCTTTCATGAACTTTCATGCACTGAATATTATATACTTACATACTTGAAATCTAACTATGATAACAATCTAAACTTATCTCCTATATTTAGTTTACCCATAGTATCTGCACTAAACCCGTATCCCAGACATCCAATTAGACCGAAAATAAATAGAACCCTGGAAGCCCGCGGCGGGGCAAAAACGACAACCCTTCTATCCCCACACAATCTATGACTAGGGATAGATAGGTATAGCTCAAACACGAACTGGGTACTTTAGATATAAATGTGTAGGTATATCGTCTGCTCATCGGATAAGTCGACCTGACGCCTCGATATCGATAGCAGGGTAGACGCTGATTTTGTTATCCTAGTGATGTGGTTTTATAATATCGATAGCCCATACCTATTTTGTGGTAAGGTTGTCTTTTTTTAGATATTTAAATTTTAATCCTTTTTCATTCACGCATCTATTCCTAAAAGGGTTGGATGGAAGCGATTTATTTCATACCCACAGTTCAACAGTATAATTAGGTCCTATCCAAACTCCGAGCTGCAACTGAGAATTTTATAGGAAAACCAAATAGCTAATTTACTAGCTCGACCTAGGAATCGAATCTAAAGTCTCTGTCGTAGGAGTCTCGCTGAACACCAGAATAATGACGTATTCTGGTTATATCGAAAGATTTTACTCTTAATCAGCACTATGATAAATGATATTTATTTCTGTAAATCTTTTAAAAACACTTTTACAAGTCAATGATTTGATTTTGTTTAAGCTAGATGGCGCCGGCATTGCCTAACCGACGATCTCTGAGAAGAAACACCGAAACAAACTTAGAGAATCATGGTCTCTTTTAAAGTCCAGACATATAGTAGCAATATGTTAGTGTTATAATGCAGGACAATGTCTGAGATGGCTTTTTGTAGAAAATGCCATAACGGCTTTGAGTAGACCAGTTGGTAGATATCTATTCAGTTTTGAAGGTTCTTCTTCTTAAAACCAACAATTTGACTGATGAAAAATGCCTTTAACAATGATCTTTTTGAAATAAACATGACTGACTTTATACAAACCAGAACTAATATTTTTTAACGGATTGGGGGGCAAACTTTCAGACGGATCAATACTCAATACTCAATACTCAATTCTTTATTGCATTCCATAATGTTTTATAAAGGTGGACTATAGATAATTTAGATCATTATGGACCCTGTCGGGCACAGCAAAATTAGGAGAGAGGAAGAGGGTTTAGCATCATTTGCAAATTGATTGCCCATTAAAAAAGTATACATTAAAATATTATATTTATGGTGTTTATATTCTTATTTTCTCATTTCTAACTCATTTATAACATAAACATAAGTTATAATATAATATTAATAATTATATATAACATAAATTTTGAATTTATTTGTAAAATTCATAAGTGAATGTACTTGTTATATTTATAATTGTATTTATTTATTATCATTTAGTTGTATTTATTTATAACGTTTAATTGTATTTATTTAGTAAATTATGTTTAGTTTTCATTTATATACTTACTTATATTTTTATTAATTATTACTTATATTATATTTAGTATGGTATTATATTGCATCGTGATTTTATTCATTTTCTTTGGTAGTTACAATAAGGCTAGGTTTTTAATAATGTCTTTACATAGGGAAGGAAGGAAGTAAGGAAGCTGTGTCAATTTTATTTTTTAAATGATTTATCATCAAAAAATTCGGATGTTGTATAATAGCATTTAGTAATCAGGAAGTGTTTTAATTTATTAGTAAATGTGTTGTATTTAAGTTCCTCTTTGATGGCTTTGGGTAAGTTGTTATAAATTTTTATGGACATAACCAAAGGGCTGGACGAGTGTATCTTAAGTTGGGATGTTGGTAAGTTTAATCTATTTTTGTGTCTTAACGTGTATTTAGTTTGTATTTCTTCACGGGTGTTATAAAATTCTGGGTGCTTTCGGACAAATTTGCATATTTCGAGAATGTATAGACATGTGACCGTTAGTATTTTATGTTTTTGAAAAAGTGGTTTGCAGCTGTCTGTTTGTTCTATGATCGCCTGATGGTAACCGATTCCGGCTCCCATGGACACCCGCGACACCAGAGGAGTCTAATGTCTTAAAAACTGGTTTATGCATGAATCTGTCATCGTGTCATATACTATCTCGACCCATAAGTTACGTACAGTAGCCCAAGCAAGAGCAACTTGCGAAAACGAATTCGAATCACAATCGAGAATAATTTGTATGAGAAGGAGGTTAATGAACGTAGATGAAGCGAAAGTTGTGTGCCAGGATCATAAAAAGTGGAAATCTATCTAATCTCTGCCTACTCCAATGCGAGACAAGCATGAAAATATGTATGTATGAGATTTGTAGTAGAAAAACGATACGCTTACGATACGAATTCGATAGTGTTCGATAGTTCTTCTCGAAGTGATCGTGTAGCTCACCTATCTTTTAGAAGTTCAATGTAGGATAACAATATTTACGCATCTGTTCTATCTATTTAATCTGTATGTAATATTTTCTGATACATAAAATTGGATATTGTTGTAACTCAATTTTCCTCGGATTTTCACATTTTCGATTTAAATGTAAATTTGTTTTACGTGTATTGAACCCAAGCAAACATGAATTTTGTAATCAACTGGAAATGTAATGCTGTGGGGTTAAGACCAGCAGAAGAAGAGCAAAAACCTGATGGTACCAGGTCCTAGTAATAAAACTCCATGCAGGTGTTGCAAGAGGTCGTCTGGAGTCCACAAGGACTTTTTTTGATGTAAGGGTTTGTTCAGTTTAAAACCAACAGGCTTTTTATTGGGTCCTTGTGTAATTCCTTTCTTGACGGTATAAAATACACTTTTACAATTAGAAAGTACAAATATTTTTTTAAATAACAAGATGGTGCTGGCGTTTCTTAATTTAGGAAGAATCGCCGTAACAAGCCTTTTATATACAGCCCAGACATTATGGCAGAAAACATTATTTGATAATTTGAAGTTATTCTATTTATATGGTATTGTTTAGCGAGCTGTTTCCTTACAAATACGCTCTGAAGACCTAATTAAAGAAAGTCGTAAACACATTTCCTCAAAATTTATTCGCCCCCATTTGATGCCATAAAAGTTCAAACTTCAAATAAATTGAGAATAGATTTTATAGCCGTATGCTGTCAATAAAGTGTATTTTTATACCCTTATGTATGTATTCTGGACACGCGGTGGACGTTAAACGCCGATGTCTCATCAATTATTCCGAACACGGCAAGTCGGCCAGTAGGGCGACCATGCGGGAATTTATTGCTAGGATTTCGTTTAGTTTCCGATTTATTTTTGGATATATCTTAAGCTTGCTCTACTGAAATTAATGCAGAAATAGTGATTGAAAAGTTTCGATGTCATGATTCATATAAACTATTCGTTTAATTTTCTAAGATTACCTGCTCTTCAGATTCTTAAGTCGCGGCGATGCACTCATGATTTAAGCACCTATTGAATGTTTTATTTGAATTTGCCTTGTACTTGCTTAATAAATTCGGAGAATACACAATCAGTGGAAGCGTGGCAATTCGTTTTATTACTATTATGAAACATTTGAGGTGGCCTCATATAACTCAAAATTTGTTTAACCATTTTTTTTTGACACGATAAGAAGAAGAAGAGCCCTTTTGCGTTATTAAATAAATGTAATACTAATTCAGGATTAAAAGCATGACGACTGATACTAATTAATTATGTTTTTTAGTGTTATGATATACCTACATTAGTTTTATTTAAAAAAAAACCCACCATCTAGTTAGTTCAGTAAGTCATAAAAATTAATTCAGTAAAACATATTAAAACCAAGCACAAATAAACTAGGACTTCGCAGAATTATACTTATAAAATGTTTTTTGGTTATTACAATGAAGTCAGTAGGTAAACTAATGTTAATTTAATTTTAGCTATCCAAGAGCAGTTTATGATTTTATAGTGAGTTTTAAAGCTGAAATCCTGTAGTGGATGAATATATTAATTTCAGTGCTCAAACATTTACTTATAATTTGGTTTAAGCAACAGTAAATTTAAGAATTAATTTATATTAATCTAGATTTTTTTATGTCGGTTTTTAAAAAGGCACTTTTATAAACCTGCTTCATATACACTGATAAAGTTATATACCTACATATGTGTATATAAATTCATATAATGTATACCATAAGTATGTAGGTATACTTATTATTTTATTGTTTTATTTTTAACTTTAATTAATTAAAACAGTTTAATTTTTGTTTTTGTGCTTTGAATACTTTGGAGTTAATGTATTTTATATACTTATTTCGGTACTTAACAGACAGTCTTATCAAATTTGGGGGAAATTTGTAATATTAAGTGTATTGTATTGTTCTTGATTGTATTTTTTTTGACAGTAACTTACTAACCTTGAATAAGAAGTAGCTCTGCTTGGATTTAAATTCAAGACCACTAGCTTTTCGGAACCAAGTTCGTTTTAATCATTTATTATTACTTGCTTAAAAAATTTCCTCATCATGAGAAACTTTTATGTCTCGGGAGATTATTTTCTTATGCTAGCCTAGCATGATGTACTACAAGCTTAACCTCTCTCCAGGAGCACGCTAGCTGTGTGGTGAGGGAAACCTCATTTTTATTCAGGTTTATTCACCGCCTCGTGACGACTAACGGTAGTCAGGCTGTAAAGACCGTTCTAAGTCTCGGTATCACCTTACAGCACATTGGCGAGGAAATAAAAAAATGCTCACTGAAATAAAACGACTTTTTACGCCCATGGTCATGGGCAGAATTCCGTGACTAGGAACTCGAGGAGGTTCTCAAACTTATTTCGTTTACCGCCCACTTTATGAATAAATCATTTATTAGTGCACCCCAAAATCTTTAACTTTACCACATATTAAACCGCTTCAATACCTCCAATTTTCTATGGGCCTTTAACCGCCTCACACTTTGCTACTGTAAATGATCCGAAGCGTTTATTTTATGATTTTTTTATCCTGTTTATTTATTTTAGGTACCTACTTATGTACTAATTTATGCCCAAACCAAATCAAATGCCTTCCTTTCTAAAACAACAAACGCGGTAAAATCCGTAAAAATGGTTTAATTTTAATTTTATTACATAGGAATAACTAATAGCTACACTATAAACTATTACTTAACAACAGAATACACATAACATATAAGTAATAATGTAGCCCACAGCGCTGTTCACAGATTACCGTTTCAAGCAAATTTAAACAAATTTAAGAAGTTGGTGCAAGCGGGCCTTAATGTGTAATATTCAAGTAAGAGTCAGAAATAAAAATTAAAGAATGATTTTGTAACTGTAAATGCACCAATGTATTTGACCTTTTACAGCAATGCAGCGACACTGAATTTATCTCATGACTTTAAAAAAAATAACAGCTTCGTGTGATTGTACGATCAATAAGTGAGAGGGTCTTTATATGAAATCAGACCTTGGTTTCAAATGAAAAATAATACATTAACACAATATCTACTATTGTATAACTGAGTAATGAAATTAAGGAAGGAAGTGTTTTTTGAGGTGACAAAGTTTTATTGCTGGTTTGACAGTTGATATTATACAATAATAATTAAGTATACAAAATAGTATTTTTTGAGAAAATATACTGGTTAATATCACTCGCATCTCAAAGGATTTTTTGAGCCAAAAGGTAACCTATGTCCTTTTCCAAGATGCAATCTATCTTTATACAAAAAACACCAAAATTGGCTAAATCACATTAGGTTACTTTCGCATACCTAATATAACATTTATAATATGAATTCCTAACCTTTAGAAAAAACATTGGTAAATAACTGATTTTAAAAATTCGCTTATGAAAAAAACCCGATAAGATTTTAATTACTTACGTAGGTACTCAGGAATATTTTGGGTCAATTATAATGTTAAAATATACATTTACTTGGATTTTAAAGAATATTTTTAAAATAACAAGTTTTGAATGGCTGTACTGCGCAATCATACTGCGCAGACAGTAATATAAATAATACCACTGCATTCACACAGATAGTGCTTGGCTCACAGTTAGCCAATTGCACGACCGCACTCAAATTGCGATAGCCGATCCAACTGGCATGTAATACTTCATGGTACGTCACTCCACCTGCCACTATTTGATTGCCTGGTGCGTTGTCTTTTGTAGACAATTTTATTAATTTATTATTATGATATTGAACCTTAACTGTATATACCTCATAAGTTTAGTGGCGCCACTGCTTTGATAAAGTCAAAAGGGTTATTTCAATTAGACCATTAAGAAGTGTGAATGTAATGACTTTTGATAAGTCAAAACTAGTTGTACGCTTCCAAAAAGTGGTTCTTAAGGAGAAGAGCCGGCAAGAAACTCTATAGATACTCTTTAAAAAAAACACAATTACAAGCTTTACAACTTTATTTTAAATAGTTGTTGAGAATTATGCAGTTTGATGTGTAGGCTATTTCATTACTTAAAAAAAAGAGATTACCACAGCAGGTTAGAGCTGACCAGCTCCGGCAGACAGGTCTGAAGGTCTAAAGGTCCTGGGTTCGATTCCGAGGTGGAGTAAAGTGTTTATAGGGTTTTCTATGAAATTCTTAATAGCACTTGCATTAATGCACCTCTGCCTTACTCGTAGTGGAATACTGGCGTGATATTCTTAATTATGATAGTATAACGCATGCCATCACGCTATATTCCCTAAATGGCTTATTTCTTTGATTAAAGTTACCTTACGTGAATATTAGACATTGAATAAAATTACGATAATGTTTTTTTTAAAGAATTTAGATAAAATCTGTACATTAAATAAAGTTAAAATTGACATATGCCATCTAATTTAAATTTTGACAAAAATATCATCTCGCTTTCAAGTATTTCGGGAGTTTCGTTTTTTGACAAAGTAAAAATTTAATCGATTCGGGTATCACTGTGCGATACAACTTGTTTTACATAAGTTACAAGTTTTATATAAAAACCATACATCCATAAAAATAAATACTTTTTACCGCAGCACGATTTCATATAAATAAATATAAATTTAGGTCATATCCCGGAATAACTGATCGGATGGTCACTGCATGCATAATAAAACTCTCACACATACAATTTAACGTCAAGTTTCAACGGCCCATTGAACTAATAACCTAATTTCCGTGATTCTGCTAATACAAATGTGCAAATTACATTTGACAGCACGATTTGCGTAGTGGCTGGGCGATCGGCTTCGACGCTACGTGTTGTGATTCGATCCCCGCACGAGACAGATATTTGTATGATCTACAGGTAGTTGTTTTGGGTCCGGGTGTTTGTGTATGTAAGAATTTGTGATTGTAAACGCACGATCACAGGATCACGATACAGAGAAAACCCTAGCTTGGAAAATAGTATATTAAAAAAATTACTAGTTTAAAAAACACTAGAAAAACACGCTTTTATAAATGCACGTAAAAATCAAAAATAAATTATGGATCGTTCAAGTTGTCTCTATTTTTGGGCTGGAATGTAACACTGGGCACTATGCGCTTTGAATTATAATATTTGATTGTAAAAGCGTGGCGCAGGAAACAGGAAAGACTTTTTATATAACTTGCTGAGAAATCAAGTTAAGAGATGTTACGGGAAGCAGGTTACAGAGATCGGCGCTCTAACTGGAGTTGCAGCACGACTGGCTGGGGATATCGATGTTGATAACATTTATATCCCCACATCGACATGTCTCCTCCCTAGCGAGGCAATTTTGAGTGCGCCTCCGACCGCAATAACTGGCAATAACTCTACGGTCACGGATCTATCTCTACGTACGTCTTATTTACTTAGTCTACGTTGTCGGTGGTAGTTATGAGTTACGGTATATTATGTACTTAGCTCTCTCATATAACCCTACATACCATTACGCCTGTATACTTTGACTAGCTATCTATAAATTCGAATTTTTGACAGTTTCTCTATTCAAAATCTGTCAAACGTAAATTTTATTCCTAAGTTAAAAAATAACTGCCATCAAATCATTAGCCTAGTAGTCCTGAGCGCGTCTGATACGCTGGAGGTCCTGGTTTGGATGGATAGATGATTGGATTCCCAGGTCGAGCAAAGTGTTATTGCGATCGAATCTACACCAAACGTCGTATGATGAATGGGTGCCCTTTTTTTCTCCTGTATCATGGATGCGTTTACAAACGCAATTTATGACACACACACACACACACAAACACCCAGATCGTAGATCGTACAAATATTTGTTCCGTGCGGGGATCGAACCCACAATACGGAGCTTAGAAGCCGATCGCTCAGCCGCCCACTAATCTAAGTATTCTAATAATAGTCTGATCGACCTGGGCAAAGAACCCAGGACTGATGTGATAATAATTATAGTACCTAATTAGTATATGTAGGTACCTACATATTGACAATTATAGATAGGTATTCGTAGTCTATACACAGATAATGATGTAAATATTGATGTTAGGTGATTGCGTCGTCCGAGCGACAGTGTTTGGACAAGATTGAATGACTGACATCTGTAAATACCATGTACCTATTGATTGAATCCAGTCCAACTGGGTTATATAATAATATAATTTCGTATGATATTGATCCCATTATTATCGTGGGAGTGCCATGCTTCGGCACGAATGGGCCGGCTCGACCGGAGTGATACCACAGCCTCACAGAAAATCGGCGTGAAACAACGCTTACGTTGTGGTTCGCCGAGTGAGTGAGGATACCGGAGGCCCAAACCCTCTTAAAAGGCCGACAACACAAATGCGACTCCTCTGGTGTTGCGGTTTCCATGGGCGGCGGTAATCGCTTACCATCAGCTGATCCGTCTGCTTGACAATAGGCTCGCCCCTATGACATGGGATCTAAACGTACCGGCGAAATGTGGGTGTGCAATGTACACTTCTTATTAACTCTTAGGGGGAAAACAGGCGCTCGCAAGTCGAATGTTTCCTTCATTAAAATAACGTTATAATCTTTTAGCATGGACAATGCGAAAAAAATACAAAAAGGTTGAAAACTGCTATTATAAACGACTGATATTAGATTTTTTGTGTGTCGGTCAGTATCATAGCCTGAAACGTGTGTGCCTTTGACGAACACGAAAACTTTGACTTGGCATTTCAAGGGTCATATCTTCATAAAAAAGCATAATGCCCGGAGAATATAGATTCCATTTCTGGACGCAGCAAACGCAGTCACGTGCGAAGCATAGTTCAGAATATTAGGCGATCGCATGACGTCATTTTAGGCCAAAACGTATGATCCGTTTACGGACACATTAAAAAGATAATAGCACTCAATTATGCTGCCACGTGCCTAACAAATAAAGTTGGAACACGCTAGCGAGACCTTGGTTCTGTACATTGAATAAATAATAGAAAAGTTCCTTGTTTTTTTTTTGGATAATATAATCATGGCAATGGAATGACAATTTGGGAGTTCGTATGTCAAGATGAGTTAAAGCTTACAGCGGGCCCTAACTGGAGAAGGGTTGCCAGAGGTAGAACTCAATGGAAAATGTTACGAGGAGGTCTTTGCCAAAAGATATCCTCTAAATGGGGAAAACAAACACTTTAAATCAGACGCCTCATTAGCCAAGTGGTCCTGAGAGCGACTGCTACGCTGTAGATCCTGGGTTCGATTCCCACGTCGAGCAAAGTGTTTTTCTATGAAATTCCCAGTAGCAGCTCGGAGTTTGGAATTTGTGCCCGGTTAATGGCAATAGGCTCGCCCCCTATTACATGGGACCTAAACATACCGGCGAAGTGTGGGTGTACCTTAGTACACCTCTGCCTAACCCTTCGGGGAATACAGGCGTGATGGTATGTTAAAACAGACGGAAGTTCAGGATAGAGGGGTTATTGATTGATTGATTGATGTCAAGATAAGTTCACTGGAATATATCGAATTGTCGTAGGCAAAAAGTTGGAATTAATCAAAGGGAATCAGGAAATGGAGAATAAAATTGGCATAGCGGCTGAGCGATCGGCTTCTGCGCCACGTCTTGTGGGTTGGTTCCCGCATGAAGCAAAAATTTGTATGACCTATAAGTAGCGGTCGCGGGTGTGGGCGTTGAACGTTTCATAAACGCTTGTATAAGCTTTTTTGAAATGAAAATATTTGAACTTTTTGTCGTATGGAAAATCTTCATAGACCGTCTACCACCCGGGGATGCGGCAGAGTACCTGTGTCGGACTCTTGCCTTCTTCTGCCCTATAGACCTTTACATCTATGAGATTCATGAGATTAGCCATAACCATTACAGGCCGTGGTTCAGCGCTCCTCATTGCGAGTAATGCGACATTTTTGTCACAAAGTGCATTGTCAGCCTTAATTTCTCCCGAGACCGAGTGAGCGGTGCTTCGTTTTGTTACGCGACGGAAGTTAGCGTTTTGACAAGTGTACTAAGTCCCAATTGGGTATAGTAAAACGCAGAAATATTATTCAATATCTATACTTAATATATAAAGCTGAAGAGTTTGTTTGTTTGTTTGTTTGTTTGTTTGTTTGTTTGCTTGAACGCGCTAATCTCAGGAACTACTGGTTCGATTTGAAAAATTATTTCAGTGTTAGATAGCTCATTTATCGAGGAAGGCTATAGGCTATATATCATCACGCTAAGACCAATAGGAGCGGAGCATCAATGAAGAATGTTTCAAAATCGGGGTTTTTTCCTTTTGAGAGCTTCCGATGCATGCGCTGTGTAAACGATTAAAGTTTCGCAAAAATCATATATGACAGAATTGTTCCTCTTTAAAAGTTCTAAAAAAAAGTCCGCGACAGCATATGTCTATCTTTTAAGGTTGGCTCACTATAACCTTTTTTATGCTAACTTTGTTCTAAAATTCCAAATGCATTAAGTATTTGAGTAGGTAGGTGTTTTTATAAACATGATATTATTCCTTATCCAAATAAATACGTTATTCATCAGCCTTTAGAGCGTTTGTTTTGTATCCGTGTGGACCGAGCTTGGGTCCGCTCGGACCCAACAAACGCTCTAAAGGACATATCCTCATTTAGCGTTCTTTTATTATTCCTGTTCCCGTGACATATTTTACTAAAGTTCCGCTCGGTTACTCAATAGGTACTCAATTATCAACTAACAATATTGGCTATATCTTGAAGGGAGCTTCAATCAAAACATACTACAAGCCGCTGAAGGGGATCATCATCTTCTTACCACCTGTCAAGTGCCACCTGCCAAGTTTGCTTGAACGCGATAATCTCAGGAACTATTGGTCCGATTAGAAAAAATCTTTCGGTGTTAGATAGTCCATTTATTGAGGAAGGCTATAGGTTATCATCCCGCTAAGACTAAGTAACTATTCCACGCGGACGAAGTCGCGGGCGGAAGCTAGTACTAATATATAAAGCTGAAGAGTTTGTTTATTTGTTTCTTTACTTGAACGCGCTAATCTCAGGATCTACTGGTCCGATTTGCAAAATTCTTTCAGTGTTAGATAGCCCATTTATTGAGGAAGGCTATAAGCTATATATCATCACGCTACGCGAACGAAGTCGCGGGCAGAAGCTAGTCTAGTATAAAATCTCAATCAATCTGCAGTATAAATAATAAAAAAGCTAAAAGTAAATGAATTGAGAATTGAGAATTAAAGTATCAAAACTTCTTCATTGTATGTAATGCGGTTTAGTACCTACAATACGGAACCCTAAATTTTGGCATAGAAGCGATTTTAATGATGGCGCCTTTTTTCAAAATGTAGGTTCGAGGTCAATTAATTCACCGATAATAACTATGTGGTACATACAATATGAATGATACTTATTATTATATTATATTAATCTATAATTCTATAATCTATATATCTATACTAATATATAAAGCTGAAGAGTTTGTTTGTTTGTTTGTTTGCTTGAACGCGCTAATCTCAGGAACTACTGGTCCAATTTGAAAAATTCTTTCAGTGTTAGATAGCCCATTTATTGAGGAAGGCTATAGGCTATATATCATCACGCTACGCGGACGAAGACGCTGGCAGAAGCTAGTAATATTATAAAGCTGAAAAGTTTGTATGTTTGTTTGTTTGCTTGAACGCGCTAATCTCAGGAACTACTGGTCCAATTTGAAAAATTCTTTCAGAGTTAGATAGCCCTGTTATTGAGGAAGGCTATAGGCTTATGTCATCACGCTGATACTAAGTAACTATTCCACGCGGACGAAGTCGCGGGCAGAAGCTAGTTAAAGATAAAAACATACCATCACGTCTGTATTCCTCGAAGGGATAGGCAGAGGCGTAGGTACTTGTACACCCACAGTTCCCCGGGATGTTTAGGTCCTATGTAATAAGGCGCGAGCCTATTGTCATTAACCGTGCATAAATACCATAGCTCCGAGCTGCTATTGAGAATTTCACAATAAACCCAATAAGACTTTGTCCGACCTGGGAATCGAACCAAGGATCTCTAGCGAAACAGTCGCGTTCAGGACCACTGGGCTAATGAGGCAGCTTTTATATTGAAAGCCTAATAGCCGTGGCCTGTGGCTTCACTCATATTCCAAAGGACTTTTCGAGGTAAACGGTAGCCTATGTCTCCAAGATCCAATCTATCTCTGTCGCTGTTTAGGCTTGAAACGTAATAGAGTGACAGACAGGCAGACAAACAGACAGATCTTACCTTCACATTTGATATTAATATGCATGGAAGTATGAACATGGATGAATGGAACTGGCCAAAAAATTGTGTGTTAATAAAGAGTTACTTGCAAATATCAATAATTGTTACTAAATATTTATCTGCATTTGCAAACAAAAGCCTTTTCTTTTAGTGGAAATTCTTTCTGAAAATTTCATCTGGGGATCGATCGCATCATTAACATTTTTTTGCCATCGCTCAAATATGGTCCCAAAAACCACAATTTTAATTTTTCAAACAAACAAACCCGAGACAATAACAGCCTAAAGTCATCTACAAAACATTCAGTACAAAAAAAACTAGACGCAAATGAACAGAGACCTTCACGCCACGACAAGCGTCCTCGGTTCGCATTCAACTGTCTCTCAGCTCAAAAAATGCAATGAGATATTAAGTACAAATCGTACTAGAGGTCTAGAGTAGACAGGGTACAGTTTTTGTGTCATAATATGGAGGGGATTTTTTCAAGCTGAAAAAGAAATGGGACGTCAATTTTTTGAGTTGGTAATCAATGTACTTTTTGGTGATAAATTTGCTTTTGTACGTTACACTAAAGTTGAGTTTAATTACTCTCCTCGTTACTGTCTTCTTAGTGTAGTGGTGTCAAGCGTACTGCTATGAGGACCTGAGTTCGATTCGCAAGTCATGCAGTTTTTCTATAAAATTGTTAGTAGCAGATCAGGGTTGACATTTGTTGGATAAAAACATACGAGTGAATTATAGGTGTATATTAATACACCTGTGCCTAGCCTTTCGGAGAATAGATGTGATGGTATGTTATGAATTTATGACATGAGACAATAATCTATTTATGATCGACTCCAACTCACGAGACGAAAATCGTATGATACATTTAATAACTCAATGTGAATTTTTCCTCCATTTTTCCTCACATAAATTTTTAATCTCGCAAAATATAAAACTAAGATGTGATTCGGTTCGTTTACCCACTAGAGTCATTCGGAATTGGGTCAATGTTCTTAGAGGGATATATTACCGGTGTCGACAGCGCTGGAGTGTGCTCGAGTGTCGACGAGTGTAAGTGTCGTGTGACGGACTAATGGGGGGTTCATTGTGCTTTTTTTAGTTCATACACACGGCAAGAAAAAAATACATATTAATAAAACATACATACATACATATTTTCACGCTTGTCTCCCATTGGGGTAGGCAGAGACTATAGATTTCCACTTGCTACGATCCTGGCACACTACTTTCGCTTCATCTACGTTCATTAACCTCCTCATGCATTATCGTCGGTTTAGGGTGCTCTTAACCTGACCTTTTTTAAGAACGGCCGCAACTTAGTTGTGGTACGTTCGTCGAGGTTGGCCCCTTCCAACTCTTCCATCCGTACTCATCATGTATACTCGTTTGGTCAATCTCCGTTCATCCATCGTCTCTGCCCAGCCCAAACCACCTTAACATGCCCTTATATATTATTATTTTATAAGGATTTTAGGACCTTATTGACTGGGGCACATATACCTAATAGACTTTGCATAATCTCTGTAATTTTTTACATAGCTGGCTAAATTACCTACATACTGTATAATTTTCTAAGCTTTAAGATAATTCACATTTCGCATACAATTTAGTGTGAACTGTTTTTTATTATATGGGCCAACGAACAGACGAGCCACTTGATCGTAAGTAGTCATCGTCACCTATGGAACCCGGCAAGACCAGAGGAGTTGCTGATGTCTTGTTGAGCCCCTACGGACTGCAGTCTTTCAGAGCCGCAGCAACCGAGGTGGAACTGGCTCTCACGCGCAAAAGTCTATCACACACCGAGGTGTCAGCCAGCCAGTCAGACCCCAAGAGGACCACCAAGAAAGTCGCTCAATGTAGTTATTAATTAGCCACTTCACGCCGTAATAAAATACTTTAAACTGCAGTTACAATAGTGAATGAATGAATGAATGAAAACATTTATTTCAGAACCAGGTTCCATATTTTGTTAGTAACAGTACTTACAACTAGTGTTAGTGAATAAACTTATTAACCTACGTGTGTACCAGCAAGAGACTCTCCCATCCTAGTCTATTTAATTGCATGGAGTCGTATCCAGCGTCCTAACATCGGAGAGTCCCAGCGTTCGGCCAATCTCATCCGGATAGTGTTGGGGCTGGCGCGAAACCGATGTAATAATGATGCGCATCTTTTGCGCATGACGGTCGAAAAGCTGTTAACATTGGCGTCTGCAAACATACCGGACGCGCTGCAAAAGCGCGGCAGCCCCAACAACACCCGGAAAGCGTTAGTGCCTACGTTCATAGCAGTAGAGCGACCTCTATTTTATATGTACTAAAACTAAAGCTGATTGATTTCTACTAAGACTTAGATTTGCCGCAGTCACGCGATCTTTACTAAGCTAAAAGAAAGTTTTTGCACCACGACTGAGTTACCGTTGTAGGATAAATAGTTAACTAGGGCTATGTACCTAGTCGCAAAATCCATGATTTTTTTTAAAGCTCAGAAGGTTCTAAAGTCGTCCCTACTTATCCCTACTGATATTATATATGCGAAACTAACTCTGTCTGTCTGTTACGCTTTCCCGCTTAAACCTCTCAACCGATTTTGATGAAATTTGGCACAGACAATCTTTAGACCCTGAGAAAGGACATAGGCTATATGTCATCACGCTACGCGGACGAAGTCGCGGGCAGAAGCTAGTTTGTTATAATCGGGTATTTTTTATTGACCACCTTTTCATTTTCATGCTCCATAATATAAACATTACCTACAGCCTCAGACGAATCAATAAAATTCCTCGTTTGTCAAAATCTTATCAGTAGTTTTTGAGCTAGGCCTGACTTCTAGCAAAAGAAGTGTGAATATCACGCTTTAGATTCTAGCTCCTAAATTATTCTTCTCAAAAATCTTTAGCATGCGTTAATACAAAATTTATAACAAAAAATAACTAAAAAATTACCGTGTATCTTGTCAGTGTGGAGTGCGACCTGACCTTCCTACGTCCTTTTTCTCAGGGTCTAAAGATGGTCTGTGCCAAATTTCATCAAAATCGGTTGAGAGGTTTAAGCGGGAAAGCGTAACAGACAGACAGACAGAGTTACTTTCGCATTTTTTTTTCTTTTTTATAAAACGTTGCCCCACACTAGGATTTTCTCCTGTATCGTGGGTGCGTTTACAAACACAAATTCTCATATACACAAACACCCAGACCCGGAACAACTAACTGTAGATCATACAAATATTTTCTCCGTGTGGGGCGAACCCACAACACGTGTCGCAGAAGCCAATTGCACAGCCGCTACGCCAAACATGTCGTCATCTATAATATTTATAATATTAGTAGGGATTATTTAAGTACAGATATCGCGTAATACGAAAAACTATGAACACAATAAATGTCTTCTCTCGTTGAATGTCTATTGTTCTATAGATTTTCCCATAACTTTCGTTCGCTTTGTTGTAAAGTTATTGATCGCTCCCACGGCTGAATGCCAAGCATTGTAAGTAATTAGCAAGTTATTATTAAGATTGTTTCACTAAGTTTAATTTGGACTTGAATAGGTAACATTCTGTGCTTTCTATATATCGGGGTCTCGATAGCATTTTATTGGAGTCAATAATTTTATGTGTAGAAATGCCTAATGGCGTAAGTATATGCGTTACGTATTTATAATGAATTCATTCATTGTGTTACGTTGAAACTTTTTGTTTTGTTCTATGCGTGCTCGTGAGGGTGTCGAAAAAAGAAAGATCTACATGCAAGAATGCTATATGATAATATAACACAGAATCGTCGGTTTGGATGTAGAACTTTTATAGGTTTAAATGGTTTAAACCTCCTTGGTGACATAAACTTTCTTAAATGTCAAAATGTGTGGCGGGAAATAACATGTATTGTCAACAGACATAGGTACACAAAAAAAATATTCAGCAAAAAAAAAGTCTCAAAAGTATTCAAACTTTTTGATTAAAAAAAAACACGGATTACTTAAAAAAAACTATCCACAAAAATATAAAAACTTGGCCGTAATTTCACGTAGAAAAAGCTATTTAGTACGCAGTAATCCCAGACATTAATCATTTTGCCTAAACAATACGAATTGCCGTGTCACTCTTAATTAAATGAAGGAATTTCATGTGCACGTCATGAACGCTGACGCCATATTGTTTTGCGAAAATATTTTAGGTTAGGTTTGTTTGACATAATCAGAAATAGCCAAGACCCTTACCTACCTATTTCGGAAATGTAGTGTATTGTTATGTAGTGTATGTAAATGGTATTAGTTATTTGAATTGTTTGTTCTTTATTTTTTATTATTCGAGTTTATTGTGAAACCATAGAATTAAAAAAGGTACCTTTGTACTTATTTTTATATAAACCTCTAGCTTTCTTTACAAAGAAATGTTAAGCCACTTTTATGTATATTAAGGATAAAATAAGTTTAAATGTTTTATTTATTTCCCAAACAACTTTTAACACCATTCTTCACCATGCAAATCGTAAATATTTATCTACATTTTTTTGTCATATTTGGAAGTAACTAGTATAATCTATTTTAATGGTAAATTCTTAAAGTACCCAACGACGGAGCATGGGCCTAGACAGGTCTCGTTTTGGGTAGGTACGTCAGACGACATTCATTCACATAATAATTATATTAATAGTTTTAACTATACCATTGCACTATAATGTTACTTGTGTGATGGGCTTTATTCGTAGATTCTTAAACGGCACCAAATTTTTAAATAAGTAACACAAAATGATCAATATTTTACTTGAACGGGCGTTAATTCATTGTAAATTTATGAATGTAAGCATAGTCATACATTGCATCACTAAATTCTTTGCTTAATTACCATTGCTTAACACGGCACGACCGTTTAAATTAATCTGCAATACAATGCCAGATTAAGCACAGTGTGCCAACCTGTTCTGACCTGAGAAGTTAGTACCAGTTTTCTGCATATAAGAAAACTGGTACTAACTTCTTCGACTTTTGGCGCTGACTGTACTGTCTCATTACTAGGCATGGGTCTCCTGTCAGAATGAGAATGATAAGGCAATTATTATCTACCACGCTAGCCTTATGCATAAAATTTGTTTCTGGATGTTTAATTGTTACTCAAAAACTTTTATAAACACAGTCTCGTTGACGAGGTATAGTCGTGCGGGGGTCGTTGAGCTCCCTAAATAATAGTTGAGCTACACGACGACTGATGTATTGCGTGATGTCAGTTAGGAAATGTCAGCTCAAAGCTGTGGTTCAGATATTGCCCTAAATCGTAACATATTACATAATATCTGATAATACTACTACTCGACTTTAAAAGAGACCCCGATTCTCTGAGTTTGTTACGGCGTTCTTTATTGGTCGTCAGGTTAGGTAATGCCGGCGCCGACTAGTTTTAAAACAAAAGTAAAACATTGACTTGTAAAGTGTCTTTAAAAGATCTATTTACAGGAAAAATGTGGGAGAGCCATGCTTCGGCACGAATGGCCCGGCTCGACCGGAGTGATACCACGGCCTCACAGAAAACCGGCGTGAAGCAGCGCTTGCGTTGTGTTGTGCTGGGTGAGTGAGGTTATCGGAGGCCAAAACTCTTTTAAAAGGCAGGCAACGCCCTCGTGACTCCTCTGGTGTTGCGGGTGTCCATGGGCGGCAGCTATCGCTTACCATCAGGTGATCCGGCTGCTCGTTTGCCCGCCTATCCCCATAAAAAAATATATATATACATACATACCATCACGCCTGTATTCCCCGAAGGGTTAGGCAGAGGCGTACTAATGTACACCCACAGTTCGCCGGTATGTTTAGGTGCCATGTAATAGGGGGCGAGCCTATCGCCATTAACCGGGCACAAATTCCTAACTCCGAGCTGCTACTGGGAATTTCATAGAAAAACCCAATAACACTTTGCTCGACCTGGGAATCGAACCCAGGACCTCTAGCGTAGCAGTCGCGGTCAGGACCACTTGGCTATTGAGGCAGGCAGTAGAAAAAAAAAATATACTTATAATTTATGATGCTAAAACAGCTATGAAATTTATCACCCAGATGGTTTATAACCTGGATAAATACATAGGATTTATTCTTTAACGTTGCCTCATTCATTCACTAAGATTTTCTCCTGTATCGCAGGTGCGTTTACAAACACAAATTGAAACGCCCAGACCCGGAACAACTACCTGAAGATCATACAAATATTTGGTCCGTGTGGACTCACGACACGTGGCGCAGAAAGCGATTGCTAAACTGCTACGCCAAACGGTAAAAATTTACTCCAAAATTTTTACTACAAAATTCAGAAACCCAAGTATTATGAAGTCGCGGGGACAAAGTAGTAAATACTTATTAAACGTTAGGTAAATACTAAGTATATAAAACACATTTTGTGACCAACCATAGATTGCATCATTGTAAACTTCTAAGCAAGTCTTCTATTGAAAAGGAAACACAACAAAGAATATTTTTAGTTTTATTACTACATCCCAATATTGTTTCACTCTACTTTTATGTGTCTGCGCTTGCGCACCATGTATATCGTTTCTTTCATCCATGTTGTTATAATAAGTGCATCCGTCAGTTGAAAGCTCTACTATTTTTACACAATATCTCAATAGCAGATTGTTTTTTTGGGTTGAATCTATTATTTGTAGATTCTATGTATTTGTAGATTTACCTTGTGACTTTACATATCCTATCATACCATCACGCCTGTATTCCCGAGAGGTGTACCAATGTACACCCAGAGTTTACAAGGAACAGGTGCCAGGATTAACCGAAAGGAAAGGGTAGTTTGTTTACTCACTGTGTTTTCCTTTATCGTTTAAGCGAGTCATAGTTAAGTATAAAGAAAAAAAATTGATTAATATGAAATAAGAGAGAACAGGTTAAAATTAAAGAATTAAATGTTTAAAAACAATAATAAAGAAGGAACAGTTGATTTTATACACACCTCAGCTTAAGTTTATACTTAATCTGAGATACACGTAAAGTCAGAGAGGTGTGCGTCGATTTGACATTTTGTCAAAATGACACAAATAATTAAGGGACAGATTTGTGCTTGTGTAATAAATATTGTTACTCTGAGGATTTGGTAGCCAAAATTGTCAAAAATGATTTTGACACGATAAAATAGCATGGTCGCCAGCACATCATGTTTCTATCAAATTTCTTCAAATAATAGAGTTTATTATCCATTGGGGATGTTTGACAGTATAATTATGCTAACTTGATGTGTTGAATGTAGGCCTGAGTGCCGTTGTAGGCCGACCAAATAATCCCCTAAAAGAAAGTTATTGTACAAAGGTTAAATATAGCTCCATTCTCTAGACAAAATTCGTTTCTAAACTAAGCAAAGTGAAGTCGCAAGCATAAACTAGTACCTAGTTACTATAGTACACCTTTATAACTGTGTATTAAAAGGATAAAACTCTCAAGAGATCAGAAGCATTGTATTACAGATTATAAAAACAATGGACGAGACAGCACATACAATACTCGGGGTGTACGTACGTAATAAAAAATCCCATTCACATTTATAATTCACACAGTGAAGCCGCAGCTTTACACGCAAGGTAGGCAAAGGTCATAGAGTTATACAGCCGAAACAACAATATAAATAAGAAAATGGAATTAGTTTAAACGTATCCATAATTTAAAGTTGTTTACATTATAAATTTCAAATATTTGAATTTAGAATGAGTTTTTTAGCATTTCTTCTTATAGCGTGCAAACATGAGAATAGGCCACATATTAAGAGGAACAGCTTCGCCAATATTTATATTGCAAGACAGTGATTTTTAAAATAATTACTTTGAAACTACTTGATATTGGCCACAAAGACATCCACACAATTAAATATATAGGTAATTATATACTTGTGAATTAAACTTTTTTACAGATCATTACGGAAAAAACTACCATAAAAAGTTTACAAGTCATTCATTCTATTACAAACCTAATACACCTTTTCGTCTATTGGCTAAGTATACTCACTTCAGATGCCCACTGAACGTGCCTCGACTCCGCCAAAACACTTCTTTCCATTATAAAAACGTGTAAAAAAGGCAATCACATTTCATAACACTAAACGACTGGAGGCACAACACACAAAAAATTCAAATCACTCGAAATTCGAAAATAGATATCGATAAAAAATCGTTACGTTTCGTTTTCTAGGCAGAAGCACGTTTATCTGTTTTGAATTTAGAAAATTGTTGGCGCAAAAAGCGTAATTGCCGCGTCCGCGCCGCTGCCGTCCGCCGCTGACTCACTAGCACTACACCGTCTCTAACTACCTATCTACGTGACGTGATACTATGCAAATTTGTATGCATTTTCCCCCCTCACGTGAAAAAATATCCACAATCTTACGCGGACGGACGCTAACAGCTGATAGATAGGTACTATAAGAAAAATCTGTTATTACGCTCGATCGGGTTAGTATGCCAGTCGAGACGGGAATATCTGCCCTCCCACTCTACGTAGAGGGGTCTAGATAAGTGGCGTGATAATAATTTGCATCTGATAGACGGTTGATTATAATTTCCTTTTTGCTAGATGGAATCTATTGTTGCAACGGTGTGTTGCGACTTGCGGTGAAAGCAATTAGTTGTTCCTGAGCATATAAATTAGGTCTTAATTCGTTGGTACCGTTTTGTTTATGTTCAACTATATTGTTGCTGAATGAACACTGAACTGTTACATTTTAATGAGACGTTTGAGCTAGTAAAATTCAGGACAATTTAGCTCTGGCAAATGGGCTAACAGACGCGCAATTACGAAATTTAATGCCGTAAATTGAGATAATGCCTGACATCCAAGATCCAGGTCGACACGACGTGAGTCACCTCATTGCGCGAACAATTACGTACTAAGTGCTAGCAACACTTTTTTAAGGCACTATAAACACTTATCACTGTTGTGAAACATGTGGTCTAAAAAGTAGGTATTGGCAAATCATAAAAATTTTAAAAATTGGCGAATCGAACACTTGATTTCGCGGCACGATTTGAACGTGGAACACGCGAAAAGGCGCCAAAATTGACAGGTGACTTTTATTTTTTAAATTAGAGTTTTATTGTGTTTTATTTTAATGTCGTATCGTGTCGCGGGGCGATGGCCGACTAGAAGAAGTAAGTGGAGCGGGTGGGAGTGGTGACCGGCAGGTGGTGGGATCAATACCACAGTCTGGGGGCGCACGCACTGACCGCCCGCGTCTGTTCGCGTGGCGGACGCTTTACACTCTATAATAATCTATATTTGGATCACAGGATGGTCATGGGTGTGTCTGTGCCTGTTTATGATGATGGCAAAGGCTGTATAAAATTATGTCTATCTATGGAACATAAAAAAAATCTTTATTACTAATTGGATGGATTGGAAAATAAGATTCTGAATAGATTGTAATATTTTTGATGATTATGTATATAAGTAATAGAAATGGAGAGACCGTTACTTAGCAGTTGTTCAAATTAAATACAATTTACTAAAAAATATATATCAGTAATGTCTGTATATCAATTAAATAATTATGTATACTTGGGAATGGAGTCCGAAAAACTGTAAATTCAGTACATAGAGAAAAACGATAAATATAATTATTTTACAAATTGTATTACGTGTATTTATTAATTGCTAACGTGCGACACAAGTAATTAGACGTAATAATTAATGTAACATATTGTTCTAGTTTAGGTGCTACCAACATCGATGCGATAATTAAGGGACATGTAGTGAACAGAAAAAGGTTAGACGCATTCTAAATGTGGTGCTGGAGGAGGATAGAGAAGATCAGTTGGACGGCAATGAAAACAAATGAGGATGTATTAGTAATTGTAGGAGAGAAAAGACAGTTTTTAAGAACCATAGAGAATAGGAGAGGAAAGATGTTTGGCCACTTGATACGACACGGCGACTTCTTCAGAACCTTCTAGTGTAAAAGGTAAAACTGAAGGGAAACGAGGAAAGGGAAGACCTTAATGTGGTATCCTAATCTGTGGTACCATCCACAGACATTTCATTGTCTGTGACAAGTCGTCATCGCAACGAAAAAACTAAAAAACAAAAGATCACAATTTTACACGTCGACTGAAATATATAAAGATTTCTCGTCAACCATAGAAGGTTTATTATTTGTACACCTGGTCGCGCCAAATTGGATTGTGATCACGTCGGGGTCACCAATTTGGCGTCCGGCCCCATGTAATAGGGGGCGAGCCTATTGCCATTACGCTACTGAGAATTTCATAGTAAACCCACTAAAGTGATTTTGATACTCTTAGTTTATTGGAGTAACCCACATTATGTCGTCATGGTGATCATGATACAACATGGAGGCAACGATACACCCTTTAAGCTGACATTATAATATCTACAAGACTGTGTAAAGTACAGGGGGCCTTTAATGATTCTCGTGTACTCGTGAACGAATTAGTTCTTCAGAGCTCTTCCACAGGTGAATTGGTTCCCAGATTCATCGCTCATAAGTTCGTTAGTTCATTCGATAAGACTGACTTGTAATACTGAGTGAGCGAGAAATCGGAACCGCTCGAGCAAGTCACATCACTACTATACTTAGAATAAACACAGAAACAAGTAAATAACAACATAATAGTTACTTTAACAAACAAAAGAACGCATCAGTAGCAGTACCTAAAAGTGCGGGAGCTGATGAACTAGAAGAGCCACCTGGTTCGCTGAAGAGCTGCGAATTAAACTGAGCGCTCCAGATCAGGTACTACTACGCGTAACACTAGAAAAGAACGCATCAGTGGCAGTAGCTAAGAGAGCGAACGATCTGCCCTCCTCTGGTGTAGGAGCTGACAAACTAGAAGAGCGACCTGGTTCGCTGAGGAGCTGCGAACTACGGAGTACGTTTATATAACAGCCGAGTTTAAGCTAACTTCTCGGTGTACCAATAAGTCTATCTATGCGTGCTTTTTGAGTGTCTTACTTACTAGGTTTAACTTTGAAGATCGATTGTTCAGCATAGTTAGCCATCTATCGAGAGCACATTGATAATTCAGGGAATACAGGTAAAATGTTAATTTGTATTCCCCGTTAGGTAGAGGTGTATCTACTTGCCAGTATGTTTAGGTCCCATGTAGGTAATAGGGGGTGAGCCTATTGCCATCTAACCGGGTACAATACAAACTCCAAGCTGCCAATAAAATAAGCCATAAAAACCAATAACACTTTGCTCGACCGGGGAATCAAACCTAGGATTTCTAGAGTAGCATTCACATTTGAGAGCACTAGACCATTGAGGACGTCAAGTACTATATCTACTTACTACTAAATATATTGAATTTTTCATTCCTACATCAACAAAATCTAGACCTCAGTAAAACTTGTATGTTACCTACAACATTGCCAAGTCGAAAAGCATTTTTTAGTCTGGCAACAACATTGGCAACGTCCGGGAAAGTTCCGAGCAATTTTGGCATGCACACAAAAGTGTTGCCAGTTCTTATCTTTTTATTTGCTTGCAATCTTACTGATTTATCGTTTTATTTGATGTGGCAAACTTAGATTAACATGTGGATGATAGTAATATATTACAGCATTATTGGGAATGGTATTCGTATGAAGATTGTGTTTGAAATATCGGTACTTTATTGCAGGAGATAAGATTTTTATAGGTTTTTATTTGTGGGTATGTTTATTTTCGTATATAGTTTCTGGGTCAGTTTTTACGTGTGTTGTTAGATTTGGTTTGACATGAGTATTTGTCAATTCGCCAACATCCGAGCTCTATACTACGTCAAGGTCGGCTTCTAGTCTATAATCAGTATCTTAGACGAAGTCACTTCCATCAGAACTCATCATCTTCCCGCCCTTGTCCCCAATTTACTTGTGGTCGGCGAAGCTTATCCGCTTCTTCCATTCATCCCTATCATCCGTCACCTTATCATTCACTCTATTTCCCATCATATTGGCCTTAACACCATGCATCCATATTTTTCTTTGTTCTCCCTCTACTCCTCTATCTCTCCACATTCACCTCTCTTTTAGTCACATGAGTTTCATCCCATATACCAAGACAAATGATTCCCTTTCAACTTTTCTGTCACTGGCGCCACTTTCAGACTTCCTCTGATCTAAATCCTTTTTTGGTCCATTCTAGTCACTCTACACACCCACCTTAACAGTCTCATCTCCGCTGCATGCAATCTTCTTTCATCGATCTTCTTAACTGCCCAGCACTCTTTTTTTTTTTTTTGCTGGGTAATGCCGATATCGTTAGGATTTTCATTAACAAGTAAATTTAATTCAAAAGTACCGATGCACTTTTTTGCTTTTGCGAATGAATTGGTTCTGTTTATGAGTAGTGTTTATTTATGAACCTTTTTCTTGATAAATGAGAAATAATGAGAAATTAATGTATCTGCTGGATTTGAGGTCCAATCACCCAAAGAACCCATTATACTTTTCTCAAACTGGGAATGTACTCGAGACTTCAAGCTTAGTTGCAGTGTGTCCAACCACTAGAGAAGTCATTGAAGTTTGTTTCAGGAAACGAACCTGGCTAAAACCCGTAGGTACTATAAAGCAAAATGTTAATCACTCAATCATTGCTTGAATTGATCCGCTAAATTCTTAACCAACATTCAATCAAGATAAGGACAAGTAAGAAATTCCCCTAGAAACTAGGTTACAATAGAACAATGTAAGAAATATACATACTAAACTACAAGTAGCGCCATCTATGTCGTAGATAAAGTACTAAAGTTGTACGACTCATTGCGTTGGAAACTTTCAGAGTTGAATGCACAAGTTTCTGCTTTTCTACTTGGTAATAAATTTATAACGTTATGTTTTGGTGTAGACGGAAGCACTAATTAAATGGCATGTAATTATAACAAAAAATAGATGACCTTGCCCTAAGCTATTCAGGCGTAGGTAATGTATTTTAGTTATTTGTATTTTTTTACTAGCAATCAATAGTTACTTTAGTGAAGGAAAAATTCGACTCGCAGGCAGGATTCGAACCTGCGTCTTCTGGTTTGATACACCAGACGCTATGACCACTAAGACACCGCGAGTCCTATTAGCATCCTACTACCTAGCAATCAATAGTTATAATAATATAGGATGTTCAGTGTTACGCCGGTGGTTTAATTCTACTGTATCAGCTGGAAAGTGTATCTTTAAACTGTAACTGTGTAACTGCAAATTAAGTACCTAATATTTTATGTACCTACCAGTAGCGCCATCTATATTGCAACTCAAGCACTAAAGTTGTACCTACGACTCGACACAGAAACTTGGAGACGCAAGTTTCCTCCTTTCTAGTGGCTAATAAATTCATATTAAACTGAGTTTTAGTGTTAGGTAACTATGAACATCTGGTAGAGTCTTAGGCTTCCGTTACGTTAGAGGTTTGATTCTTAGGTTGAGCAAAGTGTTATTGGGTTTTACTGTGAAATTCTCAGAAGCAGCTCAGAATTCGAATTTGTGTCCGGTTATCGACAAAAGGCACAAAGTGTACCTAACATAAGGTGTAATTAGTAAGCCTCTGCTTTACCCTTCTGGGAATACAGGCATGATGGTAGAAGGCATGTAAGTAGCTTGCCTGATGACTGATAAAGAAACATACTTATTTATTTAATATCGAATTTTGGGTAAAAGCGTTGTAGAGATTTTTCATGTACTTCGTGTTTAGATTGTGGGCGTATCAACAGAACAGTTACACTGTATACTTAACCTAAATAAACTTGATGATAGGCTGTGTAAATAATCAAGTATCAAATAAGTACAATATTGTGCTATAACAAAGTATCAAGTATCATAAATACATAAACTTCCTACACAAAAAGCTTCTAAAACCCTGGAAGCAACAAAACCAATTTATCTCACAGTTCTCCCAACAATTGGTCACAATAGGGTGTCCATACGAAGTACAGAAATCGGGACAATGGGTGTGTCCTTTAATACAGCATGGCGGTTGACAAATACCCGTTAAATTATGGGTTCTGTTACACCCTGATAAGTTTCAATGTTTCCAGTAAGAAATATCATTTTGGCCTCGAATCTAAAAGAAATTGCTTGGATTATTAGAATTGATGGCGCCCAACTGGGACTCCGCGTAACGTAAATTTGAGGTGAATTGTTTTGCGAAAAATGAAGGTTTTACTGGGTTTTTATCAGTTGTTTATAGAGTAAGCGGATATTTGAATTAGCATTGATAGGTATACCGTTAGGAATGGATCGTACGTAACTATATATTATACTATCATGTTTACATATCTTTTTATGTAATATGTACTTACATACCTGAAATGAAATTAAATATAATAATACTTATGTAAATAGATCTTTTAAAGACACTTAATTTATAAAATATCATTGTTTTAATTCAGTACTAGAAGGTGCCATCATTCCTAGGTGACAACCTCTTGGTAGAAATGCTGATACACACTCTGAGAAGCATAGTCTCTTAATCACGCTTTATATAGAATGGTCACCCATCCACATATTGGCCGCGACAAGCGCAGCTTAGCCTTGAAGATGTGTGAATCAGGATAGTTATTAAATGAGTACCTCCAATCTTTCAAAAGGAATCTCTACTATTATAAAATTGTAAAAAAGCTGTGTCTGTACATTGAAGATATAAAAAAAAGCAAGTGGGTTAGGGTATACAAACGTCTCCGAACCCAAAAATGTGATTTTAAAAATTCTTGTCTGTTTGTTACGGGTTGGCGCAAAAACTTGTTATCACTGTTAGAAAGTATATGCTCCAAATTAAAAACTGGTGGACTTCTTATCTCAAATAATTAAACGGAACTGGAGATACAGCTTGAACTCTCTGTTGTATAGAGACCTATACAAAGAAGAGATCATCACTGTTGGTTTTTGAGCTTCAAGTGAGCGAAGCCGTGGGCAGAGGCTAGTATTATATATAAATTCAAATTCCGTCTGTGAATTTTAAAAATCGCCCTCCTGATACCTTTGAACGGGAGGATTAGAGGGAGAAGTGCAGTGAATCCCTCTTGAATTTCACTCCAAACATTATTCTACAGTTCTTATCTTTTACCGACACTGTCCGAGTTAGCTCATTGTTTAGTTAAATCGTTTTAGAAGAGGAATTTTCAATGAGAAAATGTGATTCAAAGAAACATTTTAATTTTATTTTAGTCAAACTGCCTCATTGGCCAATTGGTCCTGAGCGCGACTGCTACGCTAGAGGTCCCGGGTTCGATTCCCAGGTCGAGCAAAGTGTTATTGGGTTTCTCTATGAAATTCCCAGTAGCAGCTCGGAGTTTGGAATTTGTGCCCGGTTGGTGGCAATAGGCTCGCCCCCTATTACATGGGACCTAAACATACCGGCGAACTGTGGGTGTACATCAGTACGCCTCTGCCTTACCCTTCGGGGAATACAGGCGTTATGGTATGTCATTGTAAATATGTATTTTAGTCAAGGAAAAGTTTGACTTGCAGGCAGGATATACGAACCTGCATCTTCTGGTTAGATACACCAACACTAAGCCTCTGCGACTGCCACATGCTACGACAAAATTTGCCTTCAAATTCAGAATCAATGTCAATAGTTGTGACTGACGTCACCCTTAAGACGTAATTAAGGGTGACGTCAGTCACAACTATTGACAAGAAAGTTACTTTAGGAGTTTTAGGCGGGAAAATGAAAAGTGCACATTGTCGTGAAAACTTGAATTTCTCCGAATTTTAATGTGTAATTATGGTGGATAATTAACCATTGAGTGTTCGTGAACGTGTGAGAGTGTAGACAAATGATATAAAATTTAAAATCGTGACTTTTTGGGTTCACTCCTAAACTCCATAGAAGCCTCAATAAAGTTTCTACCGTTTTATTGGGGCAACTGAACAACATATATTATACTTGACACTGGCGAACACTAAAAGTGTGGTGCCATAATAGAATCCCATGATGGGAAATGACCTAATTGATTAATCTAATACTTGACACTGGCAAATACACAAAAAGTGTGGCGCCATAATAAAAAAAAAAAAACTACTTCTCAACCGACATGACTTACTTTGCAGTTAGTTCGATGTCGTACGATGCCACCTTACCTATTAACTAGCTTTTTGTTTTTTTTTCGGGACGGGAATCGCACTTGAGACTTCTCTGGTGTTGCGGGTGTCCATGGACAGCGGTAATCGCTTACCATCAGTTGATCCGTCTGCTCGTTGGCCCCTCTATCCCATAAAAATAAAACACTTCAGTTTTCTCAAACCTAATGAGAGTTTCGGGATATAAACTAAAGCAAAGCCTCGGTAGCCTAATGGCTAGGCCTAGGGCCTAGTAGCCTTGGGCGTCGGACTTGCGATCATGTGGTTGCCGGTTCGAACCCCACCCATTGCACTACCGACGTGAACCCACTCGTAACACAAGCAATCTAGCTTAGCACGAGGGGTTAACAAGAATACTAGTAATGTGCGACCCACATTGCTAGTAAGCTTTTAAAAAAAAAACTTATGTACTCTCTGTAAGTCGTTCTTACCTACTTTAGCAAGAGAGGCTCTTAACAAAGCTAATACCTACTCCAAGTTTCTGGAGTCAGAAGTTTGCCAAGAGTTAACATATAGGTAGGTACCTATTATTACTAAATCAAAGTTTGCCTTATTGTAGCACATACAGACCTCAGAGAATCAGATTAGGTCCAGACTTAAATTCCCGAATAGAGCAGAGTATATCTATAAGTACTGCCTCATTAGCCAATTGGTCCTGATACATCTTCTCATACCTACACACGCGCCGGTTGCGTGGAAGCACATGACCTTTTTAGTAAGTATAAAGATAACTTATAAATCTTAGTTGCCGACGGCAATCGTTGAAGAAATCTATTCTTAATTTGGCATCTGGAGAGGGATCAAATTAATCCTGTAAATCTTAATAAAACAAGGAATAGGAAAAAAAGTATTTAGTTTCAACGGAAGGACAAGGGAATTGTGTGGGCATTCGCTTCGCGTAAAATACTTATATTCAGCCGCATCTGGGCAGACTGGAAGCCGACCCCACCATAATTGGGAGGATGATGAGATTGTTAAAATCATTACCCTTCCTTTTTCTTAGTTGGGTAAATAAGGGCCAAGACTCTTATTAACATGAAATTACGATACTGACAGCGTATAAAATAAGCTTAGAGCACGTGCTATAAACTTCTTTTGACAAAAAGAGTTTCTAGCCTTGTCGTTGAGCTAAAAAAAATGTCCTCATTCAAAAATAGAACGGAAGCCATTACGTCATTTCTGTCACAAACATGAAGCGTTTCATAGTCATACAGCCTTCAACAAACCTCTAAAAAAAACTAAAAAAAATCGTCAGTTTTTCGCTTTGTTTTTCGTCACGTATTGAAATAAAACATGACACAGGCAGCTGTGAATACAGCCAGTACAAACAAAAAGTATCTATTCGGAACAAACGCGGCTATCAGCCTGTGTGAAATTCAAGGGTTTGATTTCCAGGTCGAGTAAAGTGTTATTGGGATTTTCTATGAAATTCTCAGTAGCAGCTCGGAGCCCCGACAAACAGCACCCGTTCACGAGTATGACGTGTGTATCATCCATATTGTAGGGAATAAAACGCCGACACGCAACGCCACACATAACAACCGGGACCGACGGCTTTGCATGCTCTTCAAGGCACGGACTCGATGGGATGGGATGGGACTCGATGTGTTAAGAATGTCACCCATCCACACACTGACCACGGTGAGCGCAGCTTCACCTTGCAGATCAGTTGATCAGCTTATATTACTTAGCCACTAGCCCATATTTTTATTGTAGTAAAGATGTAAGGTATATATAAAGGTCCGGTCAATGAACTCGAGCGTCCCTCGGGAGGCGATAGGAAACCTTTCACCCCGCATCGGGATTAATCTAGAGAAAAATATAGGAGCCGTCGGAATGTAGGCTATTTCTTATGTTCCTAGATAAAAGGAACGTCGGGAGTAGGGTTACCAGATCATAGACATTTTAGGGACATGTAAGGGTAGAGCAGGAACCTAGATAACGGTATTGGAATCCGAATATGAATAATAACACATTTCGATTAGATTGTGTTTGAATTACGATTTATTATGATATTTCGTTTGTATGGGAAATAGACATGCATTTAAAGGAATGACAAACGTTTGGCCGGCCCAGGCGGCCTTTTTAGACAGTTTCTTTCCGATATCTAAATATTCGCGCTGCTAAAAGTTGGAGTATGAACTGAACGTGTAACACATAAGATATATTTTTTTATGTGAGAACGTAGAACGTTTTCCTACTTATATATGTAGGAAACAAGGAATACAAGCATGATGGTAATGTTTTTTTAAATAAATAAGTTCAACATCAACGACGAAAACAGTTTGCCATTATAGGCACTGGGATCACGTGTCAAAGTCAAAGTCAAATATGAAGTGTAACATAATTAAAGGACCTAAAGAAATTTTCTTTTCAGGTATTTTTTTCCTATTTTTCATTCACCTTGGTTTTAAGTTACTTTAAGTAGAATTAATTGTAAGAATCTTTACGGCGACCTACAAAAGATCTTATATCAAGCCCTCTCGGGTGTTTATTATTAAAAAGTAATTTAATACGACGATATAATACGAATATTTTTCGACACGTGTTGTGGGTTCGATCCCCGCACGGAGCAAATATTTTTATGGATCTACAGGTAAATGTTCCGGGTCTGGGTGTTTGTGTATGTGAGAATTTGTGTTTGGAAACGCAACCACGATACAGGAGAAAATCCTAGTGTGGGGCAACGTTTTTTAAAAAAATAATAATAAATAAATAAAAATAAATAATAACAAGTGACTTTATTACGGTAATCTTGTTTCACAAAGAAAAACCTTCTTCAGTTTATTCAGCCTCTTTAAAACATCAACGAGTCATCTAATGCCAAGCCTCAAAGCCTTGAAAAAGAATACATAAAAAAATACGTTTTGACATACACTTCAAAAGTTCAAGGTGACAATTTCCCGGCGAGGTCGTTGCCCGATGTAATCGACTAATAGGCGCGCGGCGCCGCACCAAATCGACCAATCACGTGCCACCGAGGCGCGGCCTTATTGGCCTACATTACGAAGGTGCGAGAGCGGGAAATTGGAGGATTTTGAGGTTATATTGAAATGAGAAACCTTTTTGTGTGTTTTGTGTTGGCTGGAATTTATTATCTGCTGGATCATATTTGAGTGGAAAATTAATCGTAAGAAGATAAAATTTAAGTTTTTCCTTACCACCCTATATAGATCCGAGATAATAAACATTAAATAAAAAGTATTGAATAAAAATAAAGGGTTTCAGAAAATTCATAATAGAAAATATTAGATAGGTACTTAGTTACTTAAATATGTCCAAATTAATATAATTTCGGTCCCAATAACAATTCGGTCAATAATTTCGATACTGCGTGCATTTTGTGAAAACTATAGATTTTGGTACCTACCTTCCTATATAGTAGGTATAGCTATGGATTAAAAAACAAAACATACACACTCCGCATGGCGGGAAGCAAGGAAAGGAAGGAGCAAAAACGTCAAAATTTACAACCTTCTCCATTTTGAAGTCGGTTATTTTTTTTTCATTATGTTGGCAAGCGGTTGACACAATTCCTGACTACACCAAGTTCTGCAGTCATCTATTAGATTTAAAGATTGCAGTAGTGCATAGGAAATGTGGGGGCGTTGACCTCTCTAGAAAGAAGGTTAGCTAATATCCCTCGGCGTGTTTTAACAATAGAATGCAGTTGATTTATATAAACTATGTTAGAATTTGCAAGTGAATGAAATGACTAGGTACAATATTTGTTTTTTTTGAGATACTGGATTTTCAACGATTCATGACAGGAGCAGAAAAAAAGTTTTTAGTGAACTCCAAACCAAGTTTAAAAAAAAAGGATTTTCTTTCAAAATGGTAACGGATACGGAAATGATATACCTATGCGCTTCTACTACGCTAGAGGTCCTGAGTTCGATTCCCAGGACGCAAATTATAGAGCGAGCATGTTATTGGGTGTATCTATGAAATTTTCATTAGCACGTTGGAGGTTTGATTTGTGCCCCAATAATGGCAATAGGCTCGCCCCCAAGCCTAACGCTTTGAGGAACATATGAGCGTATGTTACGTTATTTTTCATCTCTCTCAGTAATAAAGGCAAATTATTTTTATAATTAGTCTTTTTAACTATGTTTATTATGTTGAAATGAAACTACTTTTTACGGATTTTATCGCGGTATATTGATATTATTTAGTTCCCGACGTTTCTAATCCTTTACAGCATCCATGGTCACGGGCAGACTGAGGTGTTGGACGTCTTGATGTTAAAATTACTAACAGCTACCTTAAATTTTTGTTAATTATTAGCGATCCGATTCACGCAGAACGAGCTCACCGTATCCTTTGGTCTTGCAGTTTTGGGCTTGGATTTAGATTTTATAGATTCTATAATGGGATTCCAAGCAGCTGGTAAGACCCAACCATCTTCTCTATTGAAATTTGGGTGTTTTTTATTTCAATAGCCTCACGAATCATCCTGGGTAGGACTAAATAATATCAATATACCGCGATAAAATCCGTAAAAAGTAGTTTCATTTCAATGTCTAATATTCGCGTAAGTGTCAGAAATCAGTTTGTTTATTATGATTAATAGGAGAATTTGCTGCAGTGGGAAAAAAAATGGCTCGTAATATTACCCTGTATTGTATAAAGTAAGTTTTTAGTACCTACGCCGTGTCGCCAAGGACATAAGTCTCTGGTTGTGACGTCAGTACTTCGAACAGAGGCACTCAAAGTTTTGCTTTACGCCCCCGTCCCCCGTTTGTTACAAAGACAACGCGTTCATTTGTTATTTTTTTTCTAGCTTGGTCGTCCTGAAGCTTGCTCTTATAAAGTTAGGGACAAGATTTACGGCATTAAAATTATGATTGCTTCATTAGTCTAATGGTTACAAGCGCGACTGCTACGCTAGAGGTAACGAGTTTGATTCCCAATTCAGGCAAAGTGTTATTAGGTTTTTCTATGAAACTATCATTAGCTTGAAGTTTGGATTTGTGTCGTTAATAGCAATGAGCTCGCCTCCTAAAACATAGGACTTAAACATACCTGTGAATTGTGGGTGTTCTTTAGTACACCGCCTAACCCTTCGGGCAATACAGCCATGATGGTATTGTATGGTATATTACACGTCTTTCTTTCCAATGTCGGGGGAAAAAGTTGTTTTTATTTTTCACCGCCCTCCCGCAAACAATATTTATTTTTAAACCTACCATCAACATACAATCACGCCAGCATTCCTAGGGTAGTCATAGGCGTACTAACGTACGCCGGTATATTTAGGTCCCATGTAATAGGAGGCGAGTTTAGTACCATTAACCGGGCATAAATTCCAAGCCCCGAGTTACTAGTGAATATTTCATAGAAAAAATCCTTATCACCTCGCTTGACGTGGGAATCGAACCAGGATCTTTAAAAAAAATCAAAATCAAATGTATTTATTTGCTAAAATATGGTATGCGTAAAAATACAGGTGTTGGTCTTAATTTTAAAGTACGACATATTCTGCCTCATGAGGCGTGCAAATATATATAAGTAATAGTAATTATAATAAAGACTGTTGTTAATAATAGAGTGAAAAATTCAACAAATATGAAATAATCTTTCTCTAAACTAGGTACTTAAATTTATGTTTTATAATATCTTATCTTCTAAATATTCATTAACGCTGTAGTATCTTTTCTGTAATAAAAAGGTGAAGAGTTTGTTTTTAAATTTTGTAAAAGGCAATTCTTTAATTATTTTTGGAAGGTGGTTATTTACTGTAGCAGTCGCGCTCAAGAACAGACCACTAAATTAATGAGGTAGTTATTATATTCAATATAATAATTTAATACCTATACTAACTTGCTAGTATATGCTATGCTTAATATATAATATCTATACTTCTATACTAATATATGCATAAAGCCGAAGAGTTTATTTGTTTGTTAGAACGCGCTAATCTCAGGAACGACTGGTCCTGGAACTAATTGAGGAAGGCTATAGGCTATATATCATCACGCTAAGACCAAGTAACTATTCCACGCAGACGAAGTCGCGGGCAGAAGCTAGTACTTAATACTTAACTTGTGTGTTTATTAATATATTTATATCAAGCACACAAGTAAACACAAGTAAGGATTCTTTTGTTTCCCAGACTGAAATTTTCCATCACGAACACATTAGACGCAGGCTGTGACGTCGGATATTGAGGACAACGACTCTCAAAGTTTCTTCTTACTCCCCCGTTTTCAAGAGGGCATTTTCTCCGGCAAAATGGTTCGTTTTTGTTTAGGTCTTCGGGGGACATAAATTCAATATGCCTATGTTTTCAGGTCATTTGAGGCACTTAGGCTGATATAGGCATTGATAGTTGATGCTTTATTTTGTTTAAGATATCCTTCATGTGAAAAAATGGGTTTTATATGGATTTTCCTTTTTATGTCACGATGAAATAAAAAATAATGTTCTAGTAGTAATGTTCTACTAGTAGGTAGTAATCTCTAGCTGTGCGTATAGTTATGGTTAAATACATGTTTTGTGCCGGTTTTAGAGACTTATGATGGTCTGATGTAATGTTACGGCGGCAAAGGAGGGAGATTTTATTGATTAAAAAAAAACTAGGATTTTTTCATGCTTTCACAAACACAAATTCTCACTTAAATAAACGCCCAGACCCGGAACAACTGCCTGTAGGTCTTCCGTGTACGAATCGAACAACACGTGGCGTACAAGCCGATAAATCTAGTATACTATAGGTATTTTTAAGGCCATATCAGCCAAGTTAATACTTCATATACCTACATTTGAAGCGGCGGTAGCCTAACGGCTAGGGCGCCGGACTTGCAATCATGTGGTTGCCGGTTCGAAACACAAGCATCCACATTGCTAGTAAAGTTTTAAAAAAAAAATACGTTTGGGGTTTTCAGCATTAAAAATAATTTATAGATTCGAAAATAGCGTTATTTTGTAGAATGAAAGTAGGTCAAGATCTTTGATTTAATGATATAATATAATTCTGTATAAATACTTTTACAATGTTTGTAGATTTTTTATATTTAGTTGGTGCCTGAGTTTCATAATAAACAATCGCTGAAAAGAAACGCTGACACAACTTTGGTCAGTTTGAAAGTCCAACTACAGTAGTATCAAATGTCTGAGTGTTGCAATGAAGGATAATGTCTGGAATGGCTGTTTGAGTAAAGACCTATAGCAGCTTTGAATTCCATATCTTTCATATAATTCAAAATCATACCAAACCTAGATCCAAACTAATATTATAAATTCAAAAGTAGTACAAAGTATTTGTTACGTTTTCACGTCTAAACCCACGGAACCAATTTTGATGACTTTTGGTACAGAGATAGATTACATAGGTACCTTTAGACTTAAAAAGTCCTTAGGGATACGCGCTATACAAAAATAACAGCTAGTATCTGATGCCAAGACATTTAAAAAGCATTAAGTTTCAGTACCTAGTCTTTCTTTATTCAGAAAACCTTTTATAGAGGAACGTTCCATAAGTTTAACCGCCATTTCCATTTCCTATTGAATAAAACGGTAGGCGACGCAATAAATTTTATGGATTTCTATTTGTAGTTTTTTATAGTCAACTTATGCAGGTACAGTTCCACCAAGTGGCTATTACAATGACTTACTATAGTCGCAGTGATGCTATAGCTGTAAAATAAAGCCATAATAATAACTTAAATGCAAAGTATTTGAATTTTCGTTTATTTATTACATTTTCACGTCGAAACAGCTGAACCAAGTTTGATATTTTTTTATAGAGAGATGTACATGTTTTATTCTTGGTAGATTTACGCTTGACTGCCATTTCGCCTGATGTTAAGCGACACTGCGATTTGCGATGGCGGGCGCTTGCCTAGAAGACACCGATTCACTCGTGATTTAAAGACACCAAGATTATTGTCTATCAGAGAAGACCCACCAACTACATTTCAGCAGTACGTATGGTCTAAGTGGACTTAAAGCATTTCATTCGGATTTTTGGAATGTCCACCATGATTCGATGTCGCTTTTTTGTGCTTCTGGTCGTTAGATAGTAGAAAGGGCAATAGGGATTGATATTATATTATACTTTGGACAAGGTCTTAGGCTAATTTTTGTCTCAAGAAGTTATTTGAAACTGCGGGAAACAGCTGATAATAAATAAAAGCAAAAAAGACACGGACAGAGTACAAAAATATTTTTTTCTATTCTTAGCAGATACTTTGATGTAATTTCTTGATTTTTTATTATTTCTATTAATCATTTGGAATATGCCATCATACTGTCCCGCTGTGACGTTGCTTCGCCGAACAATGCCACTCAAAGTTTCACTGAACTGACGAAGTTCTTGAACTTTTCTCATAAAAGCATTATGAAACGAAAGTGAGTTTTAAAGTAAGGAATAAATTATTATACCAAGTACCGTCACGCCTTTATATCGTTAGAGATAACCAAAGGTATCGGTAAAGTCGAAATCATTAACTATACCATGAAATATAAACGGTTTTTTTTTTCAAGTCCGAAAAACATATATGAAACAAGTTCTCAAATGAGATAGGAGACAATAATAATATGCTATTCATCTACATTAATGGAAGCGCCTGTTAACGCAGTAATTGGTTTTACACAAATTGCCTGTGCTCAAGTTAAAGTTAAGATATGTAAAAATGCATAAACGCTATATTGAATTATAAGCACAACAACAGCAATTAGATAAATTTTACGGAAGTAAAAGATTAAACAAAAACCGAAAACGAAGTGTTTTTAAACGATTTACTTTTTTATAGTTCTCATGTAATCGATAGGTACTGTCGGTACTACTTCCATTGAGATAGTTAAATTGAATTAATTTTACTTTGAATTCAATGGAATTCAAAGTCATCCCTTATCGTCAAAATAAGTAACGCGAGCTGTATCAACTTTACTCAGCCCCCCGGGAGATAAGCTAAATTTTGAGAACCACTGGACAAACAGCAGACGCCAGATTGTCGCCATTCTAGAAACGTAAGTGTTTATAAAGTCTAAACGCATTTCAATATCGAAATAGACGCTGTAGTGGTTTCATAAATAATACCATGAAAAGTATGAAATTATGCTAATTTAAATGTTTAGTTAAACGAGTATTTTGCATGGCATTAGTTACACACTGTGGAGACCGCTACAAGAAGGCGATAATGAGATGGGATTACTGGTTGGAAACAAATAAAGAAATAACAATCATTTTGAATTGTATATGAATTGTAGAAGTGTCTAGTGTGACTTGTCTGTAAGAGCTAGAGCGAGTTTTTAGGCGGGAAAATGTAGAGCTAGGGCTCACCCCCGTAATAAATATGAACATAACATACCATCACGCCTGTATTCCTCGAAGAGTTCGACAGAGGCGTACTAATGTAGACCCACAGTTCGCCGGTATGTTTAGGTCCTATGCAATAGGGGGCAAGCCTATTGCCATTAATCGGGCACAAATTCCTAACTCCGAGCTGCTACTGGGAATTACATAGAAAAACCCAATAACACTTTGCTCGATCTGGGAATCGAACCCAGGACCTCTAGCGTAGCAGTCGCGCTCAGGACCACTTGGCTAATGAGGCAGTCAGTGAATTGAAATACAACTACTTATACGGATTTTATCGCGTTGTATTGATAGGACGACTTCTGTGGTTTAGTGGTTCGAGTACCGGACTGCTGACCATGAAGTCGTTGGTTAGATTCCCACAGGATACAAAAATTTATGTGATGAATATAAGTGTTTGTGTTCGTCTGGGTGTTTCTTATGTACCTATTATAAGTAGGTATGTATTTACAAAAAAAAGTATATATTATATCCATTGTCTAGTTACCCATAGTACAAGCTCTGCTTAGTTTGGGACTAGATGGTGCTGTGTAAAAATGTCCCAGAATATTGATGTATTTATTTATTTTATTATTATTTTCTTCCCGACCTTTCGGAATCCTTACAGCATCCATAGTCTAATACTATAAAACCGTTCCTTTTATACTGACATGCTTATACAAAAATGCTGCTTTAACCAAACTGATTGGAGTGCTTCGAAGTTGGCAGGCTTCCAGGTACGCCGAGGGAGTCAGGGAGTATGCCGTCAAAAATCATGTTGCACTATGGAGACGTGGTCGGAGTACGCCTACCTTACGAAAGTATAAGTGAGGGGAGGGGGGGGATGAGTTGGCAGGAGTTTTATTACGCCTGAAAAGCCTGAAGTTTGCCGTTCTATCCCTACTTTGTTAATAAAGCCTATGGTAACTAGAAAACTGCAAATTGTGTAAAGAAATAAACGGGGAGCTATATAATTGTAAAGTTTTATAAAAATCCATAAAGTAGTTTCTGCGTGAAAGAGTAACAAATATACATACATCCTCATAAACATTCACTTTTATAATATTATAGTAGGATGATGTAAATGATGATGAGTAAATGAGGAGACAAATCAGCTGATGGTATGTAGTCTCCGTCGCTCATGGACATCTCCAATACCAGGAGTTGCTGATGCGTTGCCGACCCTTAAGATCTCCTACGGACTGCAGACTGACAGAGCCGCAGCAACCGAGGGGGAACTGGCTCTTACACGCAAAAGCCGAAACACACACCAAGGTGCTTTACGACAGACTCCGACGTAAGGGTGGTCGCCAGCCAGTCAGACCCCAAGAACTCCTACCACCGAGCAAGTCAGATATTTTCTCGCCTCTTACGAGATGCCTGAGTGCCAGTGAGAAATAGTTTTCCAAACCGTCACCACACGGGAATTACATAGAATAACACATAGCTCGACCTGGAAATTGAATCCATAGCACAGGGGTAGGCATAAACTATAGACCACCAATATTTTTTATGGGATAGTGGGGCAAACGAGCAGACGGATCACTCGATGGTAAGCGATAACCACCGCCCATGGACACCCGCAACACCAGAGGAGTCGTAAGTGCGTTGCCCACCTTTTAAAAGGGTTTGGACCTCCGGTAACCTCACTCACTCGGCGAAACACAACGCAAGCGTTGTTTCACGCCGGTTTTCTGTGAGGCCGTGGTATCACTCCGATCGAGCCGGCCCATTCGTGCCGAAACATGGCTCTCCCACGTGTAAAAAATAAGTAAATGGTTACAATTCTTGTATACTTCTTTTACTTCTGCCACATTCATACATTTTCTCATGCATACGCGCCGGTTGCGAGTACTACACACCTGACCTGTTTGAAGAACTTAACCACTAGGCCACTAGACAACTGAAGCTATCTATAATAAATTACCTAAATGAAGAAAGAAACACTAGACGAAGCACTTAGGTATTAAGCGTTCACGTTAGCCAGAAACCTTATAACGCTTAGTGCTAAAAACGAGACCTATTTTCGGCGCGATCGATGGGCCTAATAAAATTATAAAAGAGCTTAAATCCCGCGAGATATCATGGCGGCGTTGTATGGAAACCTCGGCTGCTGAATAGGTTATGAGGAGTATGCGATGAATGGGACTTTTGTGCTGTGGAAGAAAATATCTGTAAGACGCGAGTGCTGTGATATACTTAAATAATTTTCAACAGAGGTAACATACCATCGCGTATGTATTCTCTGGAGGGTTACGTTGAAATGTAGGTAGTCCACATAATAGTATAGAGTAATTATAATAGATGGCGCTAATGTTCCATGCAAACATGTGTCATTCCTCTGAGTTGCAAACGCGCAAAACAAACTGTCCGGTCGGCCTTATCTAATGACTGCATTCGTTTTTGGTGAACAATTAGGAATATTCTATTCTATTATATAAGTTGCTATTTAGTAGCTTCTACTATTTTTCTAGCTTTTTTTTATAAATGCACTACTAAGCTGGCAAACTGGCAACAAGCATACGGCCCGCATGATGGTAAGCGGTTACCGTAGCCTGTGGACGCTTGCAACACCAGGGGAATCACTCACGCGTTGCCCACCCTTTAAAAATCTTTTCACACCCTTTTTGAAGAACCCTCTGCAGTAGTCCGTAGAGAAAACCTCAGCGGGGAGCTGATTTCACCTGAGTTTGCGTGGGAGGAAATTCCTCTGGAAACGCACAGTATTTTTTTTATCGGATAGCGGGCAAACTAGCAGACGGATCGCCTAATGGTAAGCGATCACCGCCGCCTATGAGCACCCGCAAAACCAGAAGAGTCACAAGTGCGCTGCCGGCCTTTTAAAAGGGAGTACCTACGCTCCTTTCTTGTCAGTTTGAAGGTCCAGAATTACAGCAGAAAGTATGAGAACAGAGTGGTTCTAAGGTATGTGGATAGACCCTTTTTTTATGGGATAGGGGAGCAAACGAGCAGACGTATCGCCTGATGGTAAGCGATAACCGCCGCCCATGGACACCCGCAACACCAGAGGAGTCACAAGTGTGTTACCCGACTTTTCAAAGGGTTTGGGCCTCCGGTACCCTCACTCGCTCGGCGAAACACAACGCAAGCGTGGTTTCACGCCGGTTTTCTGTGAGGCCGTGGTCGAGCCGGCCCATTCGTGCCGAAGCATGGCTCTCCCACGATATATGAATAGTTTTAGCCTTTTAATCTAGCTTACCTTATCTACGGGCATGGAGGGGCACGCTCGGCACAGGTTCCAGAATGAGCCGATCATCTGGGCACGCCTCTAGGCCGGGGGTCTGCGGGCTACTCTTTCACGCCCTAACCGGAATGGGCTGGTGGGGCATTCGCTGCTGGAAAACAAGGTTCTAATATTAGACAGTGTATTTCTGACAGGAAAATTGAATATAAATAGTCAAAAACATAAATATACAGATTTAATCAAGTTATCATCACTACATAGTATAAAACAAAGTCGCTTCCCGCTGTCTGTCTGTCCCTATCTATGCATAGATCTTTAAAACTACGCAACGCTTTTTGATGTCGTTTTTTTAATAGATATATTTGTGAGGAAGGCTCTAAGCTATTTAACATAACCCTACAATTCTTAGGAACGGAGCAGCATTTGTCAAACCGCGGAGGGTTGCTATTATTAATGTAATTTAATTTCTGACGTTTCGGATCCTTTACAGCCCAGGGGTCAGGTAGTCTCGAGTTCGAATTCAATGCACGCACCTCTGATCTTTCGATGGTATGTGCTTAGAGCGCGCTTGAACGATGAAGGAAAACGTGACAAAACCTGATTGCCATTTATATTTTCTCGACGGCGTGTGAAGTCTGCCAACCCGTAGTAGGCTAGCGTGGTGGACTATAGTCTAATCCCTCTCACTCTGAGAAGAGACCCATGCCCAGTAGTGGGACATGTAATGGGTTGATTATGTATATAAGGTAGGGTCTACGTGTAATGATGAATATGGCAAGTGATAGAAAAGATAAAAAAGATTGGGAACCTCTGCTTTACGGGATCCATGGTCACGGGTAGACTGAGGTGTTGGACGTCTCAACGGTAAAATTACTAACAGCTACCTTACATTTTTGTTAATTATTAGCGATCCGATTTACGCATAAAGAGCTCAACGTGTCCTTTGGTCTTGCAGTTTTGGGCTTGGAATTAGATTTAATAGAGATTCTATAATGGGGTTCCAAGTAGCTGTAAGTACCTAATCAAAAAATATCTTTATAACACGATAAAATCCGTAAAAAATAGTTTTGTTTCAATTATTTATTCGCCAATTTGGGAGCATCCTAGGAGGAACATTGGCATCAGGCCAATACGTCTAGCCACTGCAATCCCATAATATTTTACAAGCAAATTCAGATATCTGTCCAAACAGATGCGTTTAATATGCAACTATAAAAAAACATCATAAAATATTAAGTTCCAACGGAAAAAAGAACTCGTAAAAATATCAGTAGTTAAACATAACATAACATACCATCACGCCTGTATTCCCCGTAGGATCAGGCAGAGGCATACTAATGTTCACCCACAGTTCGCCGGTATGTTTAGGTCCCATGTAATAGGGGGCGAGCCTATTGCCATTAACCGGCCACAAATTCCAAACTCCGAGGTGTTACTGGGAATTTCATAGAAAAACCCAATAACTGCTCGACCTGGGAATCAAACCCTCCTGGGTTTGATTCCCAGCGCGACTGCTACGCTAGAGGTCCTCCTCTAGCGTAGCAGTCGCGCTCAGAATAGGTACGATATCAATATTATGTTAGAGTTTTAACTATTCTCAGAATAGGTACGATATCAATATTATGTTAGAGTAACGAATACGGAGATAATATGAATCTCAAAATGGCTGACTAATATTTGACTATTACCCAGTAATAGGTATGGTATGCTAATATGGCTTAGTGAATATATTCAATAATAGTATTACTTAAATATCACCCTAATATAATACGGAGAGAATAGGTACGATATCAATATTATGTATCAATGTCACCGCGAATATCAGAACACTGATCTATCGGTGTGCCTATTATTTGACTAATATCTGGTAATAGTCTACGCTAAACTAATATATACTAATATGAATATACAGCTCGTATCATAATATCTATACTTATTACGAATATATTAGTTACACCTCTATTGGTTAATATTAAATTATTTTTGGAATCCATTTCTAATCCTACTATAGCTTCAGGTGAAGTGGTGGTATTATAAAACCAAGTCGCTTCCCGTTGTCTGTCTGTCTCTTAGTATGCTTAGACCTTTCAAACTACGCTACATATTTTGATGTGTTTTTTTAATAGATAGAGTGATTCAAGAAGAAGGTTTTAAGCTGTTTAATATAACCCTATCTTCTATTGCTATTGTTCGGGTTTCGATACCGTTAATCTAGCTCTCTACTTCGTCCAAAATACTTCTCTGAAAATAAATGTAAACGAATGCATTTTTTTATAACTTTACCAGGTTTGGATCGATTTTCCGGTCGTTTATATCCAGATATTTAGTTCTTAGTACAAGCTTCCTCATTAGCCTAGAAGTCCCAAGCGCGACTGCTACGCTAGAGGTCCTGGGTTCGATTCCCGGGTCGAGCAAAATGTCATTGAATTTTCTGTTAGGTTATCAGTGGAAGTTAGGAGTATGTGTTTATGCCCGGTTAATGACATTAGGCTCTCCCCTTATTACATGGCACCTAAATATACCGGCGAATAACTTTTTTTTTGCGTGTGGAAATCGTCATGGACTTCCGTCGCCCGGGGAAGGTGGCGGGGCGTGTCGGACTCCACCCAGAGTGGGTGACTGACCAACTAAAACCACTTGGGTGATTCACCTATTTGCTGGGTTAAGGGAGCGAGGATTCACCTTTCGGGGAATACTGGCTTTAGGTTTTCTTATTCCCAAAAGCTTTCATCATAAAATGATATGGTCCACGCTAGACAGAGTCGCGGGCATAACTTGTTTGCGAGTGTACAAAGCCAACTTGTGTATTTAACCACTAAAACATTTTGTAACTGTAGTTAAACTTTAGAGTGAATGCAGTTTCAAAACCAGACAAGTTTAGTTTTGAGCTAGTTTAATCAAAATGTTCGATAGGTAAATACATCGTAGTGCATGATAAATATATTATTCATCAAAGCTTACTATTTTTCTGCCCGGCTGGGGAAGTACCTCCACCTTGCAGAAAATCGTAGCCAAATAACATAGCTCCGTGCTATGTTGTGTTTCTAACAGTGAGCAAGGCCGCCAGAGTTCCGCGAGCGTTGTGTTGGTGTGCCATGTGGGGGTGGGCCGGTGTTGTTTGAGCATCATACTTTATATCTCACTAGCTTCTGCCCGCGACTTCGCCCACGTAGCGTGTTGATATATAGCCTATAGCCTTCCACAATAAATGGGCTATCTAACACTGAAAGATTTTTTCAAATCGGACCATAAGTTCCTGAGGTTAGCGCATTCAAGCAAACAATCAAACAAACAAACAAACTCTTCAGCTTTATATATTAGTATAGATAAGCTGTCAGCCCAACTATTCCTTCTTAATCTTTACCCTCTCAAAAAGGGTGTGAAAAGATTGTCACAGGGTCGGCAACGCACGAGTGATACCCCTGGTGTTGCAAGCGTCCATAGGCTACGGTAACTGCTTACCATCAGGCGGGTCGTATGCTTGTTCGCTACCTTAGTGGTATAAAAAAAAATGTCTGAAAAAAAAAAAGAAGTTAGAGAAGTTGGCAGTCAAATTGAATAAAATATTCATATTTGTGGATGGATTTGAATCTTCAAGTTCTCAAAAATAAGAATAAAGAGATACAAAACTTGCCCGTGGAAACCTCTCAACCCGTACAAGAGCCAGTCTTAGGCATGAAGGGGCCGGCTTGCCTGGAGTGATACCACAGCCTCACAGAAAACCGGCGTGAAGCAACGCTTTCGTTGTGGTTCGCCGAGTGAGTGAGGATACCGGAAGCCTAAACCCTTTTAAGAGGGGGGCAATGCACTTGTGACTCCTCTGGTGTTGCGCGTGTCAATGGGCGGTGGTTATCGCTTACCATTATCTTATCTTGTGTGGGGCTGAGGCAGCAAGGCCCTATTGCACTTCGACCCAATGGGATCTTTTGTACTTCCCCTAGATACCTAATCCTCATCCTCTCCCGGCTCTTCAAACAGTTCTTCCATGAGCTTTATAATGAAGCCTGGGGATTATGAGTCTGTAATCCTCTGGTGTTAGATAACTCTGCCCCAACGGGCACATTCGCTTTTTAGTCATTAAGCGCTCCATCTGTCTCTATATCTACGAGTATATGTTCTCTATCCCATAAAAAAACGTAGATCTTTAGAGACACTTCTACAAGTCAATGGTTTGTTTTTTTATAGCTAAATGGCTTCGACATTTCCTATCTGATGACCCCTGAGAAGAATTACCGAAACTAACTCAGAGAATCACAGTCTACAGGTGACCATGGATGCTGTAAAGGATCCGAAACGTGGAGAATTAAATACTAACAATACAACGCGACAAAATGCATAAAAAGTAATTTCATTTCAGTGTCTAATATTTCTGTAAATGTCAGAAATCAGAATATCAGAGAATCATAGTTTTTTAATATGAAATATTTGGCAATACCACCATGCAACCCAGACAACTGTAGCAGAGGAGTTCTACCATCTCAGATTTGTTTTAAGTACTACGTTCAGGTAACGAAAGATTCCATCCCTCTCAAATTCTGTTAAGGTAACTGTAAGTATATTTATTTTATGGAACGTTGCCAAATTTCAATCGATTGCTGACCGTACTTCAGTCAAAATTACGCATAGAGATTCGATTTAGTGGAGCGTTAGCAAAAAAACTAGTGAATTTTTATTGTTAATGTCTGGGTTTTTGTGGCTTGCAATAATCTAAAATCATCTAACTGATTGCTTCAGTCTGTAGTGAAGTCAAAATTTTTCCTGTTATGTCTGATGTAAGTAGGTACTTCGTGATTCAGATTTCATATTTTTAGGGTTCCGTACCTCGAAAGGAAAAAACGGAGCCCTTATAGGATCACTTTGTTGTCCGTCCGTCCGTCTGTCTGTCTGTCAAGACCATTTTTCTCAGGAAAGCGTGGAGTTATCAAGCTGGAATTTATACCAAATACTCAGGTCTACTGTCCCTTGGAGCTGTGAAAAAAATCTAACTTCTAAGCCAATGCAATCAAAAGATACAAACGTTTATGCCGCAAAATACCACCAATTTTCGACACTCGCAAGGGAATCAAAACCTACAAGGTACTTCCCGTGAACTCAGAATCTTGTAATTTGGTAAGAAGCAACGTCTTAAAGCACAGATAAAGGAAAAATTGCAAAAAGCATAAATATTTAGTTACATAATATATTTTTAAGTACGGAATCCTCGGTGCGCGAGTCCGACTCGCACTTGGCCGTTTTGTTTTTGTTAGCGACGACAAATGAATTATTAAGTTAAAAATAAATAAACAAATACAAGCCTTTATTTCCCATAACATAAGTTAATATAATTATGGTAGGTAGGTAGTTTGAATAAAAAAAAAGATTTAAAGTTGTAAGCGTGATAAGTATTTTGTACTAAGTTAAGAGATTATTGTCTAAGTTCAAATAAAGATATATTTATGTTGTCTTTTATTTAAATATACACAAAATAAACACTAATGTTATCTAAAACTAGGCCAAGTAGAAAATATCATGTAAGCGTTCTCACTCAAACGATAGGTGGCGCCACTTGTATCATTTTGTTGTAATTTACTAAGGTAAGGTGCTACTTTACCGTATCGAGAGCCGCCAACACATTTTATGATTTTTTAAGGGTTTAATTAAGGTTAAAGGTTGAGATATTTATGTAATTAGGTAGTAAAAGTTATTTACTATATTGTAAAATAAATATAAATAATGTAAGGTGTTCCTAACTACAGAAAACTGCCAAAATAAGATTCCCATACAAATTGCACATTAGTACCGTGTGCAAACTTGACGCGTTCTGATTGGTTGAGCCCATCAAGATTAGTGCCGTGCGCAAAATTGAAGCGTTCTGATTGGCTCCAGGAAAATATAAATGTAGGTGGCTTTCTGTGGTTAGGCATTCCGAAACCAGCAGTATTACAAGAAGCATGAAAAGGAAGAATAAAGAAAAATCTCAAGTACTCAAGCAATAGTGTGTTTCATTCGTCGAATCCTGCAAGTATAGGCGTCTTCCCGCAACGTATCCCGCCAGCACCGCTATATACGCTACATTTTATGGTCCTTCGAGCCGGATCGGGAGCAAGAAATTGAAGATGCCAACTACGAGATCAGGGTCAGCGCGCTCCAAGACTAGGGAAGAAAGTACTACATCGGATTGGAGTATGAACACACCAAGCGAAACTACGAGTGCGTCGGCGACAAGTCGATCGGCGATCACGAAGAGGACGCCGCCGCCCAGTGTACAGGGAAGACGATCGCCCGCACCCCATGCAAGTCAAGTTGTTGGGGAATCAACAACGGGGGAGGTAACCAGCGCCGCACCCCCAACCCGCACCGCAGAAGAAGATCGCGTCGAAGCCGCACGCCAGGAAGGAAGCCATCCTAAGCAGAAGGACAACGCGCGCCGGGCTGTGAGAAGCACGCCGGCGTCGAGAGAGGATAGTTTGCAGCGAACTCAACCTAAGAAGCCGACCCGCGAGATAGACAGTCAGTCTGCCCGCTCGTCGCAAAGGAAGAGATCAGAAGCGCAAGCAAGGATGACACTGGCACTAAGGGAACTGGAAATAGCGGAGGCACGATCAAGAGTAGCTCAAGCCGAAATGGAGCTTATAGCTGCCGAATCAGAAGAAGACGGTGCTGGAGAAGATGGAGCTGGAGAAGAGTTGTTCGAGCGTACACAAGAGGTCGAGAAATGGTTCTTTCAAAGTGGAGTCAAGTCAAATAAGGAACGAAGACCGATCGAGACAGGAGAGAAGAAAAGCGACATTCAGCAGTTGGCTCAAGCAATAATCAAGCTATCTGAAAAGCCACACGATGTAATCACATCGAAGCACTTTGAACTTCCTCACTTCAATGGGGCCTGTGAAGAATGGCTGGCGTTCAAGAGATCATATGAAGATATGGCCGCTTCTTTCAGCAACACACAGAACTTAGCGCGCCTTAGAAGAGCAATCCAGGGAAAAGCCAGAGAAGCCGTCCAAAGCCTGCTATTCACCGCCGAAGACCCACGAGAAGTGATCAAGGGACTAGAAGCAAGATTCGGCAGACCTGGAGCATTGGCATTGGCTGAACTAGAAAAGATGAAGAACCTGTCAAAGGTCGGCGAGAACCCCAGCGACATATGCGTGTTTGCTAGCAGAGTGAAGAACGCCATCGCCACGATCAAGGCCCTGAAGAAACCACAGTACCTCAGTTCGCCTGAAACTATGAAGGCAATAGTGGACAAGATGCCGCCCTCTATGAAGTTCCGATGGTTCGCCTACCATAGAGAGAGAAGAGAGGAAGACCTCCAAGAATTGATACTCATCGAAGCATTTTTGGAAATAGAAGCCGACATGTGTGGAGACTTTGCCCCGCCTGAGACGACTTCAGAACCCAAGAAAGGGATAAGAAAACCAGTTCACACCGTTCAGGAAGCTTCGCAAGACAGTTACAAGAAGACATGTCCTATTTGTCAAGAGGAACACTTCGCAATAGACTGCAAGGAGTTCAAGGAAGCGAACATAGATGAGAAATGGGATATGATCAAGAAGGCTAGGATCTGTTTCAAGTGTCTTCGATTCAAGCATTCAAGAATCAACTGCAAGGCCCCAGTCTGCAAGCTATGTAGAAGATGGCATCATACTATACTGCATTCCGACAACCCTCCAGTGCCAGTAGAAAAGAAAAAGGAACACAAAGAAGATAAGCCAGAAGAAAAGGTCGCCTCAATTCACAAGGCAAGAGGAGAAGAAAAGGCATATCTGAAGATCACACCTGTGGACCTATACGGGCCAAAGGGTCAAGTTCGGGTACTAGCGCTGCTGGATGAAGGTTCAACAGTCACACTCCTGGATGCATCAATCGCTGAGAAGATTGGAGCCGAAGGTCATTGCGAAACACTTACAATCGAAACAGTCGGTGGAAAGGTGATAAAGAAAGATGGCTCGCAGAAGATCAAGTTCAAAATAAAGGGGGCCCACAGAAAAGACAAGAAGATGATCAAAGCGAGAACCATCGACGACCTAAAGCTGTCAGAACAAAGCATAAGCAGGGAAACCTTGAAGAATTGTCAGCATTTGAAGGCAATTGAAGAACAACTTCTCTATGCTGGAGATAGACCTAAACTATTGATAGGTCAGGACAACTGGGGACTCATAGTAACAAGAAAACTGAAGAAAGGCCAGCCAGCTGAACCTGTAGCCTCACTCACAAACCTGGGATGGGTGTTGCATGGATGTGACACCGGAACAAACGTCGTGGTGAACTTCGTCAATCATGAAGAAGCTCAGAGCGACAAAGAAGATATAGAAGAAATGGTCCGGCATCACTTCCAATTAGAATCTATGGGAATTCAAGATCGACTGCCAAGAAACGATAGCGACAGAAGAGCACTCGAAGTACTTGAGAAGAATACAAGAAGGTTGTCAAGCGGCCAATTCGAAACAGGGCTATTGTGGAAAAATGAAAGTGAAACCCTGCCGAACAATTACAAACAAGCACTTCGACGTCTGACCAACATCGAAAGAAAACTGGATCGAGATGAAGAAATTAAAGAGTCGTATGAGAAACAGATACAGAATCTAATCGAAAAGGGATACGCAGAGAAGGCTCAAGAGACCGCGAACAAGGGGAGGACATTTTACTTGCCCCACTTTGCTGTGGTGCATCCAGTTAAAAGGAAGCCAAGAATAGTTTTCGACGCGGCTGCCAAGTTTGAAGGGAAGAGCCTCAACGACGCCTTGTTATCAGGCCCAGACCTACTGCAATCACTGTTCGGGGTATTGCTGCGCTTCAGGGAAGGTCCAATAGCTGTAATGGCTGACATCCAGGACATGTTTCTTCGAATCAAAGTGAAGGAAGAGGACCGGGACAGTCTAAGATTCCTGTGGCGCGGAAGTCAGAGAACGAACAAACCTGAAGTGTATAGAATGTCTTCGATCATCTTTGGAGCGGCATCGTCACCAGCTACAGCGATATATGTGATGAACAAAAATGCAGAAGACTCTAAAGAGACACACCCCGAAGCAGTAAAAGCAATCAAGAGAAACCATTACATGGACGACTACCTGCAGAGTTTCAATACGAAGGAAGAAGCCGAGAAGGTACCAAAAGAAGTGAAAGAAATCCACGCAAGGGCGAGCTTCCATCTGAAGGGTTGGGCTAGTAACGAACCAAGTATTCTAGCAGAAGTGGAAGACACCAATAAGGAAGAGTCCCTACAACTAACGAAGGAAGAAAAAACTCTGGGACTGAGATGGTTGGTGAAAGAAGACTCGCTTGCCTTTAATGTTGGTCTGCGCAACACACCAAGGGATCTGTTAGAAGGAAGAAGGGCTCCTACGAAGAGAGAAGTCACAAGCGCCGTGATGTCTACGTTTGATCCAATGGGCTTCGCGGCGCCAGTCTTGATACAAGGAAAGAAATTGATTCAAGACCTTTGGCGTAGGAAAATAGGCTGGGATGAAACAATCAACGAAGATCAAAGAGCAGCCTGGACTAGATACTTAGAAAAGGTGTCCGCACTAACCAAAGTGAAAATTCCTAGATGCGTCTCGCCTCATGCCAGAAAAGGACAGCTGCATATGTTCTCCGATGCAAGTGAAGAAGCGTACGCAGCGGTAGTCTATTGGAGGACAGTGGAGACTGAAGGAAGAGTCCATGTCTCTATGATTGCCGGCAAAGCAAGAGTAACGCCATCGAAGCCAGTATCGATCCCAAGACTGGAGCTGCAAGCTGCCTTATTGGGAAGCAGATTGTCAGCCACAGTGGAAGAAGAAATGGAACTGGAAGTAGAGAAAAGGACGTATTGGACAGACTCCAGTACAGTACTGCAGTGGATCAAGGCGGAACCAAGAAAATTCAAGACCTTTGTAGCAAACCGGCTGGCAGAGATTGAAGAAAAGACCAATTCTGAAGACTGGAGATGGGTACCGACAAAGGAGAACCCTGCAGACGATGCCACAAGGGGAAGCCCAACTGTATTCGATCACAACACAAGATGGTTCCAAGGTCCTAAATTTCTCTACCAACCAGAGGAGGAATGGCCGCTTCGAGACTTCAAATCAGAAAGTGTCATGATAGAAGAAAAGGGCCAACAGACGAAGGTGATGGTGATGAACACGAAGGAAGGAGCTTTAATACGTCCTGAGAGGTTTTCCAGCTGGGAGCGATTGCTGCGCACAATGGGAAGAGTGGTGGCTTTCGCATGCCTCTTATTGAAGAAGACCCGTAAAGCCACCACCACCACCACCACCGTTCGACGCAAGGAAGAGGCCTGGAAACCTCAAGTGAGATCCCAGAAGAAGAAAAAGGCACAAATCATTACCTCGCCAATTGAAGCTAGGAAGCGGCTGTACCTGCCCTTGGAAGAAGAATATTTGAAAAAGGCTGAAGAGTTACTGGTCAAAATGTGTCAGAAGGACAGTTTTCCAACAGAAATAAGAAATATCAAGAATGGAAAACCTTTGGAAAACGCTAGTCGACTTAAGAAGATCGACGTTTACATAGACGACGACGGGATCATCAAATTAAGAAGCAGAACCATGAAGTTTTGCGACGAAGAAAGAAGGAAAATGAACCCTATCGTCTTAGAAGGAAAGCAGAGCATCACACGTCTTATTGTGCTACATTACCACAAGAAATTTCTCCACGGTAATGTTGCCACAGTCATGAATGAGATTCGGCAAAAATACTGGATCCTGGGGCTACGAGCGACATTGAAGGCGATCGCATACAACTGCCAATGGTGCAAGACAAGAAAAAATGTACCGGAGATACCACCAATGGGAGATCTACCAAGCGAGAGGCTGCAGCATCACCAGTTCCCATTCACGTGCGCGGCCGTAGACTATTTTGGGCCGTTGCAGGTGACTATAGGAAGAAGAGTGGAAAAGCGCTGGGTGGCGTTGTTCACATGTCTCACTACAAGGGCCGTTCATCTAGAGTTGGTACCTTCTCTCAGCACCAGCTCCATGATCATGGCGCTACGTCGGATGGCAGCCAGAAGAGGAACCCCCAAGACTATCTTCAGTGACAATGGGACAAATTTTGTCGGAGCCAACAAAGAGCTGGAAGAGGCAGCGCAAGAAAGAGGCATAAAGTGGAAATTCATACCACCAGGAAGTCCGAACATGGGAGGCGCTTGGGAAAGGCTCGTGCGAACAGTCAAAACATCGCTAAAAGTGGTTCTCAACGAAAGAAGTCCTCCAGAGGAAGTACTCCACACCTTGATGACTGAGGTGGAACACATAGTAAATTCCAGACCCCTCACCCCAGTCAGTATGGATACAGAAGACGAAGAAAGTTTAACCCCGAACCATTTCCTCTTGGGAAGATCGTGCGGAGCGATGGCGCCGGGGGAATTCAGCGACACTGAATTGATTGGAAAGGCAAACTGGAGAACCACCCAGCGGCTTGCTGACCATTTCTGGAGAAGATGGGTTAAAGAATACTTACCCCTTCTGATGCCAAGAAAAGTTAGTGGCCGAGAAACCGCCGACCCAGCAGAAGGAGATATCGTGTTGATAGTAGACGCGACATTACCTCGAAATTCATGGCCTCGAGGAGAAGTTATTAAGACATACCCTGGACCAGATGGGAGGACCAGAGTGCTGGACGTGCGGACTTCAGGAGGAGTGCTTCGTCGTCCGACTCGACGAGTGGTCGTCCTCGTTCCTGCGGCATCGTCGCTTCGACAGGAGGATGTGCTACGCACCGTGGGGGAGAATGTTAGCGACGACAAATGAATTATTAAGTTAAAAATAAATAAACAAATACAAGCCTTTATTTCCCATAACATAAGTTAATATAATTATGGTAGGTAGGTAGTTTGAATAAAAAAAAAGATTTAAAGTTGTAAGCGTGATAAGTATTTTGTACTAAGTTAAGAGATTATTGTCTAAGTTCAAATAAAGATATATTTATGTTGTCTTTTATTTAAATATACACAAAATAAACACTATTAATGTTATCTAAAACTAGGCCAAGTAGAAAATATCATGTAAGCGTTCTCACTCAAACGATAGGTGGCGCCACTTGTATCATTTTGTTGTAATTTACTAAGGTAAGGTGCTACTTTACCGTATCGAGAGCCGCCAACACATTTTATGATTTTTTAAGGGTTTAATTAAGGTTAAAGGTTGAGATATTTATGTAATTAGGTAGTAAAAGTTATTTACTATATTGTAAAATAAATATAAATAATGTAAGGTGTTCCTAACTACAGAAAACTGCCAAAATAAGATTCCCATACAAATTGCACATTAGTACCGTGTGCAAACTTGACGCGTTCTGATTGGTTGAGCCCATCAAGATTAGTGCCGTGCGCAAAATTGAAGCGTTCTGATTGGCTCCAGGAAAATATAAATGTAGGTGGCTTTCTGTGGTTAGGCATGGAGACAGACCCGCCGACGCTCGCCGCGAGAGGACGTGTTGCCTGCGCTCCCGCTCTCCCGCTACGATCGTCTCGCTGCGCCCCGCCGCAGTGCCCCGCAGTCGCCGACTGCAACCATATTTTTGATCAAAAGCTGCCTTTTTCGAGGCGGCGGCTGATTTTCCTGTCCTATCAGATCACGGTTCGGTCGTGATTAGGCCCCTTCAGGGTAAAAACCACAGTTTCGTGGTCCTCGGTGGAAACCAATCGGTGCCAACGAAGCCGAGTGGGGTGTTGACCCGATACACCCGCTGCGCCCCTTCTGGGCAAAGCTTAAATCGGAAGGAGCTAGGACAACCGGCCTTGGGGGGTCTCCTAGTCGACCCTAGCTCTAACCCCGTTCTCTTACAGCTCCTCTAGTACTTCGGTGCTAGAGCATAGGAACCCGTTCGCACAATAAGACTGGCGACGGGAGTCAAGCTAGGGTACACTACAGGTACACACACCTCCCTGCCTATACCCGGCAGGGAGGGTTCACTCACCTACACAACCCCGGGCTCTTCCACCCCGGGGACGTTAATGGTAGGAACCCATTTTAAAATATAAATTCCCTTTTTTATTCCCTCTCGGACATCTCTTCAAGATGTCCGATGCCAAGCTTATTAGCTTTTTCAAGGATGTCCTCTTAAAGGACCCTGAATTCATCGCCAAATATGGCAAATACCTTAACGCCGAGCCGCGCGCTCAACGTCCCACCCGCCCCGCTCCAATTCCCGATAGTCCGGCCTCACCGGACGCAGATGTTCCCTGCATTGTTAGGGAACAATTCGATTCTCCGGAAAGCCCGGAGAATAATTTCTATGACCGGGACCTATTGTCCGGTTCCCCGAACCCCGCGATAGCGAACAATAGGTTCGCTACTCTATTGTCCGACGCTGAGGAATGCGATGCACGTGCACCCACCTCAGCTGTCGCTACCCGCCCTCAAACGGTGCCGATGGACACGTCGGCACCGCGCGACTCCGAGTCTGAGGAATCCCTCACAGACTCAGCCTCATCTGATTCGTCAGATGGATTCATCCCTGTAGCAGGGAAAAAGAGGCCGCGCAAAAATAAGGCCAACAACGGTGCCCCTTCAAAGGCCCTAAAAACCACTGAGGTTCCCCCCGCCTCAGCAGCCCCTCAGCCCGCGACTCCCGCAAAGGCAGCCCCTTCCCCCCCCACAGTACCTCGCCCTAAGACCCAGCCCTCCCAGGCTGCGCCTAAAAAGGGCAAAGCCCCTCCACCAGTCATCGTCCATGACAAAGAGTCCTGGGTCGATATATCCAAGGCGTGTGTTGATCGTAAGATCAACTACACAGGTGCCGTCTCGGTAAGCGATGGCATCAAAGTCACGATACCGTATCCCGACGGTTACAGGGCATTCACGGCCCTACTAAACGAGCGGAAAATTAATTTCCACACGTTTACACTAGCTGAGGAGAAATCCCTCAGAGTAGTGATTAAAGGCGTCCCCAAGGAGATTGCTACGGCAGACATCCTCGAAGACCTGAAAGCCCAACAAATCCCCGTTGCCGAAGTGCATCGCATGCACCGAGGTCGCGGAGGGAAAGAGTACAACATGGTACTCGCTATAATCGATCCCACAGATGGCTGCAAAGACATCTTTAAGATTAAAGATGTATGCCACCTCTCTGGCATTCACGTCGAGAGGCCCCATAAGGGCGGTCCCATAGGGCAGTGCCATAACTGCCAACTATATGGTCACTCTGCGAGAAATTGCTTCGCAAAAGCTCGCTGCGTGAAATGCCTCGGCGACCACGCCACCTCCGATTGCACTCGTCCGAAAGACAGGACGCTCTGCACAGAGCCACCGAGCTGTGTTCTGTGCGGTGAGCAGGGACACCCTGCTAACTACCGGGGCTGCCCCAAAGCTCCCAAGACCAAACCAAAGTTGGCTAAACGCGTAGCCGACAAAATCCAGAGGGAGAGCCCTTCCGCCGCCCTCCCTGCCCGTCTCAGCCCTCAGAGGCCCTCTCCTTGGAACGCGCTGAATCAACAGCAGTCGTTCCCTCCCCTTAAAACGCCGCATTTAGCGGCAAATATTCCAGCCCTAATGGGCACGCCCGTTCCCCCGGTCACACAGGTGGCCCCCCCCCAAACTCAGCCGGCTTTGGCTCCCAAACCAGCGCCTGCGCCTAGACCCGCGCCAAGACCCGCGCATAAATCTCCCCCCATCGATCCATCCACCGGCCGCCCTTCGGCCGAGTGGGTAATGGGATCGGCCGTCAAGGCCTTCCAAATCGCCCCGTATGAGCGAGTTGAATCCCTAGTTCTCTCCCTCAAAGCAAACGAGGGTAATGGTATTGCCATCGCACTTATTGTGCACGCCAACGCCGACTTAATTAAGTCGTTCTCTGAACTTCGTTTCTAATGGCAGGAAACAAAGGCAGAAACAAACCCCGTTCCCTAAGAATAGGTTACTTCAATGCAAATGGCATGTTCGGTCAACGTGATGAGATCGCAAACTTTCTCCGCGACCATCAAATTGACATCTTCCTCGTACAGGAGACCTTCCTCAAGCCCTCCAAGAGGAACCCCGGAATTGCGAACTATCATATAGTGCGCAATGACAGGCTTCACACTCGAGGGGGCGGCACTCTCATTTACTATAAAAGGTCACTGTACTGCATTCCTATGGATTCCCCGATTCTCGAGCATATTGAGACCTCGATATGTCAAATAGGCATGACTGGCCACCAACCGATCACTATAGTATCGGCCTATATACCCCCCAGTAGCGTCAGGCTTCACCACCTGCGCTCTGACCTAGAATCTCTCCTAGGCTTGGGTGATTCGGTTATCATAGCAGGCGACCTTAACGCTAAAAACGTCGCTTGGAACAGCCACTCGAACAACCAGAGAGGCCGAGAGCTTGATAACCTTAGCACCTTGCTTAACTTTGACATTATTGCCCCCATGACGCCCACTCATTATCCTAATGACGTTAACCACCGACCAGACGTACTCGACATAGCCATCCTAAAGAACGTAAACTTAGGTTTGCGCTCCTTGGAAACGCTACAAGAGTTAGACTCAGACCACCGACCTGTGATCCTAGAACTAGGCCCCCGTCACGCCCCCACTGACCCAGGTCAATCCGCTCCGACAAAGGTTATAACGGATTGGAGGAAACTAGAGGAACGCCTCAAGTCGACTTCTTCCGTTCACCTGGACGCCATCCCTGACACGATAGTCTCAGCTGCCGACGCGACCGGCGCGATTGACTCCCTCACCAGTCACGTGCAAACCCTGTTGAACGAATGTTCACGACAGATTCCAGAGGAGTTTGATAACCGCTGGAATCTGCCGGAGGATGTACGCGCACTTGTGACGGAGAAGAACGCGGCTATCAGAGCGCACGACAATTTTCCCTGTGAGGCAAACCGTGCTCACATGCGTAATTTACAGCGTGCTGTAAAGGAACGCATCACTGAGTTACGCGAAGCCCGCTGGGATAATCTGTTGAAGGAACTGGAGCCCACCCACCAGGCCTTTTGGCATCTGTCTCGGAAGCTCAAATCCGACTGCGTGTCCACCATGCCACCACTGAATCGTCCGAATCAAAGGCCCGCCTTTGAAGACGACGAAAAGTCCGAATGCCTAGCCGACAGTCTAGAGGCACAATGCTCGCCCAGCACACTACCAGTAGATCAGGCACATCTCGATGAGGTGAACGCCGAAGTCGAACGTAGAGCTGCAATCCCGCTCCAACCTACGGAGCCCCCTGACCCCCCCAACCCCAACCCCAACCCCGATCCCGACCCAGACGATCCTGTCCCGCCCGTCTCTGTGGACGAGGTCCGGACGATCGTTAAGAATCTGCGTCCGAGGAAAGCCCCCGGCTCAGACGGTATCACCAACAAAGTGGTGAAACTCTTCCCCGCCCAGCTCATAGTGCTGATGACCGCCATCTTCAATGCGGCACTTAGTAATAACATCTTTCCCCAAATCTGGAAAGAAGCCATTGTTATCGGATTTCCCAAACCCGGTAAGCCCCGCACTGAGCCGTCCAGTTATCGCCCCATAAGTCTTCTCAGTACCCTCGGAAAGATTTACGAGAGGCTGATTCATGCCCGATTAAAGGATTTTGCCGAATCCAATAAAATCATTCCCGACGAGCAGTTTGGTTTTCGAACCAAACACTCTTGCGTCCAACAAGTGCATCGCATAGTCGAACACATCAGCGCTGGTTTTCAGCGCGGATTGACGACAGGCATGCTCTTCTTCGACGTGGCGAAAGCCTTCGACAAAGTCTGGCACAACGGCTTGATCTACAAGCTGTACTCGCTCAATGTGCCCGATCGTCTCGTGCTCATCATACGGGACTTTTTGTCGAATCGCACCTTTCGTTATCGCATAGAGGGCGGCACTCTGTCGACCCCACATCCAATCAGAGCCGGAGTCCCTCAGGGCTCCGTTCTCTCCCCTCTCCTTTTCGCGCTGTACACCAGTGATATTCCTAAAAGCTCCAAGTCGGAGTTGGCCCTATACGCCGATGATACGGCTATCTACTATTCCGGCAAATCCCTCCCTGCTATCACCAAGATCCTCCAGACCTCGGTCAATGCCATCGGCACTTGGTTTAGGAAATGGAGAATCGAGGTTAACCCATCCAAGAGCGCGGCCATTCTTTTCCATAAAAGCAACGACCGCTCCACTGAAGCCCGACCCATCTCCCTCTACGGCCAACCGATCCCTTGGGAAAAGAAGGCCAAATACCTGGGCGTGATTCTAGATTACCGACTCTCGTTCCGAGAGCACATAAAGACGGTTCGCTCCCGTGCCGCTTTCGCTCTCGGCCGTCTCCACAGTATGCTCAATGCACGCAGTAAATTATCCCTTAAATATAAGGTGAGAATTTACTTGACGTGCATCCGTCCCATTATGACCTATGCTAGCGTTGTGTTCGCACACATCGAAGGGTCTGGAATCCATAGGATGCAAACTCTTCAAAACCGATTTACGCGCAAAGCCACGGGCGCTCCGTGGTACGTGCGTAACAGGGAACTCCACTTAGACTTAAAACTGCCTACCATCAAGCAATTTATGAAACGCGCCTCCAAGCGTTACTTCGATAGGGCCCCCCATCACCCCAATCCCCTGGTGGTCAGTAGCGTCGACTACATCCCCTCCCAGATTAGTAGAACTCGCCGTCCAAGGCACGCTCTAGCTTACCCTGACGACCCTATAACGGTCCTACAAGAGTCGAATAGAGAGACTAGCACTCTCAAAATACACTCGCACAAACGCCGCCCGATTTACCGTCCTCGCCGGCGAGGCCCGTCGCGAAGACCCAGTAATGGTAACCCCCCCCGACCCTTGCTCGAGCCGGCCCGCGCCGAGCCAGTAGCTTTAAATTAGTCCCTAATAATAATTTAAACCAGATCCAGCCGTCCCTAGCTGCCCCCCCAGCAACGCCCTAAGCCGAGGCCCGTGTCCCGCAGGGGACGCCCTTAGCTGCTGTTGCTTAATTTTAAGTTGCTCCTGGCTGGAGGCATTCGGTGCCTCGCCACCAAGTTCGGTTACGCTGTTAAGATTCCCTGAATCAACAGCTATTGTCCATTTCAAAAAAAAAAAAAAAGTGGTTAGGCATTCCGAAACCAGCAGTATTACAAGAAGCATGAAAAGGAAGAATAAAGAAAAATCTCAAGTACTCAAGCAATAGTGTGTTTCATTCGTCGAATCCTGCAAGTATAGGCGTCTTCCCGCAACGTATCCCGCCAGCACCGCTATATACGCTACAGTTTTTAAGAGTAAACGTTGCCCACACTAAGATTTTCTCCTGAATCGTGGGTGCGTTATAAACGCTCAGACCCGGAACAGTTACCCAGCTGTAGATCATACAAATATTTGCTCGGTGTGGGGATCGAACCAAGCGTGTTGTAAGATCTGAGTAGTAGAATTTTGTTGCTGAGTTCGTCTACGTTGGCACCACCACAATGCCATATTCCGCCACTAAGCAATAGTGTGTCTTACATTATTACTTTCCGGTTTGAAGAGTAATGTAGCCAGTGACATTACTGGGCAAATGAGGCTTCACAACGACAATGCGCAAGTGATACCATTGGTGTTGCTAGCGTCTATAAGCTGTGGTTACAGCTTATCATAATACAGCACGTAACTATGTTAGTTTCTCAACTTATAGTAAGGTAGTAAGTCTCAAAAGTCGCGGTCTAAAGTCATCCTCAGAGCAAAATGGTGGCACCTTGATTAGGTAGGTACGTGCTAAGGACGGCCACAGTGAAGTTCAGAGTAGGCGTGGAAAATTTCGCAGATACCAAGCAAAATAGCAAGTGATACGATAAACGATTTTGATAACGATTCATGATAACGTTTACACCTGCCTCATCACCCTATGGTTGACTGGTAGAGAATGCCTAAGGCATTAAGTCCGCCAATGTACCTTTTTTAAGATGCAGAAAGTTTAAATAAATAAAAAAAAAATTCAAAAGAGAGGGATGTCAGAACTCATCCCTGCGGTCTATAAAAAAGTCCCCTGTATATAAGTAACCACCTGAATGGTTTTATTCGTTAAGAATCCCACACTCGTTAGACATATTTAAAAAAGATTTAAGTTATAGTCACAGTAGCCAGCGGTAGCATCTGTATCTGCTAAAAGCTACGCTATTAGCAGATACAGTATTGGTTTTTCGGTAGGTCGCTCTTTTCAGAGCGGAGTCCAACCACCCCACGTGCATAATGCATTTCCTACCCCGTCAACAAAAAAAAGGGCAAATCCAAACTCCGAACTTTTTTTTGCTTGAAGTTGCAATCAAACGCAGGGCAATGCTGAAGCCTAGCCATCACAGCTAGCCTTATGGAAGAGAAGCAGTCTGCTTTCTTTTTCTAAAGTGATAAAGTATGTAGCTGCTTTTCAACAAGCTTGTTATGGATACTCATGCATGTAATTATAATTTTGCTGACAACTAAAATTATAGTTTGCTAATTAGAACACGGAACTCTACGGGGGCTAACGATGTATATCACGACATTATCTTTGTAAAAGAAAGTCTATGCTAACGATACTTATTTTGTTACGTTATAGCTTGTAGGTGGCTAGTTTAGGGAGACCGCTGCCCGACTAGAGAATGACCACAGAAGGTGTGTTCTCTATCTAGTAGGATTCGGAACAGAGCCTCCTCTTTTGAAGGGACCCCGCGAATCCAATATGCCCTGCTATATAAACAGGCGCCAATTGATCCATGAGGATATTCCGAAATATAACCTGTCTTTGAGGGATCGGCGGAGCTTGAATTGTCCACAAAAACGTAATAGGTACCAAAATAAATCGTAATAAAAACAGTATTTTATTAAATTGTATTATTTGGATTGATATACCGTTAACCTAGGTTCCTACCGTACCATATAATAAATTAAAAGTGGTTCACAACATACCACCACGCCTGTATTCTAAGAAACCTTCTATTGTACAATCACAGTTCGCTTATGTGTTTAGGTCCCATATAATAGGGGGCTAGCCTATTGCCATTAACCGGGCCCAAATACCAAACTCCGAGCTGCTACTGCTGCATCCCCCAGGCCTCATTATAAAGCTCATGGAAGATCTAGTGGAAACACAAAATATCCCATTGGGTCGAAGTGCACTGAGGCCTTGCTGCCTCGGCCCTACACAAGATAAGATAAGCAGAAGCTCTGCTGATAATCATCTTCATCATCACCTGACGCCTAAGAAAGGTATACACTGATTACGATTACGACAATTAAATCCAAAGAAGACATCAGAAAATGCACTAACGTTGCAATAAATGCCACGATAAAAAATAAGTGTGATGAACTGATGACACAGATGTTGAGTAAAAAGAATGAATCGCTTTAACCAAAGCAAATTTGGATTAGACCAGAATCACAATGAAATCAAAGTAACATAATATACCATCACGCCTGTATTCCCCGAAGGGTTAGGCAGAGGCGTACTAATGTACACCCACAGTTCGCCGGTATGTTTAGGTCCCATGTAATAGGGGGTGAGCCTATTGCCATTAACCGGGCACAAATTCCTAACTCCGAGCTGCTACTGGAAATTTCATAGAAAAACTCAATAACACTTTGCTCGACCTGGGAATCGAACCCAGGACCTCTAGCGTAGCAGTCGCGCACAGGACCACTTGGCTAATGAGGCAGTTGCAGAAATCAAAGTAAAGTTAGAGATATCTTTCTTTCCCAGAATATGACTACTCACTAACATGAGATATTTCAAAGTAAATTAATACAATATTACAGGCTCGGAAATATACAAAACATTAATAAAAAAGTCAAGTGAGAGAGCCATGCTTCGGAAGAAATGGGCTGGTTCGGTCGGAGTGTCGGAGTGATACCACGGCCTCACAGAAAACCGCCGTGAAACAGCGTGAGTGAGGATACCGGAGGCTCGAACCCTTTTTAAAGGCTGGCAATGCACTTGAGACGCCTGTGATATTGCAGGTGTCAATGGGCGCTGGTAATCGCTAACCACCAGCCGATGCATCTGCTTGTTTGCCCCCTTATCCCATAAAAAAATATACATGATAATACTTTTGAACTTAATTTTTACAAAATAAAGAGCCCCCAAACACCGTCTACTAACGGTTTTGCTGGGAATAAGAAAAGGTACGACATCCAAAGAGTTTCTTGCCGGATTCTTCTCCATAAGATTAACTATTCAGAACTGCGTAAGTAGAGGCATGACTGCTTACTTATATTTTTTTGTGTATATTTTTTTATGGGATAGCTATGGGACCAAGAACCCGTATTGATCTTCATAATGCACTCTCCTCTCCCGTGAATATCACCATGAATATCCATTCTACTTTTTCCTGGAGATAACATTTGTATATGGGATAGTGGGTCAGCGAGAAGATGCATCGCCTGATGGTAAGCGATTACCATCAGCCATGGACACCTGCAATATCAGAGGAGTCACATGTACGTTTCCGGCCTTGTAAAAGACTTTGAGCTTCCGATATCCTCACTCGGCGTTGTTTCACGCTCGTTTTCGAGGTCGTGGTATAACTCCGATCGAACTATCTATCTTCTGAATATTTATGATGATCAAATGTTTCAATAGCTAACATGTCTCTTAGTATCTTGAATTAGAATCCTATTCAGCTCAAGGACATAAGGAAATAGTAAGTACCATCTTCTTAATCCTTGAAAAGGTAATACTTTGCAGTGTCCTACATTACTTCTTATGAAATAAAAGATTTATTATCATTATTTTCTATTGGTAAAGGTTTCCGTTTGTGATTTCAAAAATATCTACGTAAGCTAGCATAATCTTGAAGGTGCCTTGACTTCTTCTTCGATCCTTGATTATTCTCCATGGCTTAGCGTGCTTAAGAAGAACTGGTATCTATATGTATGCCTTGATAGTGTCAATTGGATATAACCTAATCTAATAAGGGATTTAACAGCAGACAGCCGTAAAGTCTACTAATATACATATGTGGGATCAGGGTCATTAATATTCTGATATTGCGAATTAATCCAACCGTATTAAAACTAATGAGCTTTATAATACCCGAAGGCATCCCGGGGGACGCAAACAAGGACGAATGACGTCACCACCATGGTGTCACTAACGATCTGTGACGTCATAGGAGACATCTCCGCCTCACCAAGATCCTATCCTCACTATACATTACACTATCGATTCGTAGGAGAATATCCAGCTTGGCTCCCAGCAATGTCTGTATGCATCATTTAGATTTAATCAGTGGACGGTTGACGTGCGAGTGATTTGAACGTGCCATTAGATTTAAATAAAAAAATAAAATAAAAAAAACAAAATGAACGTGCACCACGCAATGGTTCGGAGTAGATTGCTGAAGCCGAATTTCGGACTGGATAAATTGGTGAGCCAGATTTTTTCTAATCATATTACTACACTTGGAAAATATGCACAGTAGATTTTAATCTTGACCGCAAATATTTTTCCCTTTCTGACGGCTCATTAGCTGTGAGGGCGAGCCCAACAGCTGATAGTGTGTAATATAGCTTACAAATCAACAAATTCTTTAATCAAACAAAAACCACATAGAGACACACTAAAAACCCAATGACACATAAAATGTGTTTAAAATGGTGCCTTGAAATAAGAAAAAAAGACAATTGAAACATGAACACTTACGAAATGAGTTTTCCAGCACAAAATCTCCACAAAAATAACTGATTTTACAAAGAATGTAACGGAAAACGGATTATTTAACTGTAAAACGTGAATTTAGAATAAATAATTGTGTTTTTGAAAAAACGCGAGCGCGATTCGGATGTGTTTTTCGCGCTGGGCACCGGCGTGTTAGGCGACTGCCGCAAACTCCTTGAAAAATCAATAACTACCCCCCGACGGTGGCCGCATGCGGAACTCGCTACAAAACTTAACACTGCTCACCCATTTCCGTATTATGTAACGGAGCGAGAAAGAGATAGACATATGCCAACCCGTCCGTCGCTCAAACAACCCCACCGAACGCGCCAATAAGCTTGCACAAGATGGCCGCTTGACGTTTGACGTTTACGCGCCAAATGTGACATTTCTGCGTGTTAATTCGATTCTAAATTGTCTTTTCATCGATTCTATAGCTTCATTTGGGTCGTAAAATTGCAAAATAATGATTGTTGATTGAAGGCGGACGTTGGATGTGTATATTTTTTGTTTGTAAGCAAGTAAAGGTGTTGTAAAAATTCCAATCAATTTTTTGGAATGTTCAAATTGTATCGAGATGAAAATAGCGATTATCATTTTGACAGATAATAAACGTGTTTAGAGGTGAGCCGTGTTAAATGCAGGGTGAATGACTTTCGTAGAATTTTACCTTGTGGTTCTTGTACTAGTTCGAATGTTGCGCATTGCAGCTGATTTCAGCTATAAGCTGCAATGCTGGGAATGTTTTAGGTCATATCAAGGAAAAAAAACGGCATGTCGCTCCTTCACCATTATGAATATTATTCCTTTTTGCACCTTTCATACGACTTCTTTCGTGTTTTTCGCGAAGACTAACTTTGTATTCTCATCGTGAGCTATATTCGGGATTCTTCATTAAAACTACTTTAACATTTTTGTATTTGGTTCGTCAGATGTATGGCTAAAATATCAACGCAAAGGTCAAGAATCTAGCTCGAATGCTGGTCTAGAAACTTGAGACTTTTATTCAATGTAGGCAATAAAATATTCGTCACATTAATCACTACGGTGTCGGCTTCCACTATAATATTTCAGATATGGTACCTTATACATTATTTTAAGTACTAGTTAACTCTTAATTAAGAAAACTGACTTCGACTTAATAATCCTCTAGCGGCAGAATACTTGCCAAATATTCTACTGAGGGTGGAAAGTGTCTTCAAAAAGTAACCATAACATACCATACCATCACGCCTGTATTCCCCGAAGGGTTAGGCAGAGGCGTACTAATGTACACCCACAGTTCGCCGGTATGTTTAGGTCCCATGTAATAGGGGGCGAGCCTATTGCCATTAACCGGGCACAAATTCCTAACTCCGAGCTGTTACTAGGAATTTCATAGAAAAACCCAATAAAACTTTGCTCGACCTGGGAATCGAACCCAGGACCTCTAGCGTAGCAGTCGCACTCTGGACCACTAGGCTAATAAGGCAGTCTGTCAGTCAGTAAAAGTAACCATGTTGTCATTTAACGCCCGTAAGTCAAGCTGGAGGCCCTGTTAACCTCTTTACGTAAACAGGTTGGTAAGCCAACGCCTATTTACCTGTGTAATAGTTAAAGTACTGCATTAGTAACTCTTGCAGTTACTGGACTTATACGGCCGCTTCAGGGCGATACTTAGTTTAATTAAAGTTGTGCCAATAATACGGGTTAAATCATGTAAATAGATTTGTTTTAAACACTTTTATATTCAAGTTTTAGATTTTCAGTACTAAAGTATCGGCATTTCTTATATGACGATCTCTGAGAAGAAGTGCCGAAACAAACTCCGGAATTCCTGATCTCTGGTCACACTTAGTGATTTTTAAACATGATATTTTTAAGTACTTAAAAAAAGCGTAGGATATTCTCCTGTAGGTACACGATACGGGAGAAATATATAATATATCCTACTGTTGCTATGCTATTCTAGTAGTGCTTTTACAAACACAAATTCTCATATACACAATCACCCAGATCCGGAACAGAAACCTGTAGGTCATACAAATACATATTTGCTCCGTAGGTATGGGGATCGAAACTGTCTGTGGTGCAAAAACCTATCGCTGAGCTGCTACAACAAAAGTGTCGTCAAATTAATTATGTGAGACTATGCGTGTCACACGTTGACAATGTCTGCAAATACCTAGTCTTTTGAGGAACGGTTGAGCCTTAACTGGTTTCTGGAAAAAAAAAACCATAGAGGCAAACACTATCACGTCTATATCGTGCATCTTCACAGGGTTACACGGAGACGCTAAGTATTGGGGACATAAATGGCCCGGAAGAATTTTAATATAAGTAATTCGCGTTCACATCATGCTTATCCAGTACTAGCTTCTGCCCGCGACTTCGTCCGCGTAGCGTGATGATATATAGCCTATAGCCTTCCTCAATAAATGGGCTATCTAACACTGAAAGAATTTTATAAATCGGACCAGTAGTTCCTGAGATTAGCGCGTTCAAGTAAATAAACAAACAAACAAACTCTTCAGCTTTATATATTAGTATAGATAAGTTGACATCGCATTGTATATGGTTCTTGTACAATGAGAGTTCAGCTTATACTGGAAATGTTTCTATTACAAAATTACGATTTTATATTTTACAATTATGAATCTCACATAAAATAAGATTCATCAAAAGTTGCTATTGTAGCCACTTATACTCTGTAAACTTACAGTTCGCCGGTATATTTTAGAAGAAAGAAAGAAAGACTGAAAGGAAAAAGAAAGAAGGAACAGAAATGTATATTTTAGGTCTCATGTGTTGTGAGTGAATGTATACCTATGTAGTTTGGGCACAAATAAAAAAAGCTGTGCCGATACTCTGAGCTTCTACTGAGATTTTCGTATGAAATCTATAGTATACTAATATATAAAGCTGAAGAGTTTGTTTGTTTGCTTGAACGCGCTATACTCAGGAACTACTGGTCCGATTTGAAAAATTCTTTCAGTGTTAGATAGCCCATTTATTAAGGAAGGCTATAGGCTATATATCATCACGCTACGCGGACGAAGTCGCGGGCAAAAGCTAGTCAATTAGATATACCTAATAAAGTCATGAGTTAAATAGACCAATGATATAAAAACCGGGTTAAAATCATGAATTCGGCCAATCTATAATATAAAATTTAATCGCCAAATGTGTTGCTAAGCGCAAATCTCGAGAGCAGCTGAACCGATTTCGCTAATTTTATTTATAATATTCCTTGAAATACGAGGATGGTTCTTACGCAGAGAAAAATTTTTATAAATGCCTGAAAACGTCTAAAAACAACACTTTTCTATGTTCCCATACAAAACATTCATAATAATACTTAAAAGTCAATTTGAACTTTGATACCATACCATAAAGTTTAAGTGTTAGTGGAGGGGTTCCGAGAATGAAAAACAATTGAGTGACGTTAGTTTCAGAATCGACTGTTAGGCGGTACGTAGTTCGCCGGGTCAGCTAGTTCTATTAAAAAAATTGAGATTATATTCATCATCATCATATTAGCCAAAAGCCCTCGACTGTTGAATAAAACTGACGACTCGTTTGGCGTAGCGGCTAAGCGATCGGCTTCTGCGCCACGTGTTGTGGGTTCGATCCCCACACGGAGCAAAGATATGGACACAGATAGTTTTTCCGGGTCTGGGCGTTTCTTTATGTGAGAACTAGCTTCTGCCCGCGACTTCGTCCACGAAGCGTGATGATATATAGCCTATAGCCTTCCTGAATAAATGGGCTATCAAACACTGAAAGAATTTTTCAAATCGGACCAGTAGTTCCTGAGATTAGCGCGTTCAAGCAAACAAACAAACAAACAAACTCTTCAGCTTTATATTATTATACTAGCTTCCGCCCGCGACTTCGTCCGCGTGGAATAGTTAGAGACAAAACAAACGCTCTAAAGGCTGATGAATAACGTATTTATTTGAATAAGGATTAGCTGATATCATGTTTATAAAAAAACCTACGCGAATAATGCATTTGGAATTTTAGAACAAAGTTAGCATAAAAAAGGTTATAGTGAGCCAACCTTAAAAGATAGACATATGCTGTCGCGGACTTTTTTTTAGAACTTTTAAAGAGCAACAATTCTGTCATATATGATTTTTGCGTAACTTTAATCGTTTACGCAGCGCATGCATCGGAAGCTCTCAAAAGGAAAAAACCCCGATTTTGAAACATTCTTCATTTATGCTCCGCTCCTATTGGTCTTAGCGTGATGATATATAGCTTAAAGCCTTCCTCGATAAATGAGCTATCTAACACTGAAATAATTTTTCAAATCGAACCAGTAGTTCCTGAGATTAGCGCGTTCAAGCAAACAAACAAACAAACAAACAAACAAACAAACAAACTCTTCAGCTTTATATATTAGTAAAATAGATATTTTTATTATGTGAGAATATTGTGTTTGTAAAAATACTCACGACTACGATACAGGAGAAAATCTGTGTGGGGAAACATTTTTTTTAAACCCGCAGATCACTATTATGTTAATGGGAGGGTAGGCTATTAAGTTCCCTTAGTAATGGTCTATTTCTAGCTCAATTTACTGAACACTGAAGGTCAATGATAGCTAGATAGAGTTTGTTGATCGCTTTTCTAATAGGGCTATTGTTATGGAGCTCAAATTCGTCATAATGATACTGTCACTCTAACCTATTTCTGTGATGCCTCGTTCGTCTAGTAGTCCGTTTAGTTTTGAGTTCGATTCCCAGGTCGAACAAAGTGTTATGGGGTTTTTCTATGAAATTCTCAGTGGCAGCTCGGAGATTGGAATTTGTGCCCGATTAATAGCAATAGGCTCGCCCCATATTACATGGGACCGGCGAACTGTGGGTGTACATTAGTACCTACGCCTCTGCCTACCCTTCGAGGACTACAGGCGTGATGGTATGTTAGATAAGTACGTACAAAGCTAGTGGGTTATGTTATGGCTTTATTTCCGTGGTTCCAGGGCATATCAATAAAGATCCAGTACAAATGGTGTCGCTTAACCTCGGCTCGACCCGCTCTGATCAATATTGCATGAACTTCGCTATTCGCAATGGTTCGCATGCATTCTAAGTAGTTTTAATGTAATATAAGCTGGCTTAGAGAATGACGTATGTGTTCGTGAGTAAAAATTCCTAAGATTTTACTAAGAAAAACTAAATAATTGCAATCTCATCATCCTCCGAGCCTTTGGAGGATGAAGAGGTCATCATGATGATCGACCTCAACATAATCATGTTGAGATCGATTTCCAGTCTTCCCAGATGCGGCTGAATATCAGGATTGTACACAAAGCGACTGCCATCAGACCTCCACAACTCATTTCTGGGCAATACCGATATTCGGAGGATAGACTGGTTGTCAGGCTTTTTCGGGCTTCTGACTACCACTAACAATATTGTCATTGATGTTCGTATGAGAAACAGGACCGACGGCTTTACGTGCTCTCGCTCTCTCGTGCATAGAGGGATTTCGATGTATTAAGAATGGTCACCCATCCACACACTGATTAACTGATAAACACAACTTTTCATTGTAAATTTGCGTTTACAACAATTTAAATACATTTTTTTTATGGGATAGTGGGGCAAACGAGCAAACCGATCACCTGATGGTAAGCGATAACCGCCGCCCATGGACACCCGCAACACCAGAGGAGTCGCAAGTGCGCTGCCCGCCTTTAAAAGGGTTTGGGCCTCCGGTAACCTCAACTCACTCGGCGAAACACAACGCAAGCGTTGTTTCACGCCGGTTTTCTGTGAGGCCGTGGTATCACTCCAGTCGAGCCGGCCCATTCGTGCCGAAGCATGGCTCTCCCACGTGAATAGAATTTTAGAAGTTGGTGCTAGTGGCCCTTAGCAGGCCAATTTAACGAAATAAATGCTAGTTAATATTACAGTGAGCAGATTTTTAGCAGGTAGGTACACTGAAAATAGACCAAGATATAGCTGCCACCACAAGCTAAGATTAACAGACTTACTAAGGTTACTTACTCAAGGTTCTGAGTAGGTAGGTACCTACTGCAATTATTTTGTAAAACGGTCATAAATTTATAACATGACTTAGCGACTAATCCAGCAATATTATACTCTACAGCCGCATTTGCAGCACATTGAGGCAACAAAATAATAATATCTACCTACCTACCTAATTTTTTTACTAATAAAACTTTCCATTTTCCCCTGAAAGAAACAGCCCGTGAAGATAACAAAGTGTAAAAGAAATAGATACCTAGGTAAAAACTTGGTACTTAACTATCTCGTTAACATTTTAATTTATTATGAAGGCCAACATTAAAACCATCGTAGGTATATTTTTTAAACAAAGATGAGAAAGGCCCGCCAGGAAAATAGGTAGCTAAGTATTCTATTTAGGTAGGTACCTACTTCGGAAAATATAAGACGCCGTTTTTCGTGCATTTAATTCAAATTCAGAAATGAGTTTGAAATTGCGAAGGTAAGGCTACCTATAAACCTGCTTATCCTGCTAAAGAATTTTCGTAGACCAATCGAGCCAAAAAATAATAATAGATCTGTCAGTAGTGCCATCTTGCAGCATCAAATTGTATTACGCTACCAAGAAAGTTTAGTATGTAAGCGGCCACAGTGGTTCATGAAACGCTTACTAGGTGGCGCTATAAATATATTTCTTTATTTTCCTGATGCCTGTGCCGAACCACCAGATATTGAATCAATTTTGATTTTGTTTTTTTGTATGAAAGGTGACTTTGATCGAGAGTGTTGTTAGCTATGGTTTAAGAAAATCTGGTCGGCCGTTTGAAGATTATCAGCTAGGAAGGGATATGAGCAACTTCAACAGGAAATAAATCATTATTGAAAGTTGGTATCATGAACTGAAATTATGAAAGAACATGGTAACCGTAACATTCTGCGGAGGTTTTTTAAAATTTAAATTTAATATTAGGTACCCATATTTTTAATGTACGTATTAATAATTAGGTTTGATTTAATAAATAAGAAAATATTAATCGCAGTTAGCGAAGAAACGGTTTCAATGTGAATTGGCGGTCACCCATCCTCCACATGACATTAACAACGTGACTTAACCTAGGCTTAGTCTTCACGGAAGCCATTTAATCCCTCTTTATTTTCTAAAGCATTTAATTAGCAACAAATCGCTAATCATGGCGGAATGGTAAAATTTATTGTGTATATTTACGACGTCTATTTTAATGGATCGGCAGTGACGTCATGCAGTTAACCCGCAGCTTGACCGCAATGTAAATAAAATTGAGTTATAAACATTGTTGAGCTAACTTGTAAACAAAACGGAATATTTTTAGGGTTCCGTACCCAAAGGGTAAAAACCGGACCCTATTACTAAGACTTAGCTGTCAGTCCGTCTGTCTGTCTGTCACCAGGCTGTATATCAAGAACCGCAATAGCTAGACAGTTGAAATTTTCACAAATTATTTATTTCTGTTGCCACTATAACAAAAAATAGGTACTTACTAAAAACTAAATAAAATAACTATTTAAGGGGGGCTCCCATACAACAAACGCGATCTAAGGTACGGTACGGAACCCTTCGTGCGCGAGTCCGACTCGCCCTTGGCCGGTTTTTTAAGTTTTTCTTTTCATACATACCGAGAATGTGTCAAATTTGGTTGCAAGTAAGTAAGTATTGAAAAAAGAAATTTAAATAAGTACTTAAATGATAAATGATATTTATTTCTGTAAATAGATCTTCTAAAGACACTTTTACAAGTCAATGTTTTACATTTTTTTTTAATCTAGATGGCGCCGGCATTTCCTTACTGACGACCTCTGAGAAGAAACGCCGAAACAAACTCAGAGAATCATGGTCTCTTTTAAAGTTTGCTATATAAAGGTCAGTGTGTGGATGGGTGACCATTCTTAACACATCGAGATAGCATTGCCTCGGAGACCACGTAAAGCAGTCGGTCCCAATTGTCATACGAACATCTATGACAATTGTTAGTGGTAGTCAGCAGCCCAAAAAAGCCTGACAACTAGTCTATCCTCCGAATATCGGATGTTAAGTCTTCGAAGTATGAATTTGTTTTATATTTTTTGATAAGAGATGTCGCTGTGCCGTGACGTCAAGCTACCTTATATCAAGCTACCAAGTTTTGTGACGTGTCAGAACTGTGTTGTGGAGGTCTGATGGCAGTCGCTTCGTGTAAAATAGGTACTGATATACAGCCGCATCTGGGTTGACTGGAAGGCGACCCCAACATTGTTGAGAAACAATGGCAGGGTGAAGCTGTATAAAGATTTATTTATTTATTTAATTCAAATATACATAATAACATGACAGGTTAGAATGACTAGAATATGTTACTGTATCATTAGTCTAGTATTCGCAAGCGTGACAGCGGAGCTAGAGGACCTAGGTTCGATTCCCAGGTCGAGCAATTATTGGATTTTTCTTCTTTGAAATTCTCAGCTCCGCGTTTCTATTTGCGCCCGGTTAATGGCAATAGGCTATATTACATGGGACCAAAAAATACCTACTGGTCAACTGTGCCACCTCTACCTAATCCTTCGGGGAATACAGGCTAGATGGTGTGTTAATGTTGTAAGCGATTTAACATGACATACCTATCATCACTCCTGTATTCCCCAAAGGGTTAGGCAGAGGCGTGCTAAATTACTCCCACTTTCTTCTGTATGTTTAACTCCCTTGTAATAGAGGGTGATCCTATTGCCATTAACCGGCCACAAATTCCTAACTCCGAACTACTACTGGGAATTGCATAGAAAAACCCAATAACACTGCTCTACCTGGGACTCGAACCCAGGACCTCTAGCGTAGCAGTCATGCTCAGGACCACTTGGCTAATGAGGCAGTATTTTGATTTAATAACATAATTAATTCAATATTGATCACAAGCTTTAAATAATTTTAACGGTTTTTTTATTATCTTGCTAAGCAACGGACGGGATGCGCGGGCGTCTTTTGTTTGGGGATATTTATAAAGTTTAACTACTTCCAAAGTTTCGTCATCGTAATTATCGATTACAGAAGTCCTACTGATTAGGACCTGACTACGCAGGACTACAGCTGATTACAATAGGATAGTCGATGTATAATTGTTTATAGTCTCTTAGAAAAGTTGATATTTAGATCCGAACAACATAGGTAAACAAAATTAAAATCGGTTAAAAATATGAACGTTATAAGTATTGAAATATTGAAATAAAACTATTTTTACGGATTTTATCGCGTTGTATTAACTTTATTTAATTCCCGACGTTTCGGATCCTTTACAGCATCCATGGTCACTTACAAGTATATTGAAATAAAACAACTTTACAGATTCTATCGCCCTATATTAGTACAAATCAAAACCAAGGGTTTTAGTACAAGTTACAGGGTTTTGATTTGTACCTACTGCATTTAATGCATGCTCACCTTGTTAGCCTAGGGGTCCCGAGTGCGACTGCTATGCTAGAAGTCCTGGGTTCGCTTCCGGGTCGAGCATCCCGGAGTTTCAATGGTAGTGTCAATGTTAGTACACTTCTGCCTAACCGTTTGGGGGAATACAAGCGTGCCGTGCCTTGCCTTGTGCGCGTATAATGGCGGAAAGATCCTTAGGGCCACTTGCACCGACTTCAAAACTATATTTAAATTGCATTTAACACGATTTTTCATAGAAATTTTGTCTTTAAATACTATTTAAACATATTTAAGAAGTTGGTGTAAGTTGCCCTTAGTGTCACTCGGTGTCCCACTTGTAACTTTTTAAATTTAAGGGGCGGTAGCCTAATGGCTAGGGCGTCGGACTTGCGATCATGTAGTTGCCGGTTCGAACCCCACCCATTGCACTACCGACGTGAACCCACTCGTAACACAAGCATTTAGCTTAGCACGAGGGGTTAACAAGAATACTAGTAATGTGTGACCCACATTGATAGTAAGCTTTATTAAAAAAAATATATATATTCTAGGCCCAAAAGATAACATGGTGTAAAAATTATTAGAATTGGTTCATTTACTTATTTTGAAAAAAAAATGTATTCAGGTTTCGCATGTTATAGATACTAAAAATAATACTGTATTTTTTTTTATGGGAAAGGGGGGCAACCGAGCAGTCGGATCACCTGATGGTAAGCGATATCCGCCGCCCATGGACATCCGCAACACCAGAAGAGTCACAAGTGCGTTGCCCGCCTTTTAAAAGGGTATGGGCCTCCGGTTACCTCACTCGCTCGGCGAAATACAACGCAAGCGTTGTTTCACGCCGGTTTTCTGTGAGGCCGTGGTATCACTCCGGTCGAGCCGGCCCATTCATGCCGAAGCATGGCTCTCCCACGTGAAAACTTATGTCTATAGGGCTGGTATATCACGCCTTGTGTCTCTCCAAGAAATCTTACTTGGTTATCATGTAGTAATAAACTCTGCTTACTACAGCTTCATACAATAGCGTGAGTCGTAAGTCTGTCAGTCAATATGTCACGTGGTGCCTGAATCATTGCGTCACACGACACGCCAGGTTTTACTATTGTTACTCGAGTTGTTCTCACTTTAATAACGAGCGAGAAGGCAGTGAGATTAATCTCTATCTACTATTATAAAATTGTAAAAAAGCTGCGTCTGTACATCAAAGATATTTAAAAGAAAACAAGTGGGTTAGGGTACATAAACGTCTCCGAACCCAAAAATGTTTTTTTTTTAATTCTTGTCTGTTTGTTACGGTTTGGCGCAAAAACTACTGAATAGATTTTAATTTTATCCTCATTGTTAGAAAGTATGTGCTCCAAATTAAAAACTGGTATACTTCTTATCTCATTTAACACAACCTGAGATACAGCTTGACCTCTCAAATGTATAGAGACCCATACAAAGAAGAGATCATCACTGTTGTCACAGTTGAGTTGAGTTGTTTCTGAGCTTCATGCGAGCGAAGCCGCGGGCAGAAGCTAGTATAATATAAATTTAGATTTTTTCCAAGTTTTATTACTTATGAGATGCAGCCAAGATACTATTAAGCCAAGCTATTGTCGTTAACTTAGTTATCTGAAATTGGGTAAATTTCCATTTTAGAAATGACGAGACATACGCCTTATAAACGATCAAAGGTTTAGGGTCCTTTGGTTAAAAACCTCAATCCTTGAAAAGTAGGTACTTCATTTATACATACTGTAACAGAATAAGTACAAGACCTGAAAGTAATTTGTTCAGACTTCAGAATCGATTGCAATCGTTTTTAATAATTATGTGTTATTGATCTATCAGTGTGTAGTATCAGTTCGAGTTATGGAAAATGAAACCTATTTGCACAAATTAATATTGTATTTGTATGCGCGCCGATATCGTAGTCATGCGGGTACGGCTGTACTACAGCCACAAGATTTGCGTTTAGTTGCTAGAGCAATTTTTTAGGAACAATTCCGTTATTACAATTATTACTGCGCTTATTCATTTACACGTTGTAAATATCTTCTCAGAAGTCATCAGTTAGAAAACGCCAGCGCCATCTTGTAAAAAAATACGTAAAACATTAACTCATAAGTGTCTTTAAATGATCTATTTACAGAAATGAATATTATTTATCATTTACGTCATATAAAAAGACGTCGTACACAAATTGACAGGTGCAAATTTGTTTAATTTGTACTATGTAGTTATAGAGACTATTATCCTGATAGTCTCTAAAGATTATTGAGATATTATGATCATTGATTAGGCCCACGTGGTGGACTATAGCCTAATTCCTCTCATTCTGAGAATATGTTGATAATGTTATGTATTAATAAGGATCACACATTTTTTTATTTTTTCATTCTTGTTTGGCCTACGACTCGTGATTTTAAGACATCCGAATTAATGCAAATAAAATAATAATAATTCGAATAATCTATAACAAATATGCTATATATGTATTAAACATGATGAAATGTCTAATTTCACAACTCACAAAATTCACGCTCCAAACACGTGTCTTCACGAACGTTAGTACAGTACTCGCACGATCGTCGCTTCTGATTCATGAGTGAGTAATGTCACCGTGGTACTGCTAAGTCTACAGTATGTCGGAGTGATTGCGAGTATTTTCAGTAATAGCGGAGTGCTGCGATCTACGTAAACGCCGCTGAGTCTGCCAGAAGACGTGTCCTTGTGTGCGCTGGGACACAAAGATCATTGTTTTTGTGTAGATGTTTAATTAGGTAATTAATAATGGAATTAATTAGGCAAACAAAGTAGTGATTCAAGAATCATTGTTAGGGAAAACTGTCGTAAAATTACGCTAGAGGTCCGGGGTTCGATTCTCAGATCGAGCAGTGTTATAGGATTTTTTATAAAATTCTTAGTAGCAGCTTGGAGTTTGGAACTTTTGCCGATTAAGGGCCCAGGGCCGTCTTTAACCTGTTGGAAGCCTTGGGCACTTTAGTATAATGGAGCTCCTATGAAAATGATATCACAGGGGACTTTTTTATAAGCAAATGCAAAAACAAAAGGATTGAGAAATAAGGGCCCCCCTTGGATCGTGGGGCCCTGGGCAAATGCCAGTGGAATAGAGGGGCCTGCAAACGTTATCTTGTCTGAAAGTTTCATAATCTTTGGCTGCGTCCGTACACTACTGCGCATGTGTGCGTGGCGCCATAACCCGCCAGTTCTAACCTAAATCCGAATTCCGAGGTACACGGCCGCGAGCACCCGGCCGTCCGCTAAAACATTTATAAATAAATCCCCAAAATTTTTGTACACGGAAAAAACAAGAAATTGACGAAAAAAATTGTGAATAATGCTTTTTTTATTGAAGTTTTTCGTGGATTATGTTTAAGGGTAGTGCTGTGTTCTGTGAAAGTGCTGTGCTTACGATATTTTTGCTATATTCGTGCGTTTTTTACTCAGAGTGATGCGATGTCATGCTTGTGATGAAGCGTATCAAGAACTATACATCATTGGATGTGTTCTCCTAGTGGACAACAGACACTATTAGGTAAGGAGTAATGGATTTTGTTTGAGCTGTTAGTCTCTGTTCTACATTATATCGGTTTTCATCTGATTTTTCCAAATATTTTGCCTTTAAACATTTAGGGTATTGCTCGGCAATGGGTGTAAAGGATTGCCTTGTTGTAGTAGATACATATAGCATTATAGAATTCTAGTACAGTACAAGCAGTACTTAGGTAGTATTCTTAATAGTTAAGTGGTTAAGTAAATTATTAAGTTAGTGGGGATTCCCTTATCATTATATCAGCTAAAAGACGTCCACGGCTGAACAAAGGCCTCCCCCAAAGACCAAAAGGACCAGTTAGATGCGACCTGCATCCAACAACCTTCTTCAGGTCATCCGTCCATATTTTTATTGGTAATAATTGTAATAGTAAGTTGACAGGGATGAAAAGTGTTAAAATAATAGGTCTCCGAATTCCTAAGATACGTATGTAAGATATTTAGAACGTTTTACTACTAAACTACTACTGCTACCTACCTTAAAAGCCTACTGGACTAGATTAGACGTGACTACTTGAAGTTCCAAGTTCCATTCCCAGGTTGAGGAAAGTGTTCTTGGGGTTTTTAGGGAAATTCTCAGTAGTTTTTCATTGGGAGTTTTTTTCTTCTAAAGCTTTTTAGCAATGTGGTAGTAGCCGTACATTACTAGAATTCTTGTTAACCCCTCGTGCTAAGCTAAATGCTTGTGTTACGAGTGGGTTCACGTCGGTAGTGCAATGGGGGGTTTCGAACCGGCAACCACATGATCGCAAGTCCGATGCCCTAACCATTAGGTTACCGCCTTTTTAGTTTAGTTCGCCGATAGTTTCGATTGTGCCCAGTTTTTTTTTTATTCTTAACCTGCCTCTCTGATGTTAAGCGACACTGCGATCTACGATGTAGCGTGCTTGCCTAGAAGAAACCGATCGTGATTTAAAGACACACAGATTATATCTATCGGTGAAGTTAATTGCAATAGGGGCGCCCCCTATTACATGGGATTTAAATAATTATACTAGCCAACTATCTTCTTACATATAATAAGAATGTAAGTGAGCCGTGTCTGTACATTACTTATATTTACAAAAAAACTAATTTGGGGGACTCAGAATCGGTAACACAATCCATTTCTATTATTTTTGGAACTTTTGTCTGTCTGTTTTTCTGTCGGTTTGTCTGTCGGTTTGTCTGTCTGTTTTTCTGTCGGTTTGTCTGTCGGTTTGTCTGTCGGTTTGTCTGTCGGTTTGTCTGTATGTTTGACCGCGCATCAAATGATAACTACTGAAGAGATTTGGAGGAAGTGGGCAGGAATTCATAGCCTGTTTCTTGGATTAACATTTAGGCTATTTTAAATTCAAATCGGTTCTCTCTATCAAAAGTTATTAACATTTTAATTATTGAAAACGTTGACTTTTAAAAATAACCATTGAAGTCAATTTCTTTTTCAAGTATTTCTGTACTAGACTAGCACGGATCAAAAATTATAACAGAATCAAGTAATAAAATTAAAAAAATATATTTACAGGGACTAAATAACATAAAACAAGAAAATAAAGCAGATCAATCAGAAACCATTCTTGTGAATTGATTAATAGTACAGTAATTCTAACTCTACTTATACAGGGAATCACGGGACATACATAGGATTTATCCAGCGAGCACAAGCTGATGTAAAAACTAAATATTTGAGTAGGTTAAAAAAGTAAACAAAAAATTACAACTTATTTTCTAGCGGACTAACACGACATCGTTATTACCTCAATGAAATTTGATTCGATAACAGTTGTCATTTTGAGTTGACAATTTTGACAATATTATTGTTTTCTTCTTTAAAGCATACAGCCATATAGTAACTCATTTTATAATGTGAAACCTCCATCGTGTAGATACAGTGCGCACACTTTATTTGAGAAACTAAAGAGTTTCCATCTAATCGAATAATTAAATACATAAATAAATATAATAATAAAAAAAATGCAACGTGTGTTAATCTTTACTGATGCCGAAACAGATATTTGAGATTTTAATCTATGTAGGTATGTCTATTTATATTTCCATGCTTCACGTCAATACAATGTAAACAAATTTTTGAAATTAAGTAATTTATAGATCAGAAATAAGGTAGGTATTCAGAAATCGATGGCGCTAAGTGTATTACAATAATGGAAACCCAAATTTTTTGAGGTGGTTAGTTGAAACTTGGACAGGACAACGTCTGTCAGGTCAGCTAGTACATAATATGAATATACACGCAGTGCCACAAATAGAGAGAAATGGAGAAGTATCGCAAAAGCCGCATCCACCATACCAGACGATCCATAACCACGACCACTCCGCCAGGAGTGTACGGCTAAGAAGAAGAACTACCCAACTACGTCTCCGAATCGGAACATGTGATTTTTAAAATTCTTGTCTGTTTGTCTGTTTGTTACGGGTTGGAGCAAAAACTACTGAATAGATTTTAATTTTATTATCACTGTTAGAAAGTATATGCTCCAACTTAAAAACTGGTGAACTTCTTATCTCAATTAATTATATGAATCCTGAGATCCAGCTTGACCTCCCTGATGTATAGAGGCCCATACAAAAAAGAGGTCATCAATTTTGGTTTTTCATTTTTACTCCTGATATAGCTTCACGTGAGCGAAGCCGTGGGCAGAAGCTAGTTATATACTAAAAATAATATTGTATATTTCCAACTTCGAGATCCGAATACTTATATTTAATTGGTTTGTTTGTGTCTGGTATTCGAAGAAGACAATACTCATACAAGCCATGCCAGACGTTGAAGCACTCATATATCATTCAATACTGATGTCTGCTGATCTAAAATAAAACCTCTTGATGAATCATGGTATGATTCACACGTCTCATTAGTGACGCGACTGCTACGATAGATGTCCTGGGTTCGATTCCCAAGTCGAGCAATGAATTATTGGGGTTTTCTATGAAATTCTCAGTAGTGGCGCTGAGTTACGGATTGGTGCCCGCTTAATAGCAATAGGCCCGCCCCCTATTTACCATCGAACTGTGGGTGTATATTAGTACGTCTCTGCCTAACCCTTGAGTGAATAAAGGCGTAAAGGTATGTAAGGGGCTGCTTCTTCTTTAATTTAAGAGCTCAGCTCTTGTTGGTGGAGCAATCGCCACTGTTCTCTATCTTCTGCTTTCCGTTTTACCTCTTGATACGACGCGACCCACCCTTTCCTTCACTTGTTCCACAAAACTTCGTCTACGTCTTCCCCTTCCCGTTTTCCTTCAATTTTACCTTCTAGTATAGTAGTTAAGTCGTCGTGTCGTATCAAGTGGCCAAACATCTTTCATCTCCTATTCTCTATGGTTCTTTTTTTTTTTTTTTATTAGGTTAGCCTACAATTGTTTACACTGATACATTAACAATATAATAGCAGGTAATTTACATAATTATGCAAGTGCAACAATTACTTATAGACTAACACAGCATGCACAAATTAATACGGCAAACGGGGAAAGAGATTTTATACAATGATAAATTATCGGCAGAAAACAATATGCCTACTTAAAATTAAATTTGGAAAAAATTAAAATCGAAATCAAATTAAAACTATAACAAATAAAATTAAAATTAAGATTATAATAATAAAATCAATACATATTCATTCCAATACAAACAAAATAAAATCTTATCTCTTAAAAAATAATTCTTAACATCTGTCTTTTCTCTCCTACAATTACTAATACTTCCTCATTTGTTTTCATTTCCATCTAACTGATCTTCTCCATTCTCCTCCAGCACCACATTTCAAATGCTTCTCACTTTTCTCTGTCCCTTTGGTCCAAGTTTCGCAGCCATACAATGCTATGCTCGTTTTGTACTTTTGGCTGTTATAGATTCTAAATAGTTACATTTTCAAGATATTACTCTGATATGCAAGATATGCCTACTCTCTATAACTGCCTCTTTAGCCGAGTGGTCCTGAGCGCGAATGCTACGCTAGAGGCCTTGGGTTCGATTCCCAGGTCGAGCAAAGTGGGTTTTTCTATGAAATTCCCAGTAGCTGCTCGGAGTTAGGAATTTGTGCCCGGTTAATGGCAATAGGCTCGCCCCGTATTACATGGGACCTAAACATACCGGCGAACTGTGGGTGTACATTAGTACGCCTCTGCCTAACCCTTCGGGAAATACAGGCGTGATGGTATTTTATGTTATGTTCAAGATATTCGTTTTATAAATCCTATGTCGCATAATTTAATTAGGCTTTTCCTCATTACATTAAGAATCCAATACTGTAGTTATCCGCCTGAGTTTTCCATATAAATAAGATTATAATATTGTTAATATATCATCTCAATCTTAATTTTGCTTGTCCTTGACTCGGCAAAGTTGCGGCAAATTTTTTCGGGGTTCCGTTTTGTTAACGGAAAACTTTCAATGTATATTTCAATTAGGAATCATGTTTTTATTCCTTAGAGGGTTAGACAGAGGTGTACCTACAGATTTAATACAGTCTGCTGGTATGTTTTAGGTCTCATATAAGGGGCGAGGCTATTGCCATTAACCAGAAATACATTCAAACTTACAGCTGCTATCGAAAATCGTTATGGAGAGACCAGATAAGACTAAGATTTGTTGTCATTAATATGTTAACATTTTAAGTAATGTAGCTACATTATCCTTTAAACTGAAATACAATAGTTTTCTTTTTTCCATTGTTGCACAGTAATTTCTTGGCTTATTATAAAGGATATTCAATTCTATTCTCTTCTTATTGAAGTTAATGACCAAATTAGACTAGCAACGGAGGTCTCAAGCTGAAGCACGAGTGATACCACTGGTATTGCTAGCGGCTATAGGCTACAGTTGTTGATTACCTACAAGCAATCCATGTGTCTGTTTGATATCTTAATAACTATTAAATGTTCCATCTGGGGATGGGTTAATAATACTGTTCCTCACTACCATTAAAATAGGCATCTCGAAAGAGGCGACATAATATCTGACTTTCTCGGTGTTAAACCTTCTCGGGGTTGGTTTATAAAGCAACTATCTTTACGTCGGAGTCTGTGGCGAAGCGCCTGTGCGTTTCGACGTTTGCGTGTGAGTTCCACTTCCCGCTCAATTTCTGCAGCTCCCGTAGTCTGCAGTTCGTAGGCGATCTGCAAAGCATTAGCAACTCTTCTAGAGTTTCAAGTGTCCATGTGCGAAGGTAACTACTTTTTGACAGTTTTCTCTACGAAATCTGTCATTTCTTATGTCATTTAGTGCCATTGGACGGTCATTCTGAGTAATTGAAATAGCAGACTAGGGCCCCTGTGGCTCGTTTGCCGATGTAAACATTAAAAACAAACATTTATTTTTGAAAGCGCGGTGGTGACACACTTCGCGAATCTGTTAGCAACATAATGTAGCGTATTTGTCGCCATTTTGACGACATAATTATGTCAATGGCGTTTTAGAAATAGTGCGGGAACTGGGTAATGTTTGCAGATGTATATAAATAAACAATTTGTGACGCATAAATATAACGTATCACGGCTGTATTACCTGAAAGCATTGGCAGAAGTGTATTTACATAGAGGGTTTGGGATCAGACCTCCGCAACCCAATTTCTGAACGGTGACGATTACCAAAGGCTAGTGATATCACCATTGGCTGCCAAGTGAAAGGTTGTGATTTCGAATCCAAGGCACTCACCTTTAGACTTTTCGAAATCATACATACCATCACGCCTATATTCCCCGAAGGGTTAGAGGAGTAGAGGTCAGAGGCGTACTAGTGTACACCCACAGTTCGCCGGTATGTTTAGGTCCCATGTAATAGGGGGCGAACCTATTGCCATTAACCGGGCACAAATTCCAAACCTCGAGCTGCTACTGGGAATTTCATAGAAAAACCCAATAACACTTTGCTCGACCTGGGAATTGAACCCAGGACCTCTAGCGTAGTAGTCGCGCTCTGGACCACTAGGCTAATGGCTTTTCGAAATCGTGAGGAAACGTCATGAGGAAACCTGTGTGCCTATGAGATATTCTTTGTCTTTTTGTGGGATAGGGGGCAAACGATCAGACGTACCACCTGATAGTAAGCGATTACCGCCGCAACACCAGAGGAGTCGCAAGTGCGTTACGCGCCCTTTAAAAGGGTTTGGGCCTCCGGTATCCTCACTCACTCGGCGAAACACAACGTAAGTGTTGTTTCACGCCGGTTTTCTGTGTGTTTCTTGATGGTGAGATGACTACCAACACGCATTAGCGTGCGAGGTGTACTACAGTTCACACATCTCTATTTGAGAGGAGACCCGTGCTCAATCGTAGCGGATAGACCCGGTGTTGGAACTGCACGCCTGACATTTGCTTACACAGCCCACAATTTTTTTTTTTTTAAAAAAGCTTACTAGCAATGCGGGTCGCACATTACTAGTATTCTTGTTAACCCCTCGTGCTAAGCTAGATTGCTTGTGTTACGAGTGGGTTCACGTCGGTAGTGCAATGGGTGGGGTTCGAACCGGCAACCACATGATCGCAAGTCCGACGCCCTAGCCATTAGGCTACCGCCGCTTCAATTGATCAAAATATATATATACTACGGAACCACGAAATAATATACGCTCGTGTCTTTAAGTCTAGGGATTCAATCCCTATAGTCTTGGCACGGACTCCTACCCCCATTCCGAATTTTGCTGAATATTTATGTAAGGGGTGGCGGGGCTATCGGCACTCCCTCCCACTATTCTGGCCTAATCAGTTTTCTATAAGAAATTCTTTCTCGTTGCGTCGAAACGAATCGAATTGGAAGATATTTCTTTCTAATTATTGGGTTTTTCTATGAAATTCCCAGTAGCAGCTCGAAGTTAGGAATTTGTGCCCGGTTAGTGGCAATAGGCTCGCCCCCTATTACATGGGACCTAAACATACCGGCGAACTGTGGGTGTACATTAGTACGCCTCTGCCTAACCTTTCGGGGAATACAGGCGTGATGGTATGTTGTGTAACATTAAGTTTTTTGAAAGAAAGACGATTTATTTGTCAAAAAACATGCGTTTACATACTGAGTATTCAGTCATGCAGGATGTTAAAATTATAGAAAATGCAGCGTATGTTTTGCCCTACAGCGTACAAATTAGGTTAATATACAAAATAATAAGCACAACATTCTAAAATAAAGTAATTCAATAAATCACAGGACATTAATAAATTCAATACAATTATAATAAATTGAATCAACTTAGTTATTACAAACATTTACAATATTTACAAATCCTAAGTATACAATAAAATTATATCTACACTATGTATCTACCATTATCACCTTTAGAACAAAAGTGACATGACATGACATCCAAAATTCTTGTTTTTTGGCAATCTCATAAAATATAAGAATTCGATTTTTTATCACAATGTAGTATTTGGATTATAATATCAGTTTAAATAGGTTATGCTGTATATTTTTATTGTTTTAACGTATACAAAAGATTATTTTTCGATATATTTATTATAGCGTTTTATATATAAGTGTGAAATAAAAGGAGTAACTTATGTTTCGAAACAAGACAATATCATTATGGGTTGTTCTAGCCAAAAGGTGGCAGTTTTTTTTGGATGAATTGAAAGAATATGATATTCCGAGCTTTTCTTTTGTCAAAGTCATTTTGTAAAAATTTTGAATTATGCCACTTTTGTTTTAAAGGTGCGTATAATTATAGTCTAAATTAGCAAAGTCAAATACAATATTATAATATGTCAAAAGCATCGGTCAAAACGTCATTTATTTGATAATAAATGACTTTTGTTGCAAAACGATGTACAGGCATAGCAAACAAGATCTAAGCTTAGTGATATAAAATTTGACTGCTAAGTCAATGGTCTCAACCTCAAATCCAACCTCTGACTTTTCGAAAATCGTTGCCTGTGCGTTTTAATAGAAACTATCTGCCTCGCACAGCAGTAGCCTAAGCATAAAGAACTATCGAATTCGTATCGAGATTTTGTCTGCTACAAATCTCATACATACATATTTTCACGCCTGTCTCCCATTGGGAGGTAGGCAGAAACTATAGAGTTCCACTTACAACGATCCTGGCACACCACTTTCGCTTCATCTATGGTCATTAGCCTTAACCTCATACAAATTCGATTACGATACGAATATTTCATACAATCGTCCAGACCCGGAACATGATAAATGATATTTATTTCTGTAAATAGATCTTTTAAAGACACTTTTACAAGTCAATGTTTTACATTTTTTTTAATCTAGATGGCGCCTGCATTTCCTAACTGACGACCTCTGAGAAGAAACGCCGAAACAAACTCAGAGAATCATGGTCTCTTTTAAAGTCCAGACAGTAATAGAGACATTTTACCTGAAATAAAATGTTTATTAAACATACTTACCTTATTCGAAACCTAATAAAACATGAGAGTAGCATTCTTGATTTCCGGCTAGTACTAGTTGTGTGGAAGCAAGCCAACCACTGTTTGCGTCTCGCTCTGACAGCCCTTACCACCCCCACCACCACCACCACAGGCAGTTCGCGCCTTTGTCGCGATATGAATTCATTGGCTTTGCTCATGTTTTGTGCCACCAGGCAGGAATTTAAGTTATTAGGTTTCGAATAAGGTAAGTATGTTTAATAAACATTTTATTTCAGGTAAAATGTCTCTATTAAACCTACTTGACCGTTATTCGAAACCTAATAAAACATGAGAGATGTGTTTGTTATCGCCTGGTGGTGGTGACGCCAATGTGAGGTTTAATATGTGCAACTTTCTTTGAATAAAATATCAGGTATTGATAAATAACAGGTATGCTTTATTTTTACAACATCAATAATACTTATTGCTCACATTGTTCGTAATAACATAACAATTACTGTACTTTTTAATCAACAGGCTCGAAATATGTAGAGATAAGATTCGTCTCAGGTGCATCTGACCTAATCTCACGACAATAGTATTTTTTAAAGGTATTGGCCGATTTCCAATTTCCTCTTAAAAGTATTTCGTCCAGGTGGAATAGTTCCACCCAATTCTTCGAGGCAACGGCTGATCGAAAGCTGCCCGGTGTATCTTGAATTCCGGCTTCCTTTAGTATCTTCTTCATCCAACCCGCAATTATGGTGCGGGTCGCTGGCTTCGGGTCCCCATATGTACTAAGGAACAAGCTTTTTGATGATATAGTCTCTCTTCTTGGTTGTGAAAGATGGATCAAGTGTTTGACCCAGTGGACTGGATCTATACTTTTGTTGTCTTTATTCTGTAATAGTTTCCAGCCTGATTGTCTCCGGTTGGCTGTGTCTGTTTTGGATCCATAAGCTGGCCAGAGAATAATATAATCTTCAGACTGAATGCAGTGTTCTGGTGAAATCCGAAGGAGCGTAAGATCATGAACGCGTCGTCCAGAGCAGAGAAGTAGGATTGCCGCAGTTTGACAGGAAGCTTCATAAAAGTTAACGGTTTCAGGATTTTTCTGGCTTATGTGTGAAACAAGCGCATTAACATCCCATATAGGTGGCTTGGGTAGCTTAGGGTGAGCCAGTGCAATAGATTTTAGAACTTGCTTCACGAGGGTGTGGGAACTTATTTTTGTTTCACGATCTGGATCGCAAAAGGTGGAAACCGCAGATTTGTGAACAAGTATTGTGCTGAGTGAGAGTTTATTTACTTGATGAAGATCTGCTAAAAATCGTGCAAGTTGTGAGCCCGTTGGGTTTCGTGAATTGACGTTATTCTCTTCTGTCCAGTTTATCCATCTTTTCCACGCTGGTCTATATGTGTTTAGGGTAGATTTGCGCCAACTAGATGATAAGAGGGACTTTTGATCTTCTGACCAATCCTTCAAAGTTGGTTCCCACCCCCACATTTCCAAACCTCGAGAGTCATTGTTGCTACGTTTGGTGGTGGGAGACCGGTTGAGACATCTACTAATACCTTGGGCAGGTTCCTGACTGTGAATGGATGGTCCAATGCTCTGCTCTTGAGGTCTGGTCTCCAATATACTTTGTCCCAACGTGGAGCGACTATCAGATAGACGCCTTTGGCTTTGTTGAGGTGAGCCAGAACCCTTGGTATTAGGTGGGGTGGTGGAAATACCCAGGCAAGCGTATAGTTCCAATTCATTGCTAGAGCGTCGTAGCTCCTGGCTTGAGGGTCGGTTCTGTCGAGTGTACAATAGTTCTGAATCACATGTGCTCGTCGAGAGGCAAACAGGTCGATTTGTGGTTTGCCCCATTTTGAGAAAATCACTTCTGTTATCGTTGGTAGAAGGTGCCATTCTGAGGGAATCTTCTGCCGAGACAGGTGATCCGCGTCCGAGTTGTAACTGCCGGGCAAGTGATAAATGGTCATGTGAATGTTGTGCCCATCTATAATTCTGAATGCTTCTGCTGCAAGATCTACCAGAGCTTGAGATCTTGTTCCACCTTCGTTGCGGAGATACGACACGGTGGTCTTGTTGTCGCATTGGACAAGTAAAGCTGTTGAGCTTAGGTGAAGACACTGATCTCGTAAGACGTTTATTATAGCAATGAGTTCCTTTTGGTTGCAATGCAACTTTTGTTCCGTCGCTGACCATGTGCCTTGCAAGCTCTTGTTGTCCAGTTTGGCCCCCCAGCCAATGTCGCTCGCGTCGGTTGTTAAATAATGTGATGGCAGAGGACTGTGTATAATGGAAGGGACTCTGTAATGCCTCTGCCACCACAAGAGCTCGCTTCTTGCTTTTGGACTTAGTCGAGTTTTTATATGGGTCTTCAGAAGAGTATTTGTATGCATTTGAAGGGCTCGATAGTTTAGTCTTCCTCTCGTTACTACAAAGCTCGCGAAGTTTAACATACCTGTTAGTATTTGCAATTGTTTTAGGTTCACAGATCGAGATTGTAGGGTATTTCGGACATAGTTGCTCAGCTTGGATGCTGTTCTTTCCGGGAGGTATTTGATATTTTGCCATGGGTCCCATACGACGCCTAGGAACTCCAGAGCCTTCTGTGGGGCCAACACAGACTTTTTCCTGTTTACTATCCATCCTAGATTTTCGAGCAAGTCTACTGTCAATGCAACATGGGACTGCAGACTTGACTGGTTCTGATGAACTAAGAGGAAATCGTCTAGGTACACCAGCGTTCGGATGCCTCGTTCTCGAAGTATTTGCGCTACCCAGTTTGTCAAGGTGGCAAACGCCTTCGGAGCAGAACTCAGACCAAAAGGCAGGCAAGTCATCTCGTACAGTTTGTAGTTGTATATGAGACGCAGGTACCTTTGGTGTGTTGGTACAATGTGTAGATGAAAATACGCCTGGTGTAGGTCTATTTTGGCCATCCAGTCCTTCTCTTGAAGGAAGTCGGGTACTTTGTGGATATTTATAAGTCGGAATTTGCCAGTGTGAACATATTGGTTTAGGTTTTTCAGGTTGAAAATGGGCCTCATCGTGCCGTCGCTTTTTGGCCGAAGGAATACTGTCGACACAAAGCTCGGGGATTGCTTGGCTTCTCGTATGACACCTTGTAACAACATTTCTGAAATTATATTTGACATCTCTGGCGAGTATGTTGTTTGATAATGAAATTGTTGGCTTAGCGGTGGCTTCTTCTTGAAAGGGATACGGTAGCCTTTTATTATTTTGAGAATATAGGGCGGTGCCCCAAGCGCTTCCCATCGACTGTGGTAAAATTGAAGTTGACCGGCACGAAAAGGCATTCGTGAGTCAATATTTGCGTTTATTTTGTTCTCTCCTATCCCGATGGGATGAGGGGGAGTTCGCCCGATGGCCTTTGTTATCATAGTAACGTCTTCCCCGCCGGCCTCCTTTACCTCGAAAGGACTGACGATGTTGGTCATGGTTCTTCCCGGGGGCCGACTTGGGATAACGCCTTGGCATTTGCGAATTTTTAGGCGGCTGGCCATATGACGTATTTGATGGCTGCTGGGATGGGCCCGGATCGTTCTGCGTTGCAGAGTGGGTGCGATCCTTATTTTTGGTCCAGAATACGGCTTTTACACCTCCTGCTTTTTCAAGAATAGCCGTAAATTTATCGCAGTCGAATAAATGTGAACATGTTGGTGGGATTTTCCGCAATGCACTTTTATGATAAGGATCTTTCACGCAAGCTATAATGGCTTCTCTTCTATGTTGTACCAGTTCAGCTCTGTGTCCACACACCAGTTGGAAAATGTCACTTGTCACTTTCGGGTATTCACCTCTGGTAAATATTTCTGTTATCTTCTCGGCAATATTGGCATAATTCAGTTGTTCCGATTGTTGTGCCCATGTTAGAAATCCACGTATTTCATTTTGAATTGTATCTCTTTGTTTCAATAGGGCGTAAGTCATACCTGAAAACGCTTTTTCCATATGTACTGTAAATTTAGAAGTCTCATAACGCTTAATTTCCTCATTAAGTTCAAGGTTAGTGAAGCCTGGATCATGGACATAAAGTTTCTGTACATCCGCATAGCGTACACTATTCCAATCTGAATGACCAAAATGTTGCAGGTTAGTTAGCTCATCCAAAAATGCTGATGAGGCATGAGGGACCGATGGTTCCTTTAACTTTGTGCCGATACTCAAACTAAAAGTATCATCCTGGCGTATCCCAGCATCTTTAGCAGATGACGAATGCAGAGAAACCTCATTGGCTTCGCCTTCAAACAACTCACCACTTATGTTTGGGTCCAAATAAGAACTACACTCTTCTGGACAAAATTCTTTTGGGGTGCAAGTTTGCTGCCGGGACAATTCGTATTTTAGCTTAGAGACTTCGGTAATTAATTTGTTTAACTTACTTGTGCGTCTCCTTTTAGACTTCTTCTTGCGTCGTTTGGAATTACAATATGTGCGACTGCAGTTTGATGAGGTGCTTGAGCTTGATGATGTCGAGCTACTAAAGCTCGAATCTGAGTTTTCAGATAGTTTACGCTTCCTTGAGGCACTATGATCTTTTCCTTCAATTCCATTATTCTCCCTCGTTGCAGTGGATGGTCCTACCTTTTCCAAATCCATATTCATAGCTTTGATCACAATTAAGTTGAAACTGTTGATAAAATAATCAAGGCACGGTAACGACAAAATAATAGAAATTGAAATTGTTATACAATATGCATTGATACTCAATATGGTATCTACCCACGTAAAATATCCTCTAGTATCCTCTAGATAATGATATAACGAACGGTAACACCGTTAAGAATAGGTCATTAGGGGGTAGATATAAAAAATAATGAACTTGAGTTCACAACACAAGAAAAAATATTTCATAGTGTGCATAAACCATAAAATAATAGGTGTATTTGTAACAAATAAGCACTTACCAAATGAGCGAACAGTATAATTTACCTTATTATTAATTATAGAATATAGTATAACTCCAATATTATCTAACCACACTACACAAATTATAGAAAGACTTGTTGGACAAGCACTTTCTTACTAGTGACCGTTCGGGTCGGAAATCAGAACGCCAATGAATTCATATCGCGACAAAGGCGCGAACTGCCTGTGGTGGTGGTGGTGGGGGTGGTAAGGGCTGTCAGAGCGAGACGCAAACAGTGGTTGGCTTGCTTCCACACAACTAGTACTAGCCGGAAATCAAGAATGCTACTCTCATGTTTTATTAGGTTTCGAATAACGGTCAAGTAGGTTTAATAGTATTATTAGATATTATGTGAGTGTTACGATGTAGGGCAATATCTGGACAGGCCTTTTAAAGAAAGAGCCATAGCAGCTTTGAGTTGGTCACGCATACATCAGGCATCGTGTAGCTCAACTATTATTTAGGGAGCTCAACAACCTGTCGCACGACAATACCTATATATAGGTTCTGTCTGGGGATCAAATCCACAACAAGTGGTGCAGAAACCGAATCAGCCGCTACGCCAAACGTGTCGTTTCTTCTGGCATACTAATCTATACTAATATATAAAGCTGAAGAGTTTGTTTGTTTGCTTGAACGCGCTAATCTCAGGAACTACTGGTCCGATGATGAAAAATTCTTTCAGTGTTAGATACCCCATTTATTGAGGAAGGCTATAGGCTATATATCATCACGCTACGCGGACGAAGTCGCGGGCAGAAGCTATAAAATATACTACGGTTAGAGTGGCCATAGCTATGTGCAAGGTAACGTTCTAATTACCAGAATGGGTCGCGAGGACGACAACTTGCTTACTCTAAGAAATTCATAGGTTCCTCATCAAGATGGCAAAATGCTATTTGGAACTCTAGGCCCGTCACTTGATGGGAGCGCTGACCGGACACTTCTGGACTCTCCTTCAAAAGTTAGGTCTGACGGAGACATCAGCCTGCAGGGCCTGCAAAAGGGAAATGCAGAGCATGGAACACCTTCTGTGTACACGCGATGCACTGGCTAGGAAGAGAATGTGCCTCTTGTTATCCAAGACCAGAGGACTACAGACTCATACCCTCAGGCGTCAGTATAAAGCTCATGGAAGAGCTGTTTGAAGAACTGGGAGAGGATGAGTATTAGGTATCTAGGGGAAGCACAAAAGCATTCCTTTGGGTCGAAGTGCACTGAGGACTTGCCGCCTCGGCCCCACACAAGATAAGAAGATGGGTAGCGAGATATGACAGATGGGTAGCGAGATATGACAGATGGGTAGCGAGATATGACAGATGGGTAGCGAGATATGAGATCTCGTCACAGGAATATTATGGTTGTGGCAAATCTCATTACAGATCCTGGCGACGTGCCATAAAAATATAAGAGTAAAGACAAGTTTATTTTACCTTGTCATACGATAACAATGCTTAAATACTGTTATAGGAGATCTCATAATCCCTGAGCATAAACCATTCCGCCATATTGGAATCCTTGGAAGATCTTATAAAGAAAATATAACATAACATACCATCACGCCTGTATTCCCCGAAGGGTTAGGCAGAGGCGTACTAATGTACACCCACAGTTCGGCGGTATGTTTAGGTCCCATGTAATGCAACGCTTGAGGTACTGAGTTTGATTCCCAGGCTGAGCAAAATGTTATAAGTTTTTTTTTATGAAATTCTCATTAGCAGCTCGGTGTTTGGATTTTTGCCCGGTTAATGGCAATAGGCTCGCCCCCTATTACATGGGACCTAAACATACTGGCTTTGCAACTGTGGCCTGTGTACCTACAGTTATTGGCGTCGATGATTGAATTGAATGTTTATTTAATTTTAGGACACGCCAGATGCCAATCTCACGTTATAGCTTTCCATTATTACTAAAGAGTTATGATTCCAAGGCAGACTTCATTGGAAGTGGGAGAGCCATGCTTCGGCTCACAGAAAACCTGCGTGAAGCAACACTTACGTTCCGGAGTCCCAAATGCTTTTAGAAGGCGGGCAGCACACTTGCGACTCCTCTGGTGTTGCGGGTGTCCATGGGCGGCGGTAATCGCTTACCATCAGTTGATCCGTCTGCTCATTTGAAAGAAAGAAGAAAGAAAGAAAGATCATTTATTTTCGCCCATAACGACGCACAAGTTTTTTTTTTAGCCAAAGGCCAATGTGTCAGTTAGACACTACAAAAATAACATAAACACAAAAAAATAAAATAAAAAGAAACAAATTATTTCATCTGACAACACTGGCAAGTGACAACCAAGTGCCAGCACTGCCAACAAAAAATAATAAATACAAAAAAAAACAATAACAAACACAAAGTCAGATGCATAAATTGAACTTTAGTTAACAAATTTTTATAACTGAGGCCATGTTTAACAAAGAGAGAGATGTGCGTCGTATCAACGAAAAAAGTTCAAAGCTCAGCATGTTGCTGCGGAGATGATTTGCCCCCTATTCCATAAAAATTAGTACTGAATTAAACTTGAAATATGCTGAAACACTATTTACTAAAGATTAGACATCTCATGAGTCACGGACGAACCAAAATAAAATTCTTATGGATATATTTCTGATGGGCACACTTTTTAAAAATAAACCACTATTTGTGGCTTCGTCTCGTGATGGGTTTTGTTCACAAAATCACCTGCAAGGATGAATCTCGCATATAACATCATCACACCACCTAGAAATAACATCATTCCACCCTGTGTTCCCATGTAGGGTTGTCTAGTTTGTTTTATTTTTCTTTTAAAAGCTTACTAGCAATGTGGGTCGCACTTTGCGAGTATTCTTGTTAACCCCCTCGTACTAAGGTAAACTTACTAGCAATGTGGGTCGCACATTGCGAGTATTCTTGTTAACCCCCTCGTACTAAGGTAAACGCTTAAATGCTTGTATTACTAGTGGGTTCACGTCAGTAGTGCAATGCGTGGGTTTCGAACATGGTCGCAAGTCCAACACCCTAACAATTAGTTATTAATTATTATATTATATATATTTAGTAATTAGTAATTAATTATCTACGACGTGGTAGAACCATGTTTTGGCACGAATGGGCCGGCTCCACCGGAGTGATACCACGGCCTCACAGAAAACCGGCGTGAAACAACGCTTGCGTTGTGTTTCGCTGAGTAAATGAGGTTACCGGAGGTCCAAACCCTTTTAAAAGGCGGGTAACGCACTTGTGACTCCTCTGGTGTTGCGGGTGTCCATGGGCGGCGTTTATCGCTTACCGTACCGGTGATCCGTCTGCTAGATTGCTCCCTTGCCCTATAAAAAAAAATTGAGCTACCACCATTTTGTTTTAAGTTACTCGTACAGTCGTACCTAATCTTATTACTTATTATTAGAGATAGATTTTGAAAGCTTCCAGCCCCCCGACGCAGACATTATCTAGAGAAAACCAAACTTTCAAATCAGATTGTTTCAAAATTGTCATTGGTTTATCTGAGTTTCCAAGATCTGCACACAATTTTAGTTCATCAGTTATTTATACATTATAAAGGCCAGGTTTCGATAACAATTTAATTTTGTCCATTTGGCTCACAAAATGCGATACTTTTGTGCCAAATTCTTGTTCAATGGTCGGCGGCGTCCGTGTAAAATAATTGTCTTGAGATCTTTGGATAGCTCATTTTTCGGAATGAGTAGTCCAAGCACGAAACGTATTCGTATCGAAATCGAGAATAATTTGTATGAGAAGGAGGTTAATGAACGTAGATGAAGCGAAAGTGGTGTGCCAGGATCGTAGCAAGTGTAGTCTCCGCCTAGCCCAATGGGAGACAGATGTGAAAATATGTATGTACTAGCCATTGCCCGCGGCTTCGCTCACGTGAAGCTATATGAGGAGTAAAAATGGTAAAAATAATATTGATGTTCTTTTCTTTGTATGAGGCTGTATACATCAGAGAGGTCAAGCTGAATCTCAGGATCCGTTCAATTAATTTAGATAAAAAGTTCACCAGTTTTTAAGTTGAAGCACATACTTTCTAAGGCCCACTTGCACCAACTACTTAAATTTGTTTAAATTGTATTTAAACTCGAATTTTCTATAAAAATTGTGTTTAAATACGATTTAAACATAATTAAGAAGTTGGTGCAAGTGGCCCTAAGAGTGATAACAAAATTTAAATAACAATTTGTTCGGCCTGGGAATCGAACTCGGGATCTCTGGAGATTTTATTATATTGAGTTTGTCAACTTCAACTCTGAGTCATTCAAAATCGCTGTTTACGGAAAGTTTTCGCTATGGCAACACTGCACTTGCTTGTAAATTTATCAGCGAGATAAGTTCAACGAGTTATCGATTAGCTGCTGGGTACCCTGATAACGTATCTTCACGCTAGGGTACATTGCGGCTAGCTTACAGATAACAAAAAAAAACTTAATTAGAAAAAAAAACAATATTGATAGGTTAAACTTTTAGATAAACGAATGATCAATTCAAACTAATACTCATAGGTATTACGAGATCCAATCTATCTCTGTGCCAAAATTTATCAAAACTGATTCAGCGGTTTAGGTGCGAAAAAAAACAGTTACCTTTCTAATTTCATATGACATTGAATTAAAAATATAATCATACTTATAAAAATACACAAGTTATGTATTAGTAGGTACGTGGGACTTACGCATTTCAGCGAACTTTGGGTGTATGTTAGTAGTAGGTAGACATCTGCCTAACCCTTCGTCGAATACAGGCGTGATGGTAAGTAGTAGCTTTGTATGTAAAGAAGTGGTTTTCTTTTCACCATGATATTATAAACCTTCAATTTGAGGAGTAATTCTCCCCAAACAGAGAGACGCAGTAATGTTATTTTTTTTTTAAATTCACTTTTCAATGTTACCTGTTATTATAGCTTTGCAATCGGGTAAAATAGTTACATCTTCTAGCATTCAAAGTTGAAATGATTTATTGCAAGTACTTTTGAAAAGTTAAATAAATATTCTGGGACATTTCTACACAGCACCATCTAGTCCCAAACTAAGCAAAGCTTGTACTATGGGTACTCGACAATGGATATAAAACATACTTATATATATATTTTTTTAAACACATACTTATAATATACTAGCTTCTGCCCGCGGCTTCGCTCACGTGAAGCTATATCAGGAGTAAAAATAGTAAACCAACATTGATGACCTCTTCTTTGTATTGGCCTTTATACATCAGGGAGGTCAACCTGTATCTCAGGTTTCATTTAATTAATTGAGATAAGAAGTTCACCAGTTTTTAAGTTGGAGCATATACTTTCTAACAGTGACAATAAATTTAAAATCTATTCAGTAGTTTTTGCTCCAACCCGTAACAAACAGACAAACAGACAAGAATTTTAAAAATGACATTTTTGGATTCGGAGACGTTTATATACCCTAACCCACGTGTTTTTTTTACAATATCTGCAATGTACAGACACAGCTTTTTTACAATTTTATAATAGTAGAGAAGAAGAGAAGAAGAGATAAGAAACACCCAGACGAACACAAACACTTATATTCATCACACACATAAATTTTTGTGTCCTGTGGGAATCGAACCCACGACCTCATGGTCAGCAGTCCGTTACTCGAACCACTAAACCACAGAGGTCGTCAGTTAAAACTAGTTGTACGGTTCTAAAAATGAGTCTTATGGAGAAGAACGTATAGAATTCTTATTTAAGTATCGAAATACTTTATTTATGAATGCAGCAATACCAAACAAATGAGGTCGGATGCTTTTATAGTTAGGAACATTTTTACCATAAATAGGCGAGCGCAACCGGGTCAGTTGCCTATATTTATAGCTTCGTTTTAACCGCGTGTTCGATTGGGAAATGGTAGGAATTTTGTACGTATTTGTACTAAATATAGATGCGTGCGCGTGTTTGTCCATACGTCTGTTGAAAGGGTATACAGTGTGGCTTGAGATGTGGTTCTGGCGCAAGATGCTGAGGATACCGAGGTCTGAACGAAGAACAAACGCCTCAATACTGGATGAGTTTATGATCAAAAAAAGGCTCTCGGACATATACTGAAGGTACCTTGAAACTAGGGAATTATTTTAAGGAAAAATGCTCGATTAATATTGATCAGATAATATTAAAAGAAAATCAAGACATGAATGACAGTCTTTTACCCTGAAATACTTTTGCCACATTGCAAGGCGAAATACTGACAACCTCGAGAGGCTAAAGATAACTGGAAAAATCTAAGGATGGAGGCCTAGAAGGTGTAGCCCCACACTTGACACCGGAATCCACGACGCTAGCCACGTCGCCAAAGATCGCAACAAATGGAAGATCCTTGTGCAGGAGAAAATCATGATTGGAGGTCGCGACTCTCAGAAATGAGGAAATGATGCACAGAGAGAGAGAGTGGCTTGCGTTTTTTTTAGAGGATTTTAGACCGTGATATATAGCCTTCCTCAATAAATGGGCTATCTAACACTGAAAGAATTATTCAAATCGGGCCAGTAGTTCCTGAGATTAGCGCGTTCAAGCAAATAAACTTCAGCTTTTAAGCGTACGGAGTTGGGGAGGGCGCTTTAATATCCCACTAATTCGCAATACCAAAATAAATCGTACTTAATCCAAAAAATATTTAATCAGATTTGTTATTTTTTGGATTGAGATATCGTTAAACTAGGTTTGTACTCATCTCTAAGGACACAATTTTTCATAGAAATTTCGCGTTTGAATGCAGTTTGGACACATTTGGGAGGTTGATGCAATATTATTGTTAATTTTACAACCTTAGTCTTTCTGTTCGTTAAATATTACTGCATGATGTGGTCTCCTGTAATTGAGGAAACACAAGGAATATCTATTAATGTATACACTTTTATACCATGTAAGGTGTATTCTTTGTTGGAGATCCTAATAAAATAAAAATAAATCTATTTCACTGCAAATTAACGACCACAAAATCATTCTAAACTTGATAAGTTACCAAGAATTGCATTTGCTTAGATTTATTTCCAGTGAAGTATTTTAGACCAAATCCTAATCATGATTATCTTCATACCTACAAGGTTTTTTCTTAAAAGAAACAGCTATATAAAGCTGAAGAGTTTGTTTGTTTGTTTGCTTGAACGCGCTAATCTCAGGAACTACTGGTCCGATTTGAAAAATTATTTCACTGTTAGATAGCCTACTTATTGAGGAAGGTTATAGGCTATATATCATCACGCTACGCGGATGAAGTCGCGGGCAGAAGCTAGTACATAAATATATATAGCTTCTGCCCGCGACTTCGTCCGCGTGGAATAGTTACTTAGTCTTAGCGTGATGATATATAGCCTATAGCCTTCCTCAATAAATGGGCTAACACTGAAAGAATTTTTCAAATCGGACCAGTAGTTCCTGAGATTAGCACGTTCAAGTAAACAAACAAACAAACAAACTCTTCAGCTTTATATATTAGTATAGATTACATATTACATATATTTAGATATACAAATAAGTCTATTTAAGTGTGGAGGTACTGGAGGCCTGAAACCGTATAAAAAGCGGACAACGAGACTCTTCTAGGGTTGCAGGTGTTGCTTACCATCAGGCTATCCTTCAGTTCGTTTGCCCTCTATCCCATAAAAAGAAGATGAGTAGCCTAAGCACAAAGAACTAACGAATGAGTTTACTTCTGCTACAAATCTCATACATAAATACATATTTTGACATCTGTCTCCCATTGGGGTAGGCAGAGACTACACTTGCTACGATCCTGGCACACCACTTCCGCTTCATCTACGTTCATTAACCTCCTTCTCATACAAATTATTCTCGATTTCGATACGAATACGTTTGTCAAAGTCAAAGTCAAAATCATTTATTCAATATAGACTACTAGGTAGTACTTTTTGAACGTCATTTTTACATTATAGACAGCCCCCAAAACGCCCGCCCTTCACCGCTTCCTAGTTTTTCGCTGGGAAGAAGAAGCGGCGCAACAAACTCCCCAGCAAACACATTTGCTTGGGCTACTGATAGATTTGGAAAGCAAAACTGTCAAAATCAGACACCAGATATGTAAATTTTTGTCAATTTGCCTTGCCTCTTAGATTGTTGACTTTCCCACAAAATTGTAGAATTGGTTCTCTGGTTTATCCCATCGCTTCTAAAAGTGGAATAACCAACTCTATACAGTATTTTATTTTGGTACAATACAAATGGATTCCCGCGATTCTGCTTGCGTAAATCCCTGATTATATTTATATACTGTATCATTTCAGGAATGAATCATTGGTAAACAGAACTGTGTGGTGACGACAATCGCAATATAGTGTTGATGGAAATACCTAAATAAATATGAAACGTTTTATAAACTTCTTATAGCTGTAATATGCTTTGTCTTCTTTTCCCTGTTACAGAATATCACATGTAAAAACGAGACAACACACATTATAGCTATGGAAGGTTTTTATGATGCTGATTTCTACTAATATTAACATAACTTACATACCATCACGCCTGTATTCCCCGAAGGGTGAGGCAGAGGTGTAGGTACTAAGGTACGCCCACAGTTCGTCGGTATGTTTAGGTCCCATGTAATAGGGGGTGAGCCTATTGCCATTAACCGGGCACAAATTCCAAACTCCGAGCTGCTACTGAGAATTTAATAGAAAAACCCAATAACACTATGCTCGACCTGGGAATCAAACCCAGGACATCTAGCGTAGCAGTCGCACTTGGGACCGCTAGACTAGACTAACGAGGCAGTATTCTACTAATATTATAAATGCGAAAGTTTGTGAGGATGGATGGATGGATGTATGTTTGTTACTCTATCACACCAGAACGGCTGAACGGATCTGGATAAAATTTGGCACAGAGATAGATTATAGTCTGGAATAAGACATGAGCTACTTTTTATCTAGGTAGGACCCAATTCCGAAGACTTTGTCTGCATGAGACAAAGTCTAGTAGTACTCTATCTTACTAGTAGTAGTCTATCTAGTGTAAATAAGACCATAAATTCAACTGCATCATATTTTATGGGTTGCACATTACCAATATTCTTGTTAACCCCTCGTGCTAAGCTAAATGCTTGTGCGAGTGGGTTCACGTCGGTAGTGCAATGGGTGGGTTTCGAACCGGCAACCACATGATCGCAAGTCTTACGCCCTAGCTACCGCCGCTTTTAATTTATTAGCCTAGTGATTTATTAGCCTTAACGCGACTGCTACGCTAAAGGCTCTGGGTTTGATTCTCAGGGCGAGCAGTGTTATTGGGGTTTTCTATGAAATTCTCAGTAGCAGCTCGGAGTGTTCGGTTAATGGCTTATCTCCTATTATATGAGACCTGAACATGCGAACTGTAGTTTTATTTGTACACCTCTGCCTATCCCTTCGGGGAATACAGGCGTGATGGTATGTTGTGATATATTAATTGCCTTGACTAACATCTACTAACATTCTGTCAAAACTAATCGATTAGCCAGTGCAAACTAATTAGTTATAGCTTCACGGATGTGTGATCTTGTGACGAGAACTCGATAATGACCTCTTAAATGCGACCGTAACCCGTTAACATAGAACTGATTTTCAGTATTCACGGCTAAGACGAATTCTGTCTGGCACAAAACTTGCGACAGACACTGAGATGGTGAATAATATTTGACACTTAAGCGAATATTTATTTATTTTTGATTGGCCTACGCTTGCCCGCCAATTTGTCTGATGTTAAGCAACACTGCGACCTACGATGGAGAGCGCTTGCCTAAAAGAAACCGATTCACTCGTGATTTAAAGACACCCAGATTATACTTATGGGTACTTGCCTCGGGATTTCTGTCCACCTCAATATACAATATACATACTTCTCAATATACCGTGGGAGAGCCATGCTTCGGCACGAATGGGCCGGCTCGACCGAAGTGATACCACGGCCTCACAGAAAACCGCCGTGAAACAACACAAACTTACGTTGTGTTTCGCCGAGTGAGTGAGGATACCGGAGGCCCAAACCCTTTTAAATGGCTGATAACGCACTTGTGACTCCTCTGGTTTTGAGGGTGTCCATGGGCGGCGGTACTCGCTAACCATCAAGTGATCTTTTTGCACGTTTTTTACGTGGGAGAGCCATGCTTCGGCACGAATGGGCCGGCTCGACCGAAGTGATACCACGGCCTCACAGAAAACTGGCGTGAAACAACACTTACGTTGTGTTTCGCCGAGTGAGTGAGGATACCGGAGACACAAACCCTTTTGAAAGGCGGGTAACGCACTTGCCACTTCTCTGGTGTTGCTGGTGTCCATGGGTGGCGGTACCTGCCCCCTATTCCATAAAAATAGGCCTATATTTTATTTTAAAGTGACTTGAGACTAGTATAGAATGTGGTTTTATTTTATGTCGCATTGTCATGCCTGTATATCTTTCTTACTTTGCAGTTGACATCTGAGTCATCCCATTCTTTGCTTAGGAAATGCCGAATAATCCCAAAAGTTAATATAAAAATTCTTAATAATGTCATCTATGTATGCCTTATATTATGGCTGTGACGTGTCTAGAGTGCGAATCCCGTATTATGCTATTTTGTTAGGTATGGGTTTTTTCATTTGCAATGAGAATGAGACTCACAATTTGGGCAGTTTTTAACCTACTTTTTATATTACTAGACAGGCGTAACTAAACATAGAAAATACACCAACCACGCCCTCTTTTACTTATCAGGTCAATGTATTTCGTAAACGACTACACGACTTTTGAATTATGTTAAATTTGTTTCGTAAGTACAGTCGACAAAAGACTGGCCTAACCCCTGTTTATTTGACATTTTTAATGATCAATTATTACACAATATTTATAAGTATGTCAAGAAAATGGCGTTAGCCTATAACTAACTCGTTTGTCGACTATAATTACGTCAGATTACTTTATATATGACTATCCACCAAAGGGTTTGGTATTTTGCCATCAAACAATAGGTTTTGTTAGATGGCTCTTACATATCAAGACCAGAAGCGTAAATTTCGAAGTTAAACACCTGTCAAAATATAATCCCGCTCTAGTCTCAATGTATCTAAATCGTGATGAATACACAAAATTGTACAACCAAAATATCACTGAATGTTGACGTTAACGACAATGAGATTATAATAATAATAAATAATACATAAATATTCTGGGACATTTTTACACAGCACTATCTAGTCCCAAACTAAGCAGAGCTTGTACTATGAGTACTAGACAATGGATATAATACTTATATACTTTTTTTTGTAAATACATACTTATAATATATAAGAAACACCCAGACGAACACAAACACTTATATTCATCACATACATTTTTGTCCTGTGGGAATCGAACCCACGACCTCATGTTCAACAGTCCGGTACTCGAACCACTAAACCACAGAGGTCATCAATTAGATTGGAATTACATTTTAGATTAATTCTTACGTAAAATATAATATAAATAGGAGCCTACATCCACGGTTACAGGGTAAGTCTATTGTCATTAGCCAGGCATAAATTCCAATGTAAAAGCTGCTACTGAGAATTTCATAGAATAACCCTCAGGACCTCTAGAATAGCAGTTGAGCTTACGACCTAGCCATCATTAGCCTAATAAAGGACAATTTTTAATACTGTTAACTTACCCTTCTGATATTATTTGCTGTCTGTATACTTAACTCTTTTTGTGTCTGTACTTAAGTAGGTTTATTTGGTGGCTAGCGTGGCAACGACAATCCCCCGTAGAGCCATTTACTTAAAAGCTTTTTTTACTCGAACCACAATAACGACTTATCCACATACTAACATACAGTTCATTGACCGAGGATCGGTTTAGAAATCTGGCTGATTGAGGGGGGAGTATAGAGATGATATGCTATTATTTTGTGAAGAAAAACTTCGAATCGCAGGCAGGATTCGAAACTGCGTCTTCTGGTTTGATACACCAGACGCTATGAACACTAAGCCACCACAAGTCCCACCTGCCATGTCGAAATTTGCCTTCACATTCTGAACTTACGTCTTAAAGGTGACTTTATAATCTTTGCATGAAAAAATCACAAAAAGATTGATATATAATATGCTAGTTAGATATAGATAGTTTTTTATAGGCAACGGCCTCTTGACCGCCCGTTCACCTGATGTTAACAGACTGTGATCTACGATGGAGCGCGCTTGCCTAGAAGAAACCGATTCACTGTGATTGGTGTGATTCATGAGGAAGGTTTTAAGCTATCTAAGATCACGCTACAACTCCTAGCAACGGGGCAACGCTTTTAAAATAAAATCGGGCGGGTCAGTAGTCAGCGATAACTGCTACATACCATCACGCCTGTATTCCCCGAAGGGTTGGACAGAGGCATACTAATGTACACCTACAGTTCACCGGTATTATGTGTTTTTTCTCGTGTGAAAATCCTGATGGACGCCTACCATCTTTCTGATGGAAAAGCGGAGGGATATGTTGGATCCTACGGACTAAAATCACACGGCCATCCATAGTGCTTTATAGAGGAGGCTACGAGAACTCTAATGAACCCACCGGTGGCCCTCCTGTGCTTTGCCTTTGGCACATCCCAGAGGTCGTATTATGACGTGTTATTGCCATCATTTTCCGATTGAAAGAGGGGGATGCCTCATTAGCCAAGTGGTCCTGAGCGCGACTGCTACGCTAGAGGTCCTGGGTTCGATTCCCAGGTCGAGCAAAGTGTTATTGGGGTTTTCTATGAAATTCCCAGTAGCAGCTCGGAGTTAGGAATTTGTGCCTGGTTAATGGCAATAGGCTCGCCCCGTATTACATGGGACCTAAACATACCAGCGAACTGTGGGTGTACATTAGTACGCCTCTGCCTAACCCTTCGGGGAATACAGGCGTGATGGTATGTTATGTTAAGAGGGGGATGCCGCTCTACAGATTAAATAGCTCTATCCCATTCTCACAGCCTAAAAATGTTGGCGTTAACACTTCATAATACAGCTCCAGAAATGCATTTATCATGATGCTATTCCCTGCCGGAATACGAACGCCTCGAGTTGCTCTAAGCGTCCGTATCCCAATAAGGAAACTAACAGGGATACCGCGTTTTCCCGTGGGAGAGCCATGCTTCAGCACGAATAGGCCGGCTCGGAAAATTTGCGTGAAACCACATAACGTTGTGTTTCGCCGAGTGAGTGAGGATACCGGAGTCCTAAATACTTTTAAAAGGTGGGCAACGCAATTGCGACTCCTCTGGTGTTGCGGGTGTCTATGGGCCGCGGTTATAGCTTACCATCACGTGATCCATCTACTGGTTTGCCCCTCTATCCCATAAATAAATAAATAAAAAACTGGGCTGAGCACCGAAGCGATTGCTTCTCCGGAGCCTTCCATCCGGAACCTTCTATTCCGCTCTGCTGCCTTCTTCTGGAGCATGACACATTCACAGAAAGACGCAGTAGCCCTCTATGTCACCGTTTCTGCCAGCTTAACTGCAACATATTTGGCAGAGATAGATTCTGCCCAATCCGATCAACTAGGCTCGCCGCACGGACTCCCATGCAGGGCACTCAGCCAGCGCCTGCAGAGTTCTCCACCTCTCTCCTCTCGAACCACAGGTTAACAAACTTAGCACGCCATCAAGAAAATTTCGCAGTGCAATCTCGCACTTTCTTTCGAATATTCTACGTGCTTCTATGCCTATCTAGAATCTTCTATCTAGAATCTCCGTGATACATCTAAGTACGTCATTTTATTAGTTTCTTGGCGTAACAATACCATTGCGCAGTATTCTTCGAAGGGTTAGGTTAGTTAGCCTGTATATTTAGGTCCCATGTAATAGGGGGGGGGGGGGAGGATCAGCTTAGTTATTACTTAGCCACGAGCTTATCTGAAAGGCAATGAGGAATAGTATTCTCATCCCCTCACGGGGGTTAGAAGTTAGAAGATATGACTTATTACTCTCAATCTTTACTCATTCTAGTTTACTCCCAGCCATTATTGGCAAGATGCCATTTAATATTTAAATTTAATTGCCAAGTATCCGTTCGTCATTTTTATTCGTGATCATCTGAAATCATATGTGGAGTGCCGACGCTTGTTAAGATAACCGCTTATGTAATGTACTATGCCCCATTAGACTAGTAGTCCTCAATTCCTGGTTTGCTATGGTCCTGGTTTGATTACACGATCGAGTAAAGTGTTATTGGGTTTTTCTATAAAATCCACAATCGGAAGTCAGCTTGGAATTTGGCGTGCCAACTGTGGGTTTATACACCACTGCTTACTCTATGGCAATGCAGGCGGGATGAAATTAATCATAAAATTTGAACCACAATAAATTAGCTACAATAATAATCTACATAAAATTCAGGTGTGTTCGTCCTCCTCCTAAATGGCTTGAGCGATTTTGATCATTCTGTTCGCTGATATTTTGATGATAGATAATCCTGGTTTAATGTTGTTGACTTCGGTCACACTTGGACATCCTTTAACTTCCACATATCTTTTTATCGCAATATTACTCAATACTCAATTCTTTATTGCATTCCATAATGTTTTATAAAGGTGGACTATAGATAACTTAGATCATTATGGACCCTGTCGGGCACAGCAAAATTATGAGAGAGGAAGAGGGTTTAGCATCATTTGCAAATTGATTGCCCATTAAAAAATATACATTAAAATATTATATTTATGGTGTTTATATTCTTATCATCTCATTTCTAACTCATTTATAACACAAATTTTGTACCAGCGAAGATTGTAACATAATTTATTTTAAAAGAGTGTCCATGGAGTTTCTTGCCTGATTCTTCTCCATAGGATCAACCTTTTGAAACCGTGCCACTAGAATCATAACGTCTCATAAATGCTTGTCAAAGCTTATTTGAAATAAAAACATTTGAACTTGAACTTGATTCAACCTGGGAATCTGTTCTGCTGAGGAAATAGGAGTTTATTATAAACTAGCTTCTGCCCGCGACTTCGTCCGCGTAGCGTGATGATATATAGCCTTCCTCAATAAATGGCCTATCTAACACTGAAAGAATTTTTCAAATCGGACCAGTAGTTCCTGAGATTAGTGCGTTCAAGCAAACAAACTCTTCAGCTTTATATATTGGTATAGATACGTTTGTATCCATATGTTACACTAACCTCCCCAAAAACATTTGTCTCATGTTAAATGAATAGAAAAATTACGACCAATAAAACGACTATTTTGATCATTTTTTTATGTACTCACGTTTACAATTGACACAGATTGATCTGTTAGCTTTTATTTGGCGGACAGTTAATAATTCCATGATATTATGACATTATGGTCGTCAAATCTTTAAGAGCACAAGAGAGTGCTTTTTGGAAGAAATCACCTCTTTATTTGGGAAAAGTTATCAAAGCAATAATACCAAAAAGTAATTTAACCAAAGGTACTTTGTGTTAAAATTTATTTTATTTCAATATTTTGAGTGGCGAGTACAATCTGCCGCTATTTATTCATCTGATTCATGAAAAAAAAAACGAGCGCTTTGAACTAATAATATAGCTTAATAACGAATCTCTAGTGAGTCTGTTTAAGCAGTTATTTTGACAAAGAAGCATCCAAAATAATATGTCAATATTGTCAATTATAAAATAAAATGTTATTTTTTTATGGGATAGGGGGACAAACGTGCAGACGGATCACCTGATGGTAAGTGATAACCGCCGCCCACGGACACCCGCTACACCAGAGGAGTCGCAAGTGCATCTCCGGTAACCCCACTCACTCGGCTAAACACAACGCAATCATTGTTTCATGCCGGTTTTCTGTGAGGCCGTTGAGGCCGGCCCATTCGTGACGAAACATGGCTCTCCCACGTGAAAAAATAATATGTCAATTATAAAATAATATGTCAAATAAAAAATATATTTATGTCAATTTAAATTATGAAGTCAACAAACATCTTACACTAGCTTCTGTCCGCGACTTCGTCCGCGTAGCGTGATGGTATATAGCCTATAGCCTTCCTCAATAAACGGGCTATCTAACACTGAAAGAATTTTTCAAATAGGACCAGTAGTTCCTGAGATTAGCGCGTTCAAGCAAACAAACAAACAAACAAACAAACAAACAAACAAACAAACTCTTCAGCTTTATAATAATATATATATATATATTAGTATAGATTTGAAAAGTAATGAGCCAGTCATGTCAACTGCCAAAAAACTTCGAAAAACTCGTCTAAAAAGTCGAAGGAGAACGAATGCGTCTCACACTATCTATGCGTGTATGCGTGATGTATCAACTAATACTGGTTTTATTAGCCTGACGTCATTACGGGCGTGCTCTAAAATCTATTTCAGTTTCGACATTACTAAACACACCCCTTTACGCTTACTAGTTATGCTCACGGTTCCTTTTGCTGTTATTGTAATCTTCATAACATCACATATAGTACAGTGATAGCTATAGAAAGAAAGAAATAAATAAAGAAACATTTATTCACTACTACATAATAGCTTATTTATTGTCTTAAATGACATCCGGTTCTCAAATAATGTTAACTTTCGCTTAATATTATCGACTTAGGTCAAACTTGGATATCCTTCAACGTCCACACCTCTTGTTATCGCAATATTGTACTAATGAAGATTGTAACATCATTTATTTTAAACTAGCTTCTGCCCGCGGCTTCGCCCCCGTGGAATTTGGTCTATCATCACATCCCACGGGAACGGGATAAAAAGTATCCTATGTCCGTCTCCTGGTTCTAAGCTACCTCTCCACCCATTTTCAGCCAAATCGGTTCAGCGGTTCTTAAGTTATAAATAGTGTACCTAACTAACATGACTTTCTTTTATATATATAGATGTCCACAGAGTTTCTTGTCGGATTCTTCTTCATAGGATCAAGCTTTTGGAACAGTGCAACTAGAATCATAACGTTTCGTAAACACTTATTTGAAATAAAAACATTTTGAACTAGAACTTGAGTCAAGTGATATGACCACTGGACTGTCAAGTCAAAGGTCTCGAGATCGATTCCAAAACGAATATCTGACTTTTTGGAGTTTTATGCGTAATTATCATGCTGGACATCGTTAGGAAATATGCATGACTGATAAATAACATTAACGGCGTGTGAAGTCTGCCAATCCACATTAGGCCCGTGTGGTGGACTAATAGCCTACCTGCCTATACCCTTAACCCCTCCTATTCTGAGAGGAGGCCCAGTGGAACAGTATAAATAATGCATTGATTATTATTAGAATAAACCATTATTAGACTATTTTCTTGTAATGATTTTTTTCATTTTCCATGCTATGATTAGAAAGAAACTTCGATTGCGGATAGGATTCAAACCTGCGTCTTCTGGTTTAATACACCAGACGCTATGACCAACTAAGCCACCGCAATTCCCACTCAACACAACGAAATTAGCCATAAAATACTGAATTTACGTCTTTAAGGTTACGTTAGTGGCATCCATTGAAAAGCATGGTACTTTGTACAAAGTAACATGACACTTTCAAGCCTTTTTCCTCCAAAGAGTATCTAATCTTACCAGACCAGAACCTAGGTTACCGATCCCATACAACATCGTCAAAGGAATCATCCATAAAATAATGGTAAAAGAGTCGAACCAAAAATGGCACACAATGGAAGGTTGTCGACAGTCGAAAATCTTCCTAAAGTCATATGACGAAAGAAAATCCCAAAAATTACTGAGGATGAATAGAGAAAACATAAAGATAGCAGTAGGGATCGCAACGGGACACTGTGGACTTAACAGACACCTGACGATCATGAAAATAAAGGAGCATGCGGGGAAGCAGAAGAAAAAACCTTCCATCTAATAGCAAAATGCACAGTGTATGCGCTACTTAGAACCGATGAGATAAAAGAAGGACAGCTAGCAGAACTCACCATCGGACAACTGGTGGGCTACTGCAAGGCTGCGGGAAGATTTGCGACGCCGAGCGCCAGTGACCCATAACGGGATCCATCAAAAATGGGGAGCTGGGCGAAATAATCCTAACATGAGGACTGATCGCCCGTCTGGTGCCTGCCGGCGTCCCCAAATATAAATAGAAAAATAAGGAATCTAATCTTATCTTATCTTCACTCCACACAAGATAAGATAAGGCGTCAGTGCACTCCGACCCAATGTGCTTTTGTGCTAGCCCTAGATACCTAATTCACATCCTCTCCCAGTTCTTCAAACAGCTCTTCCATGAGCTTTATAATGAGGCCTGGGGTATGAGTCTGTAGTCCTCTGGTCTTGGATAACCCTGCCCAACGAGGCACAGTCGCTTTCTAGTCATTGCATCGCATGTACATAGAAGGTGTTGCATGCTCTCAATTTCCCTTTTGCAGACTCTGCAGGCTGATGTCTCCGTCAGAGCCATCTTTTGAAGGAGAGCGTTAGTCCCGAAACGTCCTGAAATGTGTAAAGTAGAGTTCAATATAAGCCTACACGCACAGTTTACATGTTCCAGATCCTATGTAATAGGGAGTGAGACTCCAGACATTGCTAATTGGGTAAAATTCCAAGACTCAAGCTACTACTGAAAATCCAAAAACATAATAACACTGCTCGTCCTGGCAATCGAAATAAAGGACTTCAAATGACAATAATTTTAATACAAAATATGGTCGTTTTTTCGACTATGTCAGTATTACAAGGCAGAACAATATCTGAAATGGCATTTTGAAGGAAGAGACATAGCGGCTTTGAGTAGACCAGTCCCAGCTGACGGCAAGCATGCATCAGTCATTGAGTTGCTCCAAAAGCTTGCCATACTTAAATGCTTAAAGTAACTCGACTTTGTCCCTTACCCTTTTGCGACTAAAGCGCTAACCAATTTCAGTGAAATTTTGTACAGAGATAGATAGAAGGATATAGGTTACCTTATGGGCCAAAAAATATTTTATGATACGCGTAAAACACGGGACAATAACTAACAGTTAATATAAGGAAATTGAATACCAATACAAATTGAGCTCCCATCATTGAACATCCAACATTTCTGCCCACCCACTCTTAATGATTACTGGCAATAATATTGTTGAAACGTCTCAATTTTATGAACTGGCGTACATTGCGTTTACGACGCTGAATGTCGTAAACATTTGCATTAGGAATTCGCCTAACGCTATTCAAGCGGGTCTTGATATAATCTTGGTAGATTTTCCGGGTCTGGGCGTTTGTGTATGTGAAAATGTGTGTTTGTGAATGCATCCACGATTTTAGAGACTATGCAATAAATATCTCGACTACGAAATAGTAAAATAAAAAAAAATGGGGTGTTTTGTTTGCGAAGATATACCGTAGATTATTACCTACCTACCTGACTACGAAAAGAGAATGGGTAATGCGTATAACAGTCTATATATGTAGGGTCTATGTTTTTGATCGTAGCTCAAAAACTACTTATCAGATTATGACAAATAAGTTGTAGATTGCCCTAATTGCCAAAGTTGTGAAATATTGTACCTTATTATGATTTTAGTGGTCTAATTGAAATAAAACATTTTGACTTGACTAAGGCCCACTTGCACCAACTTCTTAAATATGTTTAAATTGTATTTAAACACAATTTTTCATAGTAAATTTGTGTTTAAATACGATTTAAACATATTTAAGAAGTTGGTGCAAGTGAGCCTTAATAAGTCATCATTAAAGCTCACTTGCACCAATTTCTGTGTATGTTAAACCTATGCATTGCATACAATATGTCAAAGTACCTACGTATAGAATAACAATTATATTTTTATCATTTACTTTTTCTTGATTCCAGGTGAAAATGTCAACGGAACAGCCCCAACCCACGGGCGCCACCACTCCTGGGGCGGACAGCGTGGTGGACCCCACAGCAGCCCCCCCGACCCCCGCCCCCCGCAAGCAAGCCAGGCCGAGGGGCAAGCCGCAGCCAGAGAAACCGAAACGGAGTTTGTTTTGCTTGGGACTAAAAAATCCATTAAGAAAATTATGTTATGATATTGTGGAGTGGAAGTATCCTTTTCAAAAAGTTTTTTTTTTAAATTTAATTGCAATTTATTTTACTACATAGTATAAAACAAAGTCGTTCCCCGCTGTCTGTCTGTCTCTATGTATGCTTAGATCTTTAAAATCACGCAACGGATTTTGATGCGGTTTTTATCTATACTCTATCTATACTAATATACAGGATGGCGATTTAATCACCAGCAACCATTACCATTACCAACGGGCTACGAGCACCCACCGCGCCGGAGAATAGCACTCGCCGATAGCTCGCGAACCGATCGCCACCAAACCATTGTATTATTTATTATTTTTAATATACAATTTGTCTATCGTGTGAGTCGCCTATTTTATTTATGTGCCCATACTGCACATAAAGTGGCGACCGTGTAAAATTAAATTAAAATCAACGGACGAATTCCGATTCCGCCGCGTAGCTCGGTCCAAAGGTCGTCGTAGCGCGTACCCGCTTTGTAAGTTCGAACGCAAGTACTACGAGAACAAAGAAAGCTGCGCTGATCTGCAACAACTACTACGAGGTCTACGGCGTAGCATCCCGATTCCCGTGAACAACGAAACGGTCAAGATTTCATCTCGAAGCGGAGAGAAAATCACTTTTGCAGCCATCGCGAACTGGCCAAGCTGAGGTCCCGCAGAGTCTACGCGCCACAGCAGCAGTTTTGCCAGCCAAAAGTGAGCCCGTTCCTTTATTTTACCCCTTAATGTTCCACTGTTCCTATAAGTTTTATTTGTGTGAGCAGGGAAACAAGGAATCTTATCCTATTTTTTGTTGCCTTACCCTACCTACCCATTCATAAGGTAACACCTTAAAAATTCCTTGTCTATCCTATCCCTTTCGCATATACAACTGCTAATAATCTAAAACTAATCCTATTCAATAATCCTAATAAAATAAAACCTATTAAAATAATCCTAAAATAAGCTTACCTAGTTAAACCTACCTACATACCTAACGAGTTAAAATTACCTATTTACACCTACTTTGCTACTATTATTTCACTGTTTCATCTAATTTATTGCTATTCAATAAGTGCTAATTTTCAAGCCGCCTATCATTTGCATTAATTGCGCCTATTTTTCGACTTGAAAGTCTTCACTAGCATTTAACTATTTACCCACTTTTGAACAGTTGAAATTAAAATAGCTGAACCTATTTCTTTAAACGTATGATACCTGTGCCTATAAAATATCAATTCTTGTTATACATACATACCTACGCAATAATTATTCTAGCATTCCCTTCTTTCAATCCACTATTTAGGTGTTTATGCACGTAAATGAATTAGTTATCACTTCATAGCTAATTTACTAAAGCAAAATCACTCGCTAAACCCCATATTGCGATAATCGATTATTATTTCGCATAAATTCACTAAAATCACTATCGCCCTTGCTTTCTATTGTTTCGTTTACGTAGATATCTACAAGACATTCCAACAATCTATTCCAGCTACCGTGCGGCGGTCAGCCGTGGACTATCGTCGCATCACGCGTCGCTGCCAGCACTGTTGACTCAAGTTGAGTGCGGCCGCGGGCGAAGGGCGGTGTCCATCCCACCTTTCACCGCACATCAGCTGATTAGAACCGGTTCCCATCACAGCGGCTACGAAGCAAGGAGCGTATCGTATGCAATTCTTACGTATTTATTTAACAGATTAACATAAATATAGCTAATCGCTTGTTTTGGTTGTTGAGCGTTGACTTGCTAGTATGGAGGTAACGTATAAGACTTTTAATTTAAAACGCGCGTCTATTAGGGGCCGTGTTACAAAATTTAATAACCAATTAGAAGAATTACAAGGTAAAAAGCTTACTGCTACGGAAGTCAACGTTTTATCACAACGATTAGTTAAAATTGAGGCTTTATTTGGCGAGTTCGATAGCGTGCAGAATCAGATTGAGGGTTTGGATGAAAATAATTTAAGCTTAGAGTTGGATACCCGAGAAGTTATCGAACAAGCTTTCCACAATTCGATCGCAAAGGCCCAGGAAATTATTGGTGTAAACAGTACGACAAAAAGGTCGTCGCTTGAGCGCAGCAGTTTTACTACAGCTGATGAAGATGATCACGAGGTTATCGGCTTTCGGTTACCAGTCATTAAAATTAACAAGTTTGATGGTACGTTTAATAAATGGCTGGAATTTCGTGATACCTTCAGTTCTCTAATACATAATAATTCAAAAATAAAAAACATACACAAATTCCATTATTTAAATTCCTATTTAGAGGGTGAAGCTGCTCGTGTTATCTGTAATTTAGAGGTTTCAGACAATAATTATCCTGAGGCGTGGTGTCTTCTTTGCGAGCGCTATAACAATGTTCGTCAACTAATAAATAATCATTTGAAGTCACTGTTTAATATTGAGCAATTGCGTGAGTCTGACAAGTCTTTAAGATTTCTTGTGGATCACGTCACGAAAAACCTACGTGCTTTAAACACATTAAAGCAGCCAACTGATCATTGGGATACCCTGATCATATTCATGGTCTCAGCGAAATTAGATAGCAATACGCGTGTTAAGTGGGAGGAATACATTCAAGCTAATGTTAGTGCTTCGGATATGCCTAGCTTACAAGATTTCATGTTTTTTGTTAAAGGCCGTGCTGAAGTTTTGGAGTCTATTTACCGCAGTAAACAAGATAAAGGTGTGAAATCAAATCCGAATCACAATCAAGGCATCAAAACAAATCCCATTTCTCACACCAAGGTATTGGTTAGCGCTGAGCAGGGTGACTCATTATCAACCGCGTCTTTTAAGTGCATTTTTTGCGGTCAAAGTCATCGTAATTATGAGTGCTCACAGTTTCAATCGAAATCTATTGAGGATAGGCTTTCATTAGTGTCTGAGCTAAAGCTATGTCAAAACTGTTTGCGTAAAGGACATAATAAGCGTGCATGTAAGCTCCCTGGTACATGCAAAATATGCAACAAGCGTCATAACACCTTTTTACACAAGTCCGCAGATTCTGACACTAATATTGCAGTCTCTGAGCCCATTACGATGTCAGCGGTTTCTACTTCTGAAACGTTATTATGTACTGCTTTGGTTGATATTTTTAATCCCATAACAAACATTTATGTAACTACTAAAGCTCTTTTAGACAACGGCAGTCAATTTTGTTTTATAACAGAAGCACTAAAGCAGAAATTAAATTTAACTACTTCAGAGTCAGACATTAGGAATGTTGTCGGCATATGCAACACTATTGTAAAACTTAATGCTGAACGTTGCAATGTTCGAATACAATCGAAAGTAGGTCTTTTTAGCGTTATTACTTCGTGTTTGGTTATACCCCAAATAACAGGTAAGATACCTAAGTCTTTTGTGAATATTACACATTTAAATTTAAAGTCTTTCGAACTAGCAGACCCCAGCTTTAACGAGCCGTCTGACATAGGCTTGCTTATCGGTGCTGACCTATTTTGGTCTATTATTGGAACCAAACAGCACTTCTTAGGTAAAGGAAATCCTATCCTACATGATTCCAAACTAGGATGGCTCATCGCAGGTCCCATGCACTATAATCGAAATGACAATTTTAATCCAAATTCCTCAGTAAAATGTAATTTAGCAAGCATTGAAGGCAACAATGATTTAGTTGAGCTTCACAATGATTTGAAGAGGTTTTGGGAGCTTGAAAGCTTACCACAAAAACCCCTTCTTACAGACCAAGAGAAAGCTTGCGAAATTCATTTTTTACAGCACACAAAACGAACTGAGAAGGGTCGTTTTTGTGTCAAGCTGCCACTGATCGACGAACCAGACTGCCTAGGCACTTCCTATTTCATGGCCAGGCGGCGATTTATAAACCTGGAACGTCGCTTTCGTAAGCAACCAGAACTTAAGTCCGCCTATGTAAACTTCATTGAAGAGTATCGCAACCTAGGACATCTAGCAATATCCGAGGTAGATCGACCTGAGCTTGCCTATTTTGTTCCGCATCACCCTGTCATTCGTGAAGATAGTGAGTCCACACGTCTTCGCGTTGTCTTTGACGCATCAGCTCGCACTACATCTGGTTTGTCTATAAACGACATTCTAATGATAGGCCCCACAGTTCAAGACTCTCTATTCAATATCCTCATTAGGTTCCGGCAATATCGTTATGTGTTGTCGGCTGATATTGAAAAAATGTACCGTCAGGTTTTAATAGATGAGTCAGACCGAAACTTACAGCTGATTTTATGGCGTGATGCGGAGGACAAACCTTTACAAACACTCAGGCTTAATACAGTTACCTACGGATTTGCCAGCGCTAGCTTCCTTGCCACCAGGTGTCTCTGGCAAGTTGGTGAGGAGTGTGACGATGACATGATTAAAACAGTCTTACAAAAAGACATATATGTTGATGACCTATTAACTTCCTGTGATGATGAAGATCAAATACGCATTATACAGAAATCAACATATGTGGCTCTTTCTAAGTCTGGGTTTAATCTACGTAAGTACCGATCTAACTTACCGTCTTTACTGTCTTCTGACGCAGTCCAGTCATCCGGCAACCTGACGTTGAGTCAGTCTACGAATACGCTGGGCCTAGATTGGATTCCTACGTCCGACAGTCTTCATTTTCCTATTGCAGTAGATCAGTCTAACGTTGTCACTAAGCGCACTATTCTTTCTTCAACTTTCAAGATCTTCGATCCCTTGGGTCTCCTATCCTTGTCCACTATCGTTCCCAAAATTTTAATTCAGACCTTATGGTCCCTCAAATTGGACTGGGATGATCCTGCGCCAAAGGAAGTGGTTGATGTCTGGAAACCCTTTGTTGAAGGACTTAAATGCATTTCTTTATTGCATATACCTAGATGGGTATCCATAGCAGATCCGGTCTCTGTTGAGATCCATTGTTTTTGTGATGCATCGCAACGCGCCTATGGTGCATGCTTATATCTTCGCTCAATAAATAAGGAAGGACAAGTACATGTCCACCTTTTGTGTGCGAAATCTCGCGTTGCTCCTGCATCTAGCCCTATCACGATTCCTCGTCTCGAGCTCTTAGGTGCTCTACTTGCAGCTGAAATGAGCTCATCTGTGACCCAAGCCTTGCGACGTGAAATATCGCGTCATGTCTATTGGACTGACTCCAGTGTAGTACTCAGTTGGTTGCGTAGCGGTTCTTCTAATTTAAAGGTATTTGTTGCCAACAGAGTCACTGCCATTAGGGAGTTAACAAACACCAATTCATGGCATCATGTTCCCACGGAACACAACCCAGCTGACCTGCTATCTCGTGGCGTAAACCCACAACAGGTCGCTGAATGCGATGTGTGGTGGCATGGACCAAAGTTTTTGTTGTTACCAGAGTCCGAATGGCCTTCTATGCAGTCACAGACTATTATTGAGACAAAGAATTTGCCAGAAGTTAAAGCACATCCCGTTGCTAATTCCAACTTAAATGAAGCAATAATAAATTTTAATAAATATTCTAAATTAATACAATTACAACACATTTTAGCCTATGTACACAGATTTATAAATAATTGTAAAAATTCTAAAACTAAAACTAGTGGTTCTTTAACTACTTTTGAACTTAATAAAGCTCTTAAATCACTGATTTATATTTCCCAATTAGAGTCATTCCCTAAAGAATACTATTTATTATTAAAAGGAAACTCACTAAATCCTAAGTCGCACATTTCGGCACTTAATCCTTTTCTACATGAAGGCATCATTAGAGTAGGTGGTCGAATTCAGGCGTCTGAATATAGTTTCGACACGAAACATCCCATGTTGTTAAATCCTAAACACTATTTCACCCAACTTTTGTTCCAACAGGAACACCTACGCCTCCTACACCTAGGGCCCCAAGCCTTATTAGCTTCTATTAGAACGCGTTTTTGGCCTATTGGTGGAAGAAGCCTAGCTAGACGCACTGTGCATAATTGCACCGTGTGTAGACGTTTTAAGGCCCAATCCATGAAAAATATAATGGGCAACCTACCTGCTCAGAGACTAGTGCCAGACTTTCCTTTTATCACAGTAGGGACTGATTTCGCTGGACCATTTATGATCACGGATCGCAAGGGTCGTGGTTGTAAAATAACAAAATGTTATTTATGTATTTTTATATGTTTTAGATATAAGTGCATCCATTTAGAGGCAGTCAGTGAGCTGTCAAAAGACGCTTTTATTTTAACTTTGAAACGCTTTGTGTCTCGCAGAGGACTACCAAAGCAGATATTTTGCGACAATGGTGGAAACTTTGTCGCTGCTTCAAAGGAGCTTAAAGAATTTCTTAATGCTAACGCCAATCCTATCGCTGATTTTGCCGCTAGCGAGGGCGTCGAATTTTGTTTCTCGCCTGCATACGCTCCTCACTTCAACGGCTTGATGGAGGCCGGTGTAAAGTCAGCTAAATTCCACCTGGCTAGGATATTAGGCACTACCCACCTAACCTATGAGGAATTGTCATCTCTGTTCACACAAATAGAATGCATCCTAAATAGCCGCCCCCTATGTCCATTAAGCTCCTCTCCTACAGACTATTATCCCTTGACCCCGGGCCATTTTTTGATTGGTAGACCACTGAGCTCGCTGCCATCTCCATGTCTAGAAGTCGCTAATGCCAATCGTCTCGACAGATTCCAGCGCATCGAGCAGATCAAGCAGCATTTTTGGAAGCGCTGGAGCCACGAGTACATCGCTGAGCTGCAGTTGAGGACGAAGTGGCGCACGAGATCCAAGGAGAGTCTACAAATTGACGACCTAGTCCTCCTGAAAGAGGAAAACTCTCCACCACTCTATTGGCGTCTTGGACGTGTAAGGAGGTTGTTCACGGGAACTGACGGAGTAACGCGCGTCGCAGACATAGATACTGCAAGAGGGACTGTGCGACGTGCCCTCAATAGAATCGTCCTACTACCAAGGCCTGACGAGTTGGAGAAACTTGAAAGCTGTTAAGCTTTCCAGCGCCGGGAGTATGTCGGCGCCGATACAACAGCACCGACGGTGTTCGCGGGGAGTACGAGGGACGCGGGGGTGCAACCATTACCAACGGGCTACGAGCACCCACCGCGCCGGAGAATAGCACTCGCCGATAGCTCGCGAACCGATCGCCACCAAACCATTGTATTATTTATTATTTTTAATATACAATTTGTCTATCGTGTGAGTCGCCTATTTTATTTATGTGCCCATACTGCACATATAACATATTAGACATAATTTATAATTTGTATCTTTAAGCAATCCCGTGTTAAAGGACTTGATAATTATAAAAAAATTTCATAAAACGATATGCACCCTGTAGTACGTTGAACTTATGCGGACGGCCCGATCAAGTAGTTGCTTGACTCACTATCTCTAGATAGATACATACCTACAATGAGTTCAACGTCCGCGCTATGTCTTTGACTCTTTGCATAGAAAATTTTAAAAAACATTTTGATGAATTAAGGTATGTTTTTTTTATTGATATGGGTAGTATTTCGTGGTCTGATTTACCTGCTAGAAGGATGCAGGTGATTAAATCGCCACCCTGTATAAAGCTGAAGAGTTTGTTTGTTTGTTTGCTTGAGCGCGATAATCTCAGGAACTACTGGTCCGATTTGAAAAAATATTTCAGTGTTAGATAGCCCATTTATTGAGGAAGGCTATAGGCTATATATCATCACGCTACGCGTACGAAGTCACGGGCAGAAACTATTTATAGATAAAGTGATTCAAGAGGAAGGTTTTAAGCTATATATCATAACCCTACGACTCTTAGGAACGGGGCAGCGTGGGTGAAACCGCGGGCGGGTCGCTATAATACTATACCGGAATAATTTTTATTCAGTGCGCAAACTTTGACAATTGATACTTAAACGACTTTTATTAAACACCAATTTGTTATTTTGATATGTCTTAGTACAAAATATCGAAGTTATCGTTAACGAAAGATGTTTACTTTGAAACTGATTTTATGGTTACTCGCTAGCGCACGGCAAAGCGCGCGCGCCTTAGTACCTACATCAGCTGTACACCGGCGCGTGAGTCGGCTGGCACACGTGCATATTGTTATTATTGCGAATAGATATTATGTGTCCATATTTTGCTGATTTCAAGCCGGATAAAAATTAAAAAAAAAAATTTGAACTAATAATGGGAATGTGTTCTATTACTGATACTGAACTACCAAAATTTTTTTGCGCCCTGCTTAAAAAATATTCCTGTATAATTTATTTTTGTTAAAAGTTATTTTATCATTAGTTAAATTACGTGTTTAAATATTTTATGTTTATTACCAGTCACTACATAACGTGTAACTAAATAAATGCAAGACCTCAAACACGTCCATTAGAATATCAAGTCATAATTATAACTAGCTGGCCTGAAAGACGTTGTCCTCTCCAAGCCAAGTTTCAACTAATTACCTCGTAAAATCTCATAGAAAAAGGGTTCTGGTTTTCCATAATATCAAAATAAAATCTAAAATAAAATAGAATCTAAATCAAATAATAAAGTTTATTTAGTAGTTAAGTATCATTTGATGCGTGTTCAAACACACAGACAAACCGCGGTAGAATAATGGCTAGGGCGGTTCGAAACTCACCCCTACCGACGTGAACCCACTCGTAACACAAGCATTTAGCACGAGGGGTTAACAGGAATACTATCCAGTAATGTGCGATCCACATTGCTAGTAATCATTAAAAAAAAACAGACAGACAAAAATTCCAAAAATGATAGAAATGGATCGTGTCGTTGATTCTCAGTCCCCCAAATTAGTTTTTTTTGCAAATATAAGCAATGTACATACACGGCTCACTTACATTCTTATTAATTACTAGCTGACCTGAGAGACGTTGTCCTCTCCAAGTTTCAACTAACCACCTCAAAAAATTTGATTTTCCATATTTGTAATACACTTAGCGCCATGGACCTCTGAATACCGTATTTCTGACCTATAAATTACTTAATTTCAAAACTGTTTCAGCGTCAGTAAATTAAGATTAACGCACGTTGCATTTTTTTATTATTATTATACATACATATTTGGTATATTCTTAGGGTATATTATTTAATTATTTGAATAAATGGAAACTCTTTAGTTACTTTCTCAAATAAAGTGTGCGCACTGTATCTACACTATGGAGGTTTCAAATTATAAAATAAGTTACTATATGGCTGGATGCTTTAAAGAAGAAAACAATAATTGTCAAAATTGTCAACTCAAAATGACACCTGTTATCGAATCAAATTTCATTGAGGTAATAACGATGTCGTGTTAGTCCGTTAGAAAATAAGTTGTCATTCTTTGTTTACTTCTATAACCTACTCAAATATTTAGTTTTTACACCGGCTTGTGCTCGCTGGATAAATCCTATGTATGCCCCGTGATTCCCTGTGTAAGTAGAGTTAGAATAACTGTACTAACAATCAATTCCTGGTCACAATAATGGTTTCTGACTGATCTGCTTTATTTTCTTGTTTTATCTTATTTAGTCCCTATAAGTGTATTTTTTAATTTTATTACTTGATTCTGTTATAATTTTTGATCCGTGCTAGTCTAGTACAGAAATACTTGAAAAAGAAATTGACTTCAATGGTTATTTTTAAAAGTCAACGTTTTCAATAATTAAAATGTTAATAACTTTTGATAGAGAGAACCGATTTGAATTTAAATTAGCCTAAATGTTAATCCAAGAAACAGGCTATGAATTCCTGCCCACTTCCTCCAAATCTCTTCAGTAGTTATCATTTGATGCGCGGTCAAACATACAGACAAACCGACAGACAAACCGACAGACAAACAGACAGACAAAAGTTCCAAAAATAATAGAAATGGATTGTGTTACCGATTCTGAGTCCCCCAAATTAGTTTTTTTGTAAATATAAGCAATGTACAGACACGGCTCACTTACATTCTTATTATATGTAAGATAAGATGTAAGACTAGCTTCTGCCCGCGACTTTGTCTGCGTGGACTTCAGATAAAAAGTAGCCCATGTGTTATTCCAGACTATAATCTATCTCTGTGCCAAATTTTATCCAGATCCGTTCAGCCGTTCTGGCGTGAAAGAGTAACACGCTATGCGGACGAAGTCGCGGGCAGCAGCTAGTATCTTATAATACTGCTACTACTTTCTGGACTTTAAAAGAGACCATGATTCTCTAAGTTTGTTTCGGTGTTTCTTCTCAGAGAATGTCAGTTAGGAAATGCCGGCGCACTCTAGTTCACAAAATGTAAAGCATTGACTTTTACAAGATCTATTTACAGAAATAAATATCATCATTTATCATTTTATAATTATGAATATTTCAGGGATATTATATTAAATCTTGTAAAATAACCTTAACCAAACGATAACAGACCATTTGAATATATGATATTGACAACGATTTTCGCAAATTGTATAGCTTTAGCAGTCTTCACACCGTATCCGTCCAGTGATACAAATAATACTAATCAAATATTGGTGAGTACTTCTCTATACTTATTTATATGAGGTCAGTAGTACCTTTATTATGTGGACAGTAGCACCTATATTATGTGGTCAGTAGTATCTACCTATATTGTGTGGTCAGTAGTACCTACCTATATTGTGTGGTCAGTAGTATCTACCTATATTGTGTGGTCAGTAGTACCCATATTATGTGGTTAGTAGTACCTATATTATGTGGTTACATAATCAACCCATTATATGTCCCACTGCTGGGCAAGGGTCTCCTCTCACAATGAGAGGGATTACGCTAGCCTAATGCGGGTTGGCAGACTTCACACGCCGTCGAGAAAATCTCTCAGACGTGCAGGTTTCCTCACGATGTTTTCCTTCACCGTTTAAGCGCGTGATAATTAACTATTAATACGCACATAACTTGCGAAAGTCAGAGGTGCGTGCCTTGGATTTGAACTCGAGACCTTTGACTTGGCAGTCCAATGGTCATATCACTAGGCTATCACGGCCCTATTATGTGGTTAGTAGTACCTATATTTTGTGGTCAGAGTACCTTTATTATGTGCTAATTCCTCTCATTTGAGCCTAGCAGTGGAACAGAATAGTAGGTTGATTATTATATATCTGTGGGTCAGTATGACGGATATAATCAATTAAAGGGTACAGCTAACTAAATCGACACCCTGTACAGATATTTTTACCCTAGAGTATAGACTCGATCGGAGTGATACCACTGCCTCAAAGAAAACCGGCATGTAATAACGCTTACGTTGTGTTTCGCTGAGTGAGTGAGGATACCGGAGGTCCAAACCCTTTCAAAAGGCCGGCAACGCGCTAGTTACTCCATTGGTGATGCTGTAGTGATCGCTAGCCATCAGGCGGTCCGTCTGCTCGTTTGCCTAACTCATAAAAAAATGTTATTTCCAGGAAAAAGTAGAATGGATATTCATGGTGATATTCACGGGAGAGTGCATTATGAAGATCATCGCATACGGGTTCTTGTTCCACCCTGGCGCCTACCTGAGGAATACTTGGAACAGTCTCGATTTCACTATAGTGACTGTAGGGTATGTATTCATATTAATGGTGATTTTAAATAATTGGCGGAACACATTTCATGAGAGAACCTGACTGCCTATTGTGTTTCTTGCTGGATTCTTCTCCATAGGATCAACTTTTTGGAAACCATGCAGTTGGACTTAATAACGTTTCATAAAAACTTGTTGGAAATATAATGTCCATATTACATGGGACCTAAACATACTGGCGCCTTCGAGGTATACAGGCGTGATGGTTTTTGATTGTAATAAAAACAAAGTCAAAGTTAGATAGATAGAGTATTCTTTATTGTACACCATAGGACTGAGCGGAGATACAAAACAAATGTTATAAGAGTAAGTACAATTGGCGGTCTTATGGCTAAATGCAATTTCTTACAGACAACCATTGGATGGACAAGAGTTGAGTAGAAAAGTCAATGGGTGGTTGCAGGTGTAAATTATAAATACCTAGGTTGAATAATAAACATAAATCTTTGATGCAAAAATATATACGTACTTAAGTCAAAGTCAAATGTTTTATCACAATTAGACCTAGAGCTAGATACTTTTGAATAGTCAAAACTAGCTGCGCGATTCCAAATAGTGGATCGTATGGAGAAGAACCAGCAACCGGCAAGAAACTCCAAAGATAACGGTTTATACATAGATACTCCTATAAATAAAAATTATAACGTTGCTCTCATTGTACCAAGCACAAGTTCGGTCGTGCATGGAGTACTGTTCGCACCTTTGGGATGCATCGGCTAAGTACCAGCTTGAGGCGTTGGAATCCGACGAGAAACATGCCAGGAAGCTCTTTAGTAACGACTCCCTTGCCGGGCTATGCTCCAAAGTCTGGAACATCGCCGCAAAATGGCTAGCTTATCTGTATTTTATCGGATACATTTCGGAGAGTGTGCATCAAATCTCCAAAATAAATTTTATCACCCCTTACCTTTTCTACTATCGGACAACTAGAAGCGCGAAAAAGTGAAATGCGCTTCCCGAGTGGGCCTTCCTCGATAGATATAATCTGGGTGTCTTTAAATCACGAGTGAGTCGGTTTCTTGTAGGCAAGTGCGCTCCATCTTAGGTCACTGCCTCATTAGCCAAGTTGTCCCGAGCGCGACTGCTACGCTAGAGGTCCTGGGTCCGCTCAGAGTTTGGAATTTGTGCCCGGTTACTGGCAATAGGCTCGCCCCCTATTACATGGGACCTAAACATACCGGCGAACTGTGGGTGTGCATTGGTATGCCTCTGCCTAACCCTTCAGGGAATAGAGGTGTGATGGTATATGTTTGCATTTTTTTTGTTATAATGTGGGAATCAAGTAGATTGATGTTCAACACATTTGAACATCTCCAGTAGTTTTAATTAACTGTTGGTAATTCCACTGATTCTATAGATGCAATACTTCTCTTTCATACTTTTCAGTATAGCAAGTATGACCTTGCAATACATCTCACTGGATTCCTTTGATGTGAAAGCCCTGAGAGCGTTCAGAGTGTTGCGACCTCTTAGATTAGTCTCAGGAGTACCAAGTAAGTAATATCATTTATTTTTTCATAAACCTGACCGCTGCTTTCTTTATCATCATCATCATCATCATATATTATCAGCCTATTGCCGTCCACTCCTGAACGTAGGCCTCCCCCGACCACTGCTTTACTTTCATGCAATTCCATGTTTGTAATTAGTGAATTAGTTTTTTAACATGAATTGGAATTACGAGAGGGTATTTGATTGCCTGTTGTTTAATTTACTAAAAATAGCTGTCCTATTAAAAAGTGTAATAAAATAATAATTGAAATTCACTAATACAGTTTCAAGATATAAGATTTTAAAGTTTTTGGTGGTGATTGAGAGGGAATGCTCTGTCTCATTCCCTCAAATTGGTATCGGTGTAAAAATTTTATAGTGTACAAGGGGGTTAAGCGTCTCCGATCCCAAAAATGTGATTTTAAAAAAATCTTGTCTGTTTGTTACGGGTTGGCGCAAAAAGTACCGAATAGATTTTAATTTCGTTATCACTGTTAGAAAGTATATGCTTCAACTTAAAAACTGGTGGACTTCTTATCTCAATTAATTAAATGGATCCTCAGATAGGTATAGCTTGACCTTTCTGATGTATCTGACCCTTACAAAGAAAAGATCATCACTGTTGGTTTTTGATTAGATTATTTTTGGGATCCATTTCTTACGGCTTCAGGTGAGGGAACCAAGGGAAAATGCTAGTGATAGTATAAGAATAATACGTCAACTAGCCTATTGCAATTTAAGATTGTCTGTCAGTCAGTGTTAGAATTTAGTAAGTGGATTCTGTATCCGCTGTTAAACAATTCTATGTTTGCGATAAATGATACTGTTTTTTTTTTTTAGGTATAAGTATATGAATTGGAATTATAATTGCATTTAAGTTTGTTTTCAGTGCTAGACTTTTATTAAGTTGATTTTCTAACTTTTTCAATTTGAATTACAACTGCAGGTAACTAAAATATATCTGTGAGTTATGGTTTTATTAAATTGATTCTCCAACTTTATCTTTCCAGGTCTTCAAATCGTGTTGAATTCCATATTAAAAGCAATGGTGCCACTATTTCACATAGCATTCTTGGTACTTTTTGTGATCATCATCTACGCTATCATTGGCTTGGAGCTGTTCTCTGGTGTCTTACATGAGACCTGTTTCAGAAATGATACTTCAGGTAAGTGGAATATAGTAGATCGCCTTTATTATCACCCGGCATTGCCTTGTTATTTTTCATTGGTTAAATCGGTAAACGAGCTGATGACTGCGTGCAAGATCCTTCGTGGGAAGTTTGATGCCTTGGAACTGCACAGTGAATTGTCTCAACTGTTTTCCCCCTTAAACTATACCCGTAACAGGAGACACCCGTAACAGGAGTGCCCGCGTGCCGAACTGTCACTCGAGCACAGTCTCTTGTTCCTCGCACGCTGTCTGCGCTTAACGCTCTCCTGGAGGTCAAGCTTGAATGTGATGTGTTTGCGGATGAATGGAAGACATTTTGGAAGGCATTCACACACTGCTCTCACAACACTCCAAGCATACTGACAAGTATGCTTGGAGTGTGTGAATGCTATGTCTTTAATTAATGTAATTGGCCAGCGGCCGTTTTAATTAAAGTAAAATAAATAAATAAATAAATGACCAACCTGACAGTAAGAAGTTATCGTCACAGATGGAACCCTGCAATTGATCCGTTACTGAGTCTTAAGAGTAGCTACGGACTGCAGCCAACGAAGGGGAACTGGCTCTCATGTGCAAAAGTCGAAACACATACCAAATTTCAGCGTAATTGTCAGAGCAATTGAGACATTTTCTTGCCTCTTAAGAGTTGCCTATTTGAGTGGCAGTGAAGAATTGTATTCTAGCCCGTCTCCACACAGAGTAATTATATTTATTCCATTGTGATGTGTTTCAGGTGAAATGATAGATGATCCACAACCATGTAACAGTGAGTCTGGTGACGTAGGCTTCAAGTGTCCTTCTGAGTACATCTGCAAAGGAGAGTGGGAAGGTATTAACTACGGTATCACCAATTTTGACAACATTGGCTACGCTATGCTGACTGTTTTCCAATGCATCACTCTTGAAGGATGGACTGATATAATGTATGCGGTAAGTATACGATTCTTTATTGAATGTGTTGCTAGGATTTCCACTTATGTTGGAGCTTCTTAGAAACGTAGATCTACGGAAAAACTAAATTTGATTAAAATCTGTCACCTTAATGTCTGTAAATTTTTGGGAAAAGTATTTGTGGGAAAGGTGCATGCAATGCTAAAACCGCACAATCATTTCATCAACAGCACGGAATTGTCTTGATGTTTAATTATAAAAAAGTAACTAGCAAGACTACATACATATTTTCACTATAGATTTCCACTTGCTACGATCCTGGCACACCACTTTCGCCTCATCTACATCATCATCCTCGGAGCCTTTTCCCAACGGGAATAAATTTGTTGGGTTGAATATATAATATACTAGCTTCTGCCCGCGGCTTCGCCCCCGTGGAATAAAAAGTATCGGGAACGGGATAAAAAGTATCCTATGTCCGTCTCCTGGTTCTAAGCTACCTCTCCACCAATTTTCAGCCAAATCGGTTCAGCCGTTCTTGAGTTATAAATGAAGTAACAAACACGACTTTATTAAGATATATATATATAATGTTGGGATCAGCTTCCAGTCTACCCAGAAGCAGCTGAATATCAGAATTTAAGTCGACGCGATTGGTATCGAACCTCTGCTACCAGATTTTTGAGACTAACGATATATCAATATCCTAAGCATATTTTTCATAAAGTTAATTTTAACTAAAAAATATTTTTAATTTACTGCCTCAATAGCCAAGTGGTCCTGACCGCGACTGCTACGCTTGAGGTCCTGCGTTCGATTCCCAGGTCGAGCAAAGTGTTATTGTGTTTTTCTATGAAATTCCCAGTAGCAGCTCGGAGTTGTGCCCGGTTAATGGCAATAGGCTCGCCCCCTATTACAGGGGACCTAAACATACCGGCGAACTGTGGGTGTACATTAGCACGCCTCTGCCTAACCCTTCGGGGAATACAGGCGTGATGGTATGTTATATTTTTAATTTACAGATATCTAACGTCAAAGGCAACGCCTGGCCATGGATCTACTTTGTGACACTGGTCATCTTTGGTAACTTCTTCGTCATGAACCTTATTCTTGGTGTGTTATCTGGGTGAGTATTTTGGACAATTTTCAGTCTTTTCTGATCCACCTATGCTATACCAGGTTAAATAACATTATTTGATTCGATAGAAACTTCTCTACGCTGCTTCTTCTGTATTGTTTTTTTTTTAAATATGATACAGATTTTGAGTTCCGTTAACCCTCAAGCTCTTCGATCATTAGTAGACACAATAAAGTGTCTTTTATATAATAAAAGCTCACTAGCTAAGTGAGTCGCACATTACTAGTATTCATGTTATCCTCGTGCTAAGCTAAATGCTTGTGTAACGAGTGGGTTCACTTCAGTAGTGCAATGGATGGGTTTCAACACGACAACTACATGATGGCAAGTCTGGCGCCCTAGCCATTAGGCTATCGCCGCTTATAAGTAACTATTGCGCAATAAGATCACTGATTAAACTCTTTACCAAGACATGAACTATTGTGAAGCTCACGATGGAAGAAGAATGTATAACAACTAAAAAAACATCTTTCAACTTGCCACAGAGAATTCTCTAAGGAAAGAGAAAAAGCGAAGAATCGTGGTGACTTTCAGAAGTCTCGCGAGAGACAACAGTTTGAGGAAGATTTAAAAGGATACTTAAATTGGATAACAGTCGCTGAAGAGCTTGACCTTGAAAATGATCAGGGTCAAAAAGAGGATGATCAAGATTCCCAAGGTATCTCGAGACATATTTTTTTAATTAATTAAAGTCAGAATTTCTTGTCATTGATAATATAACATCAACAAAAATTAAAGTTCTTTATAAAAAGCATTTGATACTGTCCATTATTTATTAAAGTAGTAGTATAGAATACTTTCCTATATTTTTATGTTTATTTCAGGCAAAAAAGACAGGAAAAGCAACGAAGGATCTCAAAGTAATGTAAATCTAAGCACAGAACAAGGACATGGCTCAACCTGCAAAGTTTACTGTAGGAGGTTCGATAAGGTATTATCTTGGGACCATTTCTATTAGCCATAAGAAATATCCAATTAAAAAACTAATAGCTATCTCTATTTTGGTGACGTTTTGTACTATATAAATTTGTCTATAATATTTTATTTAATCCATTTGTAATGATAATAGAGAAACACTTCATAGATATCTTGAATTTCAGGTTAATAGACGGATGCGGAGAGCTTGTAGGAAAGCGGTGAAATCACAAACTTTCTACTGGGCTATAATCGTGCTTGTGTTTTTGAATACATTGGTGCTGGCCACCGAACATCATGGGTAAATTTTGTATATATTTTATAGATTTATGTATATTTTTCCAAGAAAGCGGTAATATTATTTCTGGTTATATTTTCATTGTTTCTACTCCGAATGATTGCCAGACATGATGAAGGTATTTGGGGGTTGGATGCAGTTATTTTTTATCTAGTCTATGGAGGTAATCTTTGGAACTACTGACCGGATTTGGAATACTTTTACTGATGAACTGAGAAAGCGATTATTATTTTGTGTTTGGTTCTACAAACAGCTTTGCTATTTCATGTTTCAGACAACCTCCTTGGTTGGACCAATTCCAGAATCATGCTAACAATTTATTTGTGGTGCTATTTACAATGGAAATGTTAGTGAAGATGTACGCATTGGGATTCCAAGTAAGTAATCAATAATCCCATTTGAAAAACTTTTATTATCCATTTCCTTAATATCGAAAGTATTTCATCGTGGTAAAATCATGTTAAACTCTGGAAGATGTGCATGCTTAATTTAAAGCCTAGTTTTCTTAGCTGTGGGAAAACAACGAACAACTATACCTATTAATCTTTTTAATTGTTGCGATTATATTTCCGGTACTAATTTTGAAAATGAGTTATTAAATATCAAGATAAATTTCTTTAACTTTTGTGTTTACAGGGATACTTCGTCTCCTTGTTCAATCGCTTCGATTGCTTCGTTATGTTCTGTTCCATCGTGGAGCTTGCTCTCACTATTACCGACACCATCCCACAGCTGGGCATATCTGTGTTGCGATGTGTACGTCTTCTACGAGTCTTCAAAGTCACTAAGTAAGTTTGTAGATTTTATCATAACCCATCTAAACTGGAGAGTGAAAAGGGAGATATTTTTATGGAAATAATTTAAAAAAATCTTTTCAGATATTGGCGATCTCTTTCGAACTTGGTGGCGTCTCTTCTCAACTCCATTCAGTCCATTTTCTCTTTACTTTTGCTTCTCTTCTTATTCATCATGATCTTTGCACTGCTTGGCATGCAAGTTTTCGGAGGGAGATTCGATTACGCACCTGAAGAAGAAAAAGAAAGACATAACTTTGACTCTTTTTGGCAAGCTGTGCTGACTATGTTTCAGGTGATTTTATTCTTTACACTAATTCTAATGATGGTGGCATTACATACATGCTGTCACGCTTGTTTTTTTAATAGTTCAAATGGCCAACGAAGTGATGTACCACTTGAAAGTAAGAAGTAATCGCTAATCATTGAAGCTTGGCTCAACAATTCATCAGCATAGATATGTTACATTTATTATCACATAAGCATGTAAAGTAACTGTTGTGATGGGAAAATAAATATAATTTATTATTATTATTATAGCACTACTATAGTGTTGCAGCTTAAGTAGTTGCTGATATATTGCCGAGCCTTAAGACTGCAGACTGCAAGAGCCGTTTCAACTGAGGGAAAATTGGCTCCGACGAACGAATCACACACCGAGGTCCCTTACTTTAGTGGCGTGGCAGTGAGGAACTGTATTCTAACCCGCCCTCACAAGGGAAGCCTGTATTCAGACATAGGTTGCGCAGAGGAATTCACACCATTCTGAAACTTACAGTCTCCTTATTTCAGATCTTGACAGGTGAAGATTGGAATGCTGTGATGTATCATGGTATTAACGCTTACGGAGGTGTTGGCACTCCAGGCATGCTTGCCTCCATCTATTTCATTGTTATCTTCATCTGTGGTAACTGTATCCTTTTTATAAACCATTTATCTGGGGTCGTACTACTGCATTGCGATGGCTAGGGCATCGGACTTGCGATCATGTAGTTGCCGGTTCGAAACCCACCCAATGCACTACCGACGTGAACCCACTCGTAACGCAAGCATTTAGCTTAGCACGGGTTAACGAGAATACTAGTAATGTGCGACCCAAATTGCTAGTAAGCTTTAAAAAAAAATCTCAAGATGAAAAACGATTTTCAGTTGGATGTTTATAGATGTAATCACAACGTGATATTATTTTTTATCTTTAGAATCACACTTGGCGTTATCCTTTTTTTAAATGGAGGTATCTTACATTATTTTAAGCATTATTTCTAATACAAGTTTTTTTTAAACCTACAGTTTGAATTTTTAATAATATTTCCTTAATAATACATAAAGACATCTTGCTAAACGTGTTCTTGGCTATCGCTGTCGACAACTTGGGAGATGCTGAAGAAATGGATGAAATTCAGAAAGAAAAGGAAGTAAGAGCTAATAAAATTATGTCTATACGTTTTTTTACCTATTTTGGGTCATTATTTCCCATGCATGGTCTGAAAACCTATGCAGAATAAGTCACAGTATACGGACATTAAAATCATGATTAAAAAAATACAGTTGTTTTTTATTTCGTAAAAGTGCTCAATCACAAATTGTAAATGATGACCAGGAAGCAGAGAATCCTGAGGCAGGTAATCCACAACTGGATGAGGAGAGAGGTGAGACTGATGATGAATATGTAAATGAAGAAGAAGGTTATTCCAGTGAAGGGTGAGTAGATCTTGATCTTCTACTATAACTTCGCTTTAAAATAGAAAATACTAATTGGCAAGACGTTTTTTATTATACCGAAGCATAATGTTTATTCAGTAAATATTAATAACTCAAAGGCTTTCTAAAATGCTACATTTTGTTATGTATAAGTACAGACTACTAAGAGATGCGTACGCATTGTATAAGTTATTTATAAGTATGACCAAAAATGGGCCAGTTTTTAACTATTAATGGAATAACTAATTTATTGAGTAATAACTTCAAATATTTAATTGTTACTAACATTACAGCCGGCCTTACAAGAAATATAAGAGGGTACCCAGGTAAGACAGGACTCATTTGATGTAATTATTATGATTATGTTTTACGCGATATACAGTGTACTACAACAAAATGAATTCAGGTATTCTTCTTATTTATAAACAAAGTGTAAACAGTCATCCAGTCTTTATATAAGTATTCACAATTTTGAAAACTAGAAAATAAATTAATTTAAATGATTGCAGGTCGGAAAATGAATATGAGGAGACTGGTTCAGAAGAAGATGTAGAAGAAGAATTACAAGAAGTAAGAGACGAAGCCAATGACAATCTTGTTGGAAATGAAAAGAAACAAAATGGTGAGTATGATAGTTTTATCTCTATTTTGCTGCATTAGGCTGATATTCAAACTGAAGACCTAACCTTCTACAAAAGAGCCTTCCTTAAAATATATCCTACAAATTTGGATAGTATCGTTATAAGTTCACAGTAGTTTCACCAATCCATTACCAAGTACCTACTACTTTTTGACGCTTACGCATTTTTTATTATCAAAAACATCGGGTATTAAATAACGTTAATAATATGCGAAAAAATAAGTTTTAGTTCAGCCATTGCTATTCATGATAAAAATGCCTTATAGTCCGTCAGTGTCATCACATAGTTAATAATGATACATTTGTGTTGTATCAATTTGTATGGAAAAACATCATGTTTGTTTATCTTTCAGGAGATATAAAGAAAGAAGAATCTCCGAAACGTCAACTGGGTATGTCTGCGCGTCCACGACGACTGTCAGAAGTTGAGATGAAGAGTGAGGACAAACCTATACCTGAAGGAAGTAGCTTCTTCATATTCTCCAACACGAACTGGTGAGTACTAGGGTTAAATGATTGATGTAAGTATCAGCGGCTGCCTCATTAGCCAAGTGGTCCTGAGCGTGACTGCTACGCTAGAGGTCCTGGGTTCAATTCCCAGGTCGAGCAGTGTTATTGGATTTTTCTACGAAATTCCCAGTAGCAGCTCGGCGTTAGGAATTTGTGCCCGGTTAATGGCAATTGGATCGTCCCCTATTACATGGAACCTAAACATACACAACTAAACAACTGTGGGTGTACATTAATACGCCTCTGCCTAACCCTTCGGGGAATACAGGCGTGATGGTATGATAAGTATCAGCGGTATCTGTATTTTTTTTTTGACACGGAATAAAGAATACCAAACAATTTTTCAAACCAGATTTGTATTATGTCAGTCTCTTTCTTGTGTGGAAGGGCTACACAATAATCCTCAGGAAGAACTTCGAGAATCTTAATTCAATAATAATTATCATCATCATCAGCGTCGTTCCAGCATTCGTCCACTGCTGGACATAGGCCTTCAACGTTCTCCACAGAGCCCGATCTTCGGCTTTCCTCATCCAGTCACTGCCAGCTGCCTACCGCATACTCTACTTGGCCGCGGTCGCTCTACACTACGTTTACCTAGTCACGATTTCCACTCCACAATTCCATTATATTAATTTTAATTCTAGGTTTCGTGTTACCTGTTACAAAATCCAGAAGAACTCTTGGTTCAAGAATCTGATCTTGCTGTGCATCTTGGCTTCATCACTTATGTTGGCCATGGAGGACCCTGTTGGCAGCAAGGATAGTGAGACGCTGACTGAGGTAGATTATCATAAAGTATTAATAAAAGTGTGATGTTATTTTAGTGAAGGAAAAATTTGAATGCTGCGTCTTCTTAGATACACCAGACTCTATGACTTGTGTCTAAATCGTCATTGACGACTAAGCCACCGTGAGTCCTGCCCTGTGAGAAAAGCCTTCACATTCTAAGTTTACGTGTTAAAGGTGGCGTCAGTGACAACTATTGAAAAGCAAGTTACTTTGCCTCTCAACCGACATGACTAACTTTGCAGCTAGTTCGATGTCGTACGATGCCACCTTATTTATTAACTATCGTTTTGTTTTTTTTTGCATTTTCTATGCTATAGGTACTATATTTTAATGAAGGAAAAATTTAAAAGTGTGATGTTACAAATTATCGCTAACCTAATCCACCCATCTCCTTCCTTCCAGAATCTTCGCAAGATTGACTACTTCTTCACCACTGTGTTTACTATAGAGCTATTACTAAAGCTCATCACCTACGGTTTCATCTTACACAAAGATGCTTTCTGCAGATCTGCTTTCAATCTGCTAGATTTGCTTGTCGTCATCGTGTCGCTTATCTCTTTAGATGGGTGAGTATTGATACTATATAGCTTCAAACTAGGAACTTAATGTCCGAGCAACAGTTAGAGCCCTATTAACCAAACTGATACGAGCGTGAGAAAGTTGAGGCACACACAAATATGCTTTAAGGAAGACTCTGACGTAGCGATGGTCGCCAGCGCGTCACACCTAAAAATGTCTTACCATTGTTCAAGTCAGATATTTTCGAGATGTCCACGACATAGGGGCTTGCTCCATAGTGTGATGTGATAGATCCTACCCTGTTAGCGTCTCTGGATTTCTTATGGTGATTTTAGTTCTTCAGATTGAGGGTCTATTATTCATACTCTTATTTGTAGCTGGCTGGCTAGGTACACAGTTATACAGAATCGCGACTTCAATTTTGAAACTCACTTTTTCATATTTTTTCTTAATTTATCAAGTTTTGGCAATAAAAGTGTTTTGTTCTCTGACAGGTCCAAAAATACTGTATCTTTTATTAAGATTTTGAGAGTTTTCCGAGTGTTAAGACCCTTAAGGGCAATCAACAGAGCAAAAGGATTGAAGGTCAGTACACTTTACGAAGTTTTTATTCCAAAAAATCTATTGTCAAATTTGTTTAAAGGAATTTTAGTAAAAATATTTTTTATCAATTTTTAGCACGTAGTTCAATGCGTTATCGTCGCTATTAAGACGATTGGCAACATTTTGTTGGTGACAAACCTTCTACAGTTCATGTTTGCCGTCATGGGAGTGCAAATGTTCAAGGTAGGGAGAAGTAAAAACTAAAAAAATGTTTTACTCACTGAGACACCTTTGGGTCAATTTATTTACGATTTACATAAGTTTGTAAAAGTAAGTATTTTTATGCACTCGGAAATATTCTTGCACTACTTTTTCTAAAACAAAAAATCATCTGATTTCGTTTCTTTAAATACTACTATGTGTGAGGCTTTTTTACGTGCAATTTCGAAAATTTAGTTTACTAACAATTTTTTTTGCTTTTGCCCGTGGGTCCAAAAAATTCTTCTTTGGTTTATTTTTCTAAGTAGGAGCTTGCATGCTTCGTTATGTTTTATTTTTAAATTAAAATTAGCCCAAAGGTGTTGTGTGATGTTTTTGTCAAGTTTTATTTTTCGAATTTTATGACTTTTTTGGACTCAAATTTAAGAGCTTCGGTGTGTTTTTGTTGCACAATGCCCTACCTTGACATTTCACTCGAATACTAGGAGTGAGGTACTTGGTTGATTACTGTGTTTTGATTTTTTATTGTTCGAAATTCTACAGTCAGATCAGGACACTGACGTGTCTGTATAATAAGTGAATAAAGTTTTGTTTTTGTTTCTGTAAAACCAAGGACTAACGCGATGTAAGTAGGCGAGGCCTTTCCCCCAGTTTTTTGTGACCTTTTTTGTCATTTTCTAACATATGTTTATTTTTGCATTTTGTTTTCTTTTCCACATTTTTATACAACGTGGTTTGCATACACCTACACAAACGCACATTGGGACAAATGGGTGAAAAATAAAAACACAAAAAATAAAATAAATAAAAACACTACAACTGGGTAACGTTTTTGTTTGCGCCGTTTTAACATGTTTTTGCATTATTTGTGCTTTAGTATGTGGTCAAGTGTGTGTTTGCTTCTATAAAATCCATTGGAAATATTTTTATTATAAATCACATGTTGCAATTTATGTTCGCTGTTGTTGGCATTCAGTTGTTTAAGGTAAGTAATTCTGTTAGCGATGAATAAAATAAGAATAAATGTTATATGATAATGAGAAAATGAATGACATACAATATGTTAAGAAAACCTTATCCGACCGAACCGACTGTGAAGGTGTTGTTAGGTATTAAAATCCGGCTCTATTTATATATAAATCATTTTCACTTTACAAGAAAAATAATCCAGTAATTAAATTTTTGAAGAAGAAACTGAAATGGCAATAGGTGCTTATGTTGGCATGGACACCGCCCATGGGTGCCGAACGTACAAAGGCATAAGGTGTTTTTATCACATTATAAAGATTAAATCATACATTTCTGGAATTACCCCAAAATCTAACCAAGATTTTGGGGTAATTCCAGAAATTTGAGCACGAGAATTGTGATTTTTAAACTTCATAAATATGTTTATTTTCATGAATATTTTTATCCACTTGCACCAACTTTTGTAAATTGTATTCAAATAGAAATTTACTATTAAATATTGTGTTTAAATACAATTTAAACATCTTTAAGAAGTTAATGCAAGTGGCCCTTAATGTTTTTTAAATGTGGTTGGTATATTATCTGTGTTCCTATCGGATCGGAGAGGGTTTTTTAAAATAGTGTATAATTATATATTTGCTAGTGCACATTTCCCCTTATTATTATTGAGTGATACATTACTTGGATCAATGAGATTTTTCGTAGAGATAACAGGATGTCCGTAAGTATGTTAGAGAATAAATAGTCTTGGTAACTAAATGAAATTCACAAAAACCCAATATGTTTTTTTTTGTGCCTAGAAAAAAGGTGTGTTGGTATATTGAGTAGAAGTCTTTACCGTGGCTATCCATTTATTTAGATCTATTTTGTCCTTGTTCATTTCAATTTTTAACACAGTGCAGTGCTGTAACCCGATATGTACTAATTTATTTGTTGTATGTGCTTAGCTTTAGCGAAAAAGCGAGGTCAGGTGATTCATTATAGTTATAATTATGATTATATTGACGACCTCTGTGGCTTAGTGGTTCGAGTACCGGACTGCTGACCATGAGGTCGTGGGTTCGATTCCCACAGGACACAAACATTTATGTGACAAATATAAGTTTTTGTGTTCGTCTGGGTGTTTCTTATGTATTATGAGTACGTATTCACAAAAAAAATGTATATAAGTATTATATCCATTGTCCCATAGTACAAGCTCTGCTTAGTTTGGGACTAGATGGTGCTGTGTAAAATGTCCCAGAATATATATTATTATTATTATATATAAAATGATTATATATTAGTTAAAACAACTTTAAACTTATTCAGGGAAACGAAACGAGAAATGACTTCAACAAACCACAAAAAAAAGATAGTATTTTATATTTTAGTTTATTTCTATAGTATAAAATAAAAATAGAAAATGAGTAATTTGTAAAAACAAATTAAATGTTAGGTAAATTAGTTTCGATTTTATATTTTTTGTTTTCCTGAATTTGGAATGGTTGTTAATCTAAATAGTTTTTTATTTTTAAAGTGATAAAATATTAAGTAAGTTAAATATATTAATATTAAACATTATGATTTCAGGGTAAATTCTATAAATGTACAGATATTACAAAAGTGACTGAAGATGAATGTCAGTAAGTATTATAAGTAGGTACAATAAAAACATACCTCTTTTTAAAAAAACAAAATAAGTACTGTTTAGATATTAAATGCATTTTAATTCCTTTCAATTAAATTTTCAAGACTACCTCATTAGTCTAGTGGTCCTGAGCGCGACTGCTACGCGAGAGGTCCTGGGTTCGAGTCCCAGGTCGAGCAAAGTGTTATTGGGTTTTTCTATGAAGTTCCCAGTAACAGCTCGGAGTTAAGAATTTGTGCCCGGTTAATGGCAATAGGCTCGCCCCCTATTACATGGGACCTAAACATACCAGCGAACTGTGGGTGTACATTAGTACGCCTCTGCCTAACCCTTCGGGGAATACAGGCGTGATGGTATGTTATGTAAAACTCATTCGTTTACGATACGAATGAGTTTTTTTCTGCTACAAATCTCATACATACATACATACATACATAAAGTCACGCCTCTTTCCCGTAGGGGTAGGCAGAGACCACAGACTTCCACATGCTACGATTCTGACATACCTCTTTAGCTTCATCCACACTCATCAATCTTTTCATACATGAACGTCGGTTTAGGGTACTCTTGACCAAGCCATTTTTCAAAACGTCCTCAATCTGATATCTCATACATACTGTATACATATTTTCACATCTGTCTCCCATTGGGGTAGGCAGAGACTACACTTGCTACGATCCTGGCACACCACTTTCGCTTCATCTACGTTCGTTAACGTTTCGATACGTATACATTTCGAAAGTTTTCGTCCTTGGGCTTCTGTACTACAAACGTACGTAAAATAATGAGTATTATTTTAGGGGTACGTACTTGATACACAAAGATGGCAAGCTTACAGTAGGAGACCGTTTGTGGATACGGAACAAGTTTAACTTTGATGACGTGCTCAATGGTATGCTGACGCTGTTCACGGTATCCACCTTTGAGGGATGGCCAGGGTAAGTGGACTTCAAAAGATAAGATCTATTTTTGTAAAGTTGTCAACTGACCCGATGAATATTGTCCTATCCTAAATTTCGTTCATACTAAATTCTATTTGATGAAAAAAATGCTTCCAGTATTTTCTGTATATTTTCAAATATTTATAGGTATTCAACTATTCATAAAAAAGCTTCTTTGGAGTATTATCAATATTAAAAAGGAATAGCGGAATCGTGATGAGCTTATCAATTAACAGCATATAATTTTTAATTGTATATTAAGTTAGAGATTGTCTAAGCTGAAATGACGCGCCCCACCTTCGCAAAGCAAATTTCAAATATGGACGCTGACTATCACCCGACTAGTCCACCGTCTTGTACACGTGCAGATCATAGTTCACTGAACAATCGACGCTCCCACACAGATGAAGTGTCGTCATTAATATTTGCACTCACACATCTACATAGACTAATTAAGTAGTGGGGCGCGTCATTTCAGCTTGGACGAGCTATACAGTCGAAACTCATAACCAGTCAAAACCATTTGTCTGCAAAAATCAGTCAAAAGTGTTTTTAACTAAGGACGTTGGTCAAAAGTACTTTTAACTGCAAATTATTCTACATTTCGGTTCTGGCGTTTGGTCACAGTTCTAACCTAACCTAACCAATATAAACATATTTTATGCAATCATCAAAATCACTTATGACTGATTTTTGGTCAAAAGTTTTTTTAACTAAGGATGTTCGTCAAAAGTACTTTTAACTGCAAAAAACAGTCAAAAGTGGTTTTGACTGGTTACGGTTTTGACTGTAACATATACCTACTTTTATACTAGTATAGACTATAAATAAAGAACTTGAACTTGAACTAGTATAGCAAATAAAGAACTTGAACTTGAACTGGACAATGCTGTTTCCTCTCAAGTTTAGCGCCCTCTATTTTAATAATCTGTAACGTTTACAAATAAAAGTGTCTTTTAATAATTTACATATTACTGGAACAATATTATCATTACTACATTAAAAACTCGTCTCATAGTTTTATTATAATTTATACATTTTCTAAATACACAATTAAGTCCTACGAATCTCTTCTCGTCGAGGATGGAGCGGCTGGCCCATGTTTTGCTGGACGTGGCGAGGGCACTGCCATGCCCCCAGTTTCTACATTTAGAATAATTATAATCTGAAATTTCCATTTCACAAAACTGGAATAAACTGTCGCAATATTTCTGGACCAATACGACCTTCAAACTTTCAAAAAAAGACCGTACTCCCTTTTTAAAGGCCGGCAGCGGGTGTTCATGGGGGCTGTGATCGCTTACCATCAGGCGATCCGTCTGCTCGTTTGCCTGCTATCCCATAAAAAAATAACAATAGTTGAAAAATATATTTTAATAGGGTAGGCAACTGAGGAACTAATGGCCCCCCCTACATCTTGGCCAAAGCAATCCTATTGGCTGACAGCTCATTGACATATTTGCTAATGTCAATATAACACGTTTTGATTGGCTGTTGTAGGAAAAGTCGTAAGTGCTGACATCTGTGTTAGCTTTACGTTGGTTTCCCCAATAACGTACTAAAACTTAATATTTATTTCATTCCAGGTTGCTGTCGACATCAATGGATTCCAATGAAGAGTGCCATGGCCCCATAGAGAACTCCAGACCACTTGTAGCCTTCTTTTACATCAGCTACATTATTGTCATAGCGTTCTTTATGGTAAGGATGTATCTTTTTAAACCAAATACACAAGTACTTCGTGATTTTAGTGATTGTAAACCCGGACTGCTACGTTTAAGTAAAGTCGGTTCAAGTGGTAATTGCGTTTTTCTTTGAAATCTCAGTAGCAGCTCGGAGTTTAGATTTCTAATGTAATAATAATAAATAATATTTATTTCCAAATAAACGTTGAACAAAACACTTCACACTGTTGCTGTTATAATAGTGTTTAGCTATTATAACAGCAACAGTGTTTCGATGTCCTCTGGTACCCAAAGTAAGATTGAACTTGTGTTATGGGTACCAGAGGCCGTATTATGACATTTATTGCCATAACTTTCCGATTGAAAGAGAGAGATGGCGCTCTAACGACAACGATGAAGATAACACATCGTAATACAGCCCATGTTTAGGTTGTGAGAATGGGATAGCATTATTTAATCTATAGATCGCCATCCCTCTCTTTCAATCGGAAAATTATGGCATCATGATACGGCCTCAGAAAGAACTTGTGTTGTGCCTGGTTAGTGGCAAAATAACCCAGAGTAAATTAGTGTGGTGGACTCTAACCTTACGCCTCTCACTCTGAGAGAGACCTGTGCCCAGCAGTGGGACACAACATGGGTTTATGATGAAGGATAGCCTCACCCCTATGGAAACTAAATATACGGCGGGTAATGGGAATAATAAACCTACTCTACATTTGAACGGTTTTTAAGAACTAACTGGGTATCTTTCAATGAAGGGTGAATCGGTTTCTTATAGGCAAGCGCGCTCTTTCATAGATTGCAGTATCGCTTAACATCTCGCGAGCTGTCGGTCAAATGTAAGCCAATCAGGAATTTAAAAATATCTTCTGATCCAATCCAAATTTTCAGGTGAACATCTTCGTGGGTTTCGTCATAGTAACATTCCAAAAGGAGGGAGAGCAAGAGTTCAAGGATTGCGAGCTGGACAAGAACCAGAGGAACTGCATCGAGTTTGCTTTGAAGGCCAAACCCGTCCGACGGTAAGATCTAAGAACCGTTCAGGTGACAGATTGTACAATACATAACATACCATCACGCCTGTTTTTTCCCCGAAGGGTTAGGCAGAGGCGTACCAATTTACACCCACAATTCGCCGGTATGTTTAGGTCCCATGTAATAGGGGACGAGCCTATTGCCATTAACCGGGCACAAATTCCAAACTCCGAGCTGCTACTGGGAATTTCATAGAAAAACCCCAATAACACTTTGCTTGACCTGGGAATTGAACCCAGGACCTCAAGCGTAGCAGTCGCGCTCAGGACCACTAGGCTAATGAGGCAGTTCGTACAATACGAACATAAAATTTAAAAAATACTAATCCAAGGCACGCACCTCTGGCTTCTTGAAGTATTTCCATGTGCGTATTAGTAATTATGCCTCATTAGCCAAGGGTCCTGAGCGTGACTGCTATGCTAGTGGTCCTGGGTTCGATTCCCAGGTCGAGCAAAGTGTTATTGGGTTTTTCTATGAAATTTCCAGTAGCAGCTCGGAGTTAGGAATTTGTGCCCGGTTAATGGCAATAGTCTCGCCCCCTATTACATAGGACCTAAACATACCGGCGAACTGTGGGTATACATTAGTACGCCTCTGCCTAACCCTTCGGGGAATACAGGCGTGATGGTATGTTATGTCTATCGATTAAAAACACACGGCCAAGATTATGTGGAGATCCCAATCTCCGACATCTCGAATGAACGCACCGGTGGAAAACTTGCATGCCTGACAGATTTTCTTGGTGGTGTGTGAAGTCTGCCAACTGCTAACTGCCCACTGGCTCTGCCCTAGGTCAGCGCCCAGTGGGCGTTTAGCGTTTAGCCCATTATTATTCTAATCCTTATTCCGAGAGGAAACCCGTGCACAGTATTGGAATAGTTTGTGGGGTGATGATGGTGTTATCCAGTATTTTACTTAAAATAATTATTTTCGCAGGTATATACCAAAACATAGAATCCAGTACAAAACTTGGTGGTTCGTGACGTCACAGCGATTTGAGTACTTCATCTTCTTCTTCATCGTCCTCAACACTGTGGCCCTTATGATGAAGTTCCATGGAGCTTCTCCAGAATATAAGAAGGTCCGTTATTTTGCTAATGCTTAAGAAAAAAGAAAAACACAGTGAAATTGAACACCTCCTATTTTGAACTCAGTTAAACAGGTTTTCAAACTAGCTATTAAGTTGCATTCTACGCTAAAGGTCTTAGGTTCGATCGAATCCAATTGTTATTGGATTTTTCTATGAAATTCTCTGTAGCAGCTCGGAGCTTAGATTTATATACGGTTAATGGCAATAGGCTCGACCATCACTAGAAGTTCATTAGTATGCCACTTCATAACCCTTCAGGTAATACAGGTCAACAACAAACACAATTGAGAAATCACAAATGAAAACAAAAATCTATTTAAAAAGACCATGATTGACTGATTCGGTATTTCTTCTCAGAGATTGTTAGTTTGGAAATAATCTAGGTTGAAAAGTTTAAAACATTGATTTTTAAAAGTTTCTTTAAAAGATCTAGAATAGAATAGAATATTCTTTATTGCACACCAAAAACTAAAGTACAATTTGATAAACCATAGAATGGTAGAAGGAACGGTCTTATCGCTAACAGCGATATCTCACAGACAACCTTTGGATGGACTCGGGAGAAAAATAAGAGGTACTTAGTCTGGCGTACTTAAAAAGAAACAGGATTCTTAAATCATGAGTCTCAAACATAAATGAACAATATGATATAACCAGTACAATAATGACTAGAAATAAATTCCATTGATTTATTTTTCTTTAAAAAGCCGTGAAGCCGTGAGAGCCTAGTGATATGACCATTGGACTGCCAAGTCAAAGGTCTCGAGTTCAAATCCAAGGCACGCACCTCTGACTTTTCGAAGTTATGTGCGTATTAATAGTTAATTATCACGCGCTTAAACGGTGAAGGAAAACATCGCGAGGAAACCTGCATGCCCGAGAGTTTTTCTCGACGGCGTGTGGAGTCTGCCATCCCGCATTAGGCTAGCGTGGTGGACTATAGCCTAATCCCTCTCATTGTGAGAGGAGACCCGTGCCCAGCAGTGGGACATATAATGGGTCGATTATGTATGTTTATGTATGTTATGTATTTTTCTTTCGCAGATTTTGGATTACATCAATATGGTTTTGACAACAGTCTTCATGTTAGAATTTGTGTTTAAGTTGGCTGCATTTAGATTTAAGGTAAGATGTTGTTTTTACGAATGGGAAACGCCCTATATATTTTTATCGAACTGGTCGGCAATAAAGCTGACGAGCCACCTAGCCGTAAGTAGTCATTGTCGCCCATGGACACCTGCAACACACCAACAAAGAGTTGCTGAAGCTCTTGCCCATATGAACTGCAGACTGCCACAGCCGCAGCAACCGTGTAGGTACTGGCTCCTACGCGCAAAAGTCGAAACACACACCAAGGTGCTTTACGCCAGACTCCGACATAAGGATGGTTACCAGCCAGTCAAACCCAAAGAGGTCCTACCACTGAGCAAGTCGGATATTTTCTCACCTCTTACAGGATGCCTATCTGAAAGGCAGTGAGGATCAGTATTCTAATCCGTCTCCACAAGGGAAAAAGTTTGCGGTATAACATAGAACCTATATAGTATAGTGTCAAATTTCATCCAGATCCATCCAGCCGTTTTCGTTTGTACGAGTAACAAATATCCATCCAAACTTCTGCGTAAAGTAGAAAGTTTGAGCAATAGTTTCACCATAATGTATTACGTTTCAGAATTACTTCGGAGATGCATGGAATACTACAGACTTTATCTTAGTTGTGGGTAGTATTATAGACATCGTGGTAACCCAGGTCAACGAGAAAAAACCATCAGATGATGTAAGCAACTATTTTAATATTTGGCTAGTATTTGTTGTAGAAGAACTGTTTCTAATGCTAATTATTTATTTTAGGTACAGTATAGCTTGATCGACAAATCAAATAAAGAGGTAAGTACACAGTTTAGTAAAACAATTATCTGTGCTTTTTTGGTGGTCCCCTTAGTGGTCGTGAACCTGACATCTGAGTTTGAGATTATTGGGTTAAATTTCCCAGGTTGAGCAGTATTATTGAGATTTTCTATGAAATTCTCAGTAACAGCTCTGAGTTTGGATATTTTTGGCCGGTTAATCTCAATAGGCTCGCGTATAACGTGGATTAGTACACCTCTGCGTAACAACATGTGGATTCACGCGTGATATATCATTTTTCTGTTTGTAACTACACTCACAAGCCTACCATTCCCTTCCAGGCTTCAAATCTTCTCAAATACATCACATTCTTCCGGCTCTTCCGTGCCATGCGTTTGATCAAGCTGTTGTCTCGAGGAGAGAGGATCAGAACTCTGCTATGGACCTTCATCAAGTCCTTCCAAGCTCTACCATACGTCGCCCTGCTTATTGTGCTGCTATTCTTCATTTATGCGGTTGTTGGAATGCAGGTGAGAATGATAAGGATCTCCTTTCATATCCAAAGAACGACGACCTGTGTGGTTTAGTGGTTCGAGTACCGGACTGCTGACCACGAGGTCGTGGGTTCGATTCCCACAGGACACAAATATTTATGTGATGAATATAAGTGTTTGTGTTTGTCTGGGTGTTTCTTATGTATTATAAGTATGTATTTACAAAAAAAAAAAGAGTATATAAGTATTATATCCATTGTCTAGTACCCATAGTACAAGCTCTGCTTAGTTTGGGACTAGATGGTGATGTGTAAAATGTCGCTGAATATTAAAAAAAAAAAAAAAAGAAAGATGACATTGTCTGACTTCTCTTCTGACACAATGCTTTCCTTAGAGCGGCTTAAATCTTTAAAAAAATTAATTCGATCCCAACTGTAGTGTTCCTTTAAGATTATCATCATCTACCCTACTCTGTCTAACTGCTCGGTATGGGTTACCTCTCAGAGTGAGAGGATTTGAGCTATAGTGTACCACGCTAGCTTACTGCGGGTTGGTAGACTTCGTAAAATGTTGAGAAAATATATCAGGCCTGTAGATTTCCTCACGAAGTATTCGTTCACCGTTTTATGCTAGGGTTACGCGCATGATTCTGACCTGTCAGAGGTCACATCACCAGGCAACCACTGCTTTTTGTCCTCGAGGCTAAAAAATGATTAATGTTTTCAGCTCTTTGGCAAAGTCTTCCCTGATCAGGACGTTATAAGCAACAATAACAACTTCCAGACGTTTGGCGGAGCCTTAATGGTGCTGTTCAGATCTGCTACAGGTTAGTTCTTTAGTAATATTAAGATGACCGACAGAGGGTTAGTTAAAATAAATAGGTATTAGGATATATAGTGTATTAGATAATGTTTTGTATGCTTTTACAATTTCAGGAGAGGCTTGGCAAGATATCATGATGGCGCTTTCGCCGAACACTGATGAGCGTCCGGGTAAACCCATCCACTGCATCAAGGCGGACATACCGGGATCCCCATGGACGGAAGACAAAGAGAACTGTGGCACTTGGATGGCCTTCCCTTACTTCATCTCCTTCTCACTTCTTTGTACATTCTTGGTGAGATTTTATGTAACATCATCATAATTATGAAGTGTATTGCTGAAAAACTGACCCCTCAATAGATTTTTGTCAACTCTCAGTGACTTTTAGCGTGTCACCTGTGAATGTCTGATGTTTTTAGTTGGAAAGGAGCTAATACAATTTATATTAGCTGGGTAGTTTGTTGCCCCGTTTAATCTCCCTAGCAAAACACTAGAAGGCGGTGAAGGGAGGCTGTTTTGGGGGCTGTCTGAAGTGTAAAAATGATGTTAAAAATAAACTATGATGTTAAAACTTGTTTGACTATGACTGACTTTTTATGCGATAAGGTGGCAAACGAGCAGACAGATCACCTGATGGTGAGCGATTACCGCCGCCTATGGACACCCGCAACAGCAGAGGAGCCACAAGTGCGTTGCCCGCCTTTTAAAAGGATTTGGGCCTCCAGTATCCTCTCACTCGGCGAAAAGTTGTGTTTATAGTCAAGTCGTTGCTTGACTTTAAATATATTTTACTGCGTATATTGAAATGAAAATTTCATTACTAATACTTTCAGATCATCAACTTGTTCGTGGCTGTCATCATGGATAACTTCGACTACCTCACTCGGGACTGGTCCATCTTAGGACCTCATCATCTTGATGAGTTTATTAGGTAAGAATTACTGCATCACAGTATAGTAAGTACTTAAATACACTTTATCGCTCACCAGTAACACAACATTTACTTAATTATAAAATGGACATGAAACCACACGGTCTTATCGTACAAGGCGATCTATCCCGACATCGTTTGGATAAATAGGAAGAAAAAAAAATAACAGTAACGACTGTTATTTTTTTTTCTTCCTATTTATATATTCCTATAAAGGTATATTTGTGAAATCTGTGGAATATTTCGTAAACTGCCTCATTGGTAACATGCTACTATTAAGCTGGATGTTTCTGTGGCCCAGAAACATCAAATTCCTAGGTTAAGTAAAAGTGTTATTAGGTTAACTAAAGTGAAATTTAATTTCATTATAGGTTGTGGAGTGAATACGATCCAGACGCAAAGGGAAGGATCAAGCATTTGGACGTGGTGACCTTACTAAGGAAAATTAGTCCACCGCTTGGTAAGTTACTAATCAACTTAACTTTAAATAAACCTTGTTTTATCTTGTCATGACTTTGACGGTAATGACTGGACATTGTGTTTATACCGTCGCGTCGTTAGTCCTCAGAGGTCAAGTCAACGCCAGTGCTATCTAGTATCATAAAACTAAAGCATTAACTTGTTAAAGTGTACATAAGGCTGATCGTTTACCTGAGCCCGCCAAATTAAAATTACAATTGGTTTTTCGCAATTTCTAGAACTTTAACACATTTTGGCCAAAATTGATGATTGACAATACTTTTAGCTTCTGTAACGTTTTTTAAGCAAAGTTTTTAATTCTCAGTTGTGAATATTGTATAGCTAAAGCCGCAATTACTACAGCTATCAATCTAGAATGTATTATAGATGAAGGTGGAAACTATGGAGTATATAATAAAATTATGGTCGAATTTCGAGCGACTACAGATAAATGTAATTTATCGAATTGTGTTCTCTTATTCCAGGTTTTGGTAAGCTATGTCCCCACCGGACGGCGTGCAAGCGTCTAGTATCGATGAACATGCCGTTAAATTCTGACGGTACTGTCAACTTCAATGCCACGCTGTTTGCTGTTGTGAGGACGCAGTTGCAGATCAAGACTACAGGTATGTGAACATGAACGATTTAAATTTAGATTTCCATGTTTAGTATTGAAGCAAAATTTTAGCCGTACAGCGTGAAAGTATTTAAAAAAATATTTAATAATTATCAGCATTTTTTAACGTTCTACTTATAAACTGAATTTTGTCTAGGAGAAAAAATAAACAATAAGTAATATTTTTTATGTTGCCATGAAAACTGCCTCGTTAGTCTAGTGGTTCCAAGTGCGACCGCTACGCTAGAGGTATTTACGGTAGAGGGTTCGATTCCCAGATCGAGTAAAGTGTTATTGGGTTTTTCTATGAAATTCTCAGTAGCAGCTCGGAGTTTGGAATTTGTGCCCGGTTAATGGCAATAGGCTCGCCCCCTATTACATGGGACCTAAACATACCGGCGAACTGTGGGTGTACATTAGTACGCCTCTGCCTAACCCTTCGGGGAATACAGACGTGATGGTATGTTATGTTATTAACTAAGAGTCAGAGGCGGCTGGCCCTCAAACTATGTAAATATCTAAATCTTGGGAGCCAGTATTTAGGTAATATAAAACTTTCTCTCCGTACACTTAAAGAAAAAACTAAAATAGCACGCTTGTTTTTTTTTTTTTTTTTTTTTTATGGGATAGGGGGGCAAACGAGCAAACGGATCACCTGATGGTAAGCGATAACCGCCGCCCATGGACACCCGCAACACCAGAGGAGTCGCAAGTGCGCTGCCCGTCTTTAAAAGGGTTTGGGCCTCCGGTAACCTCAACTTACTCGGCGAAACACAACGCAAGCGTTGTTTCACGCCGGTTTTCTGTGAGGCCGTGGTATCACTCCGGTCGAGCCGGCCCATTCGTGCCGAAGCATGGCTCTCCCACGTTTTTGAGGTATGGGCCAACGTATTTTTTTTTAAGTGATACTACGATTCAACCTTCCCCAATAATAGGTGTAATCGACGAATGTAACACGGAACTTCGGGCGATAATAAAAAAGGTATGGAAGAGGACGTCTCCGAAGCTGCTGGACCAAGTTGTTCCACCTCCAGGTGACCCCAACGAGATCACCGTTGGAAAGTTCTACGCTACATTCCTTATACAAGACTATTTTCGAAGGTCAGTGTATAAAATTGATTTAGAAGAAAATAATCACATGTCATCTAGATATATAGCAGTTTATCCACATTAGTTATGATACTTTATATTATATATGATAGTATGTATATCCAATAATATTTACTTTATTATAAAATTTTGACACTAATGTTCTATTCAATTGCTATTTCAGTGTTTTAACTTTAAGTATGAACGGATAAGCTAAATAACATTAATAATATATGATATCCTGTTGGAAAGTCAATTTTTATTTCGAAGTTTTTAATATTCTTGATATCAGGTGTAATATATTGTGGTCAAGTCAATCAAACATACTCGTATGAATAAAATTTTCAATTCAATGCTGAAATAATGAGAATCTGAAACGCAGTAATATAATACTTTTGAGTTATGTTTTGAAATCATTCAGTTAACGGGGTCATTTCGTCCTTCATATTTCTTTCATTTATGTAAATGATTTTCTGTAAGCACAACCATTAACATCTGCATTTCTATTTTTATAGGAACCATGCGTAAGTCGATTCACGAGTACTAAGCAACATTCGAAGATTTTTTGTTACAAATGCTGTATTTATGCTTGCTCTTTTGGCAAACATACTAGTTTTAATGCCAAGAGGGCCGCTTAAGAGATTTTTCTGAATTTTGGTTGTGAATGATGTTTTTTTAAGATTCTAGAATCATACGATCATCTGTAATAACTTAGGTATGTCGTTGTTAGAATAGATGGAATACATTTTTAATTAACCTTATTAGCATAGCTTACCTTATTAGCTTAATTAGCATCTTATGCTAATCGATTTCGAATCGAATCGAATCATCTAAACATTGTATTATAATTTGGTGATTGTATGATTCTCAAGATATTTTTATTGATTTCAGCTTCTCCACCTTTTTTAAGGCGTTCTTTACTGCCGAGTCCATTGCATTTTTAAATTATATTTATGACAGCATGACAATTTTACTGCCCACATTTTTCGAGTTCTCCAAAGCATGTTACTCCGTGTTATAACTTGTGTATTTACAATCACTTGCTTAAAACGCACAGTCTTCAATATATATTTCTGGTCTGTTTTAAGTGTTACGAATTGATTGAAATATTTTTTTTTGTGTTTTGTCATAATTTATGTATATGCATGGAAAAGGCGATAGCTCAATAAATTGGCTTTTTAACATAACTTGGTAAAATTATAGGCAAATGGTTGTAAGTTCGAGGCACAGAGAAGACATGTTTGGAATAGTTTGGGATTTAAGATAATAGCTATCATCACCTTGGCGTGTGATGCTCTCACCACTTATAAGAAAATATTTATGTAGCTTGCACAATGATCCTCCAAATTAAACTACTGCTAATTGATTGATTGAAATGTCTGTTTGATATCACGAACATAAATTTAAGATTTCACTTCAATCATTGTTTTTATTATGACTAGCTTGCTAGATTATCACAAAACGATAGTTCTTAACGATACATAGATACAATCGATACCGATGTAAATATTTACTAGACTGACTATAGATTCTGTTATGTGTGTGTACTTATAGATAATTATGTGTTTAGAAGTTGACAAAAAGCAATACAAAATTTTGTCTTGGCTCAACCATGAACTAACGACTGATTAAATTGAAATTTAACTCTAAACTAAAAGGTCCTTTGGAAACTCTATGACAATCTATACTTATGAGTTCATTCAAAATAATGAATGTGGGATTTATGATGGAATCAAAAATCACACACAGACAGTTAAATCTTTTAACGCAAACACAAAGTGCTGATATTTGCCACACAAGAAAAGATCTCATTTTTCGTTCCGCCTCGCCCAATAAACAGATTCAGGAAGCGTAAGGAGCAAGCAGCTGCAGCGTCACTCCAGAACAATCAGATGACCCTCCAAGCTGGATTGAGAACGCTGCATGAAGCAGGTCCTGAACTAAAGAGAGCCATCTCTGGAAACCTGGACGAGTGCGTCGGAGAAGTTGTGGAGCCTATGCATAGGGTAAGTTAAAATGTAGCTGCTATGAATATAATTATCTTGATAAACAAAAGATCGATCTACGAGGTTTCGCTATGCTTGTCGCAGTTAATTATGGATGGGTGACCATTCTTAGGATATCGCAAGCTTCCCGTGCCTCAGAGAGCATATTCAAACATCGTTTTGGTTGTTATATGAATACTTAGAACAATCGTGGATATTTTAAGGTGCCACGTATGACAACCGATTATTGTTAAGATATTGATTACTTAGGAATTTGTATGTAGAGGATTGATAGCAGCCACTTAGCAGCATTTACTTAGGTTAGTTGGGAAGTCACATTTAAAATATAATTCATATTTCAGCGTAACCACACACTGTTCGGCGCGGTATGGACCAGTATCAAGAAGCATGGACGGGAGAGTTTCTACGGAAGAGACAGATCGGCCATGCAGAGTATGTCCGCTAACAGTAAAAATGGTAAGTTTAAACTGCATTATCAACATTGTTGGGGCTGGTCAGCTCTTACTTGCTGTAGCAATCCTTTTTTATAAGTAATGAATAAATCTTACACATCAAAATTTATAGTTTTACATTTTATTGATAACGCTTTTGGTTTTGCATGCTGACAGCACATCCTTGTTTTGTTTATTTATTTTTCATTTTATCTGTCTTGTCGAACCTTGTCTCAATAAATGTGTTTTTCATTCTTTCTTTTAGGTGACAACGAAGGTCAAACACTAAGTACGATGATGAGAAGAGAACTTGGCATGGATGGCCAAATACCTGAAGAAGAAATGTAAGTAATTGTATAGAGACGGGCAAAGAAGAAATATTGCTAGAATATTTATAATGTGTAACAGTGCATACTACGCTACACTGCAATCCTTTCTATATATTACACTACACTTACTTACAACTTACACTATTGGCAACACCAACAAAGACCATTACGGTCAAATTATATTTTAATAGATTGGCAGCACAGCCTCTTCCCTTCTTCCCTTCGACGCTAACCCAACATGGTGTGCGTAAGCATAGGGTCTTGTCGTCATCACCTATAAATAATTTAAAAAAGCTGATTCGAGTCGTGAAAGTGTGATTTGCAGTCTTATTTACGCCCGCTTCTTCGGCACAGCCCCTGCTCAAGAATCACCAATAGTCCTGGGCAAATCGGCCATCTATACACTCACTATACCTGAGATATACATACTTAATTCGATTGACTCAATATTAATTATAATTAACACACCAGTGCCTATGGTTGACGCAATGTAGAATATTTATGAAAGAATCGTAGCAAGTGGAGGCCTGAACTAAGGCTGAGGCTGCCCCATACCCATGAAAGAAGCGTATTTATTAAGTATGTACGTGTATATGTACGTATTTATTAAGAAGGTAATTTTGTTGAAAAAAAAACAGTGTTGTCGTGGCTGCCTTAAGATTTAGTCACGGAGTTACGTTTACTACGGTACTGGTAAACGTTATTTTATCTTCAGCTCGATACAATGTCTTATTATTCCAGGAAAAATGAAGATGGCAACCAAAGCGATGAGGAAATCGCAATGCAGCCTCTTCTTCACGGCAAGGACTCTGAAAAAATATTCAAAGCTATCGAGTAAGTAATATCATTATTTTTTATTTTATTTTTGTAACTGTCGCCATACCACACGCAATAATTTAGCTTTTCTTTATTTTACGTATTTTGTGTCGTGATCAGTGTTTTAGTTTTGTTCTTAATCATGACACATTAAAATAATATTGGAAATTTTATACAGATCAATAAACCTATAATCATTATTAATATCCCATCATAAATGATAAGCATTGAAACTGATAACGCCATCTAGTTCTTATATGCGTAACCAGACGAGTGTTTCAATAGTATCTTAAACGTGTAACAGATGGCGGTACTGGTACATAGAAATAGGGTAATTTTTTATTGGGAACACATTTAATAAGCGCGTCTGTATAATATTTTGTAGAAAAGAAATTTAACTACTTAACAAAAAATAATATTCGCAGAAAAACGTCCAACGATTTAATGCAGACTATGAGAAAAAACAGTAAGTCGGTTTTAGTGTGTTGTGATTGTGTAGTTTTATGATTTTATTTAAAAAATTGTAAGCTATGAAAACATTGTTGTATTTGTAACAAATTGCATGATCAAATTATGTTTTGTATTAGTTGTCTACTAGATTATTCCAACTTTTACGTGAAAAACAATATTTGCCAAAATAATAATATTTTCTCTGACTGAAATATTCTCTGAATTTGTCATAACTCTAACCAAAAGTAAAATTATGTAAGTAATATTAATATGGCATGCAAAAAATATTGTACCTAATACAGCCTTCGCATGTAACTTAACTACAAAACAATTTGATACTTATAGGGTAATTAATTACCTAATATTTATATTTCATTCACTTCAGTAATTTTGGTGCAACTAGCAATAAATAACATACATACCATCACGCCTGTATTCCCCGAAGGGTTAGGCAGAGGCGTACTAATGTACACCCACAGTTCGCCGGTATGTTTAGGTCCCATGTAATAGGGGGCGAGCCTATTGCCATTAACCGGGCACAAATTCCTAACTCCGAGCTGCTACTGGGAATTTCATAGAAAAACCCAATAACACTTTGCTCGACCTGGGAATCGAACCCAGGACCTCTAGCGTAGCAGTCGCGGTCAGGACCACTTGGCTATTGAGGCAGTTTGCATTTATTGCAGTTATTGCACTTTATTACGATTTGTTTGCATGAAATTCAGTGATAGATATTTAAGAATAGCGGCTCGCCCCGGCTTCGAACGGGTGGAGAAATCTTTATTTTTTTTAAATATTCCAAGCCTATGTTAAGCTGAAATAATGTAGCATTCAAATGGTGAAAGAATTTTTGAAATTGGCATAGTAGTTTTTGAGTTTATTCGTCGCATACATACAAATCTTTCCTCTTTTTAATATTATAGTAGGTATAGAAGTATAGATTGCAGTGTAGGTAATTTCCTACACAGGCTTACCAGATTTTTATATACGTACGTATCTTAAAAAAAACTTAATATATAGACTGTAATATAAATAGCGCAGGACTTAAAAGTAGTTTATTCAGAATCGACTACTAAATGTATTACAGTGGTTTATAAGTGTTAATTTTTCCTGAAAAGATAATTACAATACCTGAAACTATGGCCCCCTGATCCATCAGTGGCTCAAGTTATGAAAAACTGAAACCTATTTTCATAATTATTGTCTGCATGTGCGCTCCGACGTCTACTATGTCGTGTCGTTATGGGCACGAATTTAGTACTAGCCACCAGTTTTGCCTTTAGGTGGTATTACTAATTTCTTACGTGTTTCAAAATGACTAGGGTTTCGTTACTATAAATAACTAGCTTTTGCCCGCGGCATCGCTCACCTGGAGCTCAAAAACCAACAGTGATAATTTCTTCTTTGTATGGGTCTCTATACATCGGAGAGGTCAAGCTGCATCTCAGGATCCGTTTAATTAAGTATTTGAGTTAAAAGTATACCAGTTTTTAAGTTGGAGCATATAGTATCTAACAGTGATACCAAGTTAAAAATCAATTCAGTAGTTTTTGCGCCAACCCGTAACAAACAGACAACAATTTTTAAAATCACATTTTTGGGTTTAACCGACTTGATTTTTTAAATATCTTCAATGTACAGACTCAGCTTTTTTACAATTTTATAAAGTAGAAGAAGATGAACCGATATTCTTATTGACGTATTTGAGGTCTTATGCTTATTAACTTAAACGTTGTATTTAAAGAGCTATATTTTATGTTCACAGATCGTGACAAAAAGAAGAAACTAATCAACAACGTGCCTTATTGCATAGAGAATCCAGCGGAGAATCTTATTACTCGAGTGAGTATAACATTTTTAATACTGGCAACTACTTATCATCGAGATGTGGATCAAAGAAAGGGAAGCCTGAACCTTATAGGGCAACACTGGCTTTAAATAAGTTAACTGTTTTTCGGCTAATTCTAAATTCAAATACAAAGCGGCGGTAGCCTAATGGCTAGGACGTCGGACTTGCGATCATGTGGTTGCCGGTTCGAAACCCACTCGTTGCACCACCGACGTGAACCCACTCGTAACAAAAGCATTTAGCTTAGCACGAGGGGTTAACAAGAATACTAGTTATGTGCGACCCACATTGCTACTAAGCTTCTTTATAAAAAAAAACTGACTCAAAAATATGCGCCTAAGTAATTGTGATATTCCTACAGATCACTACATTTTAGGGAGGATAGTATTATGGAAGTCAGTAGTTCTACATCAAAGATACTATACATACAAACTGCCTCATTAGCCAAGTGGTCCTGAGCGCGACTGCTACGCTAGAGGTCCTGGGTTCGATTCCCAGGTCGAGCAAAGTGTTATTGGGTTTTTCTATGAAATTCCCAGTAGCAGCTCGGAGTTAGGAATTTGTGCCCGGTGAATGGCAATAGGCTCGCCCCCTATTACATGGGACCTAAACATACCGGCGAACTGTGGGTGTACCTTAGTACACCTCTGCCTAACCCTTCGGGGAATACAGGCGTGATGGTATGATGATGATGATGATGCGACCAACATTGCTACTAAGCTTCTTTATAAAAAAAAACTGACTCAAAAATATGCGCCTAAGTAATTGTGATATCCCTACAGATCACTACATTTTAGGGAGGATAGTAATAATACTATCCTCCCTAAAATGTAGTATGTAGTATCTTTACTATATATATATAAAGATACTTATGTTTTTAAACTTGGAAGTTGCGAACTCACTCTTAAGTTCATAACACTCAATAGAGATATTGAGTGTCATGAACGGTGAAGGTGCGATGAAGAACGGTGACTCTTAACTGACCAAAGAGGGTTGTAATAATTGTTTTTTTTATTGTCCCTTGATTGTTCTTTCACAGGGTAAAAGATTTTCTCTAAGAAGTGCCAGGACCTTTTCCTATTTGAGGATATTATAATTATTCATTGTGTCTTGTGAATTGTTAAATTATTTCGTCAATATTATCTTTCAAGCTACCTCTTGGGGCATAACCTAGGTACTTATAAAAAGTGCAACAATTTTATTCCATATAATCAGTAATCTTCATACTACTTTCACTCGCCTATACCTAACCTTTCATAGAATACAGGCGTTATGGTATTTTATTTAACACGGAGACTATGTCGTCATATTTGCGATTAGTATTGCCATAATAAGAAATTTGACAAAAAGGATTTAAAAAATAAAACTGATAAACTTGTTGCACTACGTAAATTTATTAGAAAAAACAACTGAATATTAATTGTAGGTTAGATATTTTTTTCCTCGATAACTTAATTTTATTAGATAGTTTTCGTTATTTAATTTAGTTAATTAGTGATTTTGTTTTTAATAAACTTTAAATTGCTTACCTTATTTTGGTTAGAATAGAAGAAAAAATAATATAGAGAAGTATAATAGTTATTTTAGTGAAGGAAAAATTCGACTTGCAGGCAGGATTTGAACCTGCGTCTTCTGGCTAGGTACGCCAGACGGGCTTAGAGGTCGGGAAATTGTCTTCTTCATACTTCTTATATCAAGCAAGAAGATGGCCAAGAGATATATACTGAGATATACTAAATAAAAATATACTAAATAGTAGATGAATGTTAAGCGAAAACAACCGGTCAGAGCGTCTGGCGTACCTAGCCAGAAGACGCAGGTTCGAATCCTACCTGCGAGTCGAATTTTTCCTTCACTAAAATTACTTTATAATCTTAGAATGAAAAATGCAAAAAAAAAAACACAAAAAGAGAAGTATAATAGTTAATATTTTTTAGTAGTAGAATGCATGCCCTTTTAGTGCAGCGCAAATATGATTATTTTAATACATTACCTATAATGTACCTACCACGATCCGAATTTACGAACGATTTCCATGAAATTCTCAGCAGCAGATTCCTAGGTCTAACAAAGGGTATTTTTTATGAAATTTTCAGTCTGTATTCAATTTCTAAATTACTGTAGCCCAAAAACTAACAACTTGTGAAAACGTATTCGTATTGAAATCGAGAATAATTTGTAATAGAAGGAGGTTAATGAATGTAGATGAAGCGAAAGTGGTGTGGAAATCTATAGTCTCTGCCCACCTAAAATGGGAGACAAGCGTGAAAATATGTATGTATGTATGTAAGAGATTTGTAGCAGATCTCATACATACATGCATATCTTTACATCTGTCTCCCATTGGGGTGGGTGGAGACTACATTTCTGGCACACATTTCTCATACAAATTATTCTCGATTTCGATACGTTTACGTTTTCGAAAGTGTTCGTGTTTGTGAATATCGAATTTTGTTGTTATTTATACAATTAATAAACAGGTACTGACGGAGCAGGGGCTCGGCAAGTACTGTGACAAAGACTTCATTCAGAGCACCTCGCGCGAGATGCAAGAGGCGCTCGATCTCACACAGGAGGAAATGGACACGTGAGATATACTTTTGTACTTTTTTGTTATATTACAACTAGTGGTCAGCCTGCGGCTTCCCCCGCGTTGCACTGTAGCCCAAGCGCGAACAACCTGAGAAAACGTATCGAAATCAAGAATAATTTGCATGAGAAGGAGGTTAATAAACATAGATGAAGCGAAACTGGTGTGCTGATATCTATAGTCTCGGCCTACCCCAATGGGAGACAGATGTGAAAATATGTATAAATATGTATGTGAAAATCCTACTAATATTATAAACTAGCTACTGCCCGCGGCTTCGCCCCCGTGGAATAAGAAGTATCGGGAACGGGATAAAAAGTATCCTATTTCCGTTTCCTGGTTCTAAGCTACCTCTCCACCAATTTTCAGCCAAATCGGTTCAGCCGTTCTTGAGTTATAAATGGAGTAACTAACACGACTTTCTTTTATATATATGTATATAAGATGTGAAAGTTTGTGAGGATGGATGGATGGATGGATGTTTGTTACTCTTTCACGCCAGAACGGCTAAACGATCTGGATAAAATTTGGCACAGAGATAACAATTAATAACACATGGGCTACTTTTTATCTGAAGTCCACGCAGACGTTTAATAATCCTACTAATATTTAAGTTTGTGAGTATGGATGGATGTTTGTTTCTCTTTCACGCCAGAACGGCTGAACGGATCTAGATAAAATTTGGCACACATATAGATTATAGCCTCGAATAACACATAGGCTACTTTTTATCTAGGTCGGACACAATTATGAAGTCCACAATAAATATGTATGAGATTTGTAGCGGAAAAAAAAATCGATACGTTTACGATACGAATTCGATAGTTCTTTGTGCGTATGATCCTAAGGAACGTAGCGTGATAACGTCACCTCCCCTTTTCACCATCTTAGGGGTTTAATTTGAAAGAGAGAAGAGAGAGAATACTAGATTGATATGATGCTTTCAAAATTTTCAAGTACGCCTGTATTCCCCGAAGGGTTAGGCAGAGGCGTACTAATGTACACCCACGGTTCGCCGGTATGTTTAGGTCCCATGTAATAGGGGGCGAGCCTATTGCCATTAACCGGGCACAAATTCCTAACTCCGAGCTGCTACTGGGAATTTCATAGAAAAACCCAATAACACTTTGCTCGACCTGGCAATCGAACCCAGGACCTCTACCATAGCAGTCACCCTCGGGACCACTTGGCTAATGAGGCAGTTTTTCAAATTTTTTTTGAAATTTTTCAAGTATCGCAGTTTTATTAGAGGAACTTCGTGAACTGTTTGTGTATCAATAAAAATTATGAACTAATATTGAACAATGATTACAGCGCGGCCAATCAAATAATATTACAAGAAAGAAGGATGGAAGCTGCACAGAGCAGGCCCCACGATGTGGTAAGCTTCGATACTATTTCTAATGGTTATCTAGAGGCATGCTTCGGCACGAATGGGCCGGCTCGACCGGAGTGATATCACCGGAAAACCGGCGTGAAACAACGCTGGCGTTTTGTTTCGTCGAGTGAGTGAGGTTACTGGGGGCCCAAACCCTATTAAAAGGCGGGCAACGCACTTGACTCCTCTGGTATTGCGGGTGTCCATGGGCGGCGGTTATCGCTTACCATCAGCTGGTCTGTCTGCTCGTTTACTCCCCTATCCCATAAAAAAAAACAAAAAACAAGCAAATATTGCTGAAGTTTAGTTTCTTACCGTTCCTTCGTGGCATTTACGAGTATATTGATTCTATTTAGGATCTGGTGGAGCTTGAATTGCTCATAAAAACGCAATATCAAAATAAATCATAATCCAAACAATATTTTATCCAATTCTGTTATTATTCGAATTGAAATACCGTTATTCTAGGTTTCTACTGCATCATTTTGTCTACTACTACTTCACTGGAAATAAACGACAAGAAAATTATTCTTAACTTGTTATTTATTTCCAGTGAACTCAAAATAATTTGTGTTTAAAATATTATTTATTTTGGTTTGCATGGGAAATACAGTCCGCTGGACTCTTCAAACATGTATAACTTTAACAGATTTACTTATAGAAATTCTGTTTTCTTTTCTAGGAGAGCATATTGTCAAGGCAATATCATCCCTTCCACCAACCCCCAATGCAGCCCCCGCCAAGGAAAAAATAAACCATGCGAGAATCATACTCGGATTAGTTTTACCCTGCCGGTTGACAACCGGTAAGGTTTGTTGCCCGTAATAGGGCTTTCAGGATTCCCGAGCCTCGGGATTCAGGAGGACAAATAAAAAACTGAATTTTCGAAAAATGTTTTGTAAATATAAAATAGCTTTCTAGCGTAATGGTCCCTAATTTTTTTCTAGGAATTTCCCCTATGGGG